>JAGXJF010002262.1:0-610334 GCA_019208055.1 Stipa capillata
TTTTGTGTTTTGTTTGTTTTGTTTTATGTGTGTGTGTTTTATTTGTTTGTTTTTTTGTTCTTGTGTGTTTTTTTTTTTGTTGTGTGTGTGTTTTTTTTTGTGTGTTTTGTTTTTTGTTTTTTTTTGTTTTGTTTTTTGTTTTGTGTTTTGTTTTGTCTGTGTTGTTTTGTTTTTCTTTTGTTTTATTTTGTTTTTTTTGTTTTGTTTTTTTTTGTGTTTTGTGTGTGTGTTTTGTTTTTTTGTGTTTTGTTTTGTTTTGTGTGTGTGTGTGTTTTTTTTTGTTTGTTTTTTTTGTGTGTGTGTGTGTGTGTTTTTGTTTTGTGTGTGTGTGTTTTGTTTTTTTTTGTGTGTTTTTTTTTTTTTTTTGTGTGTTTTTTTGTTTTGTGTGTGTTTTGTGTGTGTGTGTTTTTTTTTGTTTTGTGTTTTTGTGTGTGTCTTTTGTTGTGTTTTCTTGTTTTGTGTTTTGTTTTGTGTTTTGTTGTGTTTTCTGTTTTTGTTTTGTTTTGTTTTGTTTTGTTTTGTGTTTTGTCTTTTGTGTTGTTTTGTGTTTTGTTTTGTTTTGTGTTTTGTCTTTTGTGTTTTTTTTCTTTTATCTTTTGTCTCTGTGTGTGTGTTTTGTTTCTTTTGTTTTGTTTTGTCTGTGTCTATTGTTGTGTTTTGTGTGTGTGTTTTGTTTTTTGTGTGTTTTGTATTTTTTTTTCTGTGTTTTTTTTTGTTTTGTTTTGTGTTTTGTTTTGTTTTGTGTTTTTTTTTGTTTTTTTTTTTTGTTTTGTTTTGTTTTGTGTTTTGTTTTGTTTTGTGTTTTTGTTTTCTGTGTGTGTCTATTTTTTTTTTGTGTGTGTCTTTTGTTTTTTTTGTGTGTGTATGTCTTTTCTGTTTTTTTTTTTTTTTTTTTTTTTTTTTGTTTTTTTTTTTTTTGTATGTTTTTTTTTTTTTTTTTTTTTTTTTTTTCTCTTTTTTTTTTTGTTTTTTTTTTTTTTCTTTTTTTTTTTTTTTTTTTTTTTTTGTTTGTTTTTTTGCTTTATTTTTTTTTTTTTTTTTTTTCTTTGTTTTTTTTTTTTTTTTTTTCTTTTTTTTTTTTTTTTTTTTTTTTTTTTTTTTTTTTTCTTTTTTTTTTTTTTTGTTTTTTTTTTTTTCGTTTTTTTTTTTTTTTTTCTTTTTTTCTTTGTTTTTTTTGGTTCATTTTTTTTTTTATCTTTTTGTTTTTTTTTTGTTTTTAATGCCGGCATTCGACGGGGAAACCCAAAGCCCGTGAGGGCATGATGACGGATCAGGCCGGGGTCCCACCGGGCAGGCATAAGCTCTGTGAGCTATCTCTCTTCTCTCTCTGAAGGGTGGGCCCGGGCTGACAGATCGTGGAACCGACCAAGCGCGCCGCCTTCGCACGCCCTGTCGCTGCAGACCGATTTTTACCCCAGGGGGATGCAGTCCGCGCCGACAATTGCGCGGCATGAGAGGCGACCCCCATATGGGCCGCGAGAGGACGTCCTTACCAACCCAGTCAGAAGAAAACCCGTATAGTCTCTGTCCGCGGGGCCCGCCGGAAGGCAAAGGTGTCAGAGCCTGCTCCGACACACCGCGACGGTGCGAGGGCCCGCCGAAAGTCATAGTGGGCATAAATGAGGGTGTGGGCGCTTCCAGTAGCGCCCACGTCGTCTACAAGCACAAAGTATATGTCATGTTCGCCTTGCCGACCTATGTGGTATTCCCCCGAGTATAGTAAGGGAGGCCTAGGTCCATGCAAAGGGTTGGCTGATTTTTCTAGGCTAGATCTCTCAAGTTTACTCCTTATCGAAGAAAGCACAGTTCTTCCTCCGGGCTAGAGCTAGAAGAAGAACAGTGCTGTACCTCGTAACTACATCATACTTGCAATATACACACATATTATACAAAAACAAGCAGGACGTAGGGGATACCTCCGGGTGGCATGAACCGGAAAATCCTGAGTATACGGCAGCAAGCATCATAACCGCCATTATCCTGAAACGCCACACCGGCTTCATATTTTTGCAGAAACTCTTATATCGCCCAGGCCGAAACCAAACAAAGGGGGTGCCAGAATTCAGGGACCACCCGCTGAGAGACGTGTTTACTCGTCGACAATGACGGTGACCCGGAATCGCGGCGGGAAGATGACGCTGCGGATACGAGGGCCGAATGCTTTCGGACCCGAGTAACCCATGCCGGAGGAAGTCAGAGGAGAACGTTCCCGGCTGGTGGCGCCGCTACCATTGTGGTGGTTGCCACGATCTTCTGTCCTGGAACCATGATGAGCGCTTCTCTCAGCGTCTGCTTGGCTCCTTGGTCCGAGTCGATCACGGGCCGGTATAGCTTGGCGAGCGTTTTTGCCCGCGTCCTGGCGGGCGCGGGTTCTCGCATCTATGGTGCCTCGGGTGTCTCGATCGGGTCCGAGTCGCCCGTGGACGTTGCCGGCCGGCTGATGTCGGCCGGGGCTTGCTCGCTGGCTATCCATGCGTGACGGACTCTTTTGAGGCGTAGAGCGCCGACTCCTTGCACCTGCGGAGGAGCCGGGGTGGTCTTCGAAAACTTCAGCGTGCTGGAGGGCGGTCTCTTCCAGCAGGACGCGGAGCCGTCGAAGCTCGTCATATCCCGGGTTGCCCTCGGGGATATCAATGGCGCGGGCCGCCACTGTGGCCGCAACGATATTGTGACTCGGGAGGGGAAATATCGGGACTCCTTCCTTTTCACGCATGCGGAGCTCATTGTGAACCTGACGTCCACGAGCCCTCATGTCATCATTGCGTCGCTGGTCGTCACGCTGGCGGACGAGCCGGGTCTGCTGCTCGATCAACTCTTCCTCCTTAGCAAGGAGTCGGAGTCGAGTGGCCTCGAGCTCGGCCGGCGTTTGTTGCTCGATGGGAACTTCTTGGCCGCCACCGCCGTCTAGCGAGCCGGCATTGGCCATGAAGACTTCCCGGGACGGATGGTGGCTGCCAGAGCTTTCATCCTCGTCCGAGTAGTACTCGAGGACGGGAGGAGAGATTCGATAGCGCCCACCAGTCGGGATCCGAGTGTGAAATCGTGCGCAACAAACGGATCTGGTCTCGGCGAAACCCCCTCCCTGGGGAGAGGGGCCGAGTGCGCGGGCTCCGTGGGAGGCCCGTGCTGGAGAGCTGATGAAGCCTCTGCCGATCGGGACGTCGCCGAGTAGCAGAGGTGAAGCTGGCCGACCTTGTCGGCGATGAAGTCCAACCTTCCGAAACGGAAAAGGTGGCTAGGGTCTGGGACAGCGCTGGTGAAGGCGAACTTCAAGATGCTTCCCGAGACGAAGACGCTGTTGTTGACGAAAGCCATCCTGACTCGTGCAGATGGATCTATGCGCACAATCCCCTACCTGGCGCGCCAACTGTCGGAGTATTATTCCGGCAATACTTAATATGGGGCGGCGTGAGCACAGCAAATCAGGATGGCTGCACACGGGAGACAAGATTTAGACAGGTTCAGGCCCTCTCGGAGAGGTAATACCCTACGTCCTGTGCTTGGTGGTTGGTATTGCTGTATCCCGAGTGCCGCAGGCCCTAGAGAATCGATCTCGAAGGGGCCTGAGCTATGAAACAATGGCGAGTTGATTGGATGAGAGATTCTGAGGTAGGATCCCCCTCGGAGGTTCCCTACCGGGCCTTATATAGTCGGCCGGGGTAGGGTTACAGAGTCCGGATCGGGCTAGGAGATATGTTTCTTATTCGGTTACAACTGATTCCGGGTAAGTCGGACGGGTGCTAATCCGTGTCTTGCACTCCACGTTGGTGCGGTGCCCCCCGCGTTGTAGTCGGACTCCGAGTAGCCGGCCCGGCCCATCCCATGGCTGGAAGGCCGGATTCGTCCTCCTTGGAGATACCCGGGTGGCATATCACCATCAGGAGTCTTCAGAAGAAGTGTGAAGCACTCCATCAAGTTTGTGAGGGTTTAGAACTCGCCTACCGCAAGATAAAGAGTTGCCACAAGTAAAGGTAGGATTCGCATCAGTAAGCCTCTTGAGGAAAGAGCACGTTTCAGTGTCGGCTTTGATTGTGGGATCAAGTTTCCTCAACAGAGACGTAGAGCCTTGCTAAAAACTCGAACTTCGACAATAAATCCTTGTCTCCCTTGTGTTTATGATTGTTTCTATCCCTTCATACATGTTTTTCCTACATTTCTTGTTTACTTGTATGCATAGATTTTGATTTGGTTACATATTTAATAATCGCCTATTCACCCCCCTCTCTAGTCGATAACCTCGATCCTTTCGGCTTCCTTATGAATTCGACACTTTTGACCATTGAAAAAAGTTAGAATTGATCATATGCATTTGTAGGCAATCAATTGTTTCCTCCTATGTAGGAGGAGTTGATGCCCTATCCCACCAGTGACCTCTGACGACTAGCTGCTAGATTCGATGACCAGTGGTAGGTAAGGTTCCCTCTCTCTTTTCACTTTTCTTCATTTGTCTTCCTCCTGGCTGCACATCTTGACGTAAGCCTTGGCTATTGACGGTGACGAAGCAAGGTGGCCTGCAGCGAGTTCAGGCCTCCTGTTTCTTTCCCTCCCTTCATCCTATGAACCCTAGTATTTCATGTGTTAAATATGTTGGATCCCAGGTTTGTGAGATGAAATTGAATTGCAAATGGAGGGATCGTGGAGGAAAAAAAGGCAAGATGGACCCGATTTGCAAGACGGCAAGAAAATTTGAACTACTTATGCTCGATTCGCGTGCAAAAGCTGCTACTCATTTTGTAATGACTCACATTAAGTTAGAGTTTGTGATATTCGAACAACTTATCATGTGACTCGTATGTTAGTTATTTTGTAATGTAAGTTGTTTAGGGGTAAAAACTGCTATTTATGTCGGGGCAAAATTTGCTACTTATGTTGTGATGTGTATTAACTCCTTTTCATGTTGGAATTCATTTTTGTTCGTATGTGTTGTCTATATTATAATGTGTGTTATCTTCTTTTGGCCAAAACGGATTCTTTACATATGTGTCAATAAGTTTGGTCTTTGAACTAATTAATTTTGTGAAAGGACTTGAGAGAAAAGTGCACTGGAAGATGAGAATAAAGAAATGAGAAGTAGATGGATCTTTCTTCTGTTCCAGGAGCGACCCTCCTAGGTAGTGGCGGTGGGCCGGGACAAAGCTACACTATCGCAGCGGTGTCAATCGACACCGACACCCTCCAGTCAAAGTATATAACTTCTGGCCCTACTAGCAATTAACCATGGTTGAAAATCCAATTTCATCCCAATACATCTACGCTTTAGTGCTACTAGTTTACATTGATCCCGGCCGCCTTTTATCCTAAATCACATTGATCCCGGCCGCCTTTTATCCTAAATCCGTCCTTGGAGGTTGAGAAAAAATGAGTAGAAGGGTAAAGTGGTGTTTTTATATGTCTATAAGTAGAGGATTAAGTCATTCAGTTTTGCAAAACAGTACTTGTAGATAAATCATCAAAGTGGATAGTCAACCAAAGGGAAAAGATCAAATGCTAGCCAAGTTTGGGAATTTGGTCAATGTTGAGGGTAATCATCAATTCTCCCAAAACGAGTAGATCACACATAACTACACACATTTTGATCAAAATATTTATAAACTACATTTTAAGAAAGAAGATTTCAAACATACCGCAAAACTATATTTTTAGTGCATTCCTGGTTCATACAACGAACTATGATCAAACGGGCCCGCTTGTCAGCGCAAGCCGCAAAGCTTCCAACGCCGCGTAATCTTCTCCGGATGATGAACCCACTTTCCTCTCTCGTCCTCCTGACTCGTCGGAGGATAACACGACGGCCATGTCGTCCTCGCCTCTAACCGCCACGCCCACCCCTCTCCTTCCCGCCAAAGCCAAGAGCCCACCAGCCCACCACCAACACCCGCTCCTCCCCCACCTCCCGCAGTGCACGAGCCTCCGGGCGCTCGTGCAGCTCCACGCCGTCGCCGTCAAGTCCGGCCTCCACGCGCACCCGGCCTTCGTCACCAGGCTGCTCACTCTCTGCACCGAGCAGGGCGCCGCTGGGCCGGCCCACCTCGCCTACGCCCGCCAGGTGTTCGACAGAATCCCGCACCCGGGGGACGTCGTCTGGTACAACACGCTGCTGCGCGGGTACGCGCGCTCGGCGGCCGGCGCCGGCGCGGAGGCGGCGGCGTCGGTGGCGCGGGTGTTCGTGCGGATGCTGGAGGAGAGCGTCGCGCCGGACACGTACACGTTCGTGTCGCTGCTCAAGGCGTACGCGGCCGCGCGGGCGGGGGAGGAGGGCCGGCAGGCGCACGGCGTGGCAGTCAAGGTCGGCGCCGCGGAGCACGAGTACGTCCGCCCCACGCTGATCAACATGTACGCCGAGTGCGGGGACGTGCGGGCCGCGCGCGTGATGTTCGGCAGGATGGACGGGGAGTGCGTGGTCTCGTACAATGCGATGATTACTGCGGTCGTAAGGAGCAGCCGGCCTGGGGAGGCGCTGGTGCTGTTCCGGGAGATGCAGGCGAAAGGGCTCAAGTCGACGTCCGTGACATTGATTAGTGTGCTCTCAGCGTGCGCATTGCTGGGAGCGCTGGAACTGGGGAGGTGGATCCATGAGTATATCAGGAAGGCACGGCTTGATTCCCTCGTGAAAGTCAACACTGCGCTTATTGACATGTATGCAAAATGTGGGAGCTTAGAGGATGCCATCGATGTGTTCCAGGCGATGGAATCAAGAGATAGGCAAGCATGGTCTGTGATGATTGTAGCATACGCTAACCATAGCTATGGCAGAGAGGCCATTTCGCTGTTCGAAGAGATGAAGAAGCAAGGGATAAAGCCTGATGATGTTACATTCCTAGGTGTGCTGTATGCCTGTAGCCACTCTGGTATGGTGAGCGAAGGGCTCCAGTACTTCGACAGCATGAGAGATTATGGGATCATTCCTGGGATAAAGCACTATGGTTGTGTGACTGATTTGCTAGCTCGATCAGGTCAGCTTGAAAGGGCTTACAAGTTCATTGATGAACTTCCTATAAAGCCCACCGCCATCTTATGGAGGACACTGCTTTCTGCTTGTGGAAGCCGTGGGGATGCTGATCTCGGAAAACGTGTCTTTGAGAGGATTCTTGAGCTGGATGATTCTCATGGTGGTGACTATGTAATATTCTCGAATTTGTGTGCTAACACTGGGAGATGGGAAGAGATGAACAGGGTAAGGAAGCTGATGAATGAAAAGGGAGTGGTAAAGGTGCCGGGCTGTAGCTCAATTGAGATAGATAACACGGTTCATGAGTTCTTCGCAGGAGATGGAAGGCACACACAATCACAAGATGCACGCCGAATGGTTGATGAAGTGATTGAGCAGCTAAAACTGGTAGGTTATGTCCCTAATACGTCGCATGTCTTTCATGTTGAAATGGGCGAGGAGGAGAAAGCGACAAGCCTAAGATATCATAGTGAGAAGCTGGCAATTTCTTTTGGGCTTTTAAATACATCTCCAGGAACTACCCTCCGTATCGTCAAGAACCTCCGTGTATGTCCAGATTGTCATTCGATGGCAAAGCTTGTCTCTATGCTCTTTAATAGGCGGATCATACTCAGAGACCTAAATCGTTTCCATCACTTTGAGGATGGGGTCTGCTCTTGTGGAGACTACTGGTAGAATTTAGGAACATAATTTTTGTACCACGATGCTCTATCCTTCGTGTATCCATTCAGGTATGATCAACTTGTATATCCATGAGAAACTTACTGATAATTGAAGATTCTTTTTTCAAATATTGAAGGTACTGAACAATAATAACTACCCAGGTTTGTTAGTCATATCTAATGTTTAGTCATGCCCATAGCCTAATAACTTCCTGACTGTCTGGGTTGCATGTATACCGTGATCCTTGCTGGCATTATTTGCTATCGGTACAATATGAATGTACGCAAATGACTTGCATTCCTGTAAGATTCTGAAAGGAAAAAAAATTACCAGATTAATCGAGATCTGAATCTATTTGATAGGAAATTCCCATGCGTGTCTTACTGTGTACCTAATGTAGGAGTCTATAGGCAGATTGCAGTACTGCTTCTTAGCATGACTACTAGCTAATATAGGAGTCTATAGGCAGTTTGTAGTTCTTTAAGAACTGTAAAAGTCCCTGGTAGTTTCTTTTCTTTTCTTGTTTTCTCTTTGTTCCGTTGTACTCGACTGTTTAATTCCAATTCTTAATGGAGAGATGTGCAACGTTTTTATGTGTTGTTGAGAAAAGGTTTCTGGTTGCAATTTGTTTCTCGTGCTTTGTAGGTCGTAAAAGCTTTGTTGTTAATTTGATAATCATACTTAAAATGTTTTCACCCGATCTATTATTCACTGAATGCAATGATTCTGTCCTTTTAGTTCAAATGTCTTTCTTTTCTAGTTTCAAGACTTGCTGGAACTTGTGAAGATGTGAACCCAGTGTATTCTGCACATACCTTGCAAACTCGTCAGTTACCGGATATTCCACTCATTTCATCTTCACTTCTTCACTTGATGATGCACAACAGTAATCTAAAACCTCTTCCTGCCATATTTCTTTCGTATTTATAGCACATGTTATACCAAGCCCATTAGCCCTAGCAGGATTCTGATGTTGCTAGTCTGTTCTTTTCACACAAAAAAATTCTCAGTTTTCGAAAGTTGATGTTTGCCCTGATGTACAGTGATAAAACATGCCATCTGAACCTTCAAATGTTGTTAATGTTCTTCTGTTGTCAGCACTATTACTCTTGCACATGAAAAAAATCAGAAAACCAGATGTTTTGTCACTTTATGAGCATGGCCTGTAGGCCACTGGTGTATTGGTGAGTGCCACTGTCACACTCACATCCTATACTTCGTTTGTAAGATTGCCTTCATTGTGTTGGTAACACATCTAGCAAATCAACAATTTTTGCGTGAGGAGCCACCATGTTGCGAATCTTTTGTGTTCATTTGAATTTCATTGATACCATAGGAGATTAGGAGATCTGCAAAAACTTTCTGGAAACCTAATCTTCTATTGAATCAAACCAACACTTCATCAAAGACTGCCTTTAAGGGCAGGCTAGGGAACTGCCTTCAGGTTGGTAATGAATCTCTTTCTTGCATGTGCCGTCCTAATAAACTCGGTGTAATGCTAGCCAGTACTATGTCTAAGAACAGTGATAAAGGAGTTCAGACCCCATGTTCCTGCTGCCAACTCAGAATAGTGTATCAGTTTGGCTTCATCATCATGTTACGTCACAAATAGGTTAACAAAACAACATATGTTTAGATGAATACTTTCTAAATCAGCCACCATAAATACATGCTGAGGTATGTTTAGATTGGCTGTACTTCATTTAAACTTGGTAATCAGACCTTATTTTTCCATCACCGTAGCAACATGACAAGGCACTAGGTTACCTGCTATCTTAGGGGACTTGATTATCATATAACTTTATCTGTAGCTTTGTGATTGATTACTTAAACAGGGCGTTAAGAATGCCATCTGCTGTGTTTGTCTATTATTTTAGGGCAAGTAGCATGTTTAACTTGGTCCAACACTGGTTTAGTCATCCTCATTGCCACATTTTGGTTTTCTTCTTCCATTATCCTTTTCCAGTGTTTGCTTAGTTAACATCTGCCAGTCTGTCATTCACTCAACCGATCAATGACGGAAAGGTCAGCATGCCATACCATGCTGCTTTTACGATTTTGATTTCAACTTCCTGTAGTTGTATTCCTCAGTCATACCTTTGACCAATCCTTATAAAATGCGTTTATGCTATCACTGTTCATAATTTGGTGTACCTTAGCTAGAATCTTGCTTAATTTATTGTCTATGTTTTCTACTACTTGTTCTGTCCTCAGTTTTTCTAGCTTCTTTTCTTGACTAGAACATATACATTCTTTTCAAATAGTTCCTTTTGACAATGATCGATATCTGAATTGCCAAATGGCATGATATTATGTATTTACTGCGTTTCAAAGATATTATGTATTTACTTTCTATAAATCCCGAGAGTTCATGTTTAACTAATCAATTCAACTGAACAATCATCTTTTTAACCTTTAAAGAGCAAAACAGTGATATATTTCTCTCTTACTTTTTCTCCCACTTTAGCAGTGGTCCTAAATCCTAACTCCTAATTCTGAACTGAATTCTGACATAGCATGGTCCCTCATCTAACTGCATTCCAGATCTAACTAATAACTGATGAGTGAAATCTGATACGACACTAAATATTTGCAGAAGTCGCACTGCTAAGGGCGCATTATTTGCGTATGATTTAGTTATGTAATACTAGATTATTACAAAGCTTTACCAGAAACATTTGTTTTCTGAATGAAGCAAGAAAAACAATTAGAAACTCTGAAATGATTTTTTTTCCCCCTCAATTGAGTTCTATAACGCAAATCTATCATTCCAT
This sequence comes from Stipa capillata, assembly GCA_019208055.1. Taxonomy (NCBI): domain Eukaryota; kingdom Viridiplantae; phylum Streptophyta; class Magnoliopsida; order Poales; family Poaceae; genus Stipa; species Stipa capillata. The sequence goes on from JAGXJF010002262.1 coordinate 10,387, forward strand.
TGTTACTTCTTTTCTGAAAAATAAAGATTACAGTGTATACCATATTTGTGCATTTACCCTTTCTCACAGCACAAAGGCAGCAAACAATTACAAAGTCCAGTAATACCAAAGATCAGTATACCGGCGGTGGCGGCGATGGTGACGCCAAACACCCGTGTGCGTCGCAGTGCACCTGCGGCCGGTGCAGGAACGCGATACACTCCTCGCCGGGCCGCTGGTCGGGGCGTCCGGCGATGCAGTTCTGCCGGTCGTCGATGCGCGGCACCTCAAGGCACCGGTGCGGCTCGCCGCAGAAGTAGTTGTGCGAGTAGGTGAAGTTCTTGAGATGCGGCAGCGCGCAAATGCTCTCGGGGATCTCACCGGCGAGCATGTTGTGCGCGATGTCGAGCTGCTCGAGCGCGCGCATGTTGCCGATGGTGTCCGGCAGCGTGCCGGCGATGCTGTTGAAGCTGAGGTCGAGCACGGTGAGCTTGTCCAGCTTGCCGATCTCCGGCGGGATGCAGGAGGAGATGCCGCTGTTGAGGAGCACCAGCTCGCTGAGCGTCCCGGCCATGTCGCCGATGCTGCTCGGCAGGCATCCCCCCACCCGAGGCAGGTTCGCCAGCACGATCACCGACGCCGTCGAGTTGCTGAAGTTCTCCGGCAGCGTGAACTCGAAGTGGTTGTTGTTGATGAACAGCGCGTCGATCTTCTTCTCGAAGATCGCCGCCGGCACCTCCCCGCAGAAGTTGTTAAACCTTCACACACACATACACCATATACACCGATATCCAGTGTTAGTCATAATTCATACACGTATCACGTATGTTGCATTCACAAAACCTCTGTGCAGCGCAGTGCAGGTACAGGTGTAGTACACGGCCGGGGACGTACCTGATGTCGACGTACTGGAGGTTGGGGAGGCACAGGAGCTGGGAGGGGAAGGCGCCGGAGAGGTGGTTGTTGCTGACGTCGATCTCGTGGAGGAGGTGGAGGGAGCGGAGGGAGTCGGGGAGGGACCCGCAGAAGCGGTTGGAGTTGACGTGGAAGACGGCAAGGTCAGAGAGGAGGCCCAGCTCCTCGGGCAGCGTGCCGGCGAGGTCCCCATGGTTGAGGTCCACCGACGCCACGGTGCGCGCGCACGGGTCGTCGGGCGCCGCAGCGCAGTACACGCCGTGGTAGCTGCAAACGTCGGGCCCGCACCAGTTCTGCGTCATCTTCTTGGGGTCGTCCGTGATGGCGCGCTTCAGCGCCTGCAGCGCCACGTACGCCTTCTCCAGCCGCGAGTTGTTCGTCGGCGCCGGCGCCGGCTGCGACGAGGCCAGCAGCGGCGAGGCCACGACGAGCGCCAAGAACACGGCCGCCGCCGTCGAGCTCATCATCATGCAATTAATGGTATGAACAACGGAATGTCCGGTGCTTCCTCTGATCTGTGTTTTAGTGTGTGTCGCCGTGCGTTTAATTTGGTTTATATAGGCACTTACTTTGGGAGTTCTCGACATATTTCTTTTCATTTTTCGTTTGGTATTCGTTGGTGAGTACATCATTTGTTCATGGTTTCTTTCGTTGTTTAATAATGTTTGGATCATTGGCACGATTGGTTGACTGCGTCGTTAGTTGATTTTCGATTTCGTTTGCGACGATTTTGTTCATATCGGGTGCAGTGATTCGATTTTTCCTACCTAGCTAATTGACTTTCGCTTTCGTGCTTTTGTATCCAAGTTTTTGGCATCATGTTGTGCCCGGAGGACATGGTCAAGACTGATGTCTGCACTGAGTGACAATTGTACTACTCATTTCCTAAAGAGCTAGCAGTACCAATATGGAGCATATGCTTATTTTCCATTTGTTGATTATTACGCGCATTAGTGAGACCATCTCTTCAAGTGATTTCCATCCCTTTTTGCTAAGAAAACTCCTCTTCTCCAACTTGATATATGACTTTTTCATTGGGCCCCAACATTGTTCTTAATTTAAATTCTTATCTTGCATAGTTGCATTTCTTTGCGATGCTGTTAATATATCTTTCTCACCATTCTTGATTATAATACTCATGCTTCTAGTGCTCAATCAAATGATGGCATGACGTACAAGACCAAGTATTGGTACTATAATATTTTTATTTAGCTTATTAAAAACAGACACATGCCTTTGGCTCTAGTTATTCCCCGTGTTTGTTGGCCTCTTGTGTTATTCCTTTTACTTCCTTTATATCTTCTTTAGCTTCTGTGCTTATATGCATTCATGATCCAATCAGCAGAAACAACCAAAATTATATATCGCCTGCACGAATTTTGACGATGGGTGCTTCAAGGATGCTTCCTGTTTTGAATAGTACAAAGGTACAACTTTTGCAGCTTCCCTTTCTGCATGCACTATTCAGTGGCCATCAGTTTAAGCTACTGTTAGGAGTCTACTTCTGATAGGATTTAGGTTGTAGCCATATCACCTTTGTTATTTAGTGTTTTTTCCTTTGAAACATTTTTCATTCCACCCTAGGAAGTATTCTTTCAATGCTACAAGTGACATGAGTTCTAACTTATCCCAAATGGATACGGATTATCCGAGTTTGATATGATATGGATAATGTAAGGATTTTTACAACTGGACAATTATCCATTATACTATTAAAACGATAGGAAAAGAAGTCACCATGTTCGTCTACATAGGCTAAAATATATGCACCTTTAATTGTGGTGTAGGTCTAGATTATAATGATGTAGATAAATCAGATTGTTTATAGAAATCCATAGTAGATACAACTCTTATTATGTGGATAAAGAGTACAACCCTACTTTTTAAAATTTAATTCTGAATTAATTTAAATAAAAAATTAGTATTTGATTTATATATTATTAGTGGATAAATAATACAACTTTATTTCCCTAAAGAGCTAATTCTGAAATCATTTTTAAATAAAGCGGTTGATTTATATATGAAATTCAACATAAAACTGCAAAGTAGAATAAAAATAAAAATATGGAAATTAGCAGTTTGATTTATATATTAGGTGGATAGCGATACAACTATATTTCCCTAAATTGCTGAATTTTGGAGTTAATGTTAAATGAAAACTAGCGGTTGGGTTTATATATAAAATTTAACAAAACTAAATGTAGAATAAAATTTTAAATAAATTACAATTTGATTTTCATTCAGTAGCATCCAATGTGAAGTGATGGAGGGACCAATGTCAACATAATATGCATCATATGTATCAACATGCTTCTTTTGATAGGCAAAGAGGAAGCATGCACTAGATGCATTAACATGCATGGTTTTGGCAACATAGGAAAATAGGTCGACATGAGTAGAATGAATACAAGCGGAGGACTATAGACAAGAAAGTTACGTCAAGCATGTTATAAGTTGTTTCAAGAAAATTAAGTCGATGCACAACATCATAGGCACGATGAGAAAGGACAAGTTACGACGAGAGTGAGCGAGAGAAAATGTTTTAAAAAATTCAGTGATTATATGCTAATGAACATCTTGTTGTCTAGGTCCTAAGGTAGTCGTGAGAAAACACTTCAAAAGAGGTATGTAAAACAAACTGATGATGGTGGTGAGATGCAGCAATGTGAGGCTAGTCACGATACGCCCTTAGACAGTTTTCGGGGAGGTTAGTGCAGTTTGATCAGGAATCGGTAAAGAAACCACTGAGATTTATGTTCTCATGGAGGCATGGCCACCTGGTTCACTTTAATGCTTACGAGTTTAAGAGCAGAAGCTAGAGGTAGTGCTTGGGTGCCACAGAGTATCAGAACGTGCTAGGTTTAATCGATAGTGGGCTGAGGATGATGAGGACATCTGCTTCGTCATTGCCATCGACAAGATAGGCATACGACAAAGGCAAATAATTAAGAGGAGCATGCGTGGAAGCATTTGGAAGCATGATATTGCACTTATGCAATAATGCAACTAGAATATGCGATGTGGAATGTGGAGAACAATAATATAAGGTTCAAGTACGAGCCATCAATATTTAGATTTGATTTTTGATGGAAAACTCCTCGAGAAAATACTGGTGGAAAGGTAGACATTGAGGGTGTGAAAAGGAGTGTGAAAGTGAATCTTAGCTCCTAGACTTGTGTTAAATGGCTCTCATGATTAATGACAATAGGGTTTGTGGACTAACCGTTTCTTTGAATTTGAAAAGTGTATGAGTTAAGTACCACTCCGTAAGGTTGAATCAAGAAGATGAACCTACATGCATGTGAAGCTCATGACTGATGAGTTGAGTTGGGCATCAAGTTGAGAAGAACATAATCAAGTCAAGTGCCATAAGTGGACATAGGACTCAAAGAGAAGGTTCCCTGTTATGGAGATGGACAAGTGAATATGTGTTCAAGTAAATACGTCATGTATGGTGATATGTGGAAGAAAATAAAGATTACATCAAGTGAAGATAGTCTAAGCAAGATTCTGAACTTGAAACAAGGATGATCGTCTTCATCAAGTTCAAGTGGAATGCTCAGAGCAAAGGTATGCTAACATAGATAGCCGTACTATTAAGACAGGCCTTAACTAGTTGTTTGCCTTGCTTTATGTGTGACAGCTCATGTTGTTGTGCTAGTTACTTGTGCTTGTGTCTCAAGAGGTTGCAAATGAGTTTTGAAAATGGAAGACAAAGTACCATGTTGTTGTAGAGGTCTTGGTTGCAAATGAGTGGATTAATCACCTTGGTGGTGTATAGCATCCATGTCTTTAGACTTAGTGCTTCTTGTGTGAACTCTGTTCTCAACACCTTCTGGATGGTTGAACCGTGGACCTTGGTAGGCTGTTGGCGGTATGACCATAAACAATGAACCATGGGGTGATGCTCATGGGCAGTTTGATAGAGACACCGATATCCACGCACAGTTCAGGCTGGCAGAAAAGCCCGAGGCTCGAAGCTCGGCCCGAGCTCACACTGGCCCGACCCGGCTCGGCTCGGCTCGGTGCTCAAACGGGCCGAGCCCGAGCCTCCCTTCTAGCTCGGTGGTAAAACGGGCCCAGCCCGAGTTGGCCCGTGAGCCGCTTGCAAAGCTCGTTTGGCTCGGCCCTGAGTCCCCGTCTCCCCGACGGCCCCATCTGGGGCCCATTTTCGTGCCCTTAGCCGCCACGCAGACCACCCCGCACCCGGCCACCCTTAGTCACGCCGCCGCCACGCCCTGCGCCGCCGCAGTCGCGCCACCGTAGTCGCGCCACCGCCAATTGCCTCTGGCCTCCGCCCAGCGCGCGCGGCGTCCGCCTCCCCAGCACGTGCGGCACACCTCCCCGGGGCCCCGGCCGGTGCCCGACTACCCAGCACTCGCGGTGTGCCTCCCTCGCCAGAGTCTGCCACCCCAGCACGCGCGGCGCGCCTCCCCTGGCCGGTGCCCGACTCTCCACCCCGCGCCTTCCCCGGCGGCGCCCACCTCCACTGGCGGGCGCTCGACTCCCCCAGCCCGCGTCTCTCTCAGCTGCCGGCGGCGCTCGCCTCCCCCGGCTGCTGCTCCAAATAAGAAATGTATGCTTTGGCCGGTTTTCCTCTGTACACCTCTCAGGTCTCCCAAATCAAAATTTGTGAATCATGTATAATGATTAATGGGTTCTGTTATAATCTAGCAAGATCAAGAACAACTCAAACCAAGAATTACAATGTTGTTCTTTCCCCATTTTGTAGTATCACACATTAAAAAGTTTATATGCTGCTGAAATTGTGCTTGAGTTATGGATTGTTTGACTTATATAAAGTTCATATGCTCCTGAAATTGTGCTTCAAATTGTATTATTATCCTGCTGAAATTATGTGTAAAAAGTTTCTGAATTTTTGTTTTGCAAAAAGATCATGCTGAAATTTTTGAAGGCTCGCGAGCCGGCTCCAGCCAGCTCGAAGCTCGTCTAGGCTCGGCTCGAGTCTCGTTTCTAGCTCGTTTTGTGTCAATGAGCCTAGCTCGGCTCGGCTCGAAATTTGGCGAGCTCGAGCGAGCCCAGCTTGAGCCAGCTCAGCTCGGCTCGTTGCCACCCTTATGCACAGTGCACCACGGGTTATGTCCGTAGGCTGTTGCATAAATTATTGGATAGTGTATTGCCCGCATGCTACTGAACACGGTTGTGAATAGTAGTCTAGGGGGTGATGCTTGTGGGCTATTTTCGAGGTTGGATAATCTGACCCAGTCGGCCAGTTGATCGGGTCAATGGATAGTGTTGTTTGTCTGAGGGGGTCGGACGGTCCGACCAACAAGGAACCGATAGTTCATCCACGGGGATCAAGGAGTCCGACTCGCTTATTTGACCTTGGTGGCCAAGTTGATCAAGGGGGAAATATTTCCCGGAGTATCCGACTTAGTGTCCAGAGTCTCCGGGGAATTGTCTCATCTCTGTCAGGAATTGTCTCATCTATGTCTTAAGGAGGAAAAATTCTCAGAGGTTCCCAATGTTTTCTGGAGTTTTTAGATGTTGAACGTGGCTTGACCGAGGAAGTTGGACAGTCCAACCCGTGGTGTCCGACAATCCGACCTATTCAACGGCTATATTTCTAGCCATTGGAAGAAGGTGTCGAATAGTTCGACCAATGGGGTCAGACAGTCCGACCTAGGTAGATTTCCAGCAGCTTTTCTCTAACCGCTAGTTTTAGGGTTCAAGTGCATGAGTTGCACTTGATGAGAGATTTGCTTGCGAGGAAAATCGATTGAGCTATTACGTATAGTGTGAGGCAAGAGACAAGTTGTGACTTGTTACTCTTGGAGGTCATCGCCTCGTAGATAGCTTGGGTGTTGAACTTAGTGATCTCTTCAAAAGTATTGTGAAGAAGCACGAGGACTTGTGAGTGGTTGTCGATCTCAGCATCTCCGCAGTGGAGAAACGAGCTAGCCATAATAAGCGGTTCTTGCATGAGGCAAGGATCTTAAGGAAAGCACACGGTTCGGTGCTGACTCTTGATCAAAGTGGTCAGGCTTCCTCAACGGAGTAGGATATCTGGATATCCAAACTTGGGGAATAAACATTGTTTGTGTCCCTTGTCCCTTTACTTTTCTATAATTTATATTTTTACAATTATCTTGTGTAGAAATTACATTGCTTATTCTCACCCCTAGAATTGCAAATCTTGATATAGACATAGGGTATTCGTGTACTTAATTGAATTTAGTTGTTTTAGGTTTTGAATTTGTGAAAAACCAGTTAGTTAAATTCCACATTATAATCAGCCTAGATCGTAATTAATTTTAAATTACCTATTCACCCCCCCTCTATGTGACATCCTTGATCCTTTAGAGTGAAAGAGGGAAAGCCGATGATTAGTACAAAATTCTACGTTTTTCACGGCAATCGTGAATGTTGATGCAATCAATTTTCATTGACACACACTAAGGTCCTCGCCTTACTGTCTAATTGTCTAGCAATACTAAAAAATGAAAGAGAAATGAAAAAAAGAGCGAGAGAATATTTGCTACTAAAATTGTTACTTTTAACTAAACGCTAGCAATGTAATACATTTTAATAAAAAGATTTCAACCAAACACTAAGACGTAATTTTGACTATAATTTTTTTACATTCTGAATGACATATGAAAGCTAATATAGCGATTTAAAAAATCAAATAACACATGAAGACAAGTGAGTAACAACCACAGAAAAATAATACTAAATATGACAGTATGTAGTAAATCTAGCGGCATAAATGTGCGGGCGTGGGCCATCTTGCTAGTTTTCTTATTATTTAAACCCATGTTTGCATTCACAATGTGACATTATGTGAAGGTTTGGGTTTGACAGAATCGGGGAAAAATCAATTCAAGTAATCTGAATTCATTCAAATCTGCGAATATCCGTACTTGGCTTTTAAGTATGGAGGTATGACCAGTATTTGATTTGTATTCGATATATCTGTTTGCACCCATGCCCTTGTCTAGATCCAGTGTTCTAGCTCTTACCTAGAACTCAATATCCCACATTTATCTTTCCTAGTGATTAATGACCAACAATGGACCATAAAAGAAGTCTACCAAACAAGAGAGTAGGAACTATAGTTGTTGTACTTGAAACTAGGGAAATAGAGTTTAGTGATGAGTGATACCGCGTTGGATCACGTCAGTCCCAATCTGCAGTTTTTGTAATAGCATGAACTAAAATTAACCATCATCCAGTAGCTGTCCTGCTTCATCAAAACGTAAACAAACAATCATCACAAAATAAAATAAAATCTAAACAAATAGAATATCTAACAGAAACCATAAATTAGAAGGAATATAGATATAAACACTAGCTTGTCTGTTGGTGTAGTACCAGTATACTAATAGAAATGTACCTTTGTTCCAGATGGTGACTGATTCCTTCAATTGCATGATGTTGCAACGCAAGGTAGCGGGTCAATCGTCTCCCTTAATTCACATCTTAATTTCGTTCTTGCTCTTGATCACTGCGATTTGGTCGTAATCTCACGTGATTTTGCGGTTTCATGTGCTGCGAGATCCTCACATCACGCACCGGCAAAGAACCAGTCCCGCATCAGATTGTGACGTGACCTGCGGCCTGCTGCTGTTCATCGCCGGTAGCAGCATTAGTGGCACGTCAGGCTCTTTGAATTGCCCTTGATGAGAAGATATGCTCTCGTTTTCCCTAATGATTAGTGATGCGTTTATATTGCTCTTCCAATGATTTGTGATCACTTTAATTATAGTGTTCATCCCTAGATGTCGTAATCCATTAGCGAGTTAGAATCAGTAAACATCATTTTCAAGGGTTGATCTTTTTTCGAGAATACACAAGAGAATATTAAGAGTATATTTTACTTTTACTCAAATCCTTCATCCACCAGTCAAATCATCTCGGATGTTAACTAGGCTGACTAAGCGGAGCTTATTTCTCTGGTGATCGTTGCTGATCAGCCTCGCCATCACCTAAGAGCAACTCTAACCCATTCCCAATAATTCCTTAACACCTAAAAAACAAAAATTATTGGGAGTTAGACTAATCTAATTCATCCCCAAAACCCCTCTAACTTCCAAAAAAAATTTGAGAGCTCCCAAAAAACACCCCTCCCTCCCAAAAAATTAGGAGATTGAGCTCCCTCCCAATCCACGAAAAACCGGGGAGTCACTCCGGTTCCAACCACCCGCCCCGAGCCGCCGCGATTCACCGCCGCCGGCCTCCCTCCGGCCACGCCGCCGGCTGCCGCGCCCCCCCTCCGCCCCCGCCGACCCCGTCCCCACCCTCCCTGACTGCTCGCCGCCACCGAAACTGCCTCCCGTGCCCGCGCCGCTGCCGCGTCCCCGTCCCTGTCGCCGGCCCGCCCGCCGCGCTCTCCCTCGCCAGCGCCCGCACGCTCCCAACGCTCTTCCCGTCCCTGTCCACCGCGCCGGCCACCGCCCGAGCTCCCGCGCGCTCCCTGCTGCCGCCTGCGCCCCATCGCTGAAGCCGAGCGCCGCCGCGATTCACTGCCGCCGGGCACCGCTGGAGCTCCCAGCTGCCTGTACGCCCTCGCCCCACCTCCAGGGAGTCCGCGCCGTCCACCGCCCGAGCTCTCGAGCTCCTCCACGACCACGCCGCGCCAGCCACCGCCGCCTCCCAACCCGGGCAGCGGTGAGCTCCCGTGGCATGGCCGGGAGCTCTGGCAAGGGCGGCGATCGACTTTCGGCACCTCGGCCCCTCCCCTGCGCCCACCCCCCAGCGGCCCGCGGCGTCCGACGCCACGTCCAGCCAGCCGCCGCGCGACCTCCTCCCCGCACCTGCAAGGTGTTCGACGGAACGCCTCCAAGGTATTTTTTTGCTTTTACTTCTCTTTTCATTTTTTTCCTGTGAATTTCTAATTGAATATTAATCCAATTAAATGTGTGATGCGATTGATAGATGAAGAGGCTTGTTCAAGAGTTTTTGGACGACTCATCATCATCATCGGAGGAAGAAGATGATGAGTTTGAGATGGTTGCGGCGATGATCATTCAAGAGGATGGGAGGAGGAATGTTAGAAGTGGTTCTCAGCCGGGCCGTAGGCTCATTCGTCGCAATAGGGCAGATGGCCATGCCAAAATGATGAGAGATTACTTCATGGACAATCCGGTGTATCCGGATAACCTTTTCAGGAGACATTTTAGAATGTCAAGGGAGCTCTTTCTACGCATTGTAACTGCTGTCGAAGAGCATGATGGTTGGTTCAAGCAGAGGAGGGATGCAGATGGACAGCTTAGCGCAAGTGCAATGCAGAAGGTCACGGCCGCAGTGCGTGTGATGGCATATGGAGTCCCGGCTGACTATGTAGATAAATATGTTCGCATTGGAGAAGATCTTGTCATCATGAATGTGAAGAAATTTACAAAGGCTTTGATTGAGATCTTCGGAGATGAGTACTTGAGAGCACCCAATGCAGATGACACAGCAAGGCTGATGGAGAGTGGTGCAGCGAGAGGGTTCCCTGGGATGCTTGGGAGCATCGATTGCATGCATTGGAGATGGAAAAATTGCCCTGCGGCATGGCATGAGCAGTTCACTGGGCATTGCCATGATCCAACCATCATACTTGAAGCGGTTGCCTCCCAAGATCTATGGATTTAGCATTCTTACTTTGGGATGCCTGGCTCTCACAATGACCTCAATGTCCTGCAAAGATCTCATCTATTTGCAAGGCTTGCTGCCGGGGAGGCTCTACCTTGCAACTTTGAAGTCAATGGTCACCAGTATGATATGGGGTACTACCTTGCAGATGGCATCTACCCCTCATGGTCCACATTTGTGAAGACAATTTCATATCCTGAAGGCAACAAGAGAGCTCACTTTGCCGCGGCTCAAGAAGCCGCAAGAAAAGATGTTGAGAGCTTTCGGGGTATTGCAAGCTCGCTTTGCCATTGTCCGTGGACCTGCTACATATTAGCACCAGGAGACACTGTGGAGGATCATGACATCATGTGTGATCTTGCATAACATGATCACAGAGAATGAGAGAGGCCAACCGGAGAACTATGATTATGACCCCAATGGAACACATGTCACTCATCTGCATCATGCACCTAGAATCCATAGGTTTCTTGAAGTGCATCGAAAGATCGAAGACCGGCAAGCTCATGGCCAACTACGAGACGACCTTGTGGAGCACATGTGGCAACGTCTTGGACAATAGATCTTTCATGTATCATCATGTTTTCATCATGTTTATTTCGAATATTTGCTTCATTTGGACCCTATGTTGTGTTTGAATTTGAATTTAAAAATTTGAAAACAATGAATTTCAAATGTTGTTGAAATGTTTGCGCTATAAACAGCAAGGTTTGAATTAATATGTTGTGCAAAAGTAGTTGAAATAGGGTTTATGTTTGCAAAAGGATGGGAGAAATAGCAAAGGAAATTTTATTGGGAGTTAAGTTTAGGGGATGGGTTAGATGCCACTCTCTCAATATCCAGAAATTTTTAGGAGTTAAGTTTTAGGAGTGGGTTTTTAGAAGTTAAGTTTTGGGGATGGGTTAGACTTGCTCTTACACCCACCCCTACTTTGCCCGCTTGCTCCCTCGTCTCGCGCGGCGAAAGATTAGAGTGAGTGGCTCGGGTGGTACCGGGAGCAGCTGAGGCAACCCAGCCAGGCCACACTGCTTACCCACGTTAGCCTAGTCAGCTTCCACTATACATGACTGGTGGGGTCGACATGTTACGTTGGGGAAAGGTGATTAAATAGGGTAAAAGATTGGGTAAAGGTGATTAAATTGGGGGTAAAATATGGAAAGATTTTTTAAATGAGGTAAGCACCATCACAGTGTCACAAATAAGGGATAAAAAGTGGTATATGCTCTTATATTAATATATAGGAAAGGTGGTGATTTTTCGAGTAGTTGATTAAGATCTTTATGCCCCTATTAATTTTAATGTTAAGTAAGTGCAACATTTGCATTGGAAAATTTATGTGGCTGATGATGGAGATATGTGTTCCAATTTGACCTCAAATTATCAATTCAGTTAATTGCATGTTAAGTACTCCCTCTATCCAGAAATGTAAGGCTTTTTTGATTGGTCAAGACAAGATTCTGGCCAATAGTTACTCTATTAATATAAGTAAGTACTTTTTGAATACGAATCTAATGATATCAATTTTATGTCACATAAATCACATATTAAGAGAATAATTATTGATCAAAATCTTGTCTTAACCAATTAAAATATACCTTATATTCCTTAAGGGAGAGAGTATTTGGCATGATCATTTTAGCTAATTAATTGAACCTATTTTCTAAGACATCCTGTGTCCCTATGTCTGTTGCATGTTTTGAGTTTGACCAAAAATGCTTCATAATTATGAAAGGGTTGCCACTATCATTGGAGATTATATTCTCTTCATGGAAACTATATATAATGGGATATTACTAGCACCTAATTATTGTTGGGTGATGGGTCATGTTTGAGCCATATAATTCGGTCTTTGCTTCTCTTGCTGCATCTAATATCAGGTTTCGTATACATTTTTATGCACGAGAAAAATGAGCATTCGACTTCAAACTCATCGATGTTCAAAAAGCTCTCCACTTCAATTTGTAGTGGTACAAATGCACTAGCTAGTACGTTCTATTCTCGCAGGAAAAAACTTAAGCTAACGAATTTCACACATATCACTAGCTTAATACAGTATCTCCAATGCTACATCATGCATAGAAATTCGCTCTAGCTCCACGTAGGATACAGATGCCATGTCACGATAGATGGTAGCTTCATAGGTTTCCAATAGCGTTAACTAAACCAGAAGCAACTCATTCCCGGGTGCATTGGAGAGACATATCGTGATTTTGCATTGTTTCAGACTTTATGGACTACACTAAAATCAATATACATTGTAGCTTCACATTTTGTCTCTCAGACCTACTTTTTTGCGCTACTATGTATTGGAAATGCTCTAAGAGTAGTCGCCGACACAAAAACACGTGTTGTTGTAAATAGTCAGAAATACCATTGACCAAATATTTGAGCACAGGAGGAGGACCTATGATTAGGAAAGCGACATGGTTGGTGCTTCAATTGTTTTGGCGATGCATGCATGCATGCGTGTTAGAGGATAAGACGTATGTTGTGCTATTGCATCACGAAGAAGACTAACGCATGCAACTTGCCGGACAGTTGATGGCTTCTTCATGAAGACTTCCGTAAACTATTCCAATTGCAAGAGATAAGAAGCTTCTTTTTTCTTTCATTTGATTTTCTTGTTTTGCAGTCGAACGTTAGGAAGGAGAAAGGTAGCTAGAGCCCTAGAGGTGACCATTTCCAAGATTGAAAGATTTGGTTGGCGTGTGCCCGTTTCCAAGATTGGAAGATTTGGTTGACGTGTGCCCAACTACTGCATGCATGCTCACCCACTGCAGCAGGTCAGTTACATATGTTGGTAACCCTTACCGCCGTGTCAGTTCATTTCGTTTGTTAATGTAAGCTATGCATAATAATTTTTATTTATGATCAGCCGGCAACAGCGCAGAACAAAAATTTATGATATGCTCATTCTAAGTCCAGACTCGCCTGAGCTTAACATCATAGCCAAATAGTCACATAAATGGATGCTCTGGTGTAAGAGTAAGTAGGTTCCGGCGGCGATAGCAAGTGCTCCGGCCTGGCTACGCCTCCAGGTGGCAAGGAGAGTAAGACCGTGTGGCACGTACTCATTCATTAATAAAAACAATTCTTTTACATTTTAGGAGGTTACTTGGAATTTCTCGACAGGATGTTCATGATGTTTAGAGAAAAATAAGTTTAGCCGAAAACCAACGTCCTTAACGACGCATAGCGCATATTACGGTCTATAAGAGCAACTCTAACCCATCCCCAAAACTTAACTCTCAAAAATCCACTCCCAAAACTTAACTCCCAAAAATTCCTGGATATTGGGAGAGTGGCATCTACTCCATCCCCTAAACTTAACCCCCAATAAAATTTTCTTTGTTATTTCTCCCATCCTTTTGCAAACATAAACCCCATTTCAACTACTTTTGCACAACATATTAATTCAAACCTTGCTGTTTATAGCGCAAACATTTCAACAACATTTGAAATTCATTGTTTTTAAATTTTTAAATTCAAATTCAAACACAAAATAGGGTCCAAATGAAGCAAATATTCGAAATAAACATGATGAAAACATGATGATACATGAAAGATCTATTGTCCAAGACGTTGCCACATGTGCTCCACAAGGTCATCTCGTAGTTGGCCATGAGCTTGCCGGTCTTCGATCTTTCGATGCACTTCAAGAAACCTATGGATTCTAGGTGCATGATGCGGAGGAGTGACATGTGTTCCATTGGGGTCATAATCATAATTCTCCGGTTGGCCTCTCTCATTCTCTATGATCATGTTATGCAAGATTACACATGATGTCATGATCCTCCACAGTGTCTACTGGTGCCAATATGTAGCAAGTCCACGGACAATGGCAAAGCGAGCTTGCAATACCCCGAAAGCACTCTCAACATCTTTTCTTGCGGCTTCTTGAGCCACGGCAAAGTGAGCTCTCTTGTTGCCTTTAGGATGTGAAATTGTCTTCACAAATGTGGACCATGAGGGGTAGATACCATCTGCAAGGTAGTACCCCATATCATACTGGTGACCATTGACTTCAAAGTTGCAAGGTAGAGCCTCCCCGGCAGCAAGCCTTGCAAATAGATGAGATCTTTGCAGGACATTGAAGTCATTGTGAGAGCCAGGTATGCCAAAGTAAGAATGCCAAATCCATAGATCTTGGGAGGCAACCGCTTCAAGTATGATGGTTGGATCATGGCAATGCCCAGTGAACTGCCCATGCCATGCCGCAGGGCAATTCTTCCATCTCCAATGCATGCAATCGATGCTCCCAAGCCTCCCAGGGAACCCTCTCGCTATACCACTCTCCATCAGCCTTGCTGTGTCATTTGCATTGGGTGCTCTCAAGTACTCATCTCCGAAGATCTCAATCAAAGCCTTTGTAAATTTCTTCACACTCATGATGACGAGATATTCTCCAATGCGAACATATTCATCTACATAGTCAGCCGGGACTCCATATGCCATCACACGCACCGTGGCCATGACCTTCTGCATTGCACTTGCACTAAGCTATCCAACTGCATCCCTCCTCTGCTTGAACCAACCATCATGCTCTTCAACAGCAGTTACAATGCGTAGAAAGAGCTCCCACGACATCCTGAAACGTCTCCTGAAAAGGTTATCCAGATACACCGGATTGTCTACGAAGTAATCTCTCATCATTTTGGCATGGCCATCTGCCCTATTGCGACGAATGAGCCTACGGCCCGGCTGAGAACCACTTCTAACATTCCTCCTTCCATCCTCTTGAATGATCATCGCCGTAACCATCTCAAACTCATCATCTTCTTCCTCCGATGATGATGATGAGTCGTCCAAAAACTCTTGAACAAGCCTCTTCATCTATCAATTGCATCACACATTTAATTGGATTAATATTCAATTAGAAATTTGCAAGAAAAAAATGAAAAGAGAAGTAAAAGCAAAAAAATACATCGGAGGCGTTCCGTCGAACACCTTGCAGGTGCGGGGAGGAGGTCGCACGATGGCCGGCTGGACGTGGCGTCGGACGCCGCGGTTGCTGGGGGGTGGGCGCAGGGGAGGGGCCGAGGTGCCGAAAGTCGATCGCCGCCCTTGCCGGAGCTCCCGGCCGTGCCACGGGAACTCACCGCTGCCCGGGTTGGGAGGCGGCGGTGGCTGGCGCGGTGCGGCCGTGGAGGAGCTCGAGAGCTTGGGCGGTGGCCGGCGCGGACTCCCTGGAGGTGGGGCGAGGGTGTACAGGCGGCCGGGAGCTCCAGCAGTGCCCGGCGGCGGTGAATCGCGGCGGCGCTCGGCTTCAGCAGTGGGGAGCAGGCGGCGGCAAGGCGGACAGGGACGGGGACGCAGTGAGCACTGTGCGTCAGGGGAGCACCAGAGCTGGCGCGCGCGGTGGAAGGCGGCGAGTGCGTGGGACGGGAGGCCCTCCTCGCCGACCGCGCGGATGACGTCCGTGAGCATGGCGGTGGACACGAGCAGGGTGTGCGCGCGGAGGAGGCCGAAGAGCGCCGGGAGCGCGCGGGCACTGGTGAGGGAGAGCACGGCGGCGTGAAGGGCGACCAGGAGCTACGGCACGAGGCGGGACGGCGACAGGGACGGGGCGCGGCAGTGGCGCGGGCACGGGAGGCGGTTTCGGCGGCGGCGAGCAGTCGGGGAGGGCGGGGACGGGGTCGGCGGGGGCGGAGGGGGGCGCGGCAGCCGGCGGCGTGGCCGGAGGGAGGCCGGCGGCGGTGAATCGCGGCGGCGCTCGGCGGGCAGTTGCAGCCGGAATTTTCTCCCGCCCGTTTTTGCTGGATTGGGAGGAGGATTGGGGGTGAGCTCAATGTCCCAATTTTTTGGGAGGGAGGGGGAGTTTTTTGGGAGCTCCCAAAATGTTTTGGGGAGTTAGAGGTGTATTGGGGATGAGTTAGATAGGTCTAATTTTCAAAAGTGACAGTTTTTTGATAGTTAAGATTTTTTTAGGAATAGGTTAGAGTTGTTCTTAGCATCATCTGTGTTATCTGAGTATCTGGTGCTGGATCCTGGTGATAGCTATCAATGGTGGCCTGGAGATCCTTGCTTCAGGTACATTTTACTGTTGTGTGAGGCAAGTGCTGGCTGGAGCTCACTGGACAGGAAGGACTGGCAGATGCCGTGGGATCTTGGGAGTTGTGCACAGCCGTGCCTTGAGGGCAAACCGCGTTTCAAGGGGGGAAAGTGTAACACACGCATCCGGGAGATGTATTAGGCTAGCGGCAGCTAGGAGAAGACATCGAACAGAATACAACTAGGCATTTGTCTTTCTTCTTCCCCTTCTCCTTCTCTATCCCAGTCCCTTGCTTTGCTTTTCCCCATCTAAACTCTGAATCTATCAGTGTATCTTGTATCGGATTGGATCTCAGGTCCTGGTATCTCAAACCAGTGGAGGATGGTGCTGATTTGATTTGATAAAACGCGATGCGCATTTGGCCATGCGTGGACGCCTGGGTCTTCTCGTTTGGCTTGGTTTGGCTTGGCTAGCAACCAGGGTAATCTCTGAACACGTATTCGTTGGCTGTTTCCGCGCGACGCGACGAGACTGTTGCCACCTGCATGCATCCGTGACGCCACATTGCCTGATTGTTAGTTACCATGCACCATGGTTGAATCGGGCTACGTACGTAACACCCGGGTTCGGATCCTGCGTGACCTGGTGGTGGTCGTGATCATTCTTCGTGGGCTGACCCGCAAAGCCACCGAGCTCAGGAGCCCGCTCACGATTGCTTGGTAGGCCGAGCCTTCTTTACCCCCGCGCGGCAGAGTCCACATGTACCCCGCGCCGTGCCCGCCCATCTCCACAGCCTGCAGCGTTCGGGAGATCATGGGCTGTGAGTGTTTAAAAACCACCCCCCACGAGTTCGGTTCGATGATAACCGACAAGTAGATGCAGAATAAACATGTATACACTTAAACAGTAATGTAAAAGATACATAAAATGTAAGGGCAAGATCTCTTTCTCTTTATTATTTTCTTCTCAACGGTACTTACAATATGATAATGAACTCTGTTTATAGATAAAATGAGACCTCTTAGGTCAAAGGACGAGAGTTCAATTAGTCGATTTTGACGGTTTCTCAACACTCTTCTTTGGGTACTTATCATGTAATGCTAATGCCTCACAAAAACTCTATAAAATCCAGTAGGGAAAATGAGAGAAAAAGTGCATCACATGCGTTGCATCATGTTGCATTAGTTGTCTCATTAAAAACTTTACAAATAAGAGGCCTCAGCGAAAACTCATCTAAGAAAAAAAGAGTACAACCATTGAGTCAATTAGTCTACTATCGATTAATTGTGAATGATCCTTCTTGCAATTGCCACATTACTATGTTTTTGGCTATATTCTGATTCAGGGATTTGTACCCCCTATGTACCGCAAATATATAACTAAAATTCAATTCAAACTAACATCTTCAAGATTGATGTCTCAATCCATATTCTTTTAGAAAGGGAGTAGACGAACACTGTAGTTACCAATGTGCGAGGCCAGCACGCGGCGCACAGCATGCCATGGTGAGGGCGGTGGCGTGGCGGCCATGCAGGGCAAGCGGCGCAGTAGCCATGGGAGCCGCGGTGGTGTGGTGTTGCGCTTGCGCATGCTCACGGTCATCGTGTAGGGACGGCGGTGCTATATGCGTGTAGCGGCCTCGAGGTGTGAGTACCTGTTGTGCGGCGACTTTCTTGTCCATAGCATGTGTGGCCATCCAATGCGTGTGTTTGATCTACGGATCAATTCTTTCAACGCGTGCACGGTGGCCGTGACTACTGAGGCTGGCGTGTGCATGTGAGCCGCGCAACCATGAGCGGCGCTTGCAGACGCCATTTTATTCCACCACTTTTGTAACGCGATCAACAATTCCTTCGTTACATCTAGACCATACTATCGACATTTTGTTGGCGATTGTTAATTAGCACGGTGATCTGAGAGGATTTTTGTTTCGTGGGATTCTCAATACAACTCATCCTAAATAGAATCTAGAATGCGAGATCGTATGGAAAAGCAATCTAGACACAAATTAATCTACTAAATATGACATCTTTCATCGATGATTACCTTTTTCAACGTGTAGAGAGAGCCTATGATTAAGCCTAAAAGAGTTTTAAGCAGATAACGTGTTTTACGACCACCATCGTAGATGAATAATAAGCATGCATACACATGAATATTAATGCAAAAGAGACAAGGTGTAGGATATGATCTCTTTGTTTTTATTACTCTTCTTAACAGTGCTTACAACATGATAAATGACCTCAGAAGGAGAATTCCTAAGACAAGAGAATCGAACGCGGCGCGCTTCCCCTTGTCGCCACTAGCGGGACGCATGTTTCGGCCGCTTTGCACGCTGGGCATTAACCAAACCACTCGCCACCCGGCCCGCGGTTTCACAGTTGGTCGTCGCTGCGGACGATCGGCATCGGCGCCGGCGCAGCGGGAGAAACCACCACACTAGTACACTACTAGATGTGCATACTCTGATTTTTCTCCATCTACAAAAAAGACTAGTCTACACGGTCATCTGCACACTCGTATACACTACCTGCTAGTCATAGGTTAGTAACTCCTTTTGAGTTTTGGGTTCGAATCGTAGGTTGAAACAAGAGCAGGATTTGGCGTACAAACCTGGTTGAACTGTAGCTGTATACTCACTCCAGTATAGGTCGTGTGAAATCGAGTTGCCGTACGTACAGAGCCCAACTCGTTTGTCCGATCACACATAAAAAACGCATTGATGGACGGGGGACGTCGCGCTCGCGCGTGCCTGGCCGCGCCGCACAGGCTGTGCATGCGGTCAGCGCAGCTATAGCGTCGTCATCGTGGTAGGCGCAGGACCACACCCACTTCACGACCGCAGCACGCGCGACGGCGCATGCAGCACCACGCCGTTGGAATTGGCCACGGGAAAAAGGACTCGCAGGCAAATATATCGGCAGGCTGCTACCAGCATCTGCATGGCACCACCTGCAAAAAATTTGGAGTACTTCGTTTTCCACTGTTAAAGGATACACATGCAGAAGTCTACCTGCTTACACACCTGGCCCTGTACAACAGCTACATGCACAGAGTACGTAGAGAAGATGGGCGGATCTAATTTGCATTTTTCAAAAACTACAACGATCATCTGATTAGATGTGTTGTTAACAGTATGTGTGTTGCATGCTCCGGTCATGTCCAAGCACGGAGGAAACAGCTTGCACGATGCTGTCATCTGTTTCTTCACATCACATTTCCCTCCTGGTCGAGCAGATCGAGTACTGGTAGTACAGTGCCCTTTATTTGCCCTTTACTTTGATCTTTGTTTTTTTTTAGACATACTTTGATCTTTGTTATGTGTAGGCTTTGGATGTGAGAGATGAGGAGAGCACAAGTACGCGTGCATGCATACATGCCTAAGAGGACCAAAGCAGCTAGCTAAGCATCTCTAGGCCTGCACCTGCTTGTAAAGAGATCTAGATCGATCAGTACTAGCTGCATCTGCACGGTGCTTTAACTGAGTTTATTTTATTTATATTTAT
This sequence comes from Stipa capillata, assembly GCA_019208055.1. Classification (NCBI taxonomy): domain Eukaryota; kingdom Viridiplantae; phylum Streptophyta; class Magnoliopsida; order Poales; family Poaceae; genus Stipa; species Stipa capillata. The sequence continues at coordinate 30,379 of JAGXJF010002262.1, forward strand.
ATATAGTTTTTGAAAAGGAGAGAAAATGTGATGCATGGTACTCTTGGACAGTGGAGTACGTACATACTAGGACCACCGGCAGGCATGCGTGTATTTAAATCTGGATCAGAGAAAGTAGATTCAAAGTGCATGTGATACGCCTAATCGAGCTAGCAGCATGGCTGTGTTCCTCCTCTCCACTCTCTTCTGTAGACTAGCCTGTGTCCATGTCAGCTGCAGCTAGGTAGTACAAAATTTGCTACATGCCTGCCATTGCCTCTGCTGATGGAAACAAATATAGCAACCATAGAGATACAACAAAACTCTCGTGATAGTATGATAGATATATTCACTATATTCACTGCTGGCTTTCGTTTGGACAATTGGACTATCTCTTGTCATTGCTTTCTTTATAAAAAATGGAAGCTTTATTGATTCCCGTTTTACATCAAGGTGATACAGTTACAAAAGAATTCAAACTCTGGGCCGCTGCATCAAAGATGCACACAGCCAAACTTACTTTAAAAAGCAAACGACCATAACAACAAAACGTGTGATGACCTCCAAACCCAACATGGTAGGAGAAAAGAGGAATCCTCATGGAGTCATTGCTTTGGTGTAAATATTTTGCATTCATACTACATGGTTAGTTAGTTGGGTCATAAGAGAGCATTTTAGTGCCAGAGTGCCAATGCACCTACAATAAAGATCTGAAATTAATTACATGCAATTTAACGCCTGCTTACATTTGTCCTACTACGTACATTTATATTAGGGCACTTCAAATAATTATATAATAAATAAGAAAATATATTAAATATGTCTTTAGATACAACCTTCTTCGTGATTAGTTTAATGTGTTGTATCTATACAATATTTTCTTTTCCATGTGACATATTAAAAGTTGTATGAAGTACATAAAAACATTAAATCTCTTATATCTTTACCAATTTGATGGTATCTTGCCTGAGATATAACTTTCTTCTCCCTTTTCATTAATTCTTCCTTCATCTCAGATTTTGTTCTGTGTGGTAACTTTTAGATACAACTGACATGAAGCATCGCGACTCCCCTTAATACATCTCACAAAGCCATCACAAATTTTAAGTGTATTCTATGTGGCTGTCCTTACAATATTTTTCCCAGATATCAAGAGCATCTTTGATTTGCCCGGCTGTATAACATGGGAGTAGGAAAAAGTAGACAATGATGATATGCAAAACAAAGAATTTGAAAACACTTTAAAATTATAACACAGTAGGACAATTTGAAAACACTTTAAAATTATAACACAGTAGGACACTCTCCTACTGTTGTTTCACTCGGATAAAATGGAAAAGTTTATTCTTGACCTCTCAACTATTCCTAGAGTTTAAATTTGGTCCCTTCCTCAATTTTTGAAATAGGACAAGAAATAAACTTTAAAAAAAAGGTTGTGTGGACGTTTAGGTTGCTATGAAGTTTTTGTGATTCATGAAATGCTAAAATACTAATATAAAATTTTGTTGAGTAATTCCTACGAGTCAGAGAACCTATTTACAAAATTTTTGTAAGAAATGCAATCCTGAAAAAAAATCCTTTGGAGCTAAGTGGCCCTAAACACTAGTGTTCTGTAAGCTGTCACAATTTGAGCGCATCCAGTGCGTACACCTATAAACAATCTGCAAAGGATTACAGAATTTATACTTGCGACATCATTTGCACATAGTCAAATGACCAACACAAAGTGGCAGTTCCCACTAGAACTAAGAAACTTAGTTTGTTATCTAACCCCTTGAGCCAAGAGCCAAAAAGATTGCTTATACTAGTTAGGGGAGTTAACCCCGAACCCACTTGTGTGGTTAGCCATTCAAAATGTGCCATTAGACCCCGAAAAAAGATGTTGAATCGTCTCGTCGTGATGAAAAAAAATAATATTTTGGACTACCTACCCAGTTTTGTTTATGAAGGTCATCTTTTGTGAGAACTACTCCCCTCCATAGAAATCAAAGGAAGATTTTTATTTTTCATGGAATTTTTAGTCTCCAAACTAGTCTATTCCGGATTGGAACATTCTTGATGCATCAATCGAGTGTACAAATAATTGACTAAGAAAACACAATTCTGGTGAAGACTCTAGGTGAAGCTGTCTTGCTCTTATTCGAGGTGCTGGGCTACTCTATTAATGAGCTCGAAAAAGTCAATTAGATTCTGCCCACGATGCCCCGCTTGAAAGAAAAATTTAGCAGAGTCAAACTGAGGACTTGGGCCACTATGACCTGTTGATGACAAGCAATATTAAAAAGTTGTGGATATTGAGTACACGAAGAGGAACTGCCTACCCGAGTGTGTAGCCAAAAGCGGATTTGAGATCCATTTCAGAGCTTATGGGTACCCAAACTCAAAAGGATATGTTTGATTTTCATTATACCGGTCCAGATGTGGGAGTCTCTAAGTTTACCTTCTACTTGTGCGAGCATTTTGTCTTTCAGGTATTTTCTTCGTAGCAAAGATTGCTAGTAGAATCTGGAATAAAAGTAAACGAGCCGCTGTAGGCCTCCACGTGGTACCTCAAATAAAGATACGATGAACAAGGGTGAACTGCCAAAGGACTGAACTAATGAGAATAAGGCACCGGTAGGTGGTGAGGTGTTTCCTTTTTAGCTTAATCATTTCTCGAAACAATCTTCCACCTCTTTCCAATTCGTATTCTTCAATTTCCGGTAGTGAATCAGGATACCAAGGTAATGGAAGGGGAAACACCCCATTTCACATCCAAAAAAAAGTTGTTTATAATATTATTTATGTTCTTCTGCCGCACCAAAGAAAAAGATTTCGCTCCTATGAAAATTTATTTTGAAGCCCGACAATTGTTAAAAAGCACATAGGATAAGCTTAAGATTCACTGCTTGATCTAGATCATATTCACTGCTTGATCTAGATCATACTCTATAAGCAAAACAGTGTCATCGGTATATTGGAGAATAGAAAGCGCATAATCCGCTAAATGAGGAACCACCTCATGGTTTTGGTTGTCTCATTGAGCATGCTCGATGAAAACAGTGAGCATATCAACAAAAATGTTAAAAAGGATGGGAGATGTGGATCACCTGTCTCAGCCCTTTCATGGTCTAGAAAGATGGGCCGATATTATCATTGAGCTTAATACTGACATGGCCCTGGTGACAAAGGTGTTGACCCATTGGCACCACAGTTGGAGAAACCTCTCATCATAGTCTTTTGAACGAAGGGCCACTTCACCTCGTCATAGACTTTCCTAGAGTCTGTTATGAATATTACCCCGTCCAACTTCTTTCTATGAGTCTTATGAATTTTTTTGTGAAGGATCACCACCCCATCCAAAATATAGCATCCTGACATGAAAGCCATTTTAGTCAGACGTATAATGTTTTTTGCTACCTGGTGATCCTATTTGTTGCTACCTTGGTAAAAAAAAATTCAAACTCACATCATTTCACAGACATTTCGTCGACTTCTACTCATCTCTGCTCCGGCTATCTTTTTTACCAGGCTATCTGTGAATAAACCCTTGTAAACACCTATCCAAACATGCTTCTCCCTATACTCCGGCTAGCTCTGCTATTCTTGGCTGACCTCTAAGTGAAAAATTGGAATAGGAATCCGGATACCCGAAGAAAGGGATTCATTCACAGGTAGGTTTAGGAATAGTAGAAATAAAAGCTTGGAATAGCTGGCATATGGGCCTATACAGTTAGATTTTGTTCGCCTCTTTGATTTGTGGAAGGAGAGTGATAATGCCAAAATTAAGGTTGTAAAGAGGGAGATGCCCATTGAAAAGATAATCAAACATAGCCATTAGGTCATGTTTGATCACACCTCAGAAAACTTGGTAAAACTTAGCGGGAAAACCATTTGGGTCAAGTGTTTCATTATGATCCATTTCGAAGATCACATCACAATTTTCTTTCTCCATAAAAGGAGACTTGAGTATTGCGTTTTACTCATGAGACACTTGTGAAATATCATTATGCCAAGACTATCAAAGAGAAAGTGTTAGCCTTGGGAGCACCAAAAAGACCTTTACAATAACTAGTTGTATAAGCTTTTAGATTAGCTTCCTTCGTTATCTCTCCCTCATCCAATCAAGACTGAAAATTTGCTGTTTACGATATTTCCAGTTAGCTATAAGGTGGAAATATTTAGTATTATCATCTCTTTGTAGCCAATGTTTCACTTTAACTCGTTGATACCATTTTGTTTATTCTTCCTAAAAGTAGTCGCGGGAGTGTGTCTTTGGCCTGCTGCTTTTGATGAATGTGATCAGTAAATTGCCTGACTGATTCAGCTTGTTTTTCTAATGAATCAATAATTCAGAGGAGCTCTTTCTTTTCTCATTTATAAGTGCTTGAGGTATTCTTAACCCAACCAGAAGGAGTTGGTGCAACCGGCGAATCTTAGCCACCAACTCGTGGAACCCCTCGAGACCCTAGCTCAAATTTGAAAATAAGTTGGTTGCCAATAAAAGATGCCACCTCTATATCGAGTAGAAAAAGAGTGTGGTCCGACATAAATCTCTTTAGAGCCTGAACCAAAACAACGATTTTTTTCCGGTCCCGGTTGATACCCGTGGGGAACCGATCTAACTTTTCAAATTAGCCCACGTGAATTTATCTAAACAAGAACCGGCCAGGAGCACGCTGGGCAGGCGAAAGCTTTCTTTTTGGCATCGCTAGCTCTCTCCTGCTAAGCCAAGGTACAGTCAATCGCTTGGCCTTGACCGTTCTCTCTCTCACAGTTCACTAGGAGGATCTGGTGGCTGCCCTTGCATTGTAGGTAGGGATTGGGGCTGGGGCATTAGATTCCTAGCTAGACTATAGCTGAGTTACTGAAGTATTGTCACATCGGCAACACAGTAGGAGGAAGATCGCGATAAATAAACTTATCTCTCACATGCATGGCCGAACACTTTGCAACTAGATTAGTTGTAGTTTGAAGTTGGTTATATCCCACTGTAAATTCAAATATCTCACGACATTCCTCGCACCAAAATATCTAACAATACTTTATATTAGTGCAGCAGTTATTTTATCATCACACATATAATAAATTGGTAACGTTACTATATTCTAAAAAAATTCAATAAAATATCCTGTCTTAGTTTAACGTTGGATAAAATGCCTCGTCATGTATCACTGATGAATGGGGTATAGGACCATCTATCTATAGCACATCATGAGACCCTCTATCAAACATCAAATTGAGGTGAAAATTTGCTATTCTTTTCTTTGTTGAAATTTGGCACGAAGATCTGGCATCCACTATAGAAAGAGATGAGCAAAATGTCGGGCTGAGGGCCGTAAACAGCGTGCCTAGCCAGTTCACCTAGTCATTGCTGTGCAGACTTTTTAAACCTTCAACGTTTGTAAAACAAGAATCGTCTATTTCTAAGGTCGTGAGATTTTTGAAAATCTCATTCATCCCTCTGACTTGAAAATGTTCTGAGATTTCTAAGTTAATGAGATCTTCTTGTATTCATCTCACTCCATATATTAACCTATGCACTAGAAATTATAGTATCATTTGTCTAAAATTGCAAATTTGACATATTGTAGTCTTAGGCTCAATAATGTGTAATTTTATGTGACTGAGGTTTATGAAAATTCTGGGCAATAGAGAATATCAATAATACTCCTCTATTGTTTTTGCAAGGTCTTATACATTTTAGAAATTAATGTTGTAAAACTTTGACCAATAATTAATTAGCAATACGCGGGTTATGTGACACAAAATTACTATCGTTAGATTCATATTTAAAAATATTTTTTCACAATTGTGATTTTGTAGATATGACTAAAATATTTACGGTCAAAAGTTAACTTTGAAGACCCTGCTAAGTTGAACCGTGTCTTACAAAAATCAACATAGGGAGTACCGATCTCACGAAAATAGAAAGGTAAATTCGCCGTAAAAACATATATTTTTTCAGGACAACATAGTTTTATCTGTCTACAAATATATTACATAAGATCAAATTGAAACAGCGTCGAGCTGTGTCCCAGTGGCACAAACATATAATTGCTATGACTTGCACACAACTGCACATGGCATAGCTTGCCCTTCTACACGAGCTCTCTTCTTCCTCTCGAATCTTCACCTTTCCTTGTCCTCCAGTCTCTTTCTCCGCTTTATTACTACACAGCTGCTACTCTGACATGAAAGTTACATGTAACATTCTGATGCTGCCGTTACTAACCACCCTGCACGCCAGACCACTCCAGAAAGCTAGGTTAATTGGGTAGTTTGCAACTTGGGCTGGGACGAGAAGTTGACGTGTTTGGATCCAAACAGATCATTACAGTGTCCAGTGTTCATATTCCTTGGCGTGGCCACATGTTAAGTTTAACCTGGCTGCTTACTTTGACAATGATCGATGCCATGTATTTGGCATTTGGCAGTTTGGCAGTTTGGCACACAGTGAATGCATGGCTCTCGGTCTCGGCCCACCGTGCATAAACCTGGATGTGCATGCGATTGTAAGGAAGTCGTTCTAGAGCACACCGTGAATCCAGAATCCGCTCGCGATGACTTAGACCAAAATCGATCCGGCTTCACTAAAGGTTGGGATCTTTGTTGGCTGCTGTGGGCTAAGGCACAAGGACGCATCCTACATAAACTAGAGTGGTGCACAGATTAGTTTTGTGGACTGATTGTTATTTAAATTTCTTCGTCCCAGGTGTCTGTACATCCTTGTGGACTTATGTAGCTCTGTCTCTGCTCATGGATGAACGTTGCCGTACACACTGTAGATAGATAGACTATTGGTGAGTACTTGTATCAAAGCTCATGAGTTTGAGCACGAAGGCATCCCCAAATCCCCTGATCATCTAATTGTTCAACTAGTGATGTAGTTTTAGAGCTTCTTTGAAACGTAGAATTCTCAAAACGTAGGAATAGAAAAAACGTATGAATGAAATGTCATGGCTTGTGGAATCTTACAGGAAACGAAAACACAGGAATATGCAAAACCAACTCTTTGGATGCTCCACAGGAATTTTGCATGAATTGAAAGAGAGAGAGATGCTCATGCAAGACATAAATGAAATTTTTCATGAGGTCCAAACTCATGTTAGAATTTCTCCAAAATTCCTATAGATTGAACCATTTTGTAGGAATTTCATAGGATTCACATGATCTTATTCCTGCAATCCAAAGGGTCTCTGTAGGAAAAATCCTATGTATTCAAATCCTACAAAATTCTTTTAAAAATCCTTCAATCCAAAGAGACTTAAATGAAAAGGTGTGGTTTACTTCCTCGGCCACACACCATGTCTAGAAAACTACAGAACGACTCTAAATTTCATCGTCAACTTCAAAGCCACTAACTTCACACTCCAAAATTCTCGAAACAAATTGAAACACCACTTAATTCGGAACCACAGTGAATTTGGAGGACTAACATCCGAGATGGAAAAATTCTTGACTAGCAATATGGAATTGAAATAAGCATTTGGTTTTTGTTGACATGCTACTGGGTCCTATATGTCATTTGTTTCTTCTTCTTTTTCCGCCTTATAGTTTTTCTATCAAAACCGACGTGAACGTTGCATGAGCCTCGTGGTCTCACTTGAAGAAGACGAAGGACATGATGCTCGGCGCCTATTTCCTTCGGTCTATTTTCCTTTTTGGCAGCTTATTTTGTTGACTTAGCGATGTGCGTCAAATGCCAAACCAAATATAGGCCACCTATTGGACGATAATAGACGGTTTTCAGAGCTTAGAGCATAAAGTGAATGATTTTTGAGTTAACAATGAAATCCGAACTCCGAACACAGCTGAGGTGTATGAAATGAACTCCTTCCCATTTTTACACAAGTCGGTGCAATAAAAAATCGCAAGCTCGGTGGTTGCCTGACTTCAACTTCACATCGACGTCGTGCCGTAGCGGCGAAACTAGAGGAGAGAAATAACACGTTATGAAACCGTATCTCTGCAGTACAAAAGTGGCGGCTCTGAAACGGCCGAGGCCCCCATGTGGACGTGGTACGGCGGGGTTGGGGCTGGGCGTTTGTGTTCCTCTTCCTCCTCCTCCTTCACTCCACCTGACCATATCCATCAAATCGATCGACGCGAGACGATGCAAAAAAAATTATCATTTTTCTCCCCTCCCTCATCTTCCTCCTCTTTTTCCTGCCCCCATTCTGTACACCCTCCTCCTGCCATCCCTGCAGCGGTGGCTGTCTAGGTCCCCGTAGCTAGCTATAGCTAGGCCTCTAGAACCCTAGGCCTTACAGCTAGCTACCTCCGCTTCACACTAGCCTCCTTTGGCCGCTTCTGCCATCCCTCTCTAATCCCTCTATTTCTCTCTCTACTTTACTGCCACTCAACCACTATTCTGAAACAGCTGATAAGAGTTGCAATATTGTTACATCTCCCCCACATCCTCCACTCTATAAAATCTTGAACCTTTATGCTAGCTACTACCATCTCTTCCCTTCTTCTGTGTGCAAGTCCTGGTGGTGTTGCCATGTTCTTGCATATGCATCCTTGATTCCTGAGGTGCTACACCATATATTGTTGTTGCTTCTCATGTTTCTTGTGGCTCATGCTAGATCAGATCTCATGGCAAGTTCTTCATCATGTAGGTAGATCCCCAAGGACCACTTCGTAGCTATCTTCTCTTTGATCACTTTCTTTTTGTCTCTTGATGCTCCTATGGCTTCTTCCATCATCCCTCTCTAGCTATTCCCGTACAGTTCTTGTCCTGTTCCTGGGATTTCTTCACTGCGAGACTGCGAGAGTCCCAATTCCTAGTATTTTATGCGATCTTGGAGTTTGCCCGAGGGAACGAGTGAAGCTGCCAGCATGATCTAGCTCTGAGTGATCAACAAGAAGCATACATGCATGTTTCTGTGTGTGGATTCGAGCTATTGTGGTCATGCCTTGCTAGGTCATGCTGCGGCAGCCTCACTTCTTCCCATCGTTGGGCACAGCTATATATGATGATTGATTCTGCAATCTGCGCTGCGTATTACAGATTAGGCAAAAGGCAGGTATGATCTGAATCCTTTTCACTTGGATAAATAACGCTTCCTCCATTTCTTGAACACCGATTATTATGATAAAACAGGAGGTTTTAGTCTGGCCGTGCGAGTACTTTCTTCTGGCCGTGCGAGTACTTCCTTACTTTTTCCTAGTTTTTTTTTCAGAGGAAGACTTTTTCCTAGTTATCTCTGCTTATTCTTATTTTGATGCGCCATCTAACTGCTTAACTGAAGAGGTATTGCCTGGTTTCGCTTCACACAGGGTTGCTTAACTGAAGAGATCAATTAATTCACTGGTCAGAGATTTAGGTGGCTTTCCATGGCTTCGTTTTATTGGCAAACTACTAATAATGACATCTGCTTCACTGCACTACGACTAGTTAGAAATCTAGATTACTCTAGCGAAGTATCTCTGTGTAGCATATATGGATGACAACCCACGGCAGGGTCGTCCAAAGATAGCTGATACAAAGGGTTCAGTACTTGAGTTCAGGTGATGTACTCTAGTGTTTGTTTCCTGCTTCCATTTCCCTGCTGTTTTCTTTCTCTGTATGGTAATTTCCGGGTTTGTGCATCTTTAGTAGACACCCCCAATCTGTTTCAGAAAGAGCCATTAGTTCGTGACGTACTTGTTGCGTAATCACTAATCACTAGCTAGCTGATGGTATATGAAGTTTCAGAAGTGACAATGTTCTTCGTCTGCTCAGATCATGTACTGCTTGATCTGTACACTGGTCCATACTGGGTAGTTCACTGCTAGCTGCTGATTGATATATGGTTGCAAAATACAAAAAGTAGATCATCCTGATCAGTTGAACCTCCGAGTTTTCTTTTTGACGAAATGGAATGGTTGGCCTGAATTCAGTACCGTTTTTACACAGTTATTTTTCCTTGCTTCATATAATGAGCCTGACTTGTTTGAGATCACCCAGTGAAGTGATATTCTGAGAATCAGCATAGAACTCTAAAAGTATGTGGTGTTTAAGCAGCGAGATGGTTTTAAGAAGTCTTGATTACAGGTTATGTAAATTGAGTTTATTTGGGTGTTTCCCTCTTTGATTCTCTTGTACATTGCAATCCTTGTCATGATCACATGGTGCTAAGATTTTTTATTTTATTTTATAAATGACATTATACAAGCGTGCACATACATTTAGAAAAATAAGAAGTCACCGTCATACCCATATTAACGTTTTACTACAAAAGAACGGTGCGAGTATATAAGGAGCTAAAACCACTCTTTACGATGTTTACCACTTGACCCAGGAAATATAATAAGCATGGTATGTTTGATTCTGTTTATGGACTCATAATTTGTGGATCAGCATGCAGCACAACATTTGTTTTGAAATATATCAGCAACACATCATGATCAAATCAGATGCAACTAACGTACAATTACAATGGAGGATCATGTATTGTATTATTACTGAAACAAAGGGCTAGAAATCGTCACATCTGCTAGGTCAGATTATGTAGTGGTGTGGGAACAGTCTTCAACATGCAGCTCTGGCCATTATTTTACATGTAATTTGTCAGTAGAAAAATTAAAAATTATGAACATTACAAAATGTATTTTTCATAACAAATGTAATGATACTAAATTTACGTCGTTGAAATATGTTTTCTGGGACGTCGTTTATTTATGAACCGGATATAGTATACGATGACGTCACTATAATTGTATAAGAAAATAGAGTACAACTACTCTCTCTATTGGATAATCTAGGGCGTATTTTCAATGTTCAAGCTCAAAGTTTATATCCGTGTTAAGTTAATTGATATATTATGTTGTTATTCAAAAGCATTTTTTTAAATATTTGTGACTGTAATTATTAATAAAATATTAAAAATATATAGTCAAAGCTTGAGTTTCGACAGTCAAATTTACCGTCAAAACTTCAATTATATGCCCTACGTTTTTCAACTAGGGAGTATATTTTTACTCTATTTAAAGCACTGGTTGTACTCCTATACGAGTACATTTCTACATTTAGATGTACGAACCTACAGTTTTGTACGGGGAAAGTTTGACTTGTTGTGAGTATTAATTGATGTGGGCTTGCAGTGGTGTTGCTGTGAGCCAAAAGGCTGTATGCAGGCACTGATTAAGTCGTAAGCGTGCAGGGGGTCTCTTCAATTTCAGAGTGGAGACAGATGCAACGCGTCTCGAGCACGAGACTACCAGAAGCACCAAACAGGTGATGGATACTACGATATTATAATTACAGTCACATCCTTGTCAATTTTTTGACAAATTACATCCTTGTCAATGTAAGTAGTCCTAATCATCATGATGGCCGAGTCCTGACGATGGTTGTGATGATCGATCAAAACGTTCAGAGGACCAGACCCGATCTCTCATATGCTACGGTTCGTACCGGCTGATGTAGTTTTTGTTTCTGGGGGTGGGAAAGTGGACGTACAATCTCTCTATCCTCCTGAATCAAGTCCTTATAGACTCTGAATTTAAGCTTCTATTTTTTATAGAACTTATCCTTAAAATAAGTAGGGTTTGTTTGGTCCGTTCTAGATGTAAAAGAGTTTTATCCTGGTGTCTGAATACGTTGTCCATGTTTTGGAAGTTTGGAATAACTAGAGAGCCCCAAAATCATAACCATGCTTGAACTTGCATCAAATCGAATGGCAGCAAAATTTAATCAAATTGGCAAAGATAAAAATAAAGTCGCCAAGGTGAACTTTGTACGTCTTTGGTCACAGCTCAAAAACTTGTCCGTTAGATCCATGGAGGTATGTCATGTACCAACGGATCCATGGAGGTATGTCATGTACCAACGGATCCATGGAGGTCATCTACCTCCGATTGAGCAAGACAAGAACTGAAGGCAAACAGCTGTATGCATGCGATCGACGGGCGCATTAACTCGGCTTTGTCAGTGATCAGTTCGCTTCGTTTCTTTCGTCCATTTCTCCGATCCTCGAAAAATTTACCCAGTTGTCGGTGCGATTAGTTGCACGCTCCATCTCGATCTCTTCCTTAATTTTGCCGCTGCGTGATGCAGGAGCTAAGCCGTACCGCCCGTGTTTAATTGACTTCGTTTGCCTTTTCGCGATGCAGGGAGCCGTACCACTCATATTAATTACTCCCTTCATCAAACTTTGACCAATATTTAAGCTAATAATATTAAATTATATAATACAAAAATGATATTATTTAAAAATATGTTTCAATACGCACTACTATGTTATATAAGTCAATAGTATTAGTTTAATTATTGGTCAAAGTTAGACCTTAAATTCCGTGCACGTCTTATATTTGTGGACGGAGGAGTATATTTTGTTTTGCAAAACTCGTTGCCAACAAGGAAAATACATAATGATGCGCCCGGATAAAAATGATAACTTACGAAACCTACAAAATACCTTGCCGGAACACTCTAGAATAAATTGCGAAACTATAAATTTTAGGCCAAAATATATCCCTGTGTATGGCACAAAAACAAAAAATTGTGCCCACTTACACATGTTCTTTTTGTTATTGGAGTACCTCATTTGTTCTTTTTCACAACACGCCGATGTAATATATATTTTTGGACTCTTCCTTCTCCCTTGCAGTTGCAGGGTAGTGTGTCACTTCTGGAGAAAAGAAGGTACACGAAATTAACAGATCTAAAGAAGGGTAACACTATTAGTATAAGCAACTGCATGTCCCTTAGCATTTGGTTTTCTTCAATCTCAACATGTCCTCTCCTCTCAGTCTCAGTTCTGTTTGTGCATTGTCTAAAGAAGGGTAACAATTGCGATTACAACTAGAACGACACTCACCACTCACACACTCCCCACGCACACTACCACACGCATATATGTCTTCTAAAATACACGCTAAATCTGAAACGGAGATTGCCAATTTATCTGATGCCTCTAGAGATTCGAGGAAAATACGGTTTATCACGAACTCTACGCGCGACTCGGATGCGTCCACCTACCACCTGCGCTAAGCGCAGTTCTCGACACAAATTTTACTATAGCTCTGCAATTCCTGTAAAAATACTTCTATATGGCTGGTACAGCACCAACGCGTGCGTACTAGGGGCAGCACTCGCCTGATTCCTTCGTGTGCCGAGACGCACGCGCACCGCCCCGTGCATGCACGCAAAAGCTGGTCGCGCCGCGCACGCGCGCCGACGCGTGTAGACTCCAATTATACACGCGCTCCCTCCATCATCCTGCACAATATCACTGTGCACTGGACATGGAGAAGCCCAAAACATTTTCATCGGAATTTTCTGAAATCGGCAGAGATTATTGACTCCTATCTTAATGAAATTGGCAGAGAGTATTATTTTTTTGGCGATAAGAAATTGGCAGAGGATATCATCGTGCTTTTGTTTTCTCGTTGAGAAAAGAAGAAAAATCACTGTGTTTGCCCGGGGATGAACAGTGGGAGGAACTAACAGCATGTGAACCTGAAAGGAGGGAGTGAAGAAATGCGTACAATGGTAAGCTAATTTGTCCCGGTAGATATGCCCCCCTGCAACATGGGATTCATTCGGCCATCTACTCCACATCGATCTCGATCAACAGCGCATACATACTGTACGCAAATTATTGGTGACGATCAAGGGGAATGTATGCAGCGAGCGTCTACAGCAAATGTTGCAGCACTGCACAGTTAGTTACACCCTTGTCTGCTACTAGTAGCTAGTTTGGTCCTTGGAAGGACTCCTGTATTGCATTTCAAGCCAAGCAGTAACAATTCAGACAAACATGGCATTAACTTTGTAGGTTCCTCCTCCAGAATACAACTTCATCCAGGCAGAATGTTAACAGTGTACTTGGGTAGTTTTTAAGACATAATTACAACCGATACATATTTACTCTACTTAACTACTTGCAAAGAGAGGAGATGGCACCATTCTCATGGTTTAGTCTCCCGGTGGCTGAGGCTCATACGAGCAGTGTTAAATACAAGAGAGAACTGCATAAACACACATCTCGTAGATGGATTTACTCAGGGTACAGAGAAGAACAAGACAACCAATTAGATACTCTGATTCTTGAGAACTACAGAAACAAAACGTCTATTTACATATCTGCAAGGCTTCTGCCATTTTATTTGGATACACCCACATGTTCGTTTTTTTAATAGTTGTAGATAGAACAGTTATTATTCAGATATAACACTAGTACAAGGCTCACCCTCCAGATGAACACTGTAACTGGCGTAGGCCACATCTGAGCATGAGCATCCCAGAAGCCCAATTATTACCATGTAATTGCAGCAGGGTTCTAAGCCATACCATATGCTTCTGATGATCTACTACAGATTCAGTATTGTGAAGACCAATCTGTAGCGCTGCCATCCCTAGGGATTCTGGCGATATCCTTCTTGGCCTGTGCATCAACTGCATATGTCGTGCCACATACCTCTCCTTTGCTGTCGACCCTTGGCACCGGTCTCACTTCGTTTAAAGGATGCTCGTAGCTTTGCAACCCCCCGGACGTCGTGAAGAAGAAACCTGATGATGAAATCATCGAATGCATCAGGTCGAAAAATCATCGAATGTCGGTGATCTGAAGATGACAAGAATAACAGACACTTGCGACGATGGCTTGGTTCATTATGCATACCTTTAGGGAATGGTGCAAAGGATTTTCCACAAGCATTCTTCACGATTTCAGCATCATCGGAAACCACAAGATGATCCTTAGAATCAACTCCCCAGTAAAATGGGACGCTACCATCAGCATCCTGTAAGAAGATGGACAGGTGATGTCAGTTGATCTGTCCGTACTAAGTACAGTTCAAGGCCCAGGACGAATATGTGAAGAACACATGTTTTTGTCTATTCCATTGATGTAAATGCCGACATGTAGAATTCTACACATGTACAACGAAGATTGATCTTAGAAATAAGATAGGGAATTGGTAGCATCAAGTCGATGTTGACTGACGATCTTTGCACCCAGATCTGTTCAGGATCTCTGACAAGCGGTGTCCTGTAGCAGATCAGGAACACGCCAGTCTAATCTTTTTTCCGGCAGGATAACTATCTCATTTCACTGAAAAAGGAAAGCTGAGCTGGGAACCAGCAAGTGTTAGGAGATGATCCTGAAGTGCTACAGTATTAACTGTCTTCATCTGTTATCTGGGGGCTTATTGGGCCAGAGATGTAAAGACATATGGCACGGAACATTGGGACATACTTCTAGTACCCATTGCCCGTGCTGAGCGTTGAATAACACGGCCTCCAATAAAATTCAGTAGCAATATGGATCAGACTGGGACAAGCTACACAACTATCAAGCAACTGACTCTGAATAAAGATCAATAATAAGAACAGAGGAAATAACAACGATATAAGACCATTTGAGAATCTGTTGGAATAACATGCATTGCAGTACTGTCAAAGTAAGTAGACATAGTTACAATCCCAAAAGGTAATTGTCGTGGTTCCAGTTTCTTGCCACAAGGTCTACTAGAGCCTACATCATGAATTAAATTAAACTTACAGAAAAGTGCGACCTGAATGTCCCAATGCAATAATAGAGTCTTGTCTTCACCGGATAGAGAAAAATCAACACAATCACACAATACATTATTGATTTGAGTAAATGGAAATCCAAACATTCACTTACAGCAGCCATGAAGACGGAACTAGTTGAGCGGTCATACAGCACAAAGGCGAATTTCCCACTGATATCTCTGACGACTTGATCTGCAGGGTAAGGTCCCCTGTCCCTCAAGGTTCTGTAGGCCTCAATGACGAGGTTGACCTCAGTAGCACCTTTGCTCATTCCGTATTGCTGCTTCAGCACAGCAATGTTCTCGATGGTGCCTTGGAACAGGCAGAATATGTCATCGACGACAGCAAACATCCTACAAGCATGAAAGATTACGTCAAAGAAAAGATACTCTATACACAAATTACAAATAAGCCTAAGTTATGACCTTGTGACATATTGTGCTTATTAGGAATCAAGGCAATCACATCATGCTCTGCGAGAACCGAAACATACTAGTCCTTCTCTCGTTCTTGTCAGATGCTGAGAGGTTCTGCGTTGTGAACTATAAAAACATTGGACACAACCAACAACAATTTTGGTATTCATGTGTTTAGCTAAATTAGCATCTGACTGAACTCGTTTCCCGGTTAGACTACCGAAACTTTGATATAATCGCAGCCACAATATATACAACACTGCCTATTATCACTGGATAGTTAGGCTGATACAACTGCTGCACCATACAAACAAGGCTGATGCACACGGAAGTAGTCTACTGACTAAATCATCAGGCACGATTGGATTATCAAACGCGAAATCAACTGAATCTATCAGCAGATAGCAACAGTAACACCAATCTAACACCACGAGGATCACATTTTGCGACAGGTCGTGCACCAGTAACTCCATGCTCGGGAGGCAACATGAGGAGGGTCTCATCACCTGGGGAGGAAGGGGCTCTGGTCGTGGGACGAGTAGGCCATCGCGGCGCCGTCGCCGAGACAGACGGTGACAGCCCCGGGCCGCGCCTCCGGAAACCGGTTCGTCGCTAGCCCCTCCGCGCCATCCCCTGCCTCCCCCGTCTGCCGCAGCCCCTCCGGGCTCGGCGCCACCTCCCTGCCGAACACCGCTAGCATCTCGAACTCGTCCGCCGCCGCTTCCTCGTCGCCGCTCGCCGCGCGCCGCGTCTCCCCCGATCCTTCCACTCGCGTCTTTGCAGGAGGACAAAGAGGGGCGGTTGTCTTTGTCTTATAGTGCAGCGGCGGCGGTACGTGGCCGCGGCCATGCGGTGGATCGGGTCGGTCAGTGCGCGGGGGAAGGCGGGGGAAGGATCGAGACGGATCCACACCTGTCGCGCTCGCTCGTCGTTCACGGGGAAGATGAAAACCAAACTGAAGCTGTGGAGGCCCAGACTAGCCCAACAAAATGTAACCCAGACCTGGAAGGTTTCTGCTATTTTCTCCCTCTTCTTCCTCTAGAAAAAGCAAATAAAATAAATTCTTCCTCTTCTTCGTCTTGTAGGACAAGGTTCCGAATTTCTCAAAAGAAAAAGACAAGGAAAATTTCTGATTTCTGACAGAGTGATATGCTATTTTCCCTAAGGCCCCGTTTGGGAAACTTGTAAAATTTTACACCTGTAAACATGTTACACTTGTAATTAACTTGTCACTCCCAAAACCCTTCGAATACAGATGAAATTATATTCCCTTGTAAAACTGTGTTTGGATAGAAACCAGCCTAGAAGAAAATACAAATCTGCAGCCAGGCTTGCTGCTCGAGCTGCTTCCACTGCCCACGCCGCGTTGTCGTCGTGATTCATCACCAGAGAAGAAGAGAAGAGGAATTGGGGCTGGGGTTGTAGCACCTGGAGTCGAGCTCGAGCTCGCCGTTGAAGAGCTTGCTGAGCTGCAGGTCCCGCCGTGGCAAGTCGTCGCCTCCTTGTGCTGGACGAACCGCCGCTTGCCCGGTGGCCTCCGAAGCTCGGTTCCTCACCGGAGCCCCCTCACCGCTCCTTGGCCGCGCCTCCTCCCCTTGCTCCGCCCTCCCTCCCGCCGGTCGCCGAGCCACCCGAAGCACCCCGCCTCGCCAGATCCCGAGCCTCCTCCGCTCCGTCGCCGAGCAAGCTCACGCCCCCATCCTCCGGTGCCTCCTCGGAGCTCCGCCCTTCTCCACCGAGCCGGGTCGCTGCCTCGCCCATCTAAGCGCTGCCGGCCCCACCATCCGCCCTAGATCCCGAGCCCCCCTTGCCGCCCGAGCTCGCCACCGCAGCGGAGCGAGGAGATGTAGAACTCACCGCCGGTGGAACGAGCCTCGGGCGTCGGGGATAGAGCAGGGTGTGGACGAGCCCGGGATGGGCAGGGAAGAGCTTGGGCAGGGCGGGGAAGAGCTCGGGGAGAAGGAGAGGTGGGGGGCGGCGGAGGAGTGCGCCGACGGGAGAAACCCGATTCCTCGGATTAGAAAACGGAGGTACTGTGCAGTGTGTTTTTTTCCGGGTGTAAATGGAAAAACGACGAAAACGGGCCGGCCCAATACCGAGAATCCAAACAGTGTTTTTTGGCCCGGTCGTTTTTTTTCGTGGGCTGTAAATTACACCGGTTTTGGGCCGAAAACCGGCCTTCCAAACAGGGCCTAAAGAAAAAGTAATACGCTAATCGCTGCGGCGGCAGCAGCAGCATGGACAGTCACAAGAGAAACTGACACACACAGATACTGTAAAAGGTCTCCAAAATGAAGAACACTATACACAGTAATGCAGACATAGCAGGTTACTGTATCGACATCCTCCAAAGACATGAGAACCACTATACTACACTGTATATTATGGTCTGTACATATTCTATCATCTCATACTGACACGCCACTTTGCGCTAGCTAGTAGCAGCACTGCACTTAGTTAGATGGATACAGCTCCAGTCTGACCATAATCTTTGAACAACAGACCATGGCAACAGAACAGGTAAATGAACACCAGAATATCAGATAAATCTCGATAACTACAAGCATCTCAACCAGAATGCTCCTACAAGCTGAACAGAAGATGGTATTTACGGCGTTAAGACGACACCAAGATAATAGGGTAGCATCATCCCCAGAGACAGCAGAGATCTACTCGACTGATCATGTGCGAAACGGACACTCATATACATATATCTAGTAGCAAGCGTGAAGATAAGGATTGTCGAAGCTGATGCAGGATGGAACAAGATGCACTACTGCCCAGATTTCGTGTTGTTTGAATCAAGGTAGTCCATCTTCTGAGCCAACAAGTTCATATCATCCGGAACCATAGAGTTGCCAGCCTCCTCCCCGAGCCCCCCTTCATGCAACAGGTCCTCCCAGAAATCATCATTTAGCTCCCCACTAGGCCTGCCTCTCAGTCGTTCAGAGCTGCTGGAAGCAACACCTTGTTGCACCTCGGCTCCCTTGGTCTCAACAGACGAACTTTCAAGATCAGATGGAACACCATCGGCAAGCAAATCCACCGGATCCTGTGGCTCAAACATTACCTGTGACCCTTGCTCCAGGCTAGAGCTAATGCCCATGCTATCAACAGCTTCAGGTCCCTGATCGATGCGGCGCCTTCTTTTCTTTGCAATGACATCTTCGAGCTCCTTCCTCATCTCACTCTGGGAGACCAGCTGGCGTATGAACTCAGGATTTTGCATGACTCGCGCCATGAAAGACATCATCTGCTGTTGCTTCTGTTCAGTCCCTTGCAGCCTCTCTTCCATGGCTTGCAGGTCTGACCTTGTGTTTTGCTGCTCCTGCCTGAGCTTCACCACTTCAGCCATCAAGAGCTGCTTGTCCCTTTTCAACTGATCAATCTCTCCATCATATCCAAAGTGTCCTACCTCAAGGTAGGGACCAAGAGATTGCTGATTTGGAGATGAGTGTGGAGGTTTCCGACGCTTAATATTTTTGAGGAGGTGCCTCTGTCCTCTCAGAAAGCCCTCGTTTGCAAATTCCCACCTGTCAGGATCCACCTTTCTGAAACCCTGTGAGAGGCAATAGCAACAATGTTACAAATTGGAAAGATCATTCAATTCCATGAGGCAAAGAATCTTTGATAGAAAATTAATCATCCAAATAATTTTAGATCAAAACAGTGCCAAAGAAAGAGAGATGGAACTGTATAAAACATATCTGCTATTTACCTCATTATGACAAGTTTCAGTTCACTTGATACATTTTTCAGTTTGCTGATTTCAGTTCTTCACTTTATTTGTCAACTTTCCTCTTCATCTTCATCCTTTAATATTGTTTTGCGGCAGAGGATAAAACATATTCATCAATATCCCACTCAAGGCAAACAAATGAAGTATCAACTGGAAGATTTTACTCAAAAGATGCAGGTGATAGCCTAACTTGAAAGTGAGACATCTAACTGGAGTTAACAACATCATGAAACCATTGAGTTGGTGACTGCATATGCGCTCTTAAAGCCTTAACAAGGCCAAGAAAATTGAATACAGAGTGGTTGACTCAGAGCCAAAAGCCCTCAAACAGTAGAAGCTCAAGGTTTTCCTAAAAATGCAAGTCATCCTGACAATGCAGTAACAGTTTGATACATTATGCAGTCCATGAATGATCTTCAACACCCACAAGTTTCTAAGATAAATGAGTAGTCCACAGCATCAGTATCGGCAGCTAGTACAAGATAATTTCTCTTTAATTTTTTTCTTATTTTTTGGCCAAATGATACTCAGAAAATTACGTCTGCTGGTGCTGAGGTTTTGAGTTTTGACCATATTCAATTTCAAAATGGCGCTGTTTTAGCTGGTTTTCAGGTTATCATATACTTGTAGTGTTCCAGATCGTTGTTCAGCTGTATTTAATTCTGTTGCTTTGGGATTGTCCTCACACACTTGCAACATTGGTTGCCATTAATTCATGGTTTTTTATGAACCACCACATGAAAAGAAAACAATACATGAACTACCAAGTATCAACTATCATTGTATTGGTTAGTTCTGGGGACCTATGAGCACTTATATGCAACGTTTTGCTGCAATGTCAAGGGGTATATGAGTAATCTGTTGTTAATAGTACTTTAATTTTGAGCCGTTAGATCTGCATCCAAAGGGCCAACCGCTAGCTGGCGGCATACACCCCCCAATGTGGCTGCCGGTATCAAGGGTGCCGTTTGGCTCCTCTTCCTCAGTCCTCTGCCTAACGGCCACCTCTCCCTCTGGCTCCAGCGGTGCCACCGCTGCTGTCAACCACCCCCTACCTAACTCAATCTATCGATCTGTTGCTGTTCCGCCCATCACCCCCTATGAGCTAGCAACCTGTGGCGTCAAAGCTACCGGGCGTGTGAATCACAAGGCAAAATTAGATGGATCAAAATTCTAGTAAGCCCAAGGTGAGAAAATAATCTCCAAAAGAATATCACAAAAATGGGTGACCAATTTAACCAATTGTTCAAGTTACCACGAATCCATAATCAAGCCAATTAATCCAGTTATTCTACTACCACAATTAAGAAACATTTGCGATCATTAAATCCTCGTAAGTGCAACCCATTCCTAACTCTTTGTTTTACTAGCAATTAGCACACATCAACTGGGCTCTATTTTAGCACATCATACAACAAGGGGTCAAGCAGCAAGGAGTGGGGCAACTTACATAGGTGTTGAGCTGCCGGACGAAGCTGGAGAAGTTGTTGTGCTTGAAGTACCTCGGCAGCAGCACGGTCCCGAACATGTGGGGATCCCAGACCACGAAGCTGTTGTTGGTGGCGCTCCAAGACACGACGGCGTCCGTGGTCGGGTCGTCGACCATGTCGTACGTCTTGGCGAGGAACGGCGTCGGTCCGGCGTCGGCGAGCCCATCCATCGGCATCGGCGACGGGCCAATGGCCGCCGCGCCGCCCACCGAGGGGTGGCGGCTCTCCACCTTCACTGGATTCATCGTCCGGTGGCTCATGGAGCTCGCTCACCAACAGCGAACCAAGCCAAACCAAAGAACCTCCTCGCCTGAGCAAAGATTGCACCTTTTGACACCGGAAATGGTGGATCGAAGCACAGGTCGCTGAGGCAAGGCACGGTTTAGGCGTGAAGAAAAGCAGAGAGGAATGGGCGAGAGAACAAGAACGCGGCGAAAGCAGGCAAGCCCAATCTAGTCTTGTGACGGAGGAACACTTCACCCCATCATCACGAGCCCCGCACACCTAACAGCAGCAGCAGCACTCAGCTACCCAAGCATGGGGACGGATCGAGCATGTGAAATGAACCCAAGAAAGGAAAAAACACACGCGGCGTGATCTGCGATCACTCCTGACGCACCACGAACCGAATCAGATGTCCGATCCCGGCGCAAGGAGGAAAGCGGCGCCGCGCAAGAAAGCGCAAGGAACCAAGCTTTATCCCCCCCGCCCCCTGGGCTCTCTCTCTCTCTCTCTCTCTCAGAAGGATGAAGATCGGAGAGGAGAGAGGTCGGGGGTGGCGACGAGGGTATTGTGTTAGGTAGCCGCTTTGGGAAAGGAAGGTTCTGGAAGGCAAGGCGGGGCGGTGCGGTGTGTGGGAGGAGGATCGCGAGCTTGTGGAAGCGGTGGTGGCAATGCGAATTTGGGGATGGAGATTATCCTTCCTCTCCTCCTCCTCCCTTGGACGCTGACGCGTGACGAGAGAGACGCGTCGGGCACGAATGGGCCGAGAGAGAGAGACACGCGGAATAGCCCATTTCGACGGCGGTGGGGGCCCAATCATCTCCTTCCGGCCCACAGAACTACCAAATGGGCCGGGACTGGATCATGCACCGGCCCATGAAATCGCGTAACGGGCCGCGGAAGATGCGTTTGCTGTGCCGTAGCCTTACACGCGAAGGCAGGCACCGACCTGGCAGTTGGTCTTCTTCCCCGTCCAACCCAAACAACGAAGCCGATCACTTCCTTCCTTCCTTCTCCTTCTTCCTCCCGCGTCTCCGACGACCTGCGAAACCCTAGTCAACGTCGCGATGTTCGGGTACCAGAAGGTGCAGGATCTCGAGGCCGGGGGCGGCTCCTCGGCGCTGTACCCGGGGATGGTCGAGAGCCCCGACCTGCGGTGGGCTCTCATCCGGAAGATCTACGTCATCCTCTCCGTCCAGCTCGCCATGACCGCCGCCGTCGCCGCCTTCGTCGTCAAGGTCCCCGCCGTCTCCGTGTTCTTCGTCTCCTCCAACGCCGGCATCGCCCTCTACATCTTCCTCCTCATCCTGCCCTTCATCGGTCAGCTCCCAACTCCCGTCTCCCTCTGAATTTTTTTTTGTTTTGCTGGACGAGAAATTGTGTGCTGATGAGCTTGCTTCGTTCGTGTTGCAGTGCTGTGCCCTCTGCATCATTACCACCAGAAGCATCCTGTCAACCTGATGCTGCTCGGCCTCTTCACCGTCGCTATCAGCTTCGCAGTCGGCATGACATGCGCCTTCACTAGCGGTAATAATAAGACCTCCCGTTCCCTTATTTCTTCTAACTCATGGTTAGTTGTTCCTGTGCGAGTGAAGTTACCCATATGGTCTAATTGAGTGAGCAAACGACGCAGTTGTGTGTGTTGATTGTAACGAATGGGCTGTTTTTATTAGGAACCGTTCGCTAAAATCATTGTTAGATGTGTTTGTTGGTGAATTTCGCAATTGAGTCTAGTTGAGCATTCAGATTAGTTGTGTCGGTTAATGCACGGTAGTACTGAATTGAAGCCACTCTTCACATTGGGATTTTGTTCTTGCAGTAATAGTGTTGATGATTTTATTGAATGGAACTCTCTCCTTGTATTATCCTTTGCTTTCTTGCTTCTGTCTTTAAATAATTGCTAGATATGTCGGCATGGATGAATTTCCATTTGGTCAAGTTGTGCATCCAAAACAGTTGTGCAAGATTATTCATGATAGAATGAATAAAAACCAATCTTAACATTGGGAAGCACAAGCATATTGCTATGTTTTGATAAGCTGAACACTTTATGCATGAAGCTTTTGGATTGCTACATAGAATGCAAAGCAAAAGCATGTGCATCCATGTGGCTCTTTGGTACCACAGAACTGTGTTGCAATGATTGAATCCAACACCTTGTAGATTCATCTGTAGATTACAGGACCCTATGTGCGTCTGTATCGGCAGCAGTTTGTGTTTTCTCAAGGTTTGAGGTTCTTACATATAGATGTTCTCCAATGTACTATAACTATGCCAATTCTATCTGTACTACACTTACGTAGCCCAGCAAAAATTTAACAAATGACATTCTAGTTTCCCCTGCCCATTATATTGTGATCATTGCAAATGCTTTGTGACCTTGTGCTATCATTAGGGGCCAAGTTTTAGGTGTCAGAAACTTTATCATGCATCCATCCAGTACAAAAGCATTTCATATCACCACCTCTGTAGAATCGGTCCTCCTTCGATCTTCTTGTTGGCCCTCGTTGAAAAGTTGTCTCGTATTGGAACCTCTTGTTTTCTTCCTCTTTTTCTTTGTTACTAAAAAAATGCGGCAAGAGTGAGGCCTTTCATAGCTTTATCCCCTTCGCAGTTTTAGTTTTTTAGAACTCACAGGTCACAGGCTCCTGTAAGTTTTGGGCTTTATTGACATTTTTTTAAGAGCTATAGAACCATCCTTCTTGTTTTCTGGTTCCATATATATTTTAATGGGCATATCAGCAAGATTCCTACTAGGCCATGAATATCAACTTTTGATAATAGAAGCACTTTACGTTTATATATCAGAATTAGAAGAATTACTTAAATACTCTAAATTTCACGCTGTGGCACCTCCTTATTGAAAGTTTTCATCAGGAGTCTAGAGTGCTCTGAATGATACATTTCAGAGGTACACAATGAGTCAGTTCTTATTAGTTAGAATTTCTCTGTTTACTGTCTGAATTCGAGCAACTTTAGATGTCGGGCATTTTCCACTAAGGTGTGAAGTCATGAGCACTTGAGATATCACTGCATCTTGGGATTTTGTAAGTCGTCTCCTTTTGGATTTGATGGTGAGACATCACTGAAGGTTGTTGAGAATGAGGGCTTTGGTTCCGCCTTTCTCATATTCTTTTAATTTGCTTTTGACTGTTGGATATTTGAATTAGCTCGTTAAGGTTTTTTGTACTGAAAATAACAAGAATTCTCTTTAAGTTATTATGCATGTTCTGCTGCCTTGATTTTATCATTGCGTCCTAGGACATCAAATTGTTCGTACTCTTCATAGGAGTTCTACACATCAACTCAGGATAGGTCTTCTATCAGTGAATTGATTGTAGTATGTTGTGTGTACAGGAAAAGTCATTTTGGAGGCAGCTATTCTTACGGCAGTGGTGGTGATCAGCTTGACTGCTTACACTTTCTGGGCTGCAAAGAGAGGCCATGACTTCAACTTCCTTGGTCCCTTTCTATTTGCAGCTATTATGGTGCTGATGGCGTTTTCGCTAATCCAGGTTGGACTGCTGCGCCTCAATTCCTTCCTAACTTTTCTATCTTTAATCTTCTATGTTTCTTGAGATGCATATTTCACATCTTCTATTGATTATGTTCATTTGTGCATGATACTAATGGTACTTTTGCTGGCAGATCTTCTTCCCACTGGGAAAGGTCTCTGTCATGATATACGGTGCAGTGGCATCGATTATCTTTTGTGGTTACATCATCTATGACACCGACAATATCATCAAGCGCTACTCGTACGATGAGTACATCTGGGCTGCTGTGTCACTCTACCTCGACGTCATCAACCTCTTCCTGTCTCTGCTGCAACTGCTGAGGGCAGCCGATAGCTGATTGTATCCAGGCTTCGCTTGATTTAGTTATCTACCTTGTGCATATCACAAATTCATGAATGTTCACGGATCCATGTACAATCATTATCATATAATGTCCATGTACGATCATTACCAGCAAATTCAGCAGATACTGTCGTAGATGTTATAACTTGTTTGCCAGCCTTTCAGTACTTACGATGTTGCCTTATTTCTTCGCACGCTCAAAATATATATGAATGCTAGTGGGTTGCAGCTTGTAAGACCCATGAATTTTATTCCTTACTGTGAGGCATTTCATTTTACTCCTGAAAGATGCATATTCAGGCTTGCTAACTAGCACGAATTCAAAATCCTGGCTGCATTGATCTTGTCCAGTTATTATCCAGCACCGTTCTCTAACTTTCAAGCCAACTATCCTGTTTACCGTGAAGTGGTTGTCTATCTACTATCTGTCAGGTGAAGGTGACTGAAATTTTCTTATGTACGAGTCACAATTCTTATCCATTGGATCCACTCTAGCTTCTTCCTCACAATCTTTCCACGGATCCGGTAACCACGAGTGAGAGGGCTGGCAGTGTGAGTGGGGTGCGTCTTGTTCTGTGTGTATCGTGTACGTGTTTGCTTTGTCTAGCGGTGCTCAAGGTAATCTGTTCGTTGTCGAAGTTTTTACCTGTCCTCTAATTAACTGATTATTATAAGATTTTTGGGCCCGATTTTCTTTTTATATAAGATCAATCCTCTTCTACTTTGTGAATTGCAATAGTATTGCGTCTTTTTTACGAGGTTGTCAGAAAAAGGACGATCTATTAAGTCCATTGGCATCCCAATGTGGGTGCTGGTGGATGAAAATGCTGCTGACGTTGCGGCGGAGCTCCGGCGAGCGGCTGGCTGGGATGCTCTTCTCCCACAACGGCATCCGGCGCCAACCCCTTCGGTTTTGTCCTCCCGAAGTGCGCCATCTTTAATGCATCCAGCCATCCAGGACACTAGACAGTGCAATGCTGCAACGCATGCGGCGTCAAAGAGATCGAGAGAAGAGGAAGAGACTCGAGAAATTTGCCGAAAACAACGAGGAAACCGTTTTGAGCGGCCACACGCCAAGAATAGAAGGCTCGCCGCCATGCATGGCCTCTAAAAGACATGCGTCCAGAACCTATCCACCATTCATACCCTTCACCCTCACCTGAGAAGGGAGGCAAGGCGGCAGCCATGGGCAAGCACGGCAAGTGCGGCGGGCACGACATCGAGGCGTGCTACCCGCCAGGCGACGGCGGCGTGTACATGATCGAGAGCCCCGAGCTCCGGTGGGCCTTCATCCGCAAGGTCTACGTCATCGTCTCGCTGCAGTTGCTCCTCACGGTCGCCGTCGCCGCCGCGGTCAACCTCACCGACGCCATCCGGTCCTTCTTCCTCTCTCACTCCCCGGCCGCCCTCGCCGCCTTCATCGTCATCATCCTCTCCCCCCTCATCGGTACGTAGCTTCCTGCTGCATGCGCCATCAATTCTTGGCTCCTGAGCAGAAGATCGATGCTGCATTTTCAATGCAGTGATGCTGCCGATGATCTACTTCCGGAAGCGGCACCCGATCAACCTGGTGCTCCTCACCATCTTCACCGTCTGCATCAGCCTCTCCGTCGGGCTGGGCTGCCTCACCAAGAAAGGGTTCGTGATATTCGAGGCGGCCGCGATGACGATGGTGGTGGTTGTCGGCCTCACCGCCTACACCTTCTGGGCGGCCAAGCGAGGCCACGACTTCGAGTTCCTCGGCCCCTTCCTCTTCGCCGCGTGCCTCATCCTCATGCTCTACGCGCTCGTCATGGTGAAAATTACTAATTCATTCTCGCGAACAGCATCGCAAGAGATTCATGCACTTAATTACCTAATCTGTTGGTTGCGTTGCGTTGCGTTGCATTGCATGCAGTTCCTGTTCCCGATGGGCAAGACGGGGGCGCTGGTGTACGGCTGCATCGCGTCGCTCATCTTCTCGGCGTTCATCATCTACGACACCGACAACCTCATCAAGCGCTACACCTACGACGAGTACGTCGCCGCGGCCATCGAGCTCTACCTCGACATCCTCAACCTCTTCAGGGCTATCCTCATAGCGCTCGA
Source organism: Stipa capillata (assembly GCA_019208055.1). Lineage (NCBI taxonomy): Eukaryota > Viridiplantae > Streptophyta > Magnoliopsida > Poales > Poaceae > Stipa > Stipa capillata. The sequence continues at coordinate 57,663 of JAGXJF010002262.1, forward strand.
AGCTGCCGACTGATAGAAACTAAAACATGATCGTTCATTCGTTTCTGCCTGCCACATGCATACTAGATCGATCGTTTGTAGAATTGCAATGTAACGTGCTCTAAGAAGAGTCGCTGTGATTGGACATTAACAGAGAAGAATTGGCAATCCAGTTACCGTCTCTCGTTTTCGTTATGGCAACCGTGGAAAGATCACCAACCAGGAAAGGCAAGCAACATACCACCAACTATAACAAACAACAATTGCTGCGGCACAGACAAATGAAACAGATCGAAAATATTGACATGCAACTTGTACATTGCATGATCTGTTTTGTAATCCCTAGTCCTACGCCACACTACTCTGTTCATGCAGCACATTGGCTAGATTGTAAGTCATTCGGTTATTGCTTTGCACTCCCGTAAACCGGTATATATTGTACCTACTGAGATCAATACAAGTTGGTTGCATTCTATTCTCCCTCTCGTCTATCAGAAAACAACAAAGGCTCACCATTAAGTTAAACAAACTCCCTACAAATGGAGCTCTGCTTGGAAATGAGAATTAATTTTCTTAAGAGGAAACATCGTTTCGTTTGTCACACAAGCCCATAAGTAGAAATACAGCCTACAGGAGGCCAACAGGGAATTTGCTTTACCATCGACTCCAGAGACTGAGGCTCTTAAATACCGCATGTATAAAATGAGGCACAAAGTTGCCAGGATCAACCAGAAGTTCTTCAAGATTCAACTGTTTCTACCATGCAATACACCCACTGGAACACACTAACTTAGTAGGGTCTTAGTGCTCTTCTATCTTCTTCAGGTCCTTCATATTTGTCGTGTCCACACTGCAAAAAGAACTCCAAGCATGTCAGCAGATGAATCACAAGTGATAACAATTTCCATCAGATCTGGGAGGGAAGATTTCAGTCTGCAATATCTATGAACAGAAAATTTTGATCTATACTTGATGCAGAAAATCAAAACTTCAACTTTGTTGTCGCCTGAATCCAATAATGATTCTTTAAGCACATTCAGTTCTAATTGGGTAAAATAATTGCTCTCACCCTTCAATTTTCTTTCTTTGCAAAATAATCTGTTACTAAAAATGGAGAGCATCAGCCCAGCAAAAGTAAGTGCTAATTCTGCAACATAACATAAATCCACCAAGATTGTTGTGCAAGCAGATAAAGCCCCTTTTGACCTTTACACTGCACCTTCAATGTTAGGAAACTAAGAAGGCTGGTGGCAAAACTAGGATCTGTTGTCTTAAGGGAACAAAATCAACAGTAATCAGTCATCAAGCGCACCTGTCTACTTGTTCCAATGCAATGGGTATGTATTATGGTCCAACACTAACCAAACTAAACAACTTGATGAACTCCGTGAATAGGTTCTTTCACTTTCTCTTCTGGTAATTTTAAAATTTATTCTTCATTTAGCAACTCTTTAATGTCCCCACTTCTGGATCTTCAGCCACTTCTACTTTAGATGAGAATGCACCCCTTTTTATGTTCACTCTAACAAAATTTAACTAATTTTCCGAACTTCCGCAATCTAAGCAATCCAATTAAAAGGGCAACATAATAATGTGCACCAAGTGCCAATTAGAAAACAAGTGGAAATAGAACTTACGTTGTTCCATAAAGTGCAATCTTCTGAATTTTTGTGATGTCACTTCCACTTTGATTGTCTTCAATAAATATAGTCAGGCTGGAATGATAAAAAGAGGCCATGAGAATAGGATAATACTAAAAAGAGACTGTTCTGCACGTGCAAGAGGGAGGTGCGTACCTGCGAACATTCTGGAACTTGACATACTTTAGCGTTGCAGGCTTACTCTGCAGAGAAGAATGGCAAAGTCACATCAATTAGAGGTAAATAATTAGCTAAATATGAATGACCGTGATGAGATAAGATGGCCATCAAGGAAAGGAATATAAAAGAGTGAAGAAAATTAGGATAAGGAGACACCTCTACTAAATGATCAGAGGATAGATCAATACTGTCACTTGGTGGATAGTCATTGACGTTGCTGCCATAGAAATTTATGGTCAGCCTAAAGAGGAAAGGTATCAACAAGCTTCACTTAAGATTTGTGAGGCAGTATACCTGAAACCCATATGCTCTTTGTTGGAGAAAAGTTTAATCGTTTTGGGGCCTGTGATGACAGAAGAGATGTTATTTTTTAATTATTTGATAAAACATCAAGACACAAAATAAATATTTGAAGTGCATTAAGAAATGGGCTACTAATTTCTAAGAACTAATTAGCTTACTTGGAGGTAGGGAAAAAAGCATAAACACAAAATTGTGATGATGGAGAAGCAACATGTAGTTTCATTAATAAAGCAATTGTTGTCAATATCAAAGTGTCAGCTGAAATAAAACGACTCTTGTGCTTTCAGGAAATTTAACAGAGCCAGAAACTTGAGAATAATCAACTGCACATGGAGTTTTGCACAAGATGTCATAATTGGTGGGAGAACCAAAAATAGGTAATGCATCAAAGGAGCTTGTATGAGTCAGGTGGCTTAGGTCCAACTGCAGGATTGTTTCACCAGTAAAAATCTCAAATAAATGGGTGACCTATGCATGCATGGGCAACTTTGACAATATTAATGCAACGTTCCATAGATGCAATGCAACTATCTAGCATTTGAACAAGCAAGCACCTTTACTGTAAGTCCGTGACAATCAAAGTTGTACATGAGCACTAGCACCACAACTAACAATTTTTGATGTAGCATGGAAACCAGACAATAGTTCCAAGTTCCAACAATAACTGCTTGGTCCCACCGAATCAATTAGTGATCGTAAATTTACATACAACTGAGGTTCCAGCATCTAAGTCACAAGGTTCCTCGCAGTCGCAGACCTAAAAGACTAAGGGGGCGTTTGGTTGCTGGCCACAACTTGCCAAGCCAAATTTTGGCACGCCTAAAGTCCTTTGGCTGGTGTTTGGTTGATTCCCCAATTTTTGGCTCGCCACAGCCCGACTGCCCTCCGCCACAGCCTCTTTCCTCCAAAAGTGTGGCGGGCTTTTTCCCCGCCACAGCGCCCGTGGCACGCCACAAACGCCATAGACCTTGGCGTTTTTCTAGACATCCAGAACGCCAGATAAGCTGGCGTTTGCGTCCCAGCAACATCCGGCCCAACCAGGTCGGAGGCTCCGAGTTCTCCGGGGGGCTAACGCCGGAGGCCGTGGCGTTCGGTCCCTGATCAACCAAACAATCTTTTTTTGCCAAAAATGTGGCAAGCCACAAGTGTGGCAATCGCCACAATTTTGGCTTGGCAAAATGTGGCCGGCAACCAAACAGCCCCTAAATCTAACACTTTGGTTTCGACAGCAACAAATCCTCCTTGCATCTAACTGACTAACTTGGAGAAGTGTCTTAACCCTAACCAGTCAATGTATGCATACAAAAAATCTAGCGTTCATGCATAGAGCATTTTATGGGGGGAATTAAAAATCTCACCTTCTTCCTCGGGGCCTTTGAAAAGCGCGGAATGCAGCTTGATAACCTGCATAAAGGGGATGTAAATCAGCAGCTGCTCGTCCGAGTCGCTGGCGAGGTACAGCCCATCGTCCTCCCTGTAACCCTGTAACCACCAAGCATCGAAACGCAATCGCCCTTAGAATCCGCAAAAGGATAACACGGCTCCGCTAAACACGAGTGATCGGGCAGTGCATAATGCCATAATCTACGAAACCCTAGAAAAATCCCCGAACAAAAATCGAACCGCTCCACCAACAAGATCACGGCAAACATATAAAAAATCCGCGGGGACGGGAGGGGATCGATCGAGCCGGGATTCGGTCGAGGGGAGTATCAATCCGCGCTACCTGCTTGAGGGCGTTGGCGATGTTGTGGGAGGGGTCCTGGTTGAGGCACTCGACGCCGGTCCAGTCGATGAAGTCGACAAGATCCACCTGCCCGCGCGGCACCGACCCGGCGGGGACGGCCGCGGCGGCAGGAGCGGGGGCGGCGGCTGCCGTGGGGGCGGGCGCGGTGGCCATGGCTTCCGGAAGCTTCTGGAAGGTCGGAGCGGGCGAGCGAGCGACCACGACTCGTGAGGTGACTTGCGAGTTGCGGCTGAGTAAAAGCCAAAATAGATTAAATATAGCCTGAACATCCTAAAAATCCCGAAGGAGATAATAAAGAATCTAAAACAATTGGTATCCTTCTGCATGGCTGATCTTAAGAATTCAAAAGAGGTTGCTCGAAAGAGATAGATGTATCACAACTACTATTGCTCTCGCGTAAAGACTTTTTTTTACACGGCAGGAAAAAGTGACTACAAATTCTCCTTTTTATTTGCGAATCCCTGTTTGTATCCTTTGAGCTATGCCCTTCGCTGCGAGTTGTCGCGCGGTGGGGTATATTGAGGCAGGCGAAGCAGCTACCATCTCGATCTCGGTGGTTTTGGCTCTGGGTCGTGTAATCCGGTCTGCTCCGGTTCCAACTTCCGATCCTACTCGAACTAAGGTAAATTATTGGCAGGTACATGAAGTGCCTATATATTCTTCTAAATTTTTTTCACAAATCTTAAAGCGTTTTTGTATGACTACTAAAAGGGTAGAAAAGTCAAGGCTCGAAGCCCACCTCCAATATCGACTATGTGTCTCACTCTCTCACTTCACCATCTCCAGCTCGGGGTCGGTGCTACGCTTGCCATCGCCAACATTCTGCGGTCTCCGCCTGTCGGGACCTTGTGGAAGCTTCCATCGATGGATCGAGTCTGGCCGCACTGATCCAGCGTGGCACCATCTGTCACCACAGGGGGGTAGGCCGGGCAGCCACCAGTGTCGTGCTCCTAGACCCCGCTCAACCTCACCAGTAGCTCTCCCCATCGCCCAAGCCCCCGGCCCACCCGCAGGTGCGTCTCCCATTGCCCTACGACTAGATCCCCTTCGGCGCAGTCGATCACCACGCGTGCTCACTGTTGTAGCCACTCGTCTTCTTGCTCGAGCAGTTGCAGCTCCGTCGCGTCATCACCACGCGCGCTCGCTGTTGCAGCCGCTCTTCTTCTTGCTCGAGCAGTTGCAGCTCCGTCGAGCCATCACGGGCATGCTGCTTGCGTCCGTTGGCGCCCCGCATACGCTGTAGGAGCAGCAGCGAGCGATGCGTGAGCTCTCGCGCGGCCCAAGGCTACAAAACTAGTGCAGTCAACCTTGGTGAGTCTGGGCACCGGGGCAGGCCCCCGAGGCGGCGGGAAGAGGAGGCGATGGTTTGGGGTGGTGGCGGTAGCGTCTGGGCGCTGCGTCCTGAGGCAGGGTTCATGAGGAGGCCGAGACAGTGGTGGGAGAGCGGCGAGGAGGAGGTAGTGGTGAGAGGTGGAAATGGAGGAAACATGAGGGTTGTGTTCTAGGCAAGGTCTGGAGCGACGCCGGTGGTTGGGGTTGGAGCAGTGTTGTGGGGTGCAGGAGTGAATCGGGTCTAGGCATGGGGGAAGAAGAACCAACCAGCCAGCGGGACTTGGACTGGGTTTGGACATGGGTTTGAGGCCCTAAGTAAATTGACTAATGTGTTCTTTTGCTAGTCACTTAGAAATGCTTTGAGATTTGTAATTAAAAATTTAGAAGAGCATAGAAGCACTTAATGATGGCTACACCTTAGCAAGAAAAGGCAGTTAGGTAGAACAAAATTTAAGGATCGTCTTCCCAGATAAAGGGGAAACCGGACCCGCACGTTTAGTCAAATTATGAGCTACAGAGTTCGCCTCGCAAGGAAAAAGAGAAAAGTTGCTTCGGCCAAGTTCAACAACTAAAGTTTGATCTCTCCAAAGATGAGTGCAGCGGCCATGTCGGATCGGATCCCATTCTGATAGGCATTAATCACATTATTGCAATTCGATTCAACAATGATCTTATTACCTCCAATATGCTCCAAGAGTTGGAGCCCATGCTTGATTGCAATTGCCTCAGCCATCGCCGCATTAAGAACATATGACTTGCAATTTGCAAATTGTTGCCCTTGTCGCCTCTTCACAACTTTATGTGTCAAAGCCCATATCCACATTAATTAAAATTGATAATATTTTGTTTGCTACCAATGTCGGGATATTCACATATGTACTTGTCATCAGTGCATGACCTGATGCTATCATCTGTTTAAATATTGTGACTGCATCATCCAATAGTTGGTTCTCAAACAAACAACTAATTAAGGCACTATGCAATTCCAGATCCAACTGCATGTTATCTTGCATCATCATTTGATGCAATTTACTCGTCTCCTTGGGTTTATTGAACTTACAAAATAAGGAAAGCACTTGAACACAAAAACAGCTTTCGAGGATGCATCTCGGCTACAGCATCTTCTCAAAGAGTTTCGCCGATTCATCTGCTCTGCCATGGGAACAAAGTGCCATTACGATTATCTGGAAAGTACGGCCATTAGGACTACACCTCTTCTTGCTCATCTTGTCGAACTGAATCAGTGCCAGGTCTAAATGGCCAGCTTCACACAATACCTCAATTAACCATTTCAACGTTTCCACATCAGGAAGAACTCCAGCCTTCACAATCTCTATGTACGCGCGCATGAACGGTCGGAAGCCCCTCCCTTCCTTGACCAAACCACACAGCACATCATTGCAAGACGAGACTGACAACTTGAGCTTCCTAGAGCAAGCATTTTGGATCACCAGGAATGCTTCATTGCAATGGTTCCTATTGCTCAGGAACCCCCAATGACATCGAGCTTAGAGATCATACAGGCGTATGTATCAGCCCCCAACGACACCGAGCTTAGAGATCATACAGGCGTATGTATCAGCCGTATGAAGAAACATTCTCTGACATGATGCCCATTTGAAGATCCTAAGGGCCAAGTTCAAATCTCAAAGTACACTCGAGAACACGGGTCAACCTCTCTAGCTGGAGGCTGTTCTTGAGTGACCGGATCGCAGACTCAAACTCAGTAGAATTCTCTAAAGCACCACGAGCGCTAGCACCAGGCATATCCTAGCAAGAACAGAACGGGCGCGCGACAACATAGAGCGGTACTGACGCAGGGACCTCGCCATCCCCCCAGGGACACCTTCCATCCTTTTGCACAAGGACGCGATGGTGAACACCGTGGCAACAACGTAGTTACAGAGCAACTTCACCAAGCAGGCTGCTGCTCTCCACGCGGATCTGAAAATGGTGTGCGTTCAGAACCAAAAGGAAGTCCGCCCATGGCTTGAACGTGCCAATGCCTACCTCACCAAGGCAGCTCTCCTTGCCGACCAGCTGGGGATCTCCGCCGCTTCGCCGTCCACGCACAACTGGAGCCCTGGGCAAGCAGCGCCGATTGATGCACTCGGGCCTCTACTCCTTGGCAGCGATGGCATCCGAGGCATGGCTGCCAAAACACTCGACCGGCAGCCTGGTGGACGCCACGCCGCGTAGGTCACACATCCAACCGCGGTGACGATGTAGCCTACGAATGCAAGAGCGATCGCACAACCCGAAAATGCCCAACCTCCGGGGCCAAGGGCAGCGGTGGCGGCAGACACCTCCACGGGCGAGCGGGACGTCGCCACACAGCCTCAAATGCGGCAACTGGCAGTTGCCACGCTGCAACTCAACGCCATACTGGGGCAGGCTACTGGAGCAAGCTCGTCGGCAGGCATGACGGTGGAAGGCGCCATCGCACCGCACCAGGAAGCTGTGGCCGCCACCCCGCTTCAACACACCATTCTGCGCCGCTAAGCTATGACGTCGACGCCCTTCTTCTGCAGGACCTGCCTCGCATGGAAGCTGCGCCGACCTCGGATGGACAAGGCGCAGACGACAGCATGAACTCCACCTTGCCAAAAGGGATTGAAGCCTGGGACGAAAGCCTCGCACCCCCAGCTGACACCCTGCCACAATTAGAGTTGGCGGTTGCGTCATTGACCATTGAGGCGCCACTGCTGGACCAGGGGAATGAAGATGCAGAATGCGAGAAGGAGATTGATGAAGTGGCTGATAATTGCACCTTGGCTAACTTCATCAACAGCATCCTCAAGGAAAGGGCCCCCGCCACTTCTACCTACGCCGATCAGGGCGACGACCAAAAAAGCGACAAGCACGTGCATCCTGCGTCATAGTGGATGAATCGCCATGCGCCAGCAGAAGAAGATTACCGCCAAGGAGCAGGAGGTTCAGGAGCTCCTAGCACAGGCTTGCGGCCTAATGGACCATGGGGCCTGTTACGACAACGCGACTCGTCAGGCGTTCGACAACCTCTTCAAGGCGCCCCTTTCAGATGCCACAATTGCAGCCTTTGATTGCCTGGTTAAGAACATCCACAAGATGAACGACAACGCGAAGCATGACAGGAAGGGAAAGGCCAAGCAGATTATAGAGGTCTAATAGTTCAGTCCTACAGTTGTGTCGCCTCCGCTCAAATGTTAGAGCCCACATGCAATCTTTTGTTCTCGACTGCGCTACCTCATCGGCTTAGTGCAAGTCAGAGTGTATCCTTGCCTAGGAGGGTCCCACAATCTAGTGGGGCCAATATGTGTGCTCCTAGGCTTCCCATGTGTACCGCAATATGTGTTGACTATTATGTTGTAATGTCCTGCACTCCGACTCTACTGCCTCCGCACATATTTTCCTACGCTTCGCCCATCAACACACCAGGCAACAAACAGTTCTCCTGTGCACTGCTACAAAACCAAGCCTTGTGACCAGGTAGACGCTAGCTTGATCCTTCGGAGAGAACACAAAAACCCCAGGACGTCGCGTCAAAATTTTGTTCCATATGGCACAAAGTGATGCTCGAGTCCTTTGTTGGAACGTAAGAGGTCTAAATTCTAGGATACAACGTGATGTGGTCCGTGATTTCTCGTGTCAAACACATTGCTCGATTGCTTGTATTCAAGAGAGCAAGTTGACAGTGGTCGATGAACAATGCATCCGCAACACCCTGGGGACCCAATTTGTGGCCAACTACGCCTACTTGCCAGCCGTCGGCACCTCGGGAGGAATCATCATTGTGGTGTCTGACTGTTTCTTCTCCTTGTCTGAGAGCACACCACAACAAACACCATATCAACCACCATCACCATGAAAAATGAGGGAGTTAAGTGGACACTTACGGGGGTTTATGGACCTCAAGGGAAAGTGAAAAAATATCATTCATCGATGAACTCAAGCTTCTTCAAGCGACGGCAAGGCCTGAGTGGCTCCTTGTGGCGTACCCGATTTCGAGGCCGGATAAACCCTTGTGTTTACCGTATCGGTCCCTGGATCAGTAGCCAATACACACAAGCACTTGATAGCATAACATGCAATACATCGTTCATTACACACTTAGCCATAATTGGTCTTTATTTAGTACAAGCTAGGCCTATTGGCCGGATTTAAAACAGCAGCGGAAATAAACACACGGTAGGAGGCCCAATAGTTTGCCGAACCACAGGCAACTGACTGGGGGAGAAACCCTACGCCTCGAAATCGTTGTCGCTATCTCCAGTCTGATACTCCTCCTCTTCGTCTGGCCACATAACAAGCCAGGTGAGTACATTGAATGTACTCGCAAGCGCTCCGCCAGGGGGGTTATCACGGATATGAGCATGCAAGGGAATAATCAAGAAATTGGCTCTAGCCTAGGTTCCATATTGTGCGAAAAAGTAAGTTTTGCATTTGAAATATGTAAATAGATCTAAAAGCAATTCTTAGCAAAACATCTCGTCGCAGCGAGACAAGATACCTGCTTGAATCACTCCACCCGTTACAACGGGGAGATCATCTCTGTGCTTTCCGTTATAACGGCAAAGCATGGTAATCGCCCGGTTCCTCAGGGAGACACAACTCACCTCGTACTTACGGGGATACCAACGAAAACATAGTAATCACCGGTTCCTCAGGGAGACATAGCTCACCTGGCACCTACGGGGATACTAGGGTCTACCCGAGTCCACGGGAAACCCCTTCTTCACCTTTCCCGACACAACGGAAAATTGGCATGACGCCCTGCGAACACGGCGGATCGCGTCCTTAGTCCCATAACCCATGTTTTTGACTTTGAAAGCCAGTCTACTTTAGTGTGGCCTAACCAAGTTCATCCATAACCGTGGACACGGCTATTCGAATAGTTTTAACCCTCTGCAGAGGTGGTACGGCTTTACCCACACGATGTAGGTCGCTCTGGGCATACCGTGCACTGCATACTACCAGAGCTAGTACAACGATCGTCGGTGTGAACCCAGCCATGAACCCGCCAGAAGGACATATCCCAAACCTAGCTTGAGTCAGTATCATCGCTTGCAAGGAGGTTGGTGTTCCAACTTTGTGGCGAACAAGTCATCGCTTTCCCGCGGAAACTTTTCTCTACAGAGGTCACAGCCTCATCTGCACGCTACACACTGCTTACAGGTTCATGCTAGTTCAGGCCGGGTACTATGTCAAGTCCTTCCCATAAAGGACATGTGGACGTACGGTAAGACTTGGCCAAACGACACTTAAGATCGGTCCTTAGGTGATTCGAGAGGGACTCCACACCACTCCCATAAACGGGCAGCGAGAACCACGCCGGGTCTTACCTCGCTCTTTAACAAACTCCCTGCTTTCACCCTTCATTACCGACCCAGATCAAAATATTCTCCCTTTTCAGCTTGGTTTCACAAAACCATTTACGATAAAACATACCAACCCATAGCTATGCTACCTTCATACACCTCTGGACACGATGGTCCGTTTCTCAAAAGTTCACCACATGAAATATGGGGTGTTATCACCTTTTTATTTTCAAAACCCTAATTTCACTACGGCAGGGCTAAGCATGTATATATGTATATACTCTACCCTAAGTTTTCCGCTAACATTCTCGAAATACATAATCCTTAGGGCTACAAGGGTTTCGAGGTCGGACTAGGGTTTTCTATATATCGGCATAACTATGCTACATAAAATAACGGGTATAAAACATAGCATGCATGTTTCGTAACCAACATAATATTTTGTAAATTTAGGTTTCAACATGATCAAGGGTGGAGAGCTTGCCTGGCAGGTCTTGGTCTTGATCCGAACGCAGGGATGCTTCGGGCTCCTCTTGACGAACGTACCTCACACCGTCAACTACACGTTCGGGAAAAACCTCGAATAAGAAGTCAGGCAAGATAAAAGCCAAATGACGAACATCCGCAAGGTCCAGTATGCATGCATTCTGGGTTCATGCTGTTTGGAAGTGTTCAACATGTTTTGGGTGCCTTGGAAATATATATATGCATGGAATTGGTATTTAGGGCTTTTAGGTTTTAATATGCCTCCTTCTACTTCGGATCATGCAACATGAATATATGTATGTGACTTGAGCAAGGTTTCAAAACACTAAAGTCTAACCTGCTGGAATACCCTAAAATGGATCACATGTTCAAAAGGAATTTCAAGGTCATTTGAATTTAAAAATGATACTTGAACTATTGACTGTACAGAGAAGAATATTTGGATTTTTGAAAAATGGTTTGAACCAAAAGTTTCTAAATAATTTTAGGAACAACTTTTATTTGGGGGTTTTCTGAGAACCGGCCATTAAGGCACTGAACCGGGTGAACCAGAGAGGGAGACTGGTTCAGAAGGAAAAACCAGGTGGTTTTATTGCTTTAAGAGGTGACGTCGACGGCGCAAAAAAGGGGATTACGCCTCCTAGTGGAGAGGGCGGAAGGGGGCCGGGGTGCCTTCGGCCGCGCGGGACAGCAGCTCGGGTGGGCCGCAGGCCCACGTGTCGGTGACTCGCCCCCGACTACTGTGACGTGGGACCAGGGCTAGAAAGGGGCCCAGCGGTCAGCGCCTGGTACTTACCCCTTTAGGTAAGTATCCCGACCGCCGGTCGAACGGTGAGTCCAGCGCCGGGGCGAGCTTCCGCCGGCGACGGGGGAAAACGAATTAGGCGCTGGGGTCGGGATTTGAGGAAATTAGAAAGGGGAAACGGCTTGAGAGTGGATGATGGATGCACTGGTGGAGGGAGTTCTCGCCATGGGGAACCGAGCTGAGCTAATTTTGCAAAGACAGAGGAGAGGAGCTTCCGAGTAATGGCGGCAAGGGGAGCTTGGGGAAAGGAATTGGTGCTCGGCTGGGGCTGTAGGAGAAAAAGGGGAAGCTTGGATAGCAGCGGGGAGAGCTCGGGCACTTGCTTAAATAGGGCAGCGGCGAGGGAGCGGGGTGGAGTGCCGCTAGACTTGGCCGTGCACGGCACCGAGGGGGGTGTGAAGCTAGGTCAGCTGTTTGCAGAGCTTGCAGGTGGCTAAAGCAAGGAGGTGGCGTGCGGGCTGGGCTGTCCGGCGACGGGACGGCGGGTTGACATTGGTGGCCGGCACGGCAACGCGCTGGAGCGTGTCCAGAGTGGTGCCAGGGCGCGCCCCGAGTGGCAAGCGTGCGCACCGGTGTGCCTTAGCATGTTGGGATGATGCCAGGACGAGTCGGCAGCATTGAGATGACCAGAGGAAGGGGAGGCCGCCAGGAGTTGACACGAACTCGTGTGGAGAATGGTTAGCCGAAGCTCGCCATTGTCGGCATGAGTTGACATGAGAGTTGAAAACTGTGGATTGGGATTGCTCACTGAGGGAAGAAGAGGTGGGGCAGGGTCCTAAGGTGAAGCATGGATGCTAACAAGAGATTGGAGTAAGGTGGTTGAGAGATGAGCTCGAATTTAAGAAGAAAGGAAAATTAGTGCAAGGTGTTTGATAGGAGTTCTGGCAAATATTTGTACTGAAGATATATATGTTTTTGCATATTTTCAACATTGGTGCTGAGATGAGTCTTTGGAGATTTTGTGGAATTTTTCTGAGAAGGATTTGAGAGGGGTGTAGTTCAAAGTAGGGTTTTGACCTAATTCCCAATTTGGATGTATCCAAATATTTTAGAATTGGAGTTGCATTTATTATTTCATGTTTAGGTGTCAAATAGGTTTAAGAAATTTATGAAAATTTTCTAGAATTTTTGGATGAAAGAAATTACATGCAATATGGACCTTAGGGTTTCTGCTTAAAGAATAATTAATTAAGAATTAGGGCGACGAGTTAGGTTTTAGGGTTTCGGGCGACGGCATGACTGCGGTAGGGTATGGGGGAGGTTAGGGTTTATATCAGGAGAGTCGAAAATGAAAATGAGCAAGTTGCCACTTAGGGTTAGGGTTTGGACGGTGTCAGATGCATACGGTGCGTGTGTGTTTGATTTAGGGTTTAGATTTTATGCACATGCGATGACGGGAAACCTTGGATGATTTCATGAGATGATATGCATGAAAAAGAATTGAAGATCCAAATTAGCTCGCAACCTGACTGGAAAACATATACGCATATACGCGTCTTAGGGTTTACGTTTTCGAAAAATCCGGGCGGTGAAAATCGGGGTGTGACACTCCTCCTAGGAGATTTTAACCTCATCACTAAGGCGGCTGACAAGAACAATGATCGGATCAACAGCCGGCTAATAGCCAGATGCAGGGCGGCTATGAACACAATGCAAATCAAGGAAATTAGACTATGCGGGCGAAAGTTTACATGGTCAAACGAGTAGGAAAATCCGACGTTGTCAAAGATCGATCATGTCTTCTGCACTGACGATTGGTAATTTATGTTCCCATCAGCCTACCTCCAAGCCCTAACGGCTACCTGCTCCGACCACTGCCTGATGCTCCTACAAGGGGCGTCTGAATTAACTCATATCCACTCTTTCTGCTTTGACATATTCTGGGTAAATCTGCAGGGGTTCCAGATTACTGTTCAGAACGCGTGGCAAAGCTAGTGGTGGCAAATGACCCAATCCGCACGCTGCACACAAAGCTTTGCCGCACGGCGAAGGCGCTCAAAACCTAGAGTAAAAAAAAGTCGGTAACATCCCCATGCAGATTGCCATCACAAAGGAAATCATTGGCCGACTAGATCATGCGCAGGACCACCGACTGCTCTCCACAGGGGAAAGAAACCTCAGATCCATCATGCGTAATAGATACTTGGGGCTTCTTGCGATCCACAAGACTAAAATGCGTCAGCGATCTTGGCTTACCTGGATTCGCGATGGCGATGCAAATACAAAGTTCTTTCATCTCCTAGCAAATGGGAGGCGGCGAAAGAATTTTATTCAAATTCTGCACACTGATACGGGATTAGCAATCTCTAAGGAGGACAAAGAAACAGAAATCCACTCCCACTTTAACGACCACATTAGTACACACGAGCACAGGGAATGCCAACTCGACTGGAACAACATTGGGCTCCGGCGCATGACCTCTCCATGCTAGATGAACATTTCTCCGAGGAGGAGCTCAAAGAGGCAGTTTTCTCGCTACCCTCGATGAAAGCTCCGGGTCCGGATGGATTCACCGGGATCTTCTTCAAGAAGTGCTGGAATATGATCAGAGCTGACCTCGTGGCGGCAATCAACCGCCTGTCAAACCTTAGAAGGGACTGCGCGCATCTTATCAACTCCGCAAACATCATTCTACTGCCAAAAAATGCTGACGCCAAAGGAGTCAAGGACCACAGGCCTATCAACCTGCTACACAGTATTGCAAAAAAAATTTCCAAAATGATGGCAAACTGACTCGCTCCACATTTGGAATCCATGGTGTCTAAGATACAAAGCGCTTTTGTGAAGAAGAGATGCATCCACGATAACTTCTTGCACGTCCAAAACATGATAATGGACCTGCACCAATCTCACACCCTGAGTTTGTTCATTAAACTGGACATCTCCAAAGCATTCGACTCAGTTGGTTGGGTCTACCTTCTTGAGGTCTTGCAACAGTTTGGGTTTGGCCAGCGCTGGTGCAATTGGATTTTTATGATGTTGGCCTCATCCTCGTCCAGGGTTTTACTAAATGGCAGCCCAGGACCGGCTTTCAACCATGCAAGAGGACTTCGACAGGGTGATCCTCTATCCCCGATGCTTTTCATCCTTGCCATTGACCCACTTCAACACATCCTACAGCTGGCCATAGAAGCAAACCTCCTAAAGCCCCTCGGAAACAGACCAGCTCGCTCTCGCATCTCCCTTTTTGCGGATGACGTAGGCATCTTCGCAAACCCAACTGTAGGTGAGCTCAGAGCGCTACGCAAAATTCTAGCTGTCTTTGGGAAAGCTAGCGGGCTTAAAACAAATTTGGAAAAAACAGAAATCTTTCTGATCCGCTGTGAAGGCCTCCACATTGCCACCCTGCATCAGGCCTTCCCAGCGACAGTAGCCACTTTCCCCGGAAAATATTTGGGCTTGCCCTTGCACTTCAGGCGCCTCCGCAAAGTCAATTTCCAGCCCTTAACCGACAAGATTGGATCTAGACTAACAAGCTGGAAAGGCAAAAATCTCTCTCGGGCTGGCAGGACCATGCTGGCTAAATCGGTGCTAACTTCCATGGCGACTTACCACCTAAAGGATCAAGATGTCGGCCTAGAGGGGAGGGGTGAATAGGCGACTAAACAATTTTAATCCAATGCTAATCAATTTTACAACTTTTGCGGAATTAAGCTAGATTGAATAGCAAAGATGGCAAGATACAATATGAGTAAACAAATATACTAAGCAAGATAGATAAGAGCAATATGAAAGACTTGCAAAGTAAGTGCGGAATTGAAAGAGTACGAGACAAAGATTTGATCCCGGAGTTCGGATCCTCGAGGGGATCCTACGTCTCCGTTTGAGGAGCTCGATCACACGTGATCAAGAGCCGGCTTTCTCTCAAGCCTTTATCCTTCGAGGACTCCGGTCCTTCCGGGATCATCGGAACTTCCGATACAGGTTAAAACACAGGTTGAACCGGAGCTTCCGGCCAAACCGGAACTTCCGATCCCAAGACCGGAACTTCCGGTTTTTCCAGAACCTTTAAAATAAGGGCTACTTCGGACCTTCCGGTGGAACCGGAACATCCGGTACACAAACCGGAACTTCCGATGTAGCAGATTTAAAACTCGATTTTGTATTCGTGGGGAAAGATTTGCTCTTTTGAAAATAAAGTTCAATGATCTCTGAGCACTAAGGTCAACTAAATGCTTCTATGACACACCCCTCTTAATAAAACGGTTTTCCTACTACTCAAGTAAATACGAAATACTTTACAAAGAGTAGAGATTCCGAAGCCACCACCTTTTCTTCTTTTAGAGGTCACCGATGTCCTTTGAGCCTTTTCTCTGGGACTAATCTATGTTTATAAACTCGTTAAACATGTTAGTCCCTTAATCGTTTGTCGTCAATCATCAAAACCTGATTAGGGGGCCTAGATGCACTTTCAACCATCATACTTGAAGCGGTTGCCTCCCAAGATCTATGGATTTGGCATTCTTACTTTGGGATGCCTGGCTCTCACAATGACCTCCATGTCCTGCAAAGATCTCATCTATTTGCAAGGCTTGCTGCTGGGGAGGCTCTGCCTTGCAACTTTGAAGTCAATGGTCACCATTATGATATGGGGTACTACCTTGCAGATGGCATCTATCCCTCATGGTCCACATTTGTGAAGACAATTTCACATCCTGAAGGCAACAAGAGAGCTCACTTTGCCGCGGCTCAAGGAGCCGCAAGAAGAGATGTTGAGAGAGCTTTCGGGGTATTGCAAGCTCGCTTTGCCATTGTCCGTGGATCTGCTACATATTGGCACCAGAAGACACTGTGGAGGATCATGACATCATGTGTGATAACATGATTATAGAGAATGAGAGAGGCCAACCGGAGAACTATGCTTATGACCCCAATGGAACACATGTCCTCCTCTGCATCATGCACCTAGAATCCATAGGTTTCTTGAAGTGCATCGAAAGATCGAAGACCGGCAAGCTCATGACCAACTACGAGATGACCTTGTGGAATACATGTGGCAACGTCTTGGACAATAGATCTTTCATGTATCATCATATTTTCATCATGTTTATTTGGAATATTTGCTTCATTTGGACCCTATGTTGTGTTTGAATTTGAATTTAATATTTTAAAAACAATAAATTTCAAATGTTGTTGAAATGTTTGCGCTATAAACAGCAAGGTTTGAATTAATATGTTGTGTAAAAGTAGTTGAATAGGATTTATATTTACAAAAGGATGGGAGAAATAACAAAGAAAATTTTATTGGGAGTTAAGTTTAGAGGATAGGTTAAATGCCGTCCTCCCAATATCCAGGAATTTTGGTAGTTAAGTTTTAGGAGTGGATTTTTAAGAGTTAAATTTTAGGATGGGTTAGAGTTGCTCTAAACTAGCTGTGCTAAACAACGGTCTTTTAAGATGGAGACATCCATGATCACATTGGAATAACAAATCACACCAAATTTTGTCACGCTAAGCTCAAGTCTCCCCTCTAATGCCCGTGCGGACAGCTCGAACTCTTGGATACAACTTAAAGAAAAAAAACTGAACCGAAGCTCAAGCAAAGCATCATGACCCCAAAAACAAGTTGTGTCCACCCTAATAAATCATGGTCTCCGGATAAAAAACCATCATCGGTTCGCTAATTTTGTAGGAAATAATGTGCTTTTTCAGCAGATATACCAGTAATCCAGTATGTCCCGTACATGTGCAACACTCCAGGAACCGGCCGGGGCAGCCCAACCGCGTCGCTGCTCTACTCGGCCACCCCGACCTGCGCGCCTCGGGGAGTTGCCCGGTGGCCACGGAGGCGCAAGCCCTGTAGGTCTCACGAGGGAGCACGGAGCAGGCCGCACCACGGAGCGGCGCGGCCAGCGCGCATGAAACGAACGAAGGACACGTCTTCTTATTGAAACTGGAAGCAAAATAGTATTTTACAGCGTCTTTGGGTAGCCATCGGGGTCACGGCGATTACACGACGGGAGGCGGGACGTCGTTCGGCTGCGGCGGGACGACCTCGGGCGGGGCCCTGGGCGGGTCCACCTCCGGCGGCGGCGGGACGTCGGGGTTGCGCGGCACGGCCGGGATCTCTGGCCTCGACGGCGACGGCACCGACGGTCCCGGCAGCTCCGGCCCGGGCGGCGGCCCCGGCACCGGCGCCCCCGGCATCGGCACTTCCACGCCGGGGGGCGCGTTGAACTCCGGCGGCGTGTCGATGTCCGGCATCTCCTCCGGCGGGCGGGCCGTGCCCGGCACCTCGGCCGGCGACGGCGTGCCTGGGACCTCCGGCGGCGTCGTGGCGTTGCACAGGACGCCGATGCGCCGAGCGGAGGACGCCGGCCGGTGCAGGCAAGAACTTAGACTACGCGCCGACGCCGCGCCGGTGCCGCAGCACCAAGGCAATGACCCCCTCACCAGGCTCGCCGGCATCGTCGCGCCACGCACGTCGGCCGCCCGGCACGAGCGTCGCTGATCTCTGCGTGCTCACGAGAAGCTAAGCTCGGAGCTCGGGATCGATGCAAACAATAGTGGCAAGTCCGCGAGCTCCACTGGAGCAGACGAACGGCACGGGCGATGTACTTAAGCGGCTCTCGAGCCGACACGTTCGGCGACGAGACGCCCGGAGCGTGTAAGCTTTGGAGAACCAGCACGTCGCCGCGCGTGTCGGGAGAAGGCAGCTACACGTGTGTGCGCAGCTACACGCGTGCGCACGACAACACTAGTTCAAGCAAAACTGTGACACTGCTTCATGCAAAGGTCGGTGGCGAGTAAAAATTCCAAGGTTACCGGAGAAACCGAGACACGAGGAGTAAATAATCTGTAGGCAGATTTTTCCTTCACATTTACGAGAAAAAGGGAAAATAAGATGAGGAATTCAGGACGGACAAGGCAGGAGGAGGACAAAGATACAGCAGGTTTTCTCTACTTCGACACTGGTAAGTTTCTACATCTCCTACACAAGATGGAGGAAAAATATATTTTTCTCTTTTAAAAAAAAGCAGCTCCAAATTATTTCGCAGCACCCTGTGTTTGGAGTTGGAGACCTCGAGTGAAATCATCAGCAATGGCCTGACGCCGGTCGCCGGAGATGAACCGCTACAGAACGGATCATCATTTTCAAGAAGACAGGAGGTGCCGGAGCTGGAGCAGGTGCTCCTCGTTGGATATGTTGAGCGACAGCCGCAGGTTCGTCAGCAGCGACTCCTGCTCCCACGTAAGGGGCCCCGACGCGTGCAGCGCCCGTACCGTCGACCGGTACGCCTCCAGCTCCAGCACGTGGACGTCCACGGCGGCGGCGGCCGGCGGCCCGTCGCTGAGTACGCCGTCGCTCTCCCTCCCGGACGTCGTCGTGCACGGGGCGACGCGCGCCGCGGACGACATGGCGTCGCCGCGCCCGATGGGGCAGCGCTGCCGCTCGTCGCTGCCTGTGGCGAAGTGGTCCGACGTGTCGTCGTTGGCGCTGCAGCTGGCCACCGAGCATTCGGTCTCTTCTTCTCTGGACTGTGGATGATGCCTATGCTGCTGCAAGAATTGATCAGCTGTTGCTGTCACCTTGTGAGGCTGTGTGGATCTTCTCTGCCTTGGTTGAGGTGATTCAAGAACTGCTGTTGATTTTCTCTTCTTGCCCGATCTTCTCAGCAGGTCAGCAGGTAGTTGTTTGCCCCTTCGGGTGGCCTGAAAAAGAAAGATAGATAGTGAGAACGTTTGATTTTGCGTTTGATTTTGAGAAGTGAAATACGGGGAAAGACGGTGTGATGCGAGTCTGTAGCAGTGGACAAATTTATTATGAGACCGTATAATTCATGTTACAATGTCTGTAACATGCTATTGTAATTATTATCATCAGTACTGACTTGCTTCAACTGACATCCTTTTTTTTTGCAAAAAATGTAAATGCTTCAATTGATTAAGTAGCTAGATCATCGCAAACATAGCAATAGCAATAAGTAGGAACACCTCCATTTATTCAAAATACTAAGAGCATACAACTATAACTTGAAGCAGAGCATGCTATGCCATACTTCTGATGCCGGACAAGTTGAGTTGAGTCATCTTAGCCTTGTAGTTTACTAGTTCCCATTCTCTAAATTACCCATGGAGTATGGAGTGTGAACCAGCATGGCATTTCTGTAGTCCCAAATCAGAATAAAGGCTGATAAAGCACGTGGAAAATAATATTTTTCCAGGAAATAATTGAAGTCTGAAGGCTCCCAGTGATGTATACTCCTGTTCTAAGGATACCAAAATAACAAGCAATACCGAGGTTGCTTCATGGGTCGTAACCTAGCAAAGATAATCTAAATAAACAATGCCTAAGTAGTAATTTGACCAGAACACTAGTAAACAATCATGTAAGAGATCTGAGCATGTAATATCTAAGGAAAGCAACTGTTGAATTGAATTTTGTCATTTGAGAAATGACCATGTCTGTACTGAAAAAGCACCTTTGACATGATCCAGGAACTGTTTGTTACCTTGTCTGCTGCATGGACCTGCTTGCTGTGAGGAGCAGTAGGAGCATTCTGAAGTGGAACCCTCAAGCTAGAAATGTGGAACTCTTTCAGTTGGATGCAATCGGCGAGCCTGATGACAAAGTAGTTGTTATGTAGCATCTTTACAATTTTGCCGAGCTTCCATGTGTTGCGATCCAACACCTCGGTTATTTCTCCAATAATCCATTTGCATCTTGTCTGAACAATAGCTGGTTGATTTGGCCTAACAACATAATCCCTTTGCACCATAACCGGGTCGGTCTCCCTCAAAATTCCCGATGTGCTGTTTTTCAGCTTCATGATTCTACTCCTGAACCATGACATGTAACAGAGTCAAAATATGCATTAGTACGACAGGAAGAAAACAAGAGTTGATAACAATTCTCTCCTACTGGATACGAGGAGAACAGGAAGTTTGTGATTCATCATATGCAAAGATTTGTTATCTGAGTACATCATAGCAAAAAATATCGCTATTGAGCAAGTTGAATGACCAGTCCACTGCCATTCAATTGCAGCATCAGAAAAGATCACCCAAGATCTACAAAAGAAGTCTCATTTATCTACATATGCACGAAAATGAATTAAAATAGATAGTCAACACCAATTCAGAAATAGATCCATCTCCGGTTACGAGCTTAGAACTAGAACAGCTGCTAAAATTCAGAAGTTTCAACGTAGGAAAACCAGCAAATTGGACACCTTGAACGCAAGGACAGAACAGAAGTCAAAATTATCATACAGGGGATAAACCAATCCTCCCATCTAGATCCAATGGCATATTGATGAAACCTTAAGAATCGGAACACAAGAAATAAAGAAAGATCCAACTTGGGACCATGCTATTACATACAACGATGGAAATCTCAAAGCAATAACACCCAATAAACCAAGTCTGAAAAAAGGGATTAGTTTTCATGAACAAGGAACATTTAACAGTTACCAACTTGACTTGGTTTCAGTCCTAAGTACAGAATACTCGATTGAGATTTCCAGCAAAAAAACCAAAGCATGACGTGGAAAAGAAGAGCAATCCATGGAACTATGAGCACTCCCAGCCCGACACAACTCGAACATTGGGCATTAGCGATCCAACATCAAAGAAATGCCCACAGAAACAACAGCACTCGGGAGAAACCAGATTGAGATTTCGAACTGGAAACTGATAGCAGCAGCTCGAATTGGAATCAAGAACACCAGGAACCAGAACTCCAAAAGATCCAATCTTTACCACGCAATCTAAATAAGATGCAGAAATTGGACGCGAAAGGAATCCAATACAAGAGCTGTGGATGACTTCTTACCAACCTGCAAGAGACCAACAGATTCGCCTTGCCAATCCAAGAACACGAACAAGCAAACCTCGGAGTATTAATTCCAATTAATCCCCAACTGGGTTGCTCGAACCCAATTGGGATTAACCGGCGAGGTGGGAGCCAGGGAGACAGCTGTTCTGGTAAAGGAAAAAGGAAATAAAACAAGCTGAAAAAAATTACCACCACCAAACTCCAAGAATAGAAAGCAGAATTTGGATGTGAAAAAAAGGTGGAGAGAAATTGGTGACTGATCGGCGACCAACCTTGGAGGAGCGAAAGATTAATCAGGCGGTTACGGAGCGATCGGGACCCCTGAGTTTGAGGGCTCGGACCTTGGAAGTGGCGTGCTCTTTGCTGCATTACATGGACTGTTCTCTCCTACAGTTCTTGGCTCTTTGCTTCGTTTTTTTTCTTTTTCTTTTACATTACCACTTTAAATTATTATTATTATTCGATTTTTACATCACCACCTTAAAATTATTTTATTTTAAGACTCAGAGACATTAGTTTTAATTAAAATGTTTAATTAGGGGTCGCCATCGCACAGATAGTTTCCACTTTTCAGAAATGGAACTGTGTAAATCAAACGCCCAAACAACTCGCACATTCTATGCGTTCATCTCCACAATTCAAACCTGATCAGGTGATCCAAAAGGAACAGTCGCTTATAAAGTGTGCGGATTAGTTTGCAAGCTTCATCACGGTAGGCAGAGGTGGCAAGCATGTATGGCCCTCTTTTGCCGTTTCCTGAAAAGAGATGACGACGAGAACAATGGATCTCATTGGGAGGTATGTTCCTTTCTGCTGTGACAATTGTACACCAGCTTTCCTCGCATGGTTTTATGCTACTTTTGTCTTTGCTCCCATCTATTCGTTTATTCACGTTTAATTTAGGAGATGACAGCAGAATCGAGTTGTAAAATACAACAATAGCAGGCTAGTCTAGTGTTTTGCAGGAAAAACACTAGCCCTTTGCTAGTTGCAATAAGAGCTTTTTATCCGGAAAATTTAAGACCATGATTCAACCCCAGCTCCCAGAGCTTTCAGATACACTGTATGCGGTGATAAGATTGATCAAGGGGGAGTGTTGAGAACTAAACGTCGGTGATCAATATGCTAACCGTCATTGACAGTTAATCATGCCTCTTTCAGGAGTCATGTCTTTTCCCCTGTGTACAACTTCCATCTCTTCCTATTGTATACACTACAAACAGTGAATACAAGAATCACATTTCTCTGTGTCAATACGCTGCTGCCATTTCTATTTACAACAATTTGAGCACCAAATTATCCTTGTGCGCATGATATGCTGCCTCACGAAGTACCTTTTTCTTTTCAAAAGAGTTGAATGATAAGCTTGATTTGTAGCATGACAGGAGATTGCGAACTTGCGTTAATGCGCAGGTGAAGTGGATATACGAGACATCCACATCAGAGATGCACAAAGCACCTTTTTCTCAGAGAGAAAAAGAATATGAGTAGAGATCGACAGGATAACCATGTCCCCACAATAGAAACAGTAATACCACCATGATCCGTGTCTAGATGTAACAATAGACAGAAAGATAAACAGCATATATAAACACGACAGAAACATATAAAGCATATACAAACACGTTAAGCTGGTAGTTATAGCCTCCCAATCTGTCGTAGTTAATTTGGGCAACAGAGCTGAGATGTTAACCATGAATTGAACCTTTACACCATTAAAATACACTAATTATGTTTTCCTATGTAATTAGAGCGTAATTATGGATACACAAGAAAACCAATATAACAACAGGGAATAGCGAATTTGACTGTAAAAGTACGTAGTATACTATGCCTCTTCAAATGTTTTCGCAGGTAAAGCACTCCCGATAAAGAACTACCAAAATGGCATACAATGTCTGAAACTCCCAATAACAAATGCCATAAAACAATAATAACAAAAACCATAATTTCTGATCTTAAGGTAAGATGATGCACTGCTACTAGTTCAACCAGAAGATCACTGGCTAACACCAAGCCACTTCGAGAAAACATCAAATTCTGTGTAGTCGCTGTCAGAAATCATGGTCTTGTACCACGCCTTCCCAGCAGCCTTGATCTTAGAAGCCTCCTCCTACAAGAGGTGTGGTTCAGTAAGAGCATACATAAATAAACGCATGATAGCAAATTGAATAACTCAAATAAGAGAACCGAAAAATTCCACCAAAACATTCAGAGAACTGCATAAAAAGACTGCTGAAAACACAATAGTTTTCAACCAGCCAAACATGGAAGGACATACAAATTAATTAATCAACAATAATAATAATCATATATTCAGCACTAACTTCGGAGACATATAAGACATAACACAATAAATGGAGAACTACGATTATGTCAAGATCCACATGAAGCAAGGGTGGGAATGTAGGTAATGAAAGATACCAATATACTCCGTAGTAAATAAATGTAAGAAACAGAGAAACCAACAATAGTGCCCAAAAAATGATTATGAACATCAATTTGCGTGCAAGCAACTTTAACAGAACATTGTTAGAAGCCTACAAAAAATGATTATGTGCAGCGGCATGCAGACCAATGACTGGTAAGTGATACTTAAATAATTGTCTGTCAAACACTGCCTTCAAACAAAATTATGTTTGAGAATAATAAAGTTGAAGTGAATTATAAAAGAACTGCTAATGTGACAGGACAGATCAAATGCAGTGATGGAGATGGCAAATCAAGACTACACCTGATTTTAGGCATGTAATTAGCAAATAAATTAGCATTGCATACTAGCAGAAATTTCAGTGGTAATGAATCACATAAACTGTATGACAAGCTAGAAATAACAGTGCAAAATTAATAACACAGAACCGCATATCAAACAGCTAGTGGGATTTTGTACAGTACGTTATTATTACAAATACAACATATGGGAAAATTAGCAAACTAAACAAGAGTGTAACATAATACAAATAGATCACAGACTAACATAACCAATATAAATTATGTAAACTGTCACATAAGATAAGGACATACACAAAGAAACTAAACAAATTAAGGTAGATGGCTTCACAGGGAATATAAGAAAATTAAACCTGCAACAATTAACTCAGTACATACTACATAGACACAGTGATATACAGCACAAGTCTACGTAAGAAACACATCATCAGTTCTTGTTCCATACAACAGTACAAACATATGGTTCTGAATAGATTTGCTATCATCCTAAATAGAATCATCATGGACACTAGAGCACATCCTAATTTCCATGCTGGTCTTGGTCAGCAATAGTATGCTTAAATGGTTAAGTAACAAACGTATTCTGAACATGTGTCAGCTAATGAGAATGCAAGCTGTCAAAACATAACATGGCATGTGTCAAACTACAGCAATTGCAACAGAGCACTTTTGAACACAATAAGCTTCTCGGCCTCAGAGATAATGCAACATAACTAAACAAAAATATTACGTAAAACCTATCCAATAGTACAACATTGCATAAGAAATGATACAATGCATAAGAAATTATGCCACATGTAACTAAAACAACTATTTATTTAAACTAAGCCCTGCATAAGAAATGACATATATAGTATGTACATTTTTGCGAGGGATATATAGTACGTACTTGAACAACTATGAAACCCATCACGTACAAGGATTAGCATCTGTAATAATACGAAGATATGAAACAGATGACACAGGAAAGGAGTACCATACCGGGCTGAGTTTGGTCCTCTTGGAGTCTATCTTCTCCTTTCTGGCCTTGACACGCGCTGCCTCAGCGAGAATTGCCATCTTGCGTGCAGTCCCGAAATACGGGTTCAGCTTGAGCACAGCAGCCGCATTCTTCAGCGGATTCTTCCTAGCCTCCCTACGCTTTACCTCTTTGTTAATCGGCTTCACCACCGACTGGACCTCATCCGAGTTGATGACCCTGGACAGATCAGCGTTTGCCATCTTGGGCCTCGGGAGCACGAAACCCTTCTTCTTCAGCGACGGCGTCTCGAAGGACCCGTAAACCTCGTCCAGCTTCTTGAACGCGGACTCAGTCCAGATCACGAACCGGCCAAGGTGGCCACCAGGGGCGAGGTCGAGCAGATTGAGGCGCTCCACATTGGCGACATCAACACCAGGGAGGTTGCGGAAAGCCTTGACGATCTTGGAGCCCTCGGTGCCGTAGACAACGAGGGGGCCCTTGCGGTTGATGTACCGGCGGTTGCGCATCTTCCCCTTGCCGGGGCGGATGCCAACTGAGTCCTTGGCCTTCTCGGCATCAGCGTAGGCACCAAGCTGCTTAAGGACCTTGATGGACTGGGCGGTCTTCTCGATGGACTCCGCGGAGTCGGAGACGACCAGCGGGAACTCAGGGACGGACTCGATGCGGTGGCCGCGGGCGAGGACGAGGGACGGGACGGCGGTGGCAGCGAGTGCAGAGGCGACGGCAACGCGGCGGAGGCGCACGTTGACGCGGCGATGCCAGCGGCGCCATATCTTGGTGGGCGCGAACATGCGGCCGCCGCGGCACATGTTGCCGAAGGCTCCCTGCCCGGCGCGGTGGGTGCCGCCACCGCCCACGCGGGGGATACGGGACACCGCGCGCCCGGTTCCCCAGGACTCAGCGGACGTCTGGTGGCCAGCGCGGCGGGACACGGCGTAGGGCTGGCGGCTGTTGCAGGAGATGAGCCTGTGGGTGAAACGCACCACGTCGTGCCGGATCGGCGCGCGGAAGACGTGCGGCATCGGGATGCCGTCCGAGTCCGTGGCCATATCCCCCTCCAGGGTCTTCACGGAGACCAGCGGGCGCGCTGCGACGGCCATTTGCGGCGGCGGCGTCGGCGGCGAGGCGGGGGTAGTGGTTTGGGCGGCGCGGGGAAAAGGTTAGAGGCGGCGGTGGAAGGTGCGAGTATATATTAGGGCTTTGGTGTGGGGGTTAGGGTTTGGTATCGGAGGTGGGCTCTGGCCTTTTTTCAAGTGGGCTCAGTTGGGCCTGATTCTTGAAGTTCGACGGGTTGGACCTTCTTAAATCTCGGAACAGTGAGCATGCCCTATCGTGTGAGAACCGAAGAAAGCCCATATGGAACATTGCAAGATGGTCCATGAAGCTGAGCAAAGTCACGGCCCACTTATGGGGCCCGATAGCTTGTCTCTTCTGGTTCAAGGCCCACGTATACAAGGGCCGAAAAGTATTTTTTGCCAGGTCCGGGCCGAAAATTGAACCGATAGACTAGTGGCTGGGCATGGCCAACAATTTTAGACATACTGACTCTTTGTCATACCATTTACGATAATTATTGATGTGGAGAAGAGAGAATAAAGTTAACTCTTGAATTGACCTTATTGCCTTTGTATGATGATATATTTGATGTTAACTCTTCATGTAGAGTCAACTTAAGACACAACTCATTATCCGAGTTATCTTGATGTTAACTCTAGATGACATGGAGGAATCGAAGAGTCAGTAATTGACTATATCTTTGTACATATCCTTAGGCCTAGAGCCGGCCCACCTTGTACAATGATTATTATCATGTCACCCATGTCTGACGCTCTATCTTTCTCGTCGATTTAAATTCCGGTCCTTTTTTACTTCAAGTACTGATCTGATCGTAAGCTTGGCAAGAGTTTCCCACTATCTCTGATCGATGGCCAGCACAGACAAGGTAATTGAAATAAAACTGATTTGCTTGTATGGAAACCCTACTGCACCATTTCTGGCTTCGCTCTTGGACTCTGCGGCAACGGGCTTCGTCTTGCAAGCTTGCCGGCTGACGTTTTAGCTTTAGGATTTGTGCGGATTGGTGTTTTCTCGTCGGCTTTTCTTACTTTTGATCATGCTTGGTGTTTGATCAGGGTGAGGTAGCGGGGTATTCACAAAACTATAATAATAATAAGTAGTTGTGTGAATGTCACAATAAAGAGGCAGGAGAAATTTCTATGTTACTTGCATCGTCTTGTTGCGAGGGCATTGAATAATAAAATCATGTTATAAGAAAAAAACTTGAAAAACTCATTGGTGCTACGAGTAGATTAGTCTTATCTAACTTCTGAAACTGGTGCTATCAGTAGATTAGTATCTCGCTTCTTAAATTGGTCTTCCTACTATGGCAAATAAAAAGGTTTGCCACTTGGTAGCTGAAGACACTTGTACGGTGTGTGGTAATGGCGCTGAAGACTCTTTTCATGCCCTTGTGCTCTGTGACAATGCTAAGAGTACCTGGCGGGCAATGGGGGAGGTCTGGCCCTTGCCCAAGTATAGTGAGCTGCGAAACACTGGTCCGGAATGGCTCTTTGATGTTCTTTCTCGATGCTCGTTGGAGGTTAAGATGATGGTCATTATGCTTGTCTGGCGTATCTGGCACTTGCAAAATGAGGTGACTCACAACAACTCCCTGCCATCAGCTGATGCAAAACCGTAAATATCTGGTCAGTTACTTCTCCTCACTATTCATGATCTGACAAAATGATCCCTGGGATCCTCTGAAGGGGAAGCAGCCGGCTGCGATGATCCTGAAGCCCAGGGCTGATGTGCGATCGCTGGACTCCTCTATGGCTCAGCAGACCTGGCATCCACCTGACCCTGGTTGGACTGCCCTGAATATTAATGGTTCTTTCATGCCACAAGATGGAGCTGCTAGTATTGGGATGGTGCTACGGGATTCCTCTGGAGCTGTAGTCTTCACGGCTTGGAGGCGCTTGGAACACTGCTCAGAAGCGCTGGAAGCTGAACTTAGTGCGGCAGTGGAAGGTTTGAAGATGGCTTTACAGTGGACAAATCTCCCTGTCTTAGTCCAGTTTGATTGCATTGCTGTGTTACAAGCGGCAAAGAGCAGGGCTTGCGGCAGATCACATGTTGCGTTTATCATCAAGGAGTTATAGCTGCTGATGTCAGGCAGTCGGGTCACTCTTTTCACAAAATGCAGTTGTGCTCAGAACAGGGTCGCTCATGAATTGGCAAAATTTGCTAGGCTTGAGTGTTGCTCTTACTTTCAATTTTTTGATGCCCCGGCTTGTGTCTTACCGCTGATTAATGCGGATTGTATTCCTTTACATGAGTAATAAAGTCTTTGTTTCCTCGTAAAAGAAAAAGAAAATTGGTGCTACGCGTAGATTAGTCTCGCCTAGATTCTTAAACTGGCGCTAATTCTTCGCCCAAAAAACCGGCGTGGTATCTCGTCTACAAGCTGGGGACGACGCATGCACGTCGCTCTCCAGCGCCAGTGCACGACCCATGCAGCAAGCCCGGCCGTGAAGTCGCCGTGGCCATGGCCGTTCCTGGCATCTCGCAACCACAATTAACCTCGCCATCGATCCGATGGTGCAGTTAACCTAGCTGGGCTAGCTCGATCGGTCACGATCACGAGTCAGGCGCAACAGTCCGACTGTCCGAGTCCGATCGAGCTACCTTGCAATTGACGTCACGGCAAACGTTTATTATTCGATGCTTCTGCAGTGCTGTGACCGTAAGTGTATGTAAGGTCCTTTTTCTTTTCTCTGGGGGTCACGAGGAACCATGCATAAATTCAGCTGCAGGCAAGAGGACGCATCACGCCTCACGCGTCGCTTCTTGCAACGAAAAGAGGGAGAGAGCGACGAAAGACTGAGAAGAACCCGGCGTGCACCGTGTGCATCTTGTGACAGGTTCCGGCCCAATGGGAGCACGGAACAGAAAGCATCCATTCATCGTTTTCAGTAAAAAAGAATAGTATTTGAGTCTTTGCTTCTTCGGTGAAATGGTTGATTGGTATGGAGCAAAATCTGCTTCAAAGATGAAGAGGTCATGGAGCAAGATGATGAGACGACCAGATCGTCTCCTAGTTAGATCTTACGTTCTTGATGCTAATTATAGCATGAAAGCACTGACTTAGGAAGCTATTTCTAAAGTAAATGGCCTCACGATAAGATTGAAAAAGGCTCTCACAGCACAGCACAGATTCGGTTAATTTCAGAATGGGGGCAAATACTATGCAGTTTGACATAAACAAACCCTATTTCCTGCAAACAAAACTAGCGAATCCTCTAATCATCCCTGTTATATCATCATCACCTCCATCCCTACGTATCAACCACTAAGTATAGGGTTGGTGTGCAAAAATCTGCTTTGTTAATTTTTCCCCCAACCAATGGCTCCAAAACCATTGCTTTCCTGCAGGGGCAAAATATTACACCTAAAGTGAAAGCGGTGACTACGGAGTAGTGAGGCTGGTGGGCCCACCCTTTTGTGTCCCTTTCTCTCTATTGCATATATTATTGTGACACTGAAATATGAAATGATGCCCCGTTTGATTATGAACAAGACCAGCAGTGGAAATATTCACTCAAGCCATGTGTCATCTTTTCTTAACGAAGAGAAAACAAAAGGCTGGTGATAAAGCCTAGCTAGAAGAAAGCAAGAGGCATGCACTCGAGTAGAAAGCTTGGCCGTCAGAGCTTGGGCAATATCTATGTACTATAATTTTCCAATAACCATTTCTGCCATGCATACCCTTGCATTATATACATTTCTTAATTAATAGGAACAAAAAGGAGACTGCGCCCTTGCGTGTGGGCCAGGTCTCATTGACTGCGGGCCCACTCTGAGTGCAATTACCTGAAAGCGATGGGAAGGAAGACTTTCTTGTGTGTCTTTCATTTTGAGCCATGTTTTTTCTCTCACAAATAAACCATAATTTACCATTTTGCTCTCGCATTTTTTTTTGCGATGAATTATCTTGTCTCCATATGATTTCATTCACTAATTAACTCTCTTTTTCATACACACATACCATATCATTGTCGATTTTGTTGGTTATCTTTCACGAATTAAATGAGTCAGGCAAATCTTGAAGAGGACAGCATGCGTTGCCATATACTTGTTGATGAGAAGAGGGAAGGAACAGTCACCACTGCCATTGCTTTTCCGTGGAGGTAACAGCTGATGTGAGCTCTCGAGATGTTAAGATTACGACCCATGGGGCCTCTCTCGTTATTCATTATTAGTTTCCCTTTAATTAACCTAGCAAACACTGCACACACGTCGCTTAATGCCAAAGCTCTGCACACAGCATTATGTCCTGCTGGTGCCTGTCCGCTAGATCCCCGTAACCCGGGTCCTACAACACCCTGAAAACGAGATGCTTTCATGGATTCCCTATAAGAAAGATGCTTACATGGATGCATCGACTCGGGAAATCTTCTGCTGAAATTTCCGGAACATGAAATCAAAGAATATCATGAATTTCTCGAGCAGTACCTTTTCTCTCTTTTATTTTCTCTTTTTGCGATGAGAGCAGAAATTGACATTATGAAATTTCAACAGACTCTTTCATTTATAGTAATATACTAACAATATGAAAAATACATGCCAATGTTTTTTAGAGATCACGGGGAGAGATAATCTCCAACTAAGTATATCACTCAAAAGAGTCTAAAAGGCAATACAATCTTACAAAAAACAAGCATGCATAAAAATATAAAAAAATAAACATAAAAGTTATAACACAACACGAAAAGAACACAAACGAAACACCGACAAAATTGACATCCAGGGAGGGTTGGAGATCTTCAGATGATAGTTATCGTTATAGCCTTCATGCATTGTACCACGAGAGGTCATGGAGGAGATTGCTAGCAAGGACTAGAGTTACACATGATCTAACACTAGAGGCACTAAGTCCATGCCAAGTTGTCCGAGGATTTGGTTGTTTTAGCCCCATATCCAATGGTATTGACAAATTTGGCCCCTCCAAAACGCAAAGACATATTCATCCCCGCGATAGGTTAGACATGTGACGATACGAACGTATCGCAGCTTAGAAGCGCAACAGGATCACGGTGCGACGACAGAGCAGCCGATGTGGTGCTATCACGTCACCTATCACGGACTGAAGACACGACAGGACACATGTCGCAGCCTAGTGGCGTGATAGCGTCCCAACAGCCGTTTTTGTCGTGGCGTTGACGTCCTGTCTCGCTTCAAAGCCGTGATGCGTTCTCGTCACACTCAACAAACATGATACGCGTTACGTGTTGCATATCGCGAGGATATTTTTTAAATGCATTTGAAGGGGGGGCGAATTTATAATACCCACGAGGCCGGAACAGCTAAAAATTCAAGTTGCCCTTGATTTTAGGATTGGACGGTCGCTGCTCGATGCAAGCGTGCATAGACTACAGACTACAGTGTCAATCTGTGAGATACGAATATTGTGCCGTTCCATCCACGGTGCAATTACCTGACAGACACAGGGCTACGACACCCTCACATACACACCCCCGACCCAACAGGCTAGGCACGGTACACGTCGCGTCACTCGTCGTAGGGTGGACCCAGGGGCCGTCCGATCCAAGATGTACGGTGATTCCATGTGGAGCCAGGGCCAAACGCGTCTACTGCTTGCTTGGTCCTACACGTGCATGTATTTTGTACCGTAGTACGCCGTATTATTGTATTTCACCTGCCTGCGAGCAGGCAGGTTCGTTCGCTGTCCAGTAGCTAAGCCACTGACCGTGTCGTAGCAACCATGCCTGCATCATGGTGCAGTGCCCTTCCTGATGAGAGAGGCATCAATGTGATCTGAAGGAAGCAGAGGCAGGAGTGCGTGTGCGTGCAAGTGATGTGAAGGAACCAGAAGCAGAGGTGCGTGTGGAGCGTGTCTGTGCGTGTGTAAGGTGTGGCCCTGTACGTAGTGCTGGTGTTGGATCTTATTGCGGTTGTGCCAAGCAAAGCAAGAGGAGTGAGCGAGTGATCCAGATGGAACTGTTCTTGCCTGGAGAGCAGCAGTCCAGTGCGGCTGCAGATCCAACAGAGGCTGCATATGCATGCGTGCATGCCCAGGAAAGAGAGGGAACACCTAGTAGTAGCAGCATGCATCGAGCCGTTTTGCAATGCGGGAAACCGTGCGTGAGATAAACTGTTTGTGTGAAACTTCTCTGAAATTCATGCGAAACTTGTGCGTGCGTAGCAGAGCCTAAGTTAAGTTCACATCTTCTCTTTTTTCAGTCAAAAAATTTCTTTCTGAAACTTCATAAGAAAAAAGAGGAGTGAGGTGGTGTTTTCCTTACTACGAGTGACCCTAACAATGGTCCCTTACAAGTAGCACTACCATACGTCCAATGGTGAAATTCCTAGAAACAGTTAGCAGTAGCATGCAGTGGGATAATTTCAAATCCTAGCCGTAAATCAGGCTCCCGGTTTGCACTAACAAGTTGGGGCGAATGAGTATGACCCCACGGCTACACGTAATTCTAAATTATGTGGCTAGTTGAGATGGCATGAAAAATAGACAGCAGAGGCTAGCTGTTCAGTAATATAGGATCCAAGAACGCACGTAAGCTTCATAAAAAATAATTGAGCGCACGTAGATAGGCGAGCGGAGCTTTGCTCAATTATGCAGCAAATGACCTGAGCACTCGTGCACACACTCAACATACGTACGGTTGATGTGCCCGTGTCAATTAGTTAATCTATCAGATGATCTCACATGATGATCCAAGACATAGGGCCATGACATCGCTGATTGCAACAATAGCTACCGGGTCCAACTACAGTCCAAGACGGACGGACGAGAGAGAGAGAGAAGTAGCTCGCTACTTTGATTTGTGAAGTCAAGGGGTTTTGCATAAATTTAAATTTCATGGGACAGAAAACGACATACAATGTTCGTGTACGGTACAACTTTCTTTTATTATTATTTTATTTTATGGATTTGCTGTCCCTGGTCGATTGAGTCGTACATTATCTAAATTTAGAGATGCACAAATTGTCCCGTTACACGTCTCTAAACTAAAAGTTACATATAATTTCTAAATATGCAACTATAATTAACCATTATCCACTATTCTTAATTTGTAAATACTAATTTTTTAGTTCTTCTGAAAAAATTCGGTCGATTTTAGAAATAGAGGCTTCTATTATTTTATTCCAAAATGTGTATATGATGGCGCGTATACGTGAGATCTTTTGCTTCAATATTGATATTGATGGACCTATGAATTAGAAAAGAAATGGATCAGCTATATCCAATCCGCACAGGCCTTTGAATAGACAAGTAGTTTAGTCGGTCTAGGTTCTATCACGGATTTATTTGTCAAGGAAGGAAAGAAATGTTCCCTTAATACAAGATTTTGAGAGTGACTGGTGTACGATACGCATTTGATTTTTCATAACTGAACCTTGTTAACTTCTTTTGAACCTTCTAGAACTCTGGACAGGAATCAATTAATGAATGAATCGACTAGTAAATAGAAGAGCTGAGAGCTACATCATCTTGACAGATGGATAAGACTTGATTGATGGCTTGTTGATTTGGTAGCAATAATCGAGTTTTTTGAAAGAAAAGAAAGATAGATCACCAGCTTGCTACCGTGGTTAATTAATACTCCATTTTTACACGCTAATTTTCTCGCTCACGAACTTAGAATGAACGATACGCGACCGACCACGACAGTTCAAAATCCACAGCATCACACGACCAACCAAACCTACCGATCTTCTCCCGGCACCTAGCAAAGTCGCAGCGCGTCGCCGTCGCTTAATTAATCTCGCGGCATCGATCTTATCTTGATTAACCAACGGAGGTGTCATGCATCAATCGAGCCAAACACGTCAACAGAGCAAGTTGCCTGCACTAAATTATTACGCGCGCGGCTTATCCGTCTCTACCGAGGATAACAATGTGCTAATAACAACACACGTCATACACATTTCCAAGTCCAAAGCAAAAAAGTATACGAGAAGTGTTGACATTGTATCAATTATATATACAAGTATGTTACGAGTTGGACTTAAAAGAAGACATAATATTATAATAAAATACTACGAAGAGTCCTAATAAATTATAGATAGAGTAGAAATCAGGACTCTGATATTTAAGGCTTCCTATATAAAAAGGGGCACCACATATTGTAATCAAGAGAGGAGAGTGCCTCAGATTCAACAGAGGGGGCGATCTGATAGGCCCTGTCGGGCAGTCAGACCGACGCGTGTCCTCGTGGAAGCTCGTGACAGTGAGATTCTCTTCTAAAAAGGGGCGGAGCACCCTCAGTCGGCTCCCAGAGATGTGGGCTTTGACTAAATCTTATTAACAAATATCAGTGTCATTTTGTTTTGCATGCAACCTTGCTAGATCCTATGGTGTCACAAACTCAGCATTGCGACTAGTGGAACCAGCGGTCACGGTATTAGTCGTGGAAGTTAGTAGTGACTCGACACCATGGAAGCTAGTTTCGTGAGCAAGTGGTATCAGAGCGGAGGTTCATATTGGACATTGACATCTCGACGGAGACCGAGGATGCTCATTGGCACGCGTATAAAGTCCAGTCAAGGGCTTGGAGCGCGTGCGGCGAGGGCAGTGGCATATGTGTCCCGCATGTGCATCTACAAGCCATTAAGCAATGTGCGAGGCAGACATGGCCACAAAGGTGGAGCACGACGATCAGGATGATCTGGGCAGGCGGCACGGACAGGCGGTCAGACCGGCCGCAAGGGGGACTTGAACTCGGGCTCATATCAAAACTTGAGTTGGTCGGAGCGTCGCAGAGATGGCGCTGGCCGGTCAGATAGCGCGGGCAAGACCCGGACCCATTAAAGTCCACGAAGCTCGGCGATCTAACCAGCGTTGGAAGGCCAACACAGGCGGCGTCAACGGTTTCGACAGCAGGACATGGTTAGACTGAGGGTAGAGTCGGTCAGACCAAGCGGTTTTTTTTATCGCGAGTCAGAGATGGGTCGGTAAAGTTCTAAGGGACTTGGATGCGGTTGGGAGGCTGTCATGCTCAAGTGGCAGGGGTCGGTCAAACTGACAGATGCGACCGATTAGGGCAGCTGGTCCAGATGCAGCGTGATCGGCAATGTGGGTGGCGGAAAGCTCATGGGTTGGTGGAGTCCGTGATTCCGGGGCGTGGTAACCCACGGCGTGAGGTCAGGGGTGCAGTCTTTGCATCAGGAGGCTGCGGTGTTCAATCTGGCGAGGCGCGGATGGATTCAGTTTGTGTGTGCATACAGACGGCTGAATCGAAGGGCGCAAGGCGGTGGGTACACACCACTAGGAGTCGTGTTGAAGGTGGATGTGGAGTCCATGGAGGGATTCTACTCTAGATTAGGATGGACCATAATCCTAGTTGGTTCGGAGTTGGTTTCAGTTCGAGCGTTCGAATTGGAGGAAAGAACTTCGAGGGTGTTGAAAGGCACGGGCAGATGAAGAGCTATGGTAGAAGAGCTCGGAGAATCGCAGCCTAGTTTAGCCAAGGCAAGAAGCTCATGATCCTGAGGAGAAAAGCGCTCGGTGGTCTAGAGGTGAGGCGTGAGAGTCGGCATCAACTTGGACAATTGATGGAGGAAAAGTAGCGGATTTGGAGGAGGTGTGGGCTAGCTATCTAGGAGATCTTCAAACAGGGCTGCGAAGACTTGACATGAGAATTATGGCGACGGGTGGGGCTACGGGTGCATAGCAAGATAGGTAGTCTAATCGGACTCGACGAGGCGATGTCAATGTTTTCTTAGACTCAAGGTGGCAAAAGTTGATAGGTCTAGTGACTTCCGCGCTTTGGAAGACAATAGACAGAGTTGAATACTTGAAAGATGTCAAGCCAAATAAGCACAACCGAAGATTGGAAGGACCGAAGATCAAAGTGGTCAGGATCATACGACTATGTCTATCGAAATCGGTGAGAACCGTGTGATGGGACAGGAGTTCGCTAAAAGGAACCTGCGAAAGGTTGGAAAGTCAGTACTTTTCAAAGGCTTTGTAGGAGTAGGTGGACGTCTTCAATCAGGGGATCACTGGATCTAGGGGCAACTAGAAGTGAGGCTAATGATGAGACAAGGTCATTTGTATTGTTGTGTCAAGAAATAGGAGAGATCGTAATGCTACAACTGGGGACATGTGGAGAAAGACTGTCTAAGGAAAGGATGAGGCAACTGCGAATTTGACTTTGTGAGATGACTCAGGATATGACTGTAAAGTTCCTTCAATTTCAATAGACAATCAATTTGAGCGAGGATGTTGGATTTAGGTAACTCCTTTATGTAGCATATAACAATGACTTGCTCAATTTCGTACTAGAGGCTACCAAGGTGATGACATGATCCATAATGTTGTCAAGATATGGTGACTTCTAAATCAATGTATGATGTCGTGGAGTAGATACTCCAGAAGTTGGAAACATCTGAGAGATGTGAAAGGAATCTAATTTCACCGGATCGTTGACTGTGAGGAAATGAAGAAGGAAATTCAGTTGCAGGCGGAGTCATGGTGAAGTCAGGGAGCAGTGTTGAAGTCTCATCGACAGTTCAGCTCATCGAGCTGGAAAGGTGAATCTCAAGTCCAAAAGTGCACGGAGGTTCAGGCTTCATTGGTGGAGGACATATTAGTCAAGGTGAAGTTTGTTGAGATTGTGTCGAATATGTGTACGAGTAGGTTACGAGTTGGACTAGAGAAGACATAGTATTGTGTATTATTAATCAGTAGTTAGTGGGACTACAGCTTGATAGCCCTGACGTTACTATTAATCAGTAGTTAGCGGATAGTAAAATGTGTCTGCTAGGAAGGACGACACGGGGAGAACGACAAAACTAAGAATCAGACGGTGCCATCAGGTACACGATGGAGTACGTACGCGAACACAAGTTCATTACCACGCGCAACCACCGTTAGGTCCCCCCGAAAATACGACGTGCGCGCCCCAGCGACGAGAGGACCGGGCGAGAAGAAAGCGAGGCTTAAATGTGCGGTTCGGCTGTCGGTGCCCAGTGATATCAAATGACACTGATGGCCATGGGCCAGTTCCCCGCTCGCCGTCGCCGGGTACAAGCACACGCATGGCTCGTCTCTCTCGGTGCAGGTGCAGGTGCAGGGCCAGGGCCAGGGCCAGGGCCAAGTACGTACTTCTGCCTCTCGACCCGGCGCAATCATGAACAGACAAACGAAGGGTTTGTCTGGTGGAGGGGAGAGCGGAGTTCAGCGTGAAAACGAGACGTCTGGCCTGAGCCTGAGCGTCGATATGCAGTAGCTAGCCAGGATCACTGGAGTCACATATTCTGCTGTATTTTGGGCCTTCCTGCAGATAGCTAAGACAGTTTGGTTGATATCCAGAGAATAGATAGAGCCACAGAGGCACGTAGTAATAGTCGCGTAGATCGATCAGCAATACCGTAGACAGCCAACTACTCCGTGTACACGAGTTGATGACCAGGCTACAGTGCTGATACTTAATTGCCAGGAGCCCAGGATCCAGGACCTCCCTAGCTAGGCTAATTACTCCAGGATCTTTCTCGTGACCACACGTAGGAGTATCCTGGGCGAGACGTCGCTGCCCTGCTTAATTCCCTTGCCCGGCTTTCGTTTCGGGAGGAAGCGCCAACGCTGCACGGGACGCATGATTACCTCAACGTCGTGCGGCCGCGCCGTCTGTGGCCGTCGCTGCTGCCGCCCCTGCGAGCGTTCCATCAGTCCCGACGCTTCGCCGCACCTATGGTGTATGGGTCTCGATGTATGCGACTATGCGTTGCTAACTCGTACTCCCTTTGTTTTGTATATGTATATAAGACCAGTCTGAGATAAAACTTTTATCAATAATTACTTTATTAATATATAATTTATGTGATACAAAATTAATGTCTTTAAATTTATACTTAAAAATACTTACTTATAATTATAATTTTAATAATATAAATTATATATTAATAAAATAATTATTAAATAAAATCTTATTCTTACCCATCAAAATATGCCAACCGCAAATTACAATGCTCAGATTTAGAGCACATGTTTAGTACCAGACTCACAGTGCAAAAAGAGTCAACAACACAGAAGCCTGTAGCAATGGATATATCATCTGACATCGAAAGAAAATGTCATGTCAAATAGAAAGTCAATCCTATAGCTTGATATTTGGTGGATAATGGGTCAACCACCTGCGGACCATCCAAGAACAGCTCTCTTTAAAGAGTCTCCGTCTTGAAAGATAATTTGTATGGTCTCTAGAGTGTAAGTTATATTTTTGAATTATTGGATTAGTACATAACCCATCAAGCTAATGCAAAGATTAAGAGAAAATTGTACGACCTACAAACGGGAAACTTATGTTCATATGACACAGCTTCTGGCTTTGTGATTTTATGATTTGCATGTGTACCGAAGTATACTGTCAATAACTCTTTTAAGAGGACAACAGAATTTTACGCTTGCTCTGGAAAAAACACTATACTTTTTTCTCTTAACCAGTACACTATTAGGTGTATAGATAATCCAATTAGGAAGTCAAGAAAAATAGAAACATCTTGACACAAAAGTCTCTCGAGCTTACGTATGACCGTGGGCCCACCATTATTGCTACAATAAACAGCCCTATCCAATCCTCCAAACCGGAAAAGAAAATATTTAAACCGGTCGGTAGTAGTACTGCTCACTATCCACTACCCAGTCCACTGCACTCCCAACGCCCGGACGCCATACACCTCTCTCTCCCCTCCGCTCCGTAAAATCCCCACACTACCCCCTCACCTCCAGTACACCGTCCACGGAACCACCACCGGTCTCGGGGGGTAACCACGACATTTCCTGTTCCCTCGAGCAAACGGCAGCGCCGTGTGAGGCGCGTGTCCCCGTCCGGCGACCAACGGCTCGCCCCACTCCGCCACGTACCCGCTGTGCATCCGGGGCCCACGGACAGCCACGTCATCCTGGTCCCACCTGAGGCCCTTACCTCCCTTTAAGACGCCCCCAGGCTCCGCCCGTTTGACCCCTTACCTCTCGCTCGGTGGTTACCTTCGCTGTGAAAAGCAAAGGGGAGAAGGCAAAAACAGGGAGGTGGAGGGAGCGTCTCCACCGCCGCCGTCTCCGGCGAACGGACCGATTACGGACAGTAGCGGGGGCTGGGTGGGGGCGGGGCGCTCTTTGTGGGTTGAGTGGCAGTTGTGTTTTAGGCAGGTGGTGTTGCTGCTGTGGGTGGTTAGAGTTGGCACTTGGGCAAGGCGAGATGGTGTGGTTGTGGTAGTGGTTAGGATTCATGCGATCGATGCCGTTCCAGCTCAAGAACGGCCACCATCACCACCACGGTGCCGCTGCCATGGAGGGGAAGCCGACGCCGATGCCGCAGCAGCCTGCGCCTGCGCCGCCAAGGGTCTCGAGGCTTCGGAGGTTGCTCGTGAGGGTCTCTGCTTCGGAGCGGCTCGCCGGGGACGGGAAGGAGAGGGAGAAGGACGAGAAGATCCCTGCTGGTGCCGCCGCCGGCGGAGAGGCGGAGGTGGGGTCGGTGGGGCTTGACCGCATGGTGCTCAGCTTCATGGAGGAGTCCACGGCCGTCGAGCGGCCGCCGCGTGGACGCTGCAACTGCTTCAACGGCAGCAACTACGAGGAGAGCGACGACGAGGAGGACTTCTTTCTCCCCTCCGGGCAAGCCTCCGCACCCGCCACCGCCGCCGCAGGCGACACCTTGGAGGCTCTCAAGGTACCAAATTTTTTCACATGGCGTACGCCGGCACGCGAACGCCCCAAATTGAAAAAAAATGCATTTTTTTATTTGTTACTTTCTTGCCTTCCGCAACGAAATGATGAAAGGGGCTGTCTCCTTTGCGTGCGATTCGTGCAGGGTTTGGTGCAGAGCGCGAGCGTCGCGGAGCGGAACCTTCTCGCCGACGCGTCCAGGATTGCGGAGAGGTGCGGCAAGAGCTGCAAGGGCAAGGCGGAGTGCCGCCGCGCCGTGGCCGACGGCCTCAGGGCCCTCGGCTACGACGCCGCTGTCTGCAAGTCGCGGTGGGGAGAAGACCACCTCATACCCCGCAGGTACCCACCCCACCTGAGTTCAGCTCGGTAGATACACCCCCTTCCCGGCGGGCGCTGACCGCGGCGGCGAAATCTATGTATGTGCGCAGGGGAGCACCAGTACATCGACACGGTGGTGGGGGACGGGGTGAGGCTGATCGTGGAGGTGGACTTCCGGTCGGAGTTCGAGGTGGCGCGGTCGACCAAGGCGTACCGCGGCGCGCTGCAGGCTCTGCCGCCGCTGTTTGTGGGCACGCCGGACCGCCTCGGGCAGATCGTCGCCGTCGTGGCGGAGGCGGCGCGGCAGAGTCTCAAGAAGAAGGGGCTGCACTTCCCGCCGTGGCGCAAGCCGGAGTACATGCGCGCCAAGTGGGCTCTCCCCGCACGTCCGCTGCGGCGACAAGGCCGTCGCCGCCGGCCCCACCGCCTCGGCGGCGCTGGGCACGTCGGTGACGGCCACGCCGGTGTCGGCGGCGAGCTTCTCCGGCGAGTTCGAGCTCCTGTTCGATAGGAAACCTGAGCGGGGATTCCGTTGCTGCCGCCGGCGACAAGATCACGGTGGTGGTGTCGCCGTGGCGCCCGACGGAGGAGGCGAGCAAGAAACAGCAGCAGCTGCTGCTGCCCGAAGCTAAGGTCGTCACGGGTCTCGCCGCCGTCCTCTGAACGTGGCGTGGTGGAGGAATAACTACTAATAGCTCACGGCTCCTGCTACCCCAATTTTTCCTCATCCTTTTTCCTTTTCTTTTCCACCGCGCGCTTCGATCCGTTTGCGGATCCAGTTTTTGGTGTTTTGGTGTTTTTCGGGTTTTTTGTTTCGGAAAAGATAAAAAAACACTCGCCTTCTATTTTCGCCTGTTCCTTCTTTTTTGACGCCTTGTAATTTTTGGTTTTGGCGTGTGAGGCTGTGAGTCTTCACCTTTTCTGCCGATTAGTAGTAGTATCTCTAAGAAAAGAGATCAAGTGAGGTTTCTTGCTTGCTGCAAACCTCATGCATGATCCCCTCTGCTTCTCTGCTTGTAGAATTAATCACTTACCTTCCCTGCGACTGCGAGTACTTGTTATTGCTATGGAAGAGATGAACAATGAGTAATGCAAGTATATGACATTTTTCCACAACCCAACATGTTTTCTTTCTTCTGTTACATGATACTCCAACTCTTTAATCTGATCGTCTGTACGTTAGTGTGTTATACTGTGATCTATGATGATTCGAGTCAGAGTTCTTTTCTTTTTTGCTAAATAAAGGATGAACATGGATGGGGCATAGTATGTCATGATGAAACAGGTGAACAACGATCATTCACCTGATCAAACAAAGGAGTGAAGAGGGGTGCAGTGACTGCCGGGGAGGGGGCCCCATCTATCCATCCATCATCCGCTGCGTAGAATAAAAAAGAGATTAAAATAGGCTACGAAATGCGGAGAACAGAGCGCGATCGATGCGGGTGGGTGACTCCCGCTCGTGCAGTCTCGAGAGCCGCGCCCACGACCCCACCGCCCCCTGCAGCATCGAGATGAAACGCGACGCGATGCCCATGGGAATGGCGTGACCATGCCCTGATGCTGCTGCTCCCCCCACATCTCTCTCTCACACGCACACCTTTACCCCTCTCCCACTTCACCTCAGCTTTCACCGCGGTAATTTTTCTTCAGGCTAACTGAGTCAAGCAACTCGGAGAGAGAAGGTACTGTAGCTCAGAGACGGGCCGTTCAAACACCGGGAAAGAAATTAGCAAGAAAGAGTTCAGGATTCTCGTTGACACGATACAGACGCGGCGTTTGATCGACGATGCGTCAACTGTAGACGCACCTACGTACAGACCGTAGTCATGCATGTACTTACTGCAAGTAAATCCTCACAGAAACTTTACACGGATCTTTATGAAGATCAGTGTCCTTCCCGTTCGTAGCAGATCGATGATATGTCTTCAGCGAGATTAATGCTGGTATCGATATCTTTTGTTTATCGTGCAGAAGGGAAAGGGAAGAAATGCTTTGCGGTGTGCGGCGGCATCGGCATGGGGAGGACGGACGCGAGCATCGTGCTTGGCAAATGCCCCCGCTGCAGGGGACTCCGGAGGCGCGAGATCTTGGAAGCCATGATCATAAGATCACGCTTTTTGTACGTCTCGATCGATCCCCCGTAACTCACAGACCCCTTCTCTTTCTCGTCCGTCTCATCTCTGATCTGGTCTTGCGTCAGGGGAGGAAAGAGGAGGAGCGGCGAAACCGAAAGTGACGTCGGAGAGGGTAAAGAAAAGGTTACACGGAGTGGTGGTGTTGGGTGGTAAAAATGGGATTCGCAGGTGTCGTGGTGCCTGCCGGGGCTTTTGACCACCTGCACTGGTGATTGGGCCAAGCGCCCAAGTGGCTCAGCTCAGGCAATGGCAACGCTGAAT
This sequence comes from Stipa capillata, assembly GCA_019208055.1. Lineage (NCBI taxonomy): Eukaryota > Viridiplantae > Streptophyta > Magnoliopsida > Poales > Poaceae > Stipa > Stipa capillata. Next base: position 100,343 of record JAGXJF010002262.1, read on the forward strand.
CGCTCGGTGATCTGCCACTGCCGACTGCCGTAGTGCTCTTGTAGATCGTAGAGTTGGGTACTTTATAATCTGTTTCACTCCTACATCTCTGTTTCTTCAATCCGGAATGGAAAAGAAAACAGACTGGTAGCTAGCTACACTTCCTCGAAGTATTTGGCACGCAGGAATTCCCCTTTGTAAAACTTTTCGCACCGATTCCGTCCAAAACGTACCGTCCTAGCCTACACTACACTACTCATCCACGATGATACGGCCACCATTTTTGGCAAGACGTTCGCAGCCATTTGGTACACAAAAGGCCATGTCTGCAGGAAGGGAGGAGGCCACCAACATGCCACAGCTCCCTCTCGGAGACATCTGGCCGCGCGATGCTTCTTCCTCCCCGGAGCCGGGAGGTGGGGCCCACACCCGCCCGTGAACCTGGGCCACCGTCGCTGGTAAATGCCAGTCGTCGTCATTCTCCCCTTGCCGTTCGGAGGCGACCGACCACCACGCAAACACGCAGCGGCAGCTCGAGGTGAGATATTGCGGTGGTGTGTGGTGTGGTGCGACACCGCGAGAGAGAGAGAGAGAGAGAGAGAGAGAGAGGTGAGCGTGACAAGGCCGGGCAGGGTTGCTGCTGCTGTTTACAGATTGCCAATGCGGAAACAGAAACAGTTTACACGTCTTGCTTTCAGGAAAGCTACGCCCCACCCACTGCAGTTCCTTCTCCTAATACTGCTGCTGCTACTCTACTGCTGCAGCTAGCTACTGAAGCCTGAAGGCATCATTGCACTGGAAATGGGAGGGCTTTTAGAGAGAGAGAGAGAGAGAGATTAGAGTGTGGCAGGAAAGTGTACCAAACTTCAGAGGCAAGGAATGGGCTCAGGCGCAGACTCAGAGAGCAAGTGCTGTGCAGGGCGTGAAAGAGATAGAACGACCTGGGCGCGCAAGGGAGGTCCCGGAAAAGGGAAAGGGGGTTGGGTTAAAAGAGGAAAAGGAAGGCAAAATAGAAGAGGATGGGTCTTTCTCCACATGAGAGGGGTGTAATTGGGAAGGGGAAATTTTTGCTTCTTTCCTTTTTACACTTTTAGAGAGAGGTAAAATGCATGTGCCATTGTGGATCAAGTTTGCTCAGTGAACAAACAAGTTGGAATAGTAGATTTTGCTGTAGTCACTTTAGTTGTTTAGCTAGTGTTTAATTGTTAAATTGATTATATGATTATGATCTACATCTACATCTGGGTTGTTTTCTGAACATTCTTCTTATCTATTTTAGAAAATGACGCTTTATAAAATACGATAGAACGACAGCTTGATGAAAAAGTCATCGAATCGACTGTTGAAGGAGATACACCCAAGAATGGGAGAGGAAATTCGTCGTCTTCTTTTTTATGAGGCTGACTCGCTTTAATTTGTCCCTTGTTTCTCTCTGGCTTTGTCTTAGAAGCAACGAGGCACGGTAGTGTCCATATACTTCTCTCTATAGTTTACATCAGCAGATTTTTCAGAATTTAAAATTTTATCTTCTTGCCTCTCATTTTCTTCACATAAATAGAGGCTTTGACAACTTTAACTCTCCCATAAAAGGAAAAGGAAAAAAATAATGACTGGGGAAAATACAAAAATTCTAGTAAAAGCAAAATGACAGGTGTTGCTCGTCTTTTTTTTCACGGGGTGCTTGAGAATAAAGGAAAAGAAGGCAGCAAGCAAACAAAACATGGCGACGAAAAACTTTTCGAAGATTGGAATCAAAGGGAAACCAGCCGGGGAAAGAACTCTAGATGTCAAAATAATCGAAAGGGGGAAAAATAATTTAAAAGAGCTGGCATTTGCTTTCTTTTTCATGAGAGTCACTTGCTTTGATTTTTTCCATGGCCGTCTCTTTCCACTCGCCATAGAGATAGACAGAGAAAAACAAAAAAAAATTCCTTTTTGCGCGTTATCGTGTTTGTTCTGAACCAACCAGGTACATCTGAGGTTGTTTTCAATTCATCGCAAATCGAAGGCAAATACCCATGGAATTCAAATGCATCGATATCGAAGACAAATACCCATGGAATTCAAATGCATCGATATCTTCTCCTCTTGTGCGACGACTCTTGTCACTCGAGTTGTTTTCACCAAAAAGCAAAAGCCTCGTTTTCCGTACACAGAGACAAAGCGAGGCTTCTGTCATGTAAGACAAGGGAAAATGGAAAGCTCCGTGTGACCATGTCTCTACAGCAGGCGATTCTGCACGTAAAATTTTGTTAGCTTCACTAAAATATCACTAAAATACCTTCAAATGATATCTCAAACGCTAGTACTGTGAAAGGAAGTATTGGTAAAAAAAAGTGTCAAAAATTCGAAAACGGAGTGTGTAGTATGATCACGTCCTTGAAGTGTACTCTTTTTTTTACTTTTGTACTCGATCTATATATGGATCAATGAAATGGGCCTGGGCCCTATTGAAGACAGGCTGGCTTTACACGGGAACATGAGTTAAGTACGTTGTCCGTGGCCTACCAGTAATACAGCCTAGCCTACTGCTATGGAATATGGATTCCCGTTACCTTACGTGCCCACGCCTTCGTCACCGCCCGACGGGCCTGTTCCATCCTAGGCCAGCAAAGAGGATAGGTGAATAATGGGAGCCGCCTCACCGTGCCTCCATGCTGGCGGCGGAGGCGCGCGCCCTGTAGTCCTGTACTGCGACTGCAGGTCTGCAGCGCTCTGCTCGACGGCGGCGATCCCGTGGATTTCAGGTTCCTCGAGCTGCCCCCGGAGTGCAGGCTTGATTGTCTCCAGACCATCGATGGGGGTGTACGGTGTACCGGACCATGGGCTGCTGCCGGAGACCACATCAAGTTCGTCTCCATCGAGGAATCAGACTCCGGTGACGATGAGTGCTACCTCAGTGGCACGTTGGTGACGGCGTGGACTCAGCATTGGAGCAAAGACGTGGAGCGCTCTGCCTGATATATGCTTTGCTGCCCTCGACTCTCCTTTCTGCGCCTTGTGCTATCCACGACCAAACAATTGAGGACTGGACTATACTAAGACGTGCGTTATTTTATCATAGCGTGCGACATTCTGTTCCTCGATCTCCTCCCGCTCGTAGAGTGCATTTCCATTATCGTATTTTAAAGCCGTGAGCAAGAACCCAAGTTAATACCACTTTGCATTCATGCTGTGAGCATAAAATTACTGACATTATCGACATTATCTCAAAATATAAAGATTTTAAAAAGTTTTATCCTCAAACCCTTTACCTGATCCAAGATACGTCTTCACCATTAACTTCATTATGACGAGGAGACCAAATTTAGATCTCACTTAGATATATTTTGATAACTTTTTTAAATCGGTAATTATTAGATAGTACTACGTCACATATCAGACAACTACTGAAGAGTTAGCAGATAAGACTGAAAGGATTAGGGTATCAACTAGGGGGTGAATATGAGATTAACAAAAATATAACTCAAAATTACTTTCTATATAAATATGTCTAAAACACTAAACAATCCTAATCAAAATCTAGCATGTTAGCGATCAAAACAACTAAGAAAACAAGTATGGAGAAGGGCAAAAAAACCCACACAAGAGACACAAGATTTGTTGTCGAAGTTCAAGAATTTGGCGCAGCTCTATGTCTTTGTTGAGAAATCTTGATCCAACGATTGAAACCGGCACCGAATTATACTCTTTTCTCAATAAACTTGTTGATGCGAAGTTGCCATTCTCTTATGATAGCTCTTCACTTTACCGTAGGCAAACTTCGAACCCTCACAAACTTCTTGGGACACTTCACAATCCTTGAAAGATCCTAAGCAACTCCCAACCGTCTAAGAGACACCAATCTCCAAGGGTAACAAGCTTCAGTTTGTTTCGTTTGGATATGAACTCTTGTTTGATACTCAAATATGGTACAATCTCTCTCTCTCTCTCACCCTCTCTCACAAAGATTTCCTAAACTTGAGTTTGAGAAAATGTAGAGTGCACCCAGAAAAGCAGATGAATAGTTTTATAAAAAGTTACACGTGCAAAAAGGCTCTGGGGTATATATAGACAACCCCTCAAAACTAGCTGTTAGTGAAAAAACTGAAGAATTCGGAACTTCCGAGATAGAAGTCGGAGGTTCCAACCTTTGAAAGCAATAACTACATTGCCTATCTAGAAAGAAATCTCGAAACTTTTGAATTTCAAAGCACAATGGACAGAAATAAATATCAGAGATTTTGACTTGAACCCAGACCCTCTGGGGTTAAGAATAGCTTTGGCAAGACGTGGTCAGAACGGATTTCCGGAGGTTTTCTACATTACACTCGGATCTTCCGAGATTTAAAATGACCTCAACTGAGGTGAACATGACTCATTCTCCAAGGTTCTAACAATTGACTCGGACATTTTATAAGATTTTAAAAGATAAGTCCAGAAAGAGATTTCAAAGGCTTCGAAATTTTTTGACAACTCTGACTTTCAAAGTAGAAGGACTTAAAGAGTGTACAGTACTGAAATGGGAGGTTCCGGGACATCTCGAATGTTTTGACATCTAGAATATTAGGCAAAAAAATAAACTCGGAGGCTCTGAGTTCCCTGACTCTTCGCACAAAAGTGATACTCGGATATTCCGACATGTCTAGAAATGATGTGTCTGAACAAATTTTAATGGTCTCTTTGGATTTGGAAATTGGTTCCTAACTGAGCATTAGCAAGGTACTCTCACTAGTTTCTAGATTTCAACCCCTTTAATAGTATGGTTTTTTCTAAACTCAATATGATTTCATGAACTACCAAAAGAGCTGAAAATTTGTCCTCAATTTTTTGTTTCTTCGTGTCTCTTTCCTTATAACTTTTTAGGAGTCATTAACGTTTGTTTCAACACTACTTTTAGAACTAAATTCTTGATCACACTTGATGCACACATTAGTCCCTTGATTATTTTTTATTAATCATCAAAACTCTCTTGGGAGGCTAAGATGCACTTTTAGAGACCCTGGTGCACTGTTATGTAAGCCCGTCCATTGGGTGAATGATGTCGTGCATAATTGTCTAAGTATATCGTTGTAGTTAAGTTAATTTTCTCTAGTTATCACCATGAATAGTGCCTAATGCCCCCTACACCTATTTCGAAGATCAATAGTGTTGATGCATATTTTATTTGTCTGATTCATGTAATTGTCAGATTTTTACTTGTGGTTATCAAGACATAATTGTCTTCTCCCATATTTCTAAACCCGTCCTATCAGTTCTTTCCTTAGTTATCAGCACATAATAAAGCATTGCTACCCATAATTCTATCTCCATCTATCTCCATTTGGGAAAAGATGAATCCAAACGTCTTCACACTATATTAGTATGCGCAGAGGGGGAATTGTGGAACCTAACACCTCCCAGCCATCTATCTAAAGCACGGTGGATGCGTGTTGAAATCGTTCAAAAAGGTAATTACCATAGAGGTGGAAGCAAGATTCAATAACCTGATACTACAAGGACTTCACCTAATAAGTACTCATTGGTAACATGGTAACTAATACATTAGCACGTGATAATTATTGATGCTGATAATGAAGTTATCAAACCGTAGGCATGTGGGATCTAGTTTTGTTGTGTTTGTTGAGATGAACCTGACAGTCAAAATGGATCATGAATCGGATAACGTTTGAGCTACAAAACATTTTGAATTTCTAGATTTAATAATAATGCAGTTGACTCATCTATTTCATCTTCATAATAACACATGTAGTGCACGCCCATATCTCACCGTCTAAACATACATCCAATGGTGGGAGCAAGCGTTGTTGCACAAAACAAACGTGTGAACATGCCCTGAATAGATTTTTCAAACAATTAATACTGTGATCAACCAACAAAGAGAGTGTGGTTTAGTTACTACTCTCGAAGGTCAAACGTGAGTGGTGACGCTAGATCTAAAGCTCTTTGATATTAGTCTACTCAAACTGCTTTCAATTTTCTATAATATTGTTTAAATATAAAAGAGATATAATGTTTTATAAAATATGAGATATTCATTGGCATTATCAACCGGTGGTTATTTTTTGGGATTTTAATCCCGCCATCTTGTGTTTGCTAAGCATTAAGTTGTGCATGTAGCCAAAGACTACACATTAGACGCGTACATAGGTGTTTTGAAATTTAATCATGTGATCTCTTGAATGCTAAGCAAAGAGTGTGAGGACATGTTTTGGTTGACTATCACACATTACCACAACTAGTTGTGGCAAAGTTTCACAAGCCACAATTGCCACATCGTATGTAAGCTTTTGCTAGATGTTGAGGCTATGAAAGGTGGCCCATAAGGGTAGGAAACAATAGTAATAAATCAAACACACTTCCACATATCATTAAATTAACTTTTTGGCTAAGGTTTGGAATAATGAATAAAAAATATTCTTAAATTTTATTGATCAAATGTACAAATGACAAAGGAAAACTTAGATAGACTTGTGGCCGTCAGATACGTATCAGAGATACGTATCAGAGTAAGACATGCATAAAAACGTGACATCGCTAATCTCCTAGTCACATGACATATGATATTTTTTTTTAATTTAGGAAAAGACGACTATCTCTCTCTTTGTCAATAGATGATCTCTTCACGGACTTTGACGGAGTAGAAATAAGTTTCAAGTGCATCCTGAGTCACCATCTTTTTAGACTAATAAAAACAATACATATTAGAGATAATATCTAGCTCTCTACTATTTCTACACTGTACATGCCTTGTCCATTGCTAGGTAACATACTTAGGGGGTGTTTGGTTGGGCTTTTCAGCAGCTTTCCGCTGGAAAAAGCTGCAACACAACCAAACGGCCAGCTTTTCAGCAGTTTTTGCTAACGGTAGCTGTGGGCTTTACAGTGCAAATTTAACTGTTTGGAAAAGTGCCAACTTTTTGTAATGTGTTGATGCTTCTGTACTCATGTTCCAAAATACTGTAGATTGTTTGGATAAACCAAAAGCCACATGTTCACTTTCCCACTGTCACAGCAGCTTTTTCAGACAGTCAGTCAACAACAGCTTTGTCAACAGTCACAGCCCAACCAAACAGACCGTCGGCTATTCCACAAGCCCCTGTCACACGTGTTTCTCAGCTCCAGCTTATCGTGTCCGTACCCCGCAGCACATCACACGGGGCATGCCGTATAAAATATCTAACAGGCGGCCAAGTCACCGTCACCGCAACGTGGGCCCAGCTACCGTGCGCTCTCCCATCCCAAGGGAGATCTCGCCATCGCCACGATCGCGGTCACAGTCGTGGTTGGCTCCACCTCGGCAAGCACACAGCACGTTACCCAGCCCCACTGCCATGCGGGCCCGCGGAAACGTCACTGGCACTAACCACCAATTAACACGCCTAGGAAAACGATCAACGGCATTAATCACTCCATAGAACGAGCAAAATCAAATGCCCGCTTAAATACGGAAGCTGACGCGAGGCGAGGTCGCGTCACCCACCTACTTCCCTGCCCCCCAAAATTTTCCACCTCCCCGTCCGACCTCGTCGTCGTCTTCGATTTCCGATCCCCTCTCGCCGAAACAACCCGCATCCATCCCTCCATTCGCCAAAACCCTAGCCCCAGATCGGATCCCCACCGCCGCGCTCGCGCTCGCTCCCCTTGTCCATTGCTGGATCCCTCCCCTCCGCCGCGTTGCGCCGCGCCGCGTGGGGTCCTGGTGACGGTGCCCCTGGCCCCGCCGGCCATTGTCGCTCGCTTTCGCCGCATTGGGGGCGCCTAGGGTGTCGTGCTCGTGCGTGGGGTGGAGATCTGGGAGGGAGGTTGAGGGGTGAGGCCGAGGGGCTTGGCCTGGCCGTGAGGCGGAGATGGTGCGGCGGTGGGCCCCGAGGATCTGCGCGGTCGCGCTGATTTGGTTCGCCGCCGCCGCCGCGGGAGATCCCGATCCCGACGAGATGGAGCGCGCGTGAGTATCGAATTCACTGCTCCGGCTTTGTGGTTTGTTGGTTGCTTAGTGTCGATTGCGTTGCTTGTGTCTGGGGGGCGTGGAACCGATTTTTGCAGTGGATTACGCAATGCTGCGTTGAGATTGCTAGCTCTGCGTGTGCGTGCGTGTTGATTGGTGGAACCGTGGATGGTCTGGGTGACGCATGCAACACGATGATATGGTTTCCTACAGTAAGAAAATGGGAAGTGCTCAGGGATTCGGACGATGCGATGATGCTAATTCTGGTTCTCTTTTCGTTTCTAAATCCCACCTTGTTCCGTCGTATGTTTCTCATGTCTCCGCTGAATGGATGTTAAAATAACATGTTAGGTGAGATGTCGAGGAATAATAGGTGGTTGGTACATCGTGACTTGTACATGGAGAGGGCCAAAGCAATGGATGTTTTGTCATTTTGTTAGTGAATACTCGTGAACCGGTGCAACTGTTGCAACTTGGGGGCAGTGTTGAAATTTGAGCTTGGATTGAACAAATTATACTCTTTTTTGGAATTGATTGACAAATACTCCCTCCAGTACTAATATAATTTTAAATATTTAGATTGGGTGCTTGAAAATCATATGTATATATTTGCCTCGAGAAATACTTTCATAAGATTATAATTTTGCTGGGTTTTATACGTACATTATAATAAAAATTAGTGGTCAAAATTATATTTTGAAGACCGTGTCAATGTCTAAAACACCACGTTTTTGTGAACTGGAGGAAGAATGTTGTTTGTTTTTATCTTCTGCTTTTATTTAAATTTGTCGATGAAATGTGCTAGGCTTATGGTTTGTCCAGATATCCAGTAGTTTGTTAATTTTTCTCGAACATTGCTACATTAGTAAGAAGTTTGTCCCCTTTTCTATTAATTGAATGCGGGTTCTTCATAGATGATGACACACCACATATCCACAGTGTGTATGGTAGTACTGTCTTAGTTCTTACAACCCGACAACTTTGATTACTAATGTGCTCGTGAACATTCTGTTGTGAACGATGAAAAACATTGCTGTACTCATTATTGATGCTTCTCAAGGATGCATATGCTAGAAGTTCACTGAATTGGCTACCTATTGAGTATGAACTGTACCTATACAGGTTTCCAATTGTGGAGCCAGATTATGGCCACACGAAACTCCGTCTCTCAGAACAAGGTCTTGAGGCAATTCGAAGGATCAAAACTCCTATCGCTGTTGTTGGTGTAAGTTTGGGCGTATAATTTGGAAGACCTTTGACTCTTCTGTCATTTCACATTCCTGAATAACGCTAAAGCATAATCTTAAGTCTTGTTTGTGCACAGTTTTGGATGCAGTACCTCGTTGATCAATTGTTTTGTCAACACAGGTCATCGGTCCATATCGATCTGGAAAGTCTTTTCTCCTCAACCAACTTCTCTCCTTATCATGTGATAAAGGTAGATGCTGCTCCTGGTATTATAAGCCATGGATTTGGTGAAATGCATAGTAGGACTAATGTGAACATGATAAACTTAACGATGCAGGTTTTGGAGTTGGCCATATGCGGGATACTAAAACTAAAGGTGGGGTTCTTTTTTTTTCTCCTGATTCAAGTTCTTGGAGCTGTGCTATCTATTTGCTGATGAAAGCTTATAAAGTTATGATCATACATATTCTATTGTTGCAGGTATATGGATGTGGGGTACACCTATTGAGATGGATGTTGATGGCACCAAAGTATCTGTCCTTTATCTTGACACTGAAGGATTTGAGAGTGTTGGGAAATCCAATGTATATGATGATAGGTTTGTGCCCAGAGTGCGTTGTGTACCTTGTTCTGATTTACTTTTTCTAGGATGGTAAGTCATCTCTTTCTTTCCATGGCAGGATATTTGCTTTGGCAACTGTCTTAAGTTCTGTGCTTATCTACAACCTTCCTGAAACGGTGCTCCCACCCCCTCCCTCCCTCCGTCTCCCTCTCTCTCTCTCTCTCTCTCTCTCCGTGTGTGTGCTGTGCTAATTTTATATGTTGTGACATCGCAGGTGCGTGAAGCTGACATATCTAGACTCTCATTTGCTGTTGAAATTGCCGAAGAATTCTATGGAAGGTTTGTGTATCTCTCTCTTCACATTCTTATTTGCAATTTAATATTTTCTAAACACTAATGTTTTTTTTTCTGAACTGTTGTTTTGCTGCGTGGTGGTGAGCAGAGTGAAGGTAATATTCCATTTTCATGAATCAGAGTCAGCATAATATGAAAATGTATAACTATTAACGGAATATGCTGCTTGTCTCTTCAGGGGGAAGATATTGCTTTTGAGCCAGCAAAACTTCTCTGGCTTATCCAGAGGGATTTCCTGCGTAAGTTGCTTCTTGAATTTCGTTACTGTTAGCATGATTCATGTAGCAGTTTTCATTTTGTTTGCACAAAAATTCAGGCTAGTGTCTGAATCTTACCAAGATATGACTTTTGGCTATTATTCTGTACCGCATGTAATAAACTACGGACGAGTATATGACCATTCTGTTTGGATCTCAAACGTGCTTTGTGGTTTTACGAAGCATAGCTTACAACATTTTATATTTTGATAGAGAGAAATGGCAGCACAAAACATTGTTAAGAACTGTAATTTGTGCCACGTCAATTATTATACGATTAATGGTCAAATATTATTAATTTCATTCCAATACTTTGCCTCTATGAAATGATGAAGATTTAGTTTAAAGATATGGTATGTTTTACTTGGCATTGTTGTGGAACTGTAAAATCTAAATAGAGTTGAACTTTTAAAATTGTCCATTTGCCCTTTCTTTCTGTTGAAAATTTTGTGACAATGTAATGACATGTTTTCTGGGGTCATTTGGTATTTTGAATTTAATCTGTTAACATTTCTACAGTTAGTTAGATGACGTGGTACTAATGTTGGTTAAAATGGTCACTTGAGTTATGCCTTTTTTCTCCATTTGTCTCAAGTGTCTGTTGTTTTGCTTATCACTCTTTTGTTATGGTAAACTGTAACCACTCGTGTTAGCACATTAGAATGTCCTCTGAGTGCTTTAAATTTGTGAGCAGAAGGAAAATCTGTTCAACAAATGGTCAACGAAGCCCTCCAACGGGTGCCTAATGATCATGGTTAGTTCAAGCAACCTTGGCAACTATTTGTTAGGTTCATGACATTTGCGCAGAACAATTTCTTATGCATATTTGAATTGATATGCTTTTTTTGGGTATCTATTTCTGCAGGGAACAAATATATTGATGAGGTATGGTTATTTATGAAGCCTTCACTTTTGACCAGATGATGTTGAGACCCAAACCCTGCTACATAATTTGTTTTCTCTGTGTAGGTCAATCAAATCAGAGATTCATTGGCAATTATGGAAACAACAGTACTGCTTTTAGCTTGCCCCAGGTGCATTTATGATGATTTCCTTGCAGCATCTTCTGATATTGTGATTAAAAAAGAGAGTATAAATTCGTTGTTTAAAAAAAAGTATAAATTCGTTGACTTTTAAGAACATTTACCAGAAGTCTCATATTTAAATAAACTTTTCCTCTTTTGCTTAAATGCTCAAAGGCAATTTGTATCGAAACATTTTTTTTATGGTATCAAGATTTCCAAACTCTCCTCTTGTTCAAATATCTTAAGTAAATTATTAACTGATTTGAATCGAAAACTGATTTTGGCAAACAAACTGAATTTCCAAAACCCTTCCTTCCTCTTTTCATTCAAGTCGAAATCAATTTGCAATTTTTCAAAATGAGCAAACAAGATTCCCAACCTTCTAAATTTAAAAAATCCCAAAGCATTTGCTTCTCTATTTTCTATTTTTAACCTTGGTATGGTACTATGTTGACTCTAGGTTGAGAACTTATTTTGCATAGCCATTAGCTTAAACACTTCGTCCACAAAGCTTATTTTCCTAAATAGAACCTCTTGTGAAAAATACAAATATTATTTCTGTTCTACCCCTTCTTAGTGTGATACATTACCTTGATTCTATTATGAAATGAGTGTACAAAGCCTTGGAACGATTTATTTCCTGTTTCTTTTAATTTGAAACTTTTATCTTCAATAATGTAATTGCAAAATTCCAAACCCTCTCCCAGAAAATTTTCTTCAAAGACTATTTGTAAAAAGTCATTCCTAAAATGTATCTTGAAGCTTAGTTTCAAATTTGGATTTGAAATAGTTTGAAGGCTTGTGTTCATAACTTCAGTTCCAAAGTGAAATTTTCATAAATTACTTTTGAAACTTACTTTTTCAACGAGTATTTCCACAACTTGTTTTCAGAATATTATTCCTGACATCTATGTTGGAAACTACTTTTAGAAGGTTGTTAGAAGCTTAGCTCCAAAACCTCATATGATAATGGAACTTATCGATATACTCCATTGACATGAAAAATATTCTTTTCGAGCCATATGCTTAAGGTAAGCTACTTCGGATAAATTGTAATCTCAAAGATCATTTTTATCACTTTTTTCAAAAACAATTGAACAATTTTTAGATATTTATGAAAGGAGTTCTCTTGAAAGACATATTTTCCAAAACTTATTTCCTTAGTTTATTTCCGACCATTGGTTCCAAGAGTTGTTTTTGCGACCTATTTACCCAAAGTATTTGTGACTTGTGAAGCTCATTATTGAGACATGTTATTTTCAAAGCTTATTTTTAGGACACTGTTATACAAAACTCACTTTCAAAAACTTCCTTAAGTATTTACTTCGATTTTTTTTTCACGTGGCTTGCTTGCAAAACTTGTTTTTAAAGCTTTTGGTACTACTTTCAAAACTGACCTTCAAGCCTTGCTTTTAAAGCTTACTTTCAAAGTTTACTTTCAAAACTTGCTTTTAGAAACTCTTCTTCAAAGCTTCCTTTTGATAAGATAACCTATTTTTAACATCACGATGCCGATTGTTTTTACAGCCTCATCTACAAAGAACAAAGTTATGTGACATGGATGACAAAGAGCTTGACCCTTTATACGTAAAAAGACGGGAGCAACTGAAGCAGGTTGTGACATCCATCATAAAACCTAAATTTGTGCAGGGGAAAACTCTAAATGGCAAGGAATTTGTGTCCTTTCTGCAGCAGGTAAAATACTTGATGTGGTTACTATTGATACTTGAGAAACATCAATTGGGTCTTTAAAAATATTATTCATGTCATGCTTCAGATACTTGAGGCTTTGAATAAAGGAGAGATTCCATCAACGGGATCTCTTGTTGAAATATTCAACAAGGCTATTCTTGAACGCTGTCTGAAGGTGTATAGGGAGAAAATGGATGGCTTAGGTCTACCTGTATCAGTAGACAAACTGCAGCAAATTCATCAGGTGGCAAATGATCAAGCTAGAATGCTCTTCGATAAGCAGCACTTTGGTAAACATCACGCTGCTCAATCAGTCCTCAAGCTTGACGACGAAATTAAAAAGGTTACTTAATTTTCTTTCTAACGAATATTTAATATGCATCTAGTCTCTGAACAGTATTAATTGTTTGGGATGCATTTTAGACAGAAGTAGAAATTATCTTGATGTAGAATTCCTGGTATGAACATAATATGTAACGAATTCTGTACGTTCCTTTATATGTTGTAAAATTATAATCTCAGTGATGCAGGTGATATGGACGTGATGACTTTTGAACTCTGTTTTTCTTAATGTTAAAATTATAATTCCAGTGATGCAGTTGAACCTTGTAGATTGCATTTCGTAATGAAGGTTTTTCTTTACTTTCTGTGGCATCACTTACATACCTTGTAATCAACTTTCACTCAAGATAATATATTTACATACTTACAGGGTGTACCTTGTAGGTGTACAGAAACTTCCTTCTAGCTAATGAGTATCAATCATCAAAGCTGTGTGAAGCACGTTTCTCGGAGTGTGAAGATAAAATGGACTACCTTCAAGTCTTGAAGCTTCCGTCCATGGCAAAGTTCAATGCAGGCTTTTTTCAATGCAATCGAACTTTTGTAATGGATTGCGTGGGGCCTGCGAAGGAAAGCTACGAACGTAGAATGTCAAAGGTCTGTCTCTTAAATTCCAAATATAGTTTGAATCACAACAATGTAGCTTAATGATATAATAGTGAATTTCAATTAACGTGCTATCCTTTTTTGCATTTGCTCAGTACTGGAGTCGGGAACACTTTTGCATATTTATGCATATTTTGTACCATTTAAATAACCACAAGAAACCATATTTATTTCTGCTACTCATTCATTGCTCGGTATCATGTTTCATTCAGGCATTTACATATTTGCAGCATTTTCCCCCTGTGGAAGGCTAATCTTATTTTGTGACCTGATAGCGCTACTAGTTCCTGTTCATTATTTGTGAATAACAAAAGAATCCTGTGAGCTAATGAGCTAATGCATAAACATTAAGACTTGAGAAATGTCAGAATATAAGTCATACTTCAGCTCTTTGGATGCCTCATTTATCTGCGACCTGTTGAATATGCTCTTTAATATGCCATTCAAAATCAGAGAACAGAGTGCCCTTAACAGATTCTACAAATCAATCTTTTCTGCCTCTCCTTTTCATTCTACAGGCCGCTTCAAGTCTTTGAAACTCGTTACGATTTATATGTTTACTAAATTCCAATTTGATATTGCATGCAGATGCTCGCCAAGTCCCGTGCTCTTTTCATCAAGGAGTACAATAACAAGCTCTTCAACTGGTTGGTGACCTTCTCCCTTGTCATGGTCGTGCTCGGGCGTTTTGTCATCAAGTTCCTTTTACTTGAAATTGCTGCCTGGGTGATGTTTATCTTCCTGGAGACATACACGAGGATGTTCTGGTCGGCAGAGTCGCTGTACTATAACCCAGCTTGGCACATCATTGTTTCTTCTTGGGAAACGATTGTGTACAGCCCTATTCTCGATCTGGACAGGTTGTTTTTCACCTGCACCTAAATATATAAGAGCATATATTATCTCACCGGGCTGCTTTCTTTCCTAACATGCAACCCTTTGCTTGCGCAGATGGGCAATCCCCATTGCCTTATTGCTATCTTTTTGGCTTCTTTACTGGCGTTGCTTTGGTAGAAGGAAACGGGGCAGCCGTTCACTACTGCCACTGTACAAGAACTCGCACAAGAATTCCAGTCGCCCAAGATCGGACTAATCACATGGCTTTGTTTTTGGAAGGGTCGTACAGAAGATTTTTTTTTCTGGGACAATATGATAGCTGTGAATCTTTCATCCCATTTTGACGATGGTCCACGAGTGTATCTCGGATTAATTTTGGCCGATGAAGAGATGGCGTTCTGGCATCGGGCACATGCGCAAGCGTTTGTTGTAATACATGAACTGAACATTTATGCAACTCTGTAGCTAGGCTGTTCTTACGAGGCACGACCGCATTCATTGATTATTGTTCACATCCGAATGAAGCTTATATAAGAATTGTTTTGTTAGTAATTCGTTTACTTACCATAGTACCTGTTGGGACCTGGCGCTTGACATAATTTCTGCACCGATTGGGACGAGCGCACACGGAAAATGCATTTCAGGTGCTGCGGAGACGACTTCCTTTCATGACCTTGCATTCGTTCCAGTTCGGTTTCGTTGCTAGACGACATTTTTGCACAGGAGACCGGCTTTAACTGCTTACACTAGAAGAACATGAAATATGTTTCGATTGAAACTGAAATAACGACAGCAGCTCCCTGAAATCAGTCGTTCAAAGTGGCCAAGTGACGACAACGCACATTCTGCTAATCTGCTGTTTTTTAGGAACAGAGCATCAGGTATACTAGCAATAACACAACACAGGATTAGAAATGTCCACTAAGATATTTCTGCCCAATTATCATTTCTTGGGCCAATCTGTGATCCACTGGAGCAGGCTCCTACGATGTTGAACCGGATGAAGCTGGCCCACCACACATCCTCTTCTGGAGATGCTCCAGGCTTGCCACCCGCTGCAGTGAGTCTGTCCTGCCCATCTTGCTGGCAGCCAGTGCCCCGTTGATGAAATCGTCATCCTCTTGAGCCGAGGAAGCCATCTCAGGCATGTAACCAGTGTTACCGCCAACTTCACTGGTTGTGGAGAAGTAATTATTTAGGTCATCTGGGACAGCAGCGTCGGAGGTGGCCTCAGATGGGGAGCCAGTGAAGGGCATGCTGAGCGACGACATATCCGAAGCGGCAGGGAACAGAGCATTCATGCCTGTCACCCGCTTTACAGAGTCCTCTGCCATCTTCACCTGCAAGATTTGATGCATTTCCATGTTCAGATTGACCAGATTGGTAAACATGTTCATATGATCCATTGGCCAAACAGCGACTATAGGATACAATGCCGACATGAATTCTTTCACTAAAAACTGGTGTATTGAGCCGTCTGAAGCAGACATGTCATTTGAAACTAGCTTAAATGACCAATCCAACATATGCATAGCTCAAAAACCATATAATACAGTAGCATACCTTTGCTCTTAAGGTTTCAACATCCGCTTTTAATACCCTGTTGTCAACAGCAGCACCATTGTACTTCTGATTAACATCAGCAAGGCGCCTTAACAGTGAGGAGTTTTCAACTCTTAACTGTGCTACCTGTAATAAGCCATCCACTATAACTCATTCGCGAGATAGTTCAGGATCCTGTGTCAGTCAAAACAACAATGTAATTTAGCAGACCTGTGCCTCTAGCTCATTCAAGTGAGCTGCCTTTCTGCTTCTCGAACGCCTGGCCGATTCCCGGTTGGATTGCTTCCTGTAACCAGTCAAGAAAGCTTAGCATAATATCCAAGAAGTGCAGGTTCAACAGCGTCATAAGAGAGACCCCAGTAGAACATCTGGAGTTAATATCTAGGAGAAGTAACGTAATATATCACAAACCAGCATACATAGCTAATTATAAGTACATATATCTAACTCTGAGATCATTTTCAAAGTCACGCTGTGGTGCTCACACCGTTCATAGATTACTCTATACACCTTGTACGGTGTGCAATCTAACTGTGACATCATTTTACAGTCACTTATGCATTTGATATCATAAAGCATGTAAGCAAAGGGATATGTCCATAGTCAAGAACGTCCATATAAATTACTTGGCTGTAGTGGACACTCAACACCAACATCTGACATACAGAAAACAAATATGGTAAAATAATCGTAAAAACAAATGGATGATACTTCAGGAAACTGATGAAGCTAACAAGTGAGGGGGAAAAACCTGAAGAAAGGGCTAACTTGAGGGAAAAGGGCGTTCATGCATGATGAGACAACCTGATGATGCACATATATCTCACAAGCAGGTAAAAATGATCACCTCCTCCGTAGTCTTTGATCAGTAGGGTTCGCATTCCCGGTAATCTCATCTTCTCCTTCCATATCATCATCATCTGACTGCTCCCGTGAGGAAGAGCTAGCAGCTTGCTTTACAAGGACATCAGCATTTTGTACCAAATGTGGACCCGATCCCCCACTTGCGTCATTGCCTAGTTTGTTTTGAACTGGAACCGCATTACCTGATATGTGCCCAAAAGCCAGACATGTCATGTCAGGAGTCAAAACTAGCATTTACATTTTTGTGTATGTTTCACCACATGGCATAGCATGATGACAGGGGACTATGATTTTCACTACTTAAGATGAATCGTGAAGTGAAGTGCCCATCCATGCTCAGGACAGAATAAAACAGGATGATTTATTTTGAGCACTCAAAACAGGGTATTACGTGTTCCCTCCTAGCCTGGGGAAAAAAGGATATTAAGATAACCAACCTTGGTCAAGGCAACCGTAAACATGCTAGCTAGGAGGGAATCCAGCAAAGAAATGTTTTAACAAGATTCCAAGAAAGACTATTTAACACTGTTCATTTCAAAAAGAAGATTTCCATGTTCTTGAGAATCAGAAAAAGAAATGTAAAAAATTAAAGATCTAAGCATCATTAAGCAATGTATGGTATTTACAGTAGTTTCATTCCTAAAATTCCTAGTAGTTTCATAACTAGTTCGAAGATGTGTCCAGAAGATAAGTACCTCCAATTGAATTAAGAGCACCTATATGTGAAACATCTGCATTTGGCAAGGAAGAACCAGCTGCAAAACGTTCTGCAGGCATTGCACCAGAGGCCTGCGGATGAAAATGACATGAGTTACTATTGCAAATAACAGAATGGCATAAAGAAACATAAGACAAAAACGATGAACTGCATGTTAACTTGTCCTTTTCAATATAACACGGTATAATGTAACAAAAGCTAGAGTTAGTTCTTAAAGCAAAGCTACAATTGCAACATACTAGCCGCAGGATAAAAAGGTCAAAGCTCATCTAATTCAGAAGTGTACACAATGAGCTTACTTCATAGATCCTAAAATTGCCAGTAATGTAAAAAGACAAATCTAGCTGACATCAACCAAACTAAAGCACAAGCACCTATGAACTGCTACACGACAACGTGTCCGCATTGAACACCCAAAACACTCCTCGAAAGTCACAGAATAATCAAATCATATTCGCATTGAACATCCAGATACTCACAAAAAGTCAGAGTCATCAAGCTCGCACAGCAATCTACGTGCTACCCAATACCTACACACAAGGATGCGCCACCAATCACGGATTTTGTCAGAACGCATCCAGATCGCTTACACTACCATCTCATTGCCACAACCAATGAACCCGCTGCTTCTGTACACTCTGCAGATCCCTAAACTGAGTAGGCGGAGCAGAGCAACGCTCTGCAGATCATAGACGGCATAAGCCCATAGGAACACATTGTAAGCTAACCACCATCTAAATGCCTAAACCCATACTGCAGCATCACGAATGAGTGGCGCTCGCGGGCTAAGGGCGAACGATCGTACCCTCCACATGGCGACCGCGGCGAGGTCCTTCTCCAGCTTCTGCTTCAGCATCGCGTTGTACTCCACCGGGTCCACCACCGCGCTTGTCGCCGACGCCGGCTGCTTGACCTCCGCGGCCTCCCCTCCGCCTACCCTCCCGCCCACGTCGGTCCTCGGGCTAGGGTTGGGGCCGGGGCTGTCGAGTACGGCCTCCTCCAGGAACTTCTGGAAGTACCACTCCGACGGGGACCGGTTCATCGCGCCCCCACCCGCGCCGCTCCCGTCCGCGCCAACGCCAACACCAACTCCTCCTCCGGATGCGGTAGCGCCGGCGGCCGAGGGCTGCGACGGCGGGGCCCAGAACGGGTCGGGGATCTCCTCGACGGAGAAGACGCGCTCCATGCGAGACTAAAATCCGCCGAGGAGCGGGCTCCGCTCGCGCCGGTCACGAACCGCGGGGTGGGGGAAGGAGAATTCCGGTGGGATTGACGAGGTTTCGAGGGTTTGATCGGGAAATTTTCTCTCTCTCTCTAGTATTTCGCTCGGAGAAGAGGAGGGCGGAAGTGGAGAGAGAGAGGAGAGGGGGGAGAGAGAGAGAGGATTGGAAGGTGACTGTCTGGTAAAAATGGTGACTCAGCGAAGACGAGGCCACGCCTCCGCGCCGGCGCACGCGGCGGTATTATTATTATATGGGAAGCGGATTTCGTTTTGAGATTTTGGACTCGATTTTTCCTTTTTCTCTCGTCTTTTTTCCTTTTTCTTTACGGCGATCGCTGACGAGTATTCGAGTTTTTCCTCCTTGATAGTACTATAATTTCTACTCACTTAATTTTTCCTGTTATGAAGTCGGAAGAGGATGATGGACATCCATTTGATCGAAATTCGAGGTCTCGTAGCTCTATCAAAAATAAATTAATACTCAAGTTCTCGTTCTTGCCTGGATCCTGTGAATATTTTCTTCATGTCTACCATTTTTTCGGTTTTGTTTCTCCCAAGCCGGGGATAATTTGGGATTGCAAGTAGAGCCAGCTGGATAAGAAAGTGAACTAGCTGCCACACCGACTGTTACAGTTGGACTTGATTAGTTGTATTTTTTTGTGATTTTCTTTTTTCTACTGATGTTCTCTAATATTTTCTGAGTCAGCGCGTTCAGTTACACAACATTTACAGCTGTTCCAATCGTTGCCTATAGCTAGAAGAACTTCAATATTTTACATTTTCTCCCCATCAAAAATAATACTCCCTCTATTCCGATGTATAGGATGTATTTAGATTGTTCAATTTTCAGAGTTTGTTCAAAATTAGTTGAATAATATATGACACAAAATTAGTACTGATATTCAAAAACATATTCTTACGATCTAACTTTATAATTATTAATAAAATAATATAAAAAATCTTATAATTAAAGTTTAAATTTAAACAGTCAAAATAAGTCATATACATATAAACCATCTACGTCTCCCGAGAACAGAAAAACAGCCGGTTTGATTTTTCAGCCAGTTTTCAAGATCGCGACCAATCACAGCTTGATAACACACTCTCGATTGCTACGTTGTCGGTCCACGCTTATCCCAACCTTTTGGACCATCGACGTGACAAAATGGCGGGCACGGATTCTTGAATGCTCCCTCTTCGCCGTTTAAAGGATATCCTTGTTTTAGCCTCATCCAGAAAGGCAAAAGGCAAACTGAAGAAAAGAAGGCGAAGTGCTATTCATTTCTTTTCATCGATAAAGACTCTCCATTTTTTTATTTCACCAGACCTGTTCTTGCGTGTAAACGTGTCTTGCTTGCACCTCCCAAAATGTATCTTCAGATGCGAATTACAGAAACTTACATGAGTCAAATTCAGGCGTTAAAAACATTTCTCTTTCTTTTTCTCTTTTCAATTTGTGACCGGATTGTTTTGGGACCCAGTTGGAATGCGCGAGGTTGGCCGAGCGCGTGGACGATGCGTATCTGCACAAGCAATTGATTTTTCTATGGCTACTTCGATTAGATAATTACAGATCGTGCAAATCTACTAGCTGTTCAAGGCACAGAGCTAGTTGCTAGCTTGTTCAACTGTAACACTGCTCCCTCAAATTCAGATAAGTTTCATCTCTTCCGTGCTTGTTCAAAACCTCTTCCATGCTGACTTCACAACCCAAGCCAACCAACTCGGTTATTGGTTTTTTACAAGTAGATGATAAGTGTTCCACATGATCAAGAATATATGATGAGACACGACCACCAATATGCGGCTTTGATTGTTTTCCATAAGAAATTAAGACTTTTATACCATGAAAGTATTTTTCACGAACAACCTAATAATACATAAATTTAATATACGTTTTGTAAAACGTCATGTATTCTGAAGAGAGAGTACGAAAGAAAGATGAGCTCACAGAAAGGTATCGGCACCTGGGACCATGGGGATCATTCTCCGGGCCAGCCACATAGACCTTGTATCCCTCCTGAGACGGGCAAGAAGATGGTCTTGAAGGTAATGTCATCTTCAACGCAGCCATTGTGCCGCCTCATCCATGGACATAAAAAGATGGATTCAGATGACAAAATGCAGTTCAACCATATAAATGAATCAAGGTCTTATCCTGTTGTTCCTCCCAGTATAAGTTCGTCCAATATATATTCCATGTTTGAGGCTACACAGGAACATAATATTTCACAATCTTTTTCCTATAAAAAGAGAGAGAAAAATAGTCTTGTGCGATCGAGCTTCGTACCGTTTCCAAGTTACCTTCTTTATTCATTGTGATTCTAACACAATGATACAGTTGTTTTATGCACTGAAATCAAATACATAACGACGCTAGATGAGCTACCAATGTTAAGCCCTTCAAGAGAAACCAAAAAGTTGATAATCTGCTTATTTTCTTCGCGTACTCTTCTATTCTTTTCAACCCTTCTTCAGGAGAAGCAGCTTCGGCCAACTGTTTAACAATAGCACTGCCAATGATCACACCATCCGCTCCCCAGCCTGCGATCTGTATTACAAATAGGAAAGCTGTCAGAAGTTGTAACAAAGATGGACCAAATACTGAAGGACTACCTCTCCTCTCCTTTTCTTTCTGCTACAGTAGAGAGAGGACTGAGGGAGGCCCTTTCGTTTCTTCGGTCTTCCGCCGGCGAATCCGTCGTTTCCCCTTCCTCCTGTTCGCCGTTCCGGCGGCGGGAGGATGGGGGAACCTCAGATCTTCGTGTCAGGCGTGTAGATATGTTAGTTTTTCCTAGGTTTCGTGCCCGGCGCGGCGTCGCTCTGGCGGTGGTGGCGGCGACGTTTGGGCTTTTGGTGCTCTGGCTCTAGCCCCGTCTCAGTGTCGCTCTTCCCGGCGTCACTGAGGAGCTAGTGAGCTTTTGTCTTCCGAGCTCGATGGTCCAGTCGAGTTCGACCTTGGTGGTCTGCTCTGGCTCGGCGCCGGCTGCGACGATGACGAGCCCGAGTTTGTTTCGGCCAGCTGCTTCCCTCAGGCCTTCTTCGTGCTGCGGTTGCGGATGGGTCAGGCGGTGCGAGTGTGCTGGCCGGGAAGAGCTCAGATTCCTGCTCAAGATTGGGGCTCCGCCCCCGCCGACAAGTCCTTCAACAAGCTTCAGATCCGCCTCTCGCGGCGGACAGCAGTTGCGGCGTATCACCGAGGCTTCGTCCTCTGTTCTCCTTTGCAGGTCTTTTGAGCGATTCTCGGCTCGTCGTCCTCCTCTGCTCCGGCAAGCCGGCACGGCGGCGCGCAGAACCGGCGAAATTTCCCCCAGGGACCTCTTTGTAATTTTTCTTTATTCACGGGTTTTTCTGCTAGTTTGCTGGGACAACTGTCCTGTTCTAGAAATATCGGTTGTATTTTCCTTACCTCTATGAAACACAGATATTTTCTCAAAAAAAAAGATGGACCAAATACTTGACATGCTCTGGAGTTGATATGCCGAAGTCAACAGCAACAGGTTTGTCCGAAACCTGTAAACTCAGGAAGAGAAGCTATATCAACTTTAAGCATTTTAGAAAACATACTTCTAAAAACATATTTCTACAAGAGCGCCCACAGTCGGCTCTCAGGATGTAGGCTTCAGCTGAATCTCATCAACAAACATCAGCATTGCGCGACTTCAGTATTACGACTAGTGGGACCAGGCGGCCGCAGTATTATTCCTGGAAGCTAGTGGTGGCACGACGCCATAGAGGCTAATTTTGTAATAAGTGGTACCGGAGCGCGGGGTTCGGATTAGATCTAGAGGTAGTGTTGAAGATCTCGATGGAGATCGAGGATGCTCGTTGGCGTGCACACAAAGCCCGAACAAGGGGCTTGGAGCGCGTGTGGCGAGGGCGGTGGCATGCGCATAAGGATCGGAGGAGACTAAAGCACGCCGTTCAAGGCGTACATCTACAAGTCATTGATCAGCAAGGCACGACGTTGTGTAGGACGGATCGGTCGCAAGGTGGTGCACAAAGTCGGCCATCTGGGCAAGGTGGCTAGGGTTTCATCGCGGCGGCACACATACGTCTACGGCCACGTGACGAGAAACCCCGGCGGCGATCCGTCAAACCAATGTGACAGGGCCAGTTCAACCGGCGACAGCGCGGCTAGATCATTGCGCGATGGCGCACGAGGATTGAGCAGTCAAATCAGTCCCAGGGGTGTTTTGATCGGTGCTAGACAATAGGCTGGTGCAGGCGGCATCGATGATTTTCTTGCAGTCCAAGCAAAGGGCAGTCAAACTGGATGAGCTCAACTTCGACTTGGGCTCAGATCGGAATTGAGTCTGAGCTAGTCAGGGGTGGCGCACGACCGGTTGGACTGGAGGTGATTGCCAATCAGACTGGCAGCTACAGCGGAGTCGACTTTCGGCCGGGGTGAGCCAACGCCGACTCAAGAGGGTTCATAGTGATTGCGGATCTCCGGGGCATGACGACACACAAGCAGAGGTCCAGTGGGGTGCGTGGCACCGGAGGTGGCTTGCAGGCTTCAACACAACAATGGCGCGAGGGGTCGATTCAAGACAATGTGCACATGAAAGAAGAAAAGCTCGAGTTGAGGGGCGTGGGGTGGCGTGGACAGCAAGAAGGAGTTGTGTTGAAGGTGGATTTGGAGTCCACAGAGGGATTCTACTCTAGATCGGGATGGACCATAATCCCGGATGTTTCGGAGTCAGCTTTGGTTCAAGAGGTCGAATCAGAGGAGAAGACTCCAATGGTGTCAAAAGGCACGGGCTGAGGAGAGGCTACGATGTAAGATCTCAGAGAATCGAAGCCTAATTTGGCGAAAGGCGAGAAGCACGCAATCCGGATGAGAAGAGTGCTCGGTGGTTTGGATAAGGCATGGGACTCAGCATCGGTCGGGTTAGATCGATGGTACATCTGCAATGGGGGTTGCGGAGGTGTGGGCTAACTACCTAGGAGATTTTTGACCAGGATTGCGGAGGCTTGACGCAAGCGTATTGCGGGGAGGTGTGCAGCTGTAGGGGCATAGAGGTGCACGAGCGGTTTGACCGGCCAAAGGGGCGGTCTGACCGGGGTCGATGAAAGTTGATGCTTTCGAGATTCGAGGTGCCAACAACTTGATGGGCCCAATGACTTGGGGCTTTGGAAGATAATAGTCAAGGATCAAATGACTTTGATGGATGGCAAGCCGGATAAATGGCACCGAAGATTGGGAGGACTGAAGATCAAGGTGGTTAGGACCATACGACCGTGTCTATCGGGAATGACAAAAACCATGTCATGGATGGGAGTTTGCCAAAGGGAATCTGTGAAAGTATTGGAAACTTGGAACATGTCAAAAACTTGAAAAGCACAATGTTGTCTCCAGCCACGGATTACTGGAACTAGTGAAACTAGATATGATGTATGATGGTAAAGACGGGATCGTATGTTTCTGTGGTGTTCAATGCACGTATCAAAGTGCGGAAGCACAAAGACAAGAGGGAGCCTGAGTGTTGTAGTTGTGGACATGTGGAAAATGACTATCCAAATAAAAGGGTTAGACAAATGTGAATTTGACTCAGGGTGACTCAAGAGTGATGGTGCAGTTTCTTCAAGTTTTCAAACAGGCAGTCAACGTGTACGAGGATGTTGGGTTCAAGTAACTCTTATAAGTGGAACCTAATAGGCGAGTCATTCATTTTTGCAAATTTGGACTTCATGATCGGTGTGTGATGATGTTGAACAGCATACTCCAGGAAGTTGGGAGTGTTTAAGTCTAGGGTTGAAAAAGAATCTAATTTCACTAGAACATTGATTGTGATGTAAGGAAAGAAGAGAGTCATGGAGAAGTCATGGAGTAGTGGTGGAGCTCATGGAGAAATCTCAAGTCCAAGTTATATGGGGGTTCGCACATTGCAGCTCAAAGTGGAGGACATATTTATCAAGGTGGAGTTTGTTGAGTTTGTTTAAATATTTATACGTATAGGTTTACATGTTGGACTTGGAGAAGTTGTAGTGTAGTAATAGTGTACTATGAGATGTATGGATAGAGTAGGAATAAAGTTTGAGTCGGACATATATATTCCGAGCCACCCTATAAGAGTGGAGGTGCCACACGTCGTAACCTAGATCGTGGAGTGTTTTTGACACGAGTGCAATCAGATTAGTGGTACCCAAATTCACCGAAAACTAGAATACGACTCGGGGACGAAGCTGTCACGGAGGGGGCGGTCTGACCGGTGGCTCTCGGAGCGTCGAAATGTCTAGATATTGAATAGTCGGCTCTCGGAGATGTCAGCTTTGACTGAACCTCGTTAATAAACACCAGTGTCATTTTTTTCTTGTATGTAGATTCTACGCTGGACAACCTCAGTATTACGATTAATGGAACCAAATAATCACAGTATTAATAGTGGAAGTTAACAGTGACACAACATCATATATGCTAATTTTGTAACATGCTACAATTATCCGCAACGGCGTGCCACGAGGCAAATTCAGTGAGAATAAATTCAACCTCATAATCTGGATTAGCATCTTCTAAGCAACTTGTAGACGACTGCCATGATGAAGCAACATCACAGAGATGAAGGGATTATGACGGTCGCAGGCTTACATACTGAACTAGCAACCTCAGGTGCAAGACAGTTGACGCACACCCAATCTTACTAACCAATTACGCAACTCGATAAATTATCGGAACGCACATGACAAGGCCCAATAGGAAGCCTCGTCCTTCCCAAAAAAATCAGCACCAAGCAATGTTGGCCTCCAAATCGCATAGGTAGAAGCACAAATCAGAGGTTTAAGGCATAAGAGCACCATGCCCTGCTCCCGGAGCCTGGAGATGGTCTAAAGATATATCGGTATATTATTTCTCCATGCATGCATGTGAACCAAGGTTAAATTAACAACGATGTATTATTGACAGTTTCCGGGTGCATCTTTATGCATGTTGCGTCCGAACGGTCGGTCCGGTTTTGTCACGTGACTCGTGTCCGTGTTGTCTGCTGGATTTATACGTGCCACACCAAACACGTGGGTACGCGTTTTGTTTCATGCATGCTTTCCACCTGACGGCGCCTTGTCTATGGATAACGTACAAGAGAAACCTCCGAGAAGGACACGGGCAAAATATTCCAGCAGATCCGAGCAACAAACTGCTCCATCAGCTCCGTGAACGTACGTGCTATGTACACCAGAGCAATCGACGTACGTCCGGTTTAAATCACGTACGAGATCGTGATGTGTTCCAGACGTGCTCTTCAATGCGTGCACGGCTAGCTGAACGGTAATTGTCTGCACACGTGTACACGTACATACCCCATGTACAATGTATGCGTAACACCTCCGAATATGAGAGTTTTACAGGAATCTTGCAGGAGATAGTACATTGTTTCGGAGACTACTCCAAGTAGGTTACGTCTCAGGGGCCTGACGTCGCTCTCTTGGGGTGACTCAGGCAGCGACCCCAACCTCACTTTTCACCGTCTTTCTCCTCCTCTCTTCTCCTGCGGCCATCGGAGAATGCCACAGGCAAAACCCGCACAACGGACAATGGTGACAAGATCTTCTTTGTCGATGTGGCCTCCCCCGCAGTGCTCCCCGTTGTGCCCTCCTCGTCGGGCGCGGTGCTGCCCGACCGTTCTCCCGGCTTCGCGTGGTGGTTGTTTCCCGGCGTGGCGTGTTGCACGATGCACGCCGTTGGATCTAGGCTGGTGTGTCTAGATCCGCTCCCAGGTGCAGCGGTGGCGGGGCTGCAGTGGCGTGACGGGGCAAAGGCGTCGTGCAGTGGCGAGGCCTTGAGCCCCTAGGAGGGGCTGCACGGCTCGGCCATACGGTCTTGTGGCATGGCTCCCCTATGAGAGGGTCGCTGGATTTGGGCCGATGTGCCCAAATCCATTATGGGGGGAAGCAACGGGCGGCTGCAGGCTCCTAGCGGTGCTGCTCCCCTATGGCTCACTGGCACATCTCGTGTTTGGGGGGGAGGGGGATGGCTGATAGCCGTGCTGGGGTTGGTAGTTGGCAGCGGCGGCGGTTTGCCCTGTGACTCTAGGCCGAGGGAGATTGGGGTAGCTCTGGGCGAAGGCCTTGTTCCGGCATTTCGGCCGGGACTGGCGTTGGCGACGCCCATGGGCGCCGCTCACCTCCTTTGAGGTGTCACTGTGGGGTTGTGTCCTTTCTCCCAACGGGCTTTGGGAGAAACTCTAGATCCATGCCCCCTGGATCGGGTGATGACAGTGCTGTCGACGATCGGTGAATCGGCGATCTTATGGTATTCGTGGAGTGATGATTACTGGGGGGTAGGGACCTTTAGGGCCCAAGTGCCAGGAGCTCTGACAGCAGGGGACATCCGTTTTTATACAGGTTCGGGCCTCCCTCAGGATAATAACCCTACGTCCTGTTGCTATATATTGATGGAGAACACGCTACAATAGGGGGTGTATGTTAGTGGCTACCCTAGGCCTAATCGTAGACTAATCTAGCTAAACCGCCGGGCTCGACTCCTTCGAGGCAGCGGGTCTTCTAGGGCTTCGCCTCCTGAGATCCTATGCTGCTTGTGCTGCGACTAGAAAGACCTGTTGGATCTGTAGAACCTCTCTCCCCTCCCCTATGGGATTGCTGATCCTTATATAGGAGGTTCCCAGGGTCATACTGGACGTGGACTTACGCTCGAGTAGGACTCTGGCCTCCTTAAATGTCGGGATTGACTTCCTAGTTTAAGGGGAGTCTTCCCTTCCTGAGAGGGGTTACCTTGTCGTCCAGGGATCCTTACCGGGTACGCTGTACCTTTCTAAAGTCCCGGGATTCTGTATACGGATACCCCTGATATGCAGGAAACCATACTATTGATCATCAAGCCCCCCATCAATACGTGAAGTGAGGTCAAGATGGTTCTGTTGAAAATCTGCCCTTGTCGGGGAAAATTTCGAGCAGGCGACCCGAGTGGTCCTTGTCGATGACTCCCCCGAGTAGACTCAATCCCTACCGAGTAGTCGTAGAAGCCTTATCGGAATAATCCTTTGGAAAATCCAGAATGCTTTTCCGATCAGATCTGATCCGTTGACCACGGACCGCGTCCGCCTGGCATATTTCTAGGAAACGGAACCATCGTGGCGGAAATTTCGCGTGGTGATGAAGAATCTCTTCTCTCTCTTCGCCGTAGTGCCGCTAATGGGTGCTGAACCACGGCACGCTCGTTTGGGTCGTGGGTTGTCAGACCCTCTTTTTCCCGCGAAGTGCCCTGTAGGCGGAAAAAGCAACTGTCCGCATTAAATGCGATGGAACTGATCGTGCCGTAAACCGCACTCGACTCCGACGAATGTTTAAATCTTTAGGAGTCCAAGAATTGGGGTTTTGCCCGCATTGTTCTCTGCCTCCTAGTTTTCTTGATTCCTTCTTCCTCCTCTTCGCGTCATGGCCGGGAGCCCGTTGGTTGACGACCCATGGCCACGCTCAGAGATGACCGAGGCGAAACTCGCGTCTTCCCTAGAACTAGCTCTTATCCAAAATCAACCCGCCAAGCCGAATTCCGCCATGTCCGGGGCGAGAGAGTTCCTGAACCCGAA
Source organism: Stipa capillata (assembly GCA_019208055.1). Taxonomy (NCBI): domain Eukaryota; kingdom Viridiplantae; phylum Streptophyta; class Magnoliopsida; order Poales; family Poaceae; genus Stipa; species Stipa capillata. The sequence continues at coordinate 129,024 of JAGXJF010002262.1, forward strand.
TCCGGCTAGTTGGTTGTCTTCCTCGATTTCTTTCGGTGCGGGTTCTTCTTGCCTCCTTCCACCTTCCTACATTCAATCTTCCAGTTCTATCGGGTTGAGGTGGTGAACCTTGACCCGGCATCGTACACTCTCCTGAGTGTGTTCGCCCATCTGTGCGAAGCTTTTCTCGGAGTTCGGCCATCATTGGATTTATTCAGATACTATCACAAGATGGAGAGGACCAAGAAGAAGGTAGTGGGAGGCGCGAGCGTCCGCCTTCGAGAAGATAGGGCCGCGGAGTATATTGACGCCACCGGAATCCGATCCTTCCCAGGATGGGAGTATGAGTGGTGCTATTGTCGTCCACCGTTCCCCTTGGGCGTAAGGTACTAGGGAACTCCGCCCAACGTGGCATCCACTTGGACCGACGAGACCCTGCTCGACTCCCGTCTCCAGTACCTGGTCGGGGAAGTTAAGGTTCTCCGAACCCGAGGCCTGTCCTCGGCCGATGTTGTCGCCGACTTCGTCAGACGCGAAATTTGCCCCTTACGGTTCAGGGAGACAGGCGCTTGGGACTCGACAAGCGATCCATACCAACGGCGGAGAAAAATGGGTAAGCCTTTTCCCTCACAACCTAGTAAGAAGGACTTGTCAGGGTGTCCTAACTCTTTCTTTGTTTCGAACAGCCCTCTCGGAAGCGGAGGTGTCCGAGAAGGTAAAAACTCTCTTCAAGCGTGTACCTCCACCCAATCGCCAGGTTGTCCCCACATCGCTACCCCTTCGACCTCTACACGAGCGGGAAGAGGTTCTAGCGGTAATCCTTTCTTTTTTAGGGCCTCAGATCCTTCAAGCCCACCTCACACTGGTTTTGTGGGATAGGCCCTCTCTGCAGAGAGAAGGACGTGGAATAGAGGATCCCGAAGCTGGGCCCTCTATTCCTAGTCGACGCTCGACCGCGGCTGAGGACCAGCGCGACGGGGACACCAAGCCCACCGAGAAGGTGGAAGAGGCTGCGCGGGGTGAATTGAGATCCATACCGCCGCCCTGCCTTCATGGAGCGGGAGATCCTTCGGTCCAACGAAGACGCTTTATTTCGCTGAAGAGGGCAAGGTACCATCCTCCCGCTTCTTGCTTTGTCGAGCTTTTGCTCCTAGTTCCGGGTTCTGAATGCGACCTGCAGGGAAAACTTCTCCACCGAAACCCGCCCCTCTTGCTGATCCGCGGAGGAAGTTGTCTATCAGATTACTTCCTAGTCGGAGCCTGGTTGGCGCGGTATCCCCCCTTCACCCATCAAGGACCAGCCGGTGCCAGGTCACCAGGGCGGGGAAGCCTCGGTCGAAGATAATCCCATAGCGCTACTCGGACCCTTGGTGGAGGTAGAAAAGGTTCTTGCTCGTCATTGGTTTTGTCAGATAATCTTGTCAGCCTATCTGACCTTGGCGTTTTCTTCTCAGCGTGCTCATGATAGGTGGAACTCTGTTCGCGGCGAGGTCCGGTCACTTCGCGGCAAGGTCCAGTCACTCTGAGACCAATCGGCTCGGCTTTCCGATGCCCTTTTTCGGGAGAAAACGCGAGCCTCGTCCGCCGAGGAGAATCTGTTGAAAATGGCAGACCGCCTAGAGCTGGTGCTTACCACGGTCGGTGCGTCTATCCGAGCCACAGAGAGCTTTCCTGATCGTCTGGCGGAATTGGATCGAGTCGCTCAAGATTTTTCTGGGCGTTTGCGCCTACCCGACTTGTAAATGCATAGCCTTCGTATGTGTGCCTGACATGTATAGAATTTCTGTCTTTTCTGATGAATGACTTCTGTGTCTAAGTCTTTGGACCAGCCCCCGACTGTCCACTCGAGGGATGCTCTCGAGCGGACAGTCGATTAGCCTCAAACGTAAAACTTCTGGAGCTGATCGATGTTCCAGGAATTCGTTAGGACTCGGCCGTCTTCCATCGCTAGTCGGAAAGATCCCGGTCGAGTTACTCCGACTATCGTGTAAGGACCTTCCCATTTGGGAGAAAGCTTATTGCTATTGCTTTTATTCTGCATGAGTCGTAGGACAAGGTCTCCGACTTGCAATGAGCGTTGTCGAACATGTCTGTCATAGTAACGACGGAGGTTCTGCTGGTAGCGGGTGGCCTGGAGCAGAGCCTGGGTCCGTTTTTCCTCAATGAAGTTGAGGTCATCCTCTCTTCGAGGGATTTCTTCCTTGTTGGTGTACAATTCTACCCGTGGTGATTTTAGGGTAAGTTCGCATGGCAGCATGGCCTCGGCTCCATATACCAAACCGAACGGTGTTTCTCCGGTGGCCCGATTGGAGGTTGTCCGTAAAGCCCAGAGGACGGAGGGCAACTCGCGTACCCAAGCCTTGGCGTGGGCGGAGAATCTATCGAAGACGCGAGTTTTCATCCCCTGGAGTATAAGTCCGTTGGCGCGTTCGACCTGTCCGTTGCTCTGTGGGTGTGCAACCAAGGCATAGCATATCGTGGTGCCGAGCTCGGTACAGTATTCGATGAAGTCGGAGCTAGAGAACTGAGTACCGTTGTCGGTTATGATTCTGCTCGGGACGCCAAACCTGGTCATAACGTTTCGCATTATGAACCGCTTGGCTGCTTCCGACGTGTTCTGTGAGACAGGTTCGGTTTCGATCCATTTGGTGAATGTATCGATCACGACGAAGAGGAACTTATAGCCCCCGGGTGCCACCGGGAACGACCCTAGGATATCGAGGCCCCATGCGACGAATGGCCATGACAAGGGAATTGTCTGTAATGCCTGGGTGGGCTGGTGAATGCGTCTGCGGTGAAATTGACACTGACGGCATCGCTTCACTAACTCGCTCACGTCATGTAGGGCTGTCGGCCAATAGAATCCTTGTCTAAAGGCCTTTCCGACCAGGGTTCAGAAAGATGCATGTGCCCCACACACCCCTCCATGGATCTCTTCGAGTAATCTTATACCCTGTGTCTGAGGGATACACCGCATGAGCACTCCGTGAGCCCCTCGTCGTTACAGGGCCCCATCGACCAGGGAATACATCCTGGCGCGCCGGGCAATTTGCTCAGAAAGCGTATCGTCCTCAGGCGTAGTTCAATCGAGAAGGTACCTGCGGATGGGCTCTATCCACGAATCTTCAAGATCGAGGGGAGCAACGAGACACCCCGCCACTCCCCTCGGAGCGTCAATACCTGGTGATACCCTTGAGTGGTGCTTAACCACCACTCCTTCGTCCCCGAGTTCAAGAGAAGCCACGGACGGCGTCGAGATCCTTTCTACAAAGGCCCCGGGTGGGCATGGAGATCGTGAGGAAGCTAGGCGGGCAAGACTGTCGGCTTGGCAGTTATCCTTTCGAGGGATATACCGTACTTCAAAACCGACGAACTTCTTCTCTAGCTTTCTCACCTCCGCAAGGTAAGCCGCCATATTCAGGTCTGTGGTCTGGTACTCCTTGGACACTTGTCTTGCCACCAACTGCGAGTCTCCGTTCACGAGAAGACGGCGAATACCGAGTGCTGAAGTGACTCTGAGACCGGCTAGCAACCCTTCGTACTCAGCTACGTTATTCGTCGCCGGGAAGTCAATCTGTAGTATATACTGCAGGCGTTCTCCAGTTAGGGAGGTCAAGATTATCCCAGCCCCCGCGCCTTCGATGGTTAGGGAACCGTCGAAGTGTAGTGTCCAAATGTCGTCCTTTACTGCTGGTGACGCCGAATAGTCGGGCTCCGTCCATTCAGTGACAAAATCATCGAGGACTTGCGACTTGACCGCCGTGCGCCGAACGAAGTGGATGTCGAACTCTCCGAGCTCAACAGCCCACTTGGCGATTCGACCGATGGCCTCGCGGTTGCGGAGGATTTCTCCCAAAGGGTAGGTGGTCGGGACCGTGATCGTGTGAGCTTGGAAATAGTGTCGAAGCTTGCGAGATGTGGTGAGGACCGCGTACAGGAGCTTTTGAACTTGAGGATAACGCTCCTTGGGTCCATGCAAGATCTCGCTGATGTAGTACACTGGTTTCTGGGCCTTATCACGGTGCTCGAAAGTTCCGCGTTCCACCGTCAACACTCCGCTGATCGCGGACGGCCTGGTTGCGACGTAAAGTAGTAACCCTTCCTCGGGATTAGGCGCGACCAGCACCGGGGGGGTGGTTAAGTATTCTTTGAGCTCTTGGAATGCCGCTTCAGACTCTGCTGTCCACTCGAAGCCGTCGTGTTGTCGCAGATGTTTGAAGAAAGGAATTCCACGGTCTCCTAGTCGGGATATGAATCGGCTCATGGCCGCCATGCAACCCGTGAGTCTTTGGACGTCTCGGACAGTTTTTGGGGACCTCATCTCCGCGATCGCCCGTATTTTATCGGGATTTGCCTCAATTCCCCGGTGCGATACCAAGAAACCGAGTAGCTTTCCGGCGCTGACTCCAAAGGTACATTTCTCCGGGTTCAACATTATTCTGTTTCTCCGGAGGTTGGTGAATGTTTCCAGTAGGTCCGAGAGAAGGTATTCTTTCTTCTTTGTTTTCACGACGAGGTCGTCGACATATGCTTCAACATTCCGACCAATTTGGCTGTGGAGGGCAAGCTACATTCCGCGTTGATACGTTGCTCCCGTGTTTTTTAGTCCGAAAGGCATCTTTGAATAGCAGAACACCTCGAACGGAGTTACAAAGGAAGTTTTCTCCTCATCCTCCCGACACATGCTTATTTGGTGATAGCCCGAATAGGCGTCGAGAAGGCTTAGATAGTCGCACCCTGATGTCGAGTCCACTATCTGATCTATTCTGGGTAAGGGGAAAGCGTCCTTTGGGCAGGCCTTGTTGAGATCCGTGAAATCGACGCACATCCGCCACTTCCCGTTGGCTTTCTTAACCATAACTGGATTGGCGAGCCATTCAGGGTGCTCGACTTCTCGGATAAACCCGGCTTTCAAGAGTTTTTCGATTTCCACCTTGATGGCTTCTTTCCGATCTGGGGCGAATCACCGTAGTTTTTGTTTCACTGGTGCGGCGTCCTGACGAACAGCTAGCCTGTGCTCAATCACTTCCCTGGGGATTCCAGGCATGTCGGATGGTTGCCACGCGAAAACGTCCGAATTGCCCCGGAGAAAAATGATGAGCGACGATTCCAAGTCTGGATCAAGCGTTGACCCGATCCGGACTATCTTGGAGGGCTTTGCTGGATCCAGAGGAATTACTTTTACCTCGCCGTGGGTTTTCACGGCCGTGCTAGTTTTCGAGGGCATATGCTCCCCGTCCCCCAGGAGTGCTCGTACGTGGTCGAGGCTGCGCTTATCGCAGAGGAGCGCTTCTCTGGGGGAACATCTCACCGCAAGGACTCCCTTCGGGCCTGGCATCTTTACGCACTGGTAGGCGTAGTACGTGGCCGCCATAAACTTGGCCAGAGTAGGGCGTTCCAAGATAGTGTTGTATGCTGTTTCGAAATCGACTACATCGAACAGGATTTTCGCTGTTCGGAAGTTCTCCGGCGTACCGAAGGTAACTGGGAGCGTAATTTGCCCGATCGGCGTGGCCGACGAGCCCGGGACGATACCGTGAAAAGCGTGCGTTACCGTCTGAACAGACGATCGTGGCACTTGCATTGCGTCGAGGGCGTTGGCGAATAGGATATTGAGGGAGCTCCCTCCATCTATTAATACGCGACCCACTCGGCAGTTATTGATCGTTGGCTCGACCACAATAGGGTATCGTCCCGGTCGAGCGCAATTTTCGGGGCAATCAGTTTGGTCAAAAGAAATCGTGACCTCAGACCACTTGATCGCTCGAGGGACCTGCGGAACACTCGCGAGAACTTCTCGGGCGATCGCCTTGTATTGCCTCTTGGATTCGTAAGAGGTTGAGCCCCCGAATATGTGCTCGATTGCTCTGACATGCCCCTGGAAAGGCTCAGGAGTGGAGTCATCGTCGTCGGAAGTCGTTTCCCGACTGTTGTTAGCGACCTGAGGATTCTCCTCGCGGAACTTCTCTCTTTCTTCCCGAAGATACTTCTTGAAGATGCGACATTGTCGCACATCATGTGAGTCGGTTTGATGAAAATCACACCAGGGCTTGGACGACTTGTCGGAGGATGTGGTAGGTTTATCCTTGGGGCGTGGTCGCCAGGTGCGCTTCTCGGAGATCTCGGCCATTACCTCGTCGGCTCTGATCCTTTTCTCCTTATTCCCTCCGGAGGGTTTCTTCTTGCGTTTAGTTTTACGCAAATCGTCCTTTGTCCGGAGGGGAGAACTGGTCGACTCACCCCGCTGTTGTTTGATATAGCGCAGGGTTTCCTCCGCACAAGCGGCCTTCTCGGCCATATCCATGAGTTGCCTGGTGGTTCTCGGTGGCCGCATGATCAGGTCGTGCGTGCACATCTCGTTTCTGCTGCTCCGAGTGAAGGCGCGGATGATATCCGAGTCCGTTATCTCAGGGATGGTGTTGCGGACAGCACTAAACCTCTTGGTAAACTCTCGGAAGGTCTCGTCTGGTCGCTGGACGACAAGGAATAGATCGTCGACCCGACCAGGTCTTGGGAAGGTACCTTGGAAGTTCCCGAACAGCATGTCGCATAGCTATCCCCACGAACGGATAGTTCCTGGGGGTAGATTCATCAACCACATCCTAGCGGCTCCTCTGAGGGCGGTAGGAAGATAGTTGGCCATAACCTTCTCGTCCCCACCGGCTGCCTCGATTGCGGTGGTATAGATCTGAAGGAATTCCACGGGATTCGTGGTTCCGTCGTACGGTTCTAGCGAGCCGGGCTTGAAACGAGAAGGCCAGTGTACCTGATGGAGTTCCTGGGATAGCGCCTGGCATCCACTGAAGGCCCCCCGATAAGGTGCATTCTCGCCGCTATTCGAGGTCGAGGTTCGGCCGCGAGTATTGGCGTGTTGCACGTGATCTATCCGAGAAGGCTGTTGCTCTTGCTGGCGCCTTTGGCAGCGGCGCTTGTCGAGCTGTTCTCGGAGGTCGACAGGTGGCTCCTCCTGAGGAGACCTGTTCCTGGGGTGTCGTCCCTCCCGGTCGCGTTCTTCTAGCGGAGGAGGGGTGTTCACCCGAGTGGAGCTACGGGTCGCCGATTGGACTCGAGAAGACTTGGCCTGGTTCTGAGCCTCTTGGAGGTCAACCCCCAGCCGTTGCAGCCACTGCGCACCCGATAAATCCTCCACGGGAGGCTGTGACAGCAGATTGCGCACTTCCGCAAGTCTTCGAGCAGTTCGGGACACGTACTCCCTCGTTCTCGGGGGGATCTCTCCACAACGGCAGGCAGGTCTCCGTTTCGGCGGGGAGTTCTTTCCCCGACGGTGGGTAAGCCCTCGTTCACGTGGGAGGCAGCCATTGCATTGCGCTGCTACGAGCCCCCGGGCAGATTCTGATCTTCGAGGTCTTCTCGACCATCGTCGATCGCGAGTACCATTCGAGGTCCTTGGCTGGACGATGTGTACTCGTATTCCATCATGTTGTCCTCATCGAACGCGACGTGGGTAAGATTTTGATCGTTCTCACGATCAGAGTTTACAGGAGAAATTCCAACCATGGGGCTTCCTGCCGGGAAGTCGTCGCTCAAGACTAACTTCCCGCTGAAGGCCCTAGCGCACTCGATTCTGAAGTGATCTGCTTCGCCATCCGAGTCCTCTCCAGGGGCGTACTCTCCAAAATCCACTCGGTCCGTAACCGGGTACGGGTCCATAGGGCCAAAGTTATCGTAGAAACCCTGGTCCGAGTACCCAGTACGGGGCGAGACTGCGATCGGTTTTCCTGCTGGGTTTGCTTCTTCCTCCTCGGTCGAAACCGGTGAGGGCTGTGCAACCGGCGCTGGGATCTGATCGCGCTTAGTTGCGCGTCCTGCCGACTCTGATTCTTCCTGGACGGCTTGGTCCGGAGAGGTCCCCACGGTCGGCGCCATCTGTCAACGATCGGTGAATCGGAGATCTTACGGTATTCGTGGAGTGATGATTACTGGGGGGTAGGGACCTCTAGGGCCCAAGTGCCAGGAGCTCTGACAGCAGGGGACAACCGTTTTTATACAAGTTCGGGCCTCCCTCAGGATAATAACCCTACGTCCTGTTGCTATATATTGATGGAGAACACGCTACAATAGGGGGTGTATGTTAGTGGCTACCCTAGGCCTAATCGTAGACTAATCTAGCTAAACCGCCGGGCTCGACTCCTTCGAGGCAGCGGGTCTTCTAGAGCTTCGCCTCCTGAGATCCTATGCTGCTTGTGCTGCGACTAGAAAGACCTGTTGGATCTGTAGAACCTCTCTCCCCTCCCCTATGGGATTGCTGATCCTTATATAGGGGGTTCCCAGGGTCGTACTGGACGTGGACTTACGCTCGAGTAGGACTCTGGCCTCCTTAAACGTCGGGATTGACTTCCTAGTTTAAGGGGAGTCTTCCCTTCCTAAGAGGGGTTACCTTGTCGTCCAGGGATCCTTACCGGGTACGCTGTACCTTTCTAAAGTCCCGGGATTCTGTATACGGATACCCCTAATATGCGGGAAACCGTACTATTCATCATCAAGTGTTTTTTGTGTCGTTTTCCTCTTTGGAGACATCGCTTTGGAGCCGTGACCCATGTTGGGTGGCAACTGGTGTCGGCGGGGGGACCAGTGGTTGACCATGTGTCGATGCCAGGGCGGCAGCCCCCGGGTCCCTTGGCAAGGCGTCTCATGTTGCGACATGACGATGTTGAGCGGTGGCTTATCGCCGAAATCAAAACTGTCTCTCGCCCTTATGTTGCCTAACAATGGTGGCTCTGCTAGCGTGGGCTTAGCATAGTCGTCGTGGTGTTTTGTGCATAATGGCTTGTTGTGACGAAGTCAGAGTCATCAGATCGCGGATGTGAGAAATGATGATGATGATGCTTCGGCCAACGTCGATGTGTGGGTCCTCCTCCGATGGTGTGTATGGAGTTCAGACTAGCTTATGCCGCCATGACTTGTTGGGTTGGTGGTGTTTTTGATTTAGTTTTGTTAGATGATGGTCTAATTAATTAGACAACTCTATTTAATTTAGTCTTATTTTTTAAAATGAGATATATTTTTTTTAGTGCTGCTCCTGTCTTTTTTACTTTCAGCACAAAAAAGATAGGTACATTGTTCCGTTTGAAAACCCTGCGTACATTTGAGAACATGCACAGGTTTACGTCTTTTAAGTTAAAGATATCTTAATTTTCCAACCTGGGGGCTAAAAGCAAGACATTTGGAGTCCTTCCAGCGTCGGTTCTCCAATCATGCGCTGCCATGTGGGATTGTAATGTGCTCACTGGCACTGATTTTTGCTACGCCTCCCAACGAGTGTATGGCTGATAGGTAGGGCAACACCCCGGTTTGCACGGTAGACTAGCACGCAGGACATGGTAACGCAGGAGGTGGAGGTGGCGGCGGCGCCAAGTGGGGCAGCGGTAACCGTGAGTCTATGTTATTTCTTTTAGTAAAGACGTAGCAACTCAAAAACAAACTCTCTTTGATAACAATAGCGAGGAGGTGCAGATACACACAAACATTCCCAAATTAAACCCTAAATGACCAGAAGGAAATGATCGGTATTCCAACTAGTATCTTCTTGCCATACAAAAATAACATACAGCTTCATTGCTACTACCCCCATTCATATTATGATCACCAACCTAAATTGCCAATCCATTTTATTAATTGTGCTCTTATGGCAGTGCATCCTTTAGGCTCCTTGCGTATACTTCTAGCCGCTTCAAACCTTCTCTTGGAGAAGCAGCTTCACCCAACTCTTTCACCATTGCGCTGCCAATGATCACTCCATCTCCACCCCACTCTGCAATCTGTGTCCATTTTCAATTTACAGGCAACACAACTTAATTAGCATGTTAAATTTAGCAATAAAAATTAGTAATTAGTGGCCAGTCTTCCTATCCAGTGATATGTTGTTTACCTGCTTAACGTGGTCAGGTGTCGATATGCCAAAGCCAACAGCCACTGCTTTGTCAGTGACCTGCAAAAATTAGCGGAACCATATTAGTATATACGACAGAAATAGTTACCATTTACTTGATAGAAGGGGGTGATTTTGAATTTCTTTTTGCGCAAACCTGCTTAACCTCCTTAAGAAGATCCTTGACTCGCGGGTTCACGTTTGCGCGGGCGCCTGTAACTCCATCGACACTTACCTGCGCAGTGTGATTAGGGTGTTAATTATCATATCAGGTCATGGTCGGGCATGACTTAGGTGCACTAAGGGTATTAAGTTGCACCCAATCTCTGGTTCACCATTGAAAATGTCATGAATATTTTTTGAAAAAACACACACCACGCTCTTCTACGACATAGGATTTCGGATTGAAATTTGATCCATACATGAAGAAATAAAAATAACAAATTCAACTATGAATAGTACAAATATGAAATGAATAGTGTTATGGTGCTATTTAGTACTATTAATAGCTGAATTTGTCTTTTTTATTTCTTGATGTGTGGATATAATTTTGATCCGAAATTTTATAACATGGTAGATGTATATTGTGTGAATATTAATAAATTATTTTATGATTTTTTGAATGAAGAACTAAAGATCTAGTGCATGAATACATCTGGACCCTTGAGTGCATACAAGTCATTCGCGTTTTATGGTCACAAAGCTAAACTTGCAACAAACAGTTAGGATTCTATGCATCTACTCGGCACTTACAAGGTAAACAAACCCTTCTGATGCTTTTGTGATCTCCTTCATCCTCTCTGCTGGTGTAGTTGGTGTCGTAAGCAGCACCTACAGCCATTAATTCATTCCAAAACATAATTAGCTTTTTAATAGCTGGTACTAGTATACGTGCTTTGTTTCAGCACTGCAAGATACATAAAACGAAATGCTTAATGATCTATACCAGCTCCAGGTCGTTCTTAATGGCGTCATTCCTGAAAGCATACATCCGGTCATAAGGAAGATCAGGTACTATCAGACCTGAAACACATGTAACAAGTGCAAATTAGCAACTCCATTATATTGTTATAAGGGTTAAAAGAACTAATCTAGTTAATTACTTTTCAGTAGATCTTTAAGAATCGGTGTAATTAACTAGCTAACTACTGATCAGATGTGCGTAGAGTTAATTAGCAGTGAGACTAATTTGCTGGTTTACCTTTCACACCGGCTTCTTTGGCTGCGGCTGTGTAGCTCGCCGTTCCTCGCCGCACAATGGGGTTGAAGTACGAGAAGATCACCACTGGGCAGGACAGCTCCGGCGTCACCTCCTTCAGCATCGACATCACGGCGTCCGTCGTGGCGCCGGCCGCCAACGCCCGCGCCGCGGAGGCCTGGATGACCGCCCCATCGGCGGAGGGGTCGGAGAACGGCATGCCGAGCTCGATGACCTCGGCGCCCAGGGCGTCGAGGAGCCTCAGCGCCTCCGCCGTCGTCGCCAGGTCGGGGTCGCCGGCGGTGATGTACGGGATGAACGCCGTCTGCGCGCATGCGCGCAATAATAGAACTTCAGCGTCGCTAATGTACATGATGCAAATTAAGCTTAGCACGCGGCATGCACGTACCTTGCCCTTCGCCCTGACCCTGGACATGGCCTGCGCCACCGACAAGCCACGCTCACTGGCCGCGAGCACGGGCAACGGCGCCGGGGAGCGCCTCCCCGGCGTGGGCGTGTCCACAGCCGGTTCGACCGAGGTCGCCGCGGCGGCAGCGATCTCCCTGACCACAAGCCTCCTCCGCGTGGCCACCGCCGCAGCAGCTCGCGCCACAAGCCGCCTCGGGTAGTGGCTCAACGGAGCCGAGGAAGACGGGGAGGGCACTGACACCTTGAGCACGAAAGCCATGGCTGCAGCGATGGATCGATGCTTCACTGTCACTGTGTCTATGCAAGCAAGTCTATTACTCAACACGCTTGAACTCGATGGGATCGAAGTGTAGGATGCTGGGATCGATGGCAGCAACGTGATGGTTTGCATGTCTGATGTAGCAGCAGCCGCAGCTCTAGACGGCAAGAACTGGTTCGGTGGGTGGAAGGTAGGAGGAAATGGTGCGCACATGCATGAGTGACTTGATTAAATTCACCGTACGTACTTACCTGGACAACGTGCACGGAAGGCGAGATTTTTTAAAAATATTATTTTTATTCCGAAATTCCAAAAACATTATCAGGATTCAAAAATCTGTAAGATGGTCTAAACTGCTGAATGAAGATTGGTTGTAATCGTCAAACGGCTTGCCAATTTGATCGTCACGTCAGCCAATCGCCACACAAAATAGTGATAAGAACTAATCGCCAGACAGCCACCCCTTCCTCCTGCCAACTGAACCCAACTGACAGATACGTGCGTTATTGCCACACCGTTTGGCGATTGAGGCTGGACTGTCGTAGATATAAGTCTAGACAGTAAATTTGTAGCACCTCCGGTCGGTTACGACGACCTCCGGACGTGCCTGGGGAAAACGAGCGAGAAGCAACGCGCGAGGCGGACGTCGACGTAAACCCATTTCCGTATTTAGAGAGTGGAATTGAGAGTTTACAAATCAGCGAGAGCCCCCTTCTCTACCCCCATGGGAGGGTATTTATAGGGTTTGAGAATGGGAAATGAGAGATTACAATTTTGCCCTCACATGAGAGAGAATTTACAAGGGTATTATGGTCATTTCCCTAATCCTAGGGGATCTTTATGGAAATATTCCCAGGCATCTTTGGAGGAATCTTTGGTCGGGCCGAAGTGATCCCTGCCGGCGTCGAGGTTGTGCCGGACGAGGCAGAACGTAGCATCGGGGTTGTTCTTGACGGCGTCGTCGGGGTTATGCCGGACGAGGCAGAACGTAGCGTCGGGGTTGTTCTTGACGGCGTCGTCGGGGTTATGCCGGACGGCGCTATAACCCCGACGACGCCGGGATTCGCCGAATCCCGTCCGTCGTCCTGACTTGACCGCGGAGGAAAACGTCGATTCCGGGTTGCGCGGGAACCCTCCTCCAACACGGACTATATAAGCACTTGCGTGCTGCCGTTGAGCAGAGGCAAGAGGTTTTGGGATGATAAGATGCTATGGCTACTCCATCTGGTGATAAGTAGATATCGCCATGCCATCTGACGGTAAATTGCTATTGTCATACTATGACGATAAGAACTTATCGCCATAACAATGATGATTACATGTTGAATCGCGAAATGGATCAACGATACCATATGCCACGTAGGTTAATCGTTATACCGTGTGGTGGTCGAGGCTATTTTTACAAATTTTTGTATCTTGATAATATTTTTACAATTTTAGAATGAGAAAGTAATATTTAAATAAAATCTCGACGGAAGCCGGTGTGCATTGCATGGCTAAATAACGAGAGCTTAGATATATTCCGATTAAAATAAAGAGCTTAAATGCATGTGTGTGCTTTGAAAAGGAATCTGCATCTGTGCGCTCGTACGTTCTTCATTATTCATCTCCTCGATCGATCGGTCCGAGCACATGGCGGCACATATTTGTTTGCATAATTAACACCTTTGTCCTGCGTCTTTAATTTGCTCTCGTGTTATACAAGATTAAGAAAACATTTTAAAAAATTTAGGTACGGACCTCCCTCCCATAGTCCCATGCGACTCACAAAATAATCAAGTCGTGGCAAAAGAAACTCAAGAGGTGCCTAAATATTTAATCAAGAGGAGGAAGTGAATAATACGCACCATGCATTCAGTTCAGGAGGAAGATCTCAGCAAAATCGCGGTCAAACAGCCATGCATTCTCGAAGGTTTTGAACACTAGCTCTAGCTAGTACTACACCAACTCCGCCCATGCTGAGTTAGCAGCTCTAGCTAGTACTACACCAATTCCGCCCATGCTGAGTTAGCAGCTCTAGCTAGTGCTACACTATTTCCGCCCATGCTGAGTTAGCCATCAGCGTTGCGTTAAGCCGCGCCAAACATGTGCGCGTGCATTTGTTTCACGCATCCTTGATTTGTGGAACCTGATGGCCTCGTACCCATGGAAAAGGATAGGGGACACGAAGTAGGCCCGCATGCCCGCCCATTTCTTGTTTTTCCGAACTCATCCCCTGGAGATGCCGATCTTCTTCCTCGAGCAACCTTCCAGCCCCTTCTTCGTCCCCCTTGATCATCCCCCGTACCCCTGCAGGCGCGCCGGAGAAGAGACCTTGTGGAGGAGAAGAACAGCGAGCTGGCAGGAGAATAAGTTGCACGTGTGGCACGGCCGCACGAGACGTGAGGAAGAAGGGTGGTGTTGCAACCTAAAGCTCATGTTAATCTAACAGGACATAAGCAATCACGTTAAGATGATACGAGATTTGTTAATAGGGTCGAACACGTCTATATTTCTGGAAACTCTTTTATGGATGCTCTAACCCATATATTATTGTAATATGCTCAACATCTTCGAGTACCCACGGTCTTATCGCACCCTCCTGTCGACCGGAGTTGCTTCCCTCTCGCTTGCTCGCCATTACATTAGGTGCTGTCTTTATTTATGAGAAACCCAGATATAAGAGTCCAACTCTTACTCTATCCGTATCCTATGCACACTACTTGTAGCATTTTATTATAATACTGTAACTTTTTTAAATCCAATATGGAATCAACTCGTATATATATTTGATACATATGCAATAGGTAGGAGATGCAAAATCATGCCGAGAAGAAAGCTTTTTTAGATAAAAGCCGAATTTTATTACTCAATGATACTGGGACAAGGTGGTGCAATCTACAAAAATATTTTCTGACCTCTATGTTGTTATATGCACACAGCCACGTGTTTGTTATAAGGTTTGTACGGAAACCCTGTTAAACGACCTAGCTAAACACCAGGGAAGGTGGTGGTAACGTGTTTGAGCGAATATGCTACAGTTTTAGAATATCCATGTGGTTTACCATTGTTTCGTGTGAAATCCCTGTGTTCAAAACACGCACACAGTTTACTCGCGTCATTAAGACAACCACATGAAGACGTATCGATGATAGTCTTTTAACAAAGACGTGTAACAGATAATAACTAAAATAATCCTCTGTTATTATTTTGCCTAAGTAGATACAACAACATTCCCAAAGTAAACCATAACCGAAATAGCAGGCAGCTTCGTTAGCTCCATTGCTTCTACTTGTTCATATCTTGACCACCAAGCTAGCTCGCTAATCCAGTTAATCAACTAAGCCTTTATATATTTACATATCATGGCAATTCAGTTAATTAACTGTTTTTTGTAATTGCATATCATAGCAGTGCATTCTTCAGGCTCCTGGCATATTCTTCCAGCCTCTTCAACCCTTCTCTTGCAGAAGCTGCTTCACCCAACTGCTTCACCATTGCACTGCCGATGATCACTCCATCTGCACCCCACTCTGCAATCTGTGTTCATATACAATTCAAAGGCAAAGAACAAATTAATTAATTAGCTTGTTAAAATTTGAAATTAAATTAGTAATTTTGTGGTGAATCTATATTCGTATCCAGCAATAGTATTTTTTACCTGTCTGACATGGTCAGGTGTCGATACACCAAAGCCAACAGCCACTGCTTTGTCGGTGACCTGCAGCGAATAGCCAGACCATATATAAGCATATATATAGGACAGTAATTAAAAGGGGTGATTTTAAAGATCATTTCTGCAGACCTGCTTAATCTCCTTAAGAAGATCCTTCACAAGCGAGTTCACAGTTGCTCGTGGGCCTGTAACTCCATTGACACTTACCTGCGTAATGGGGTTAGGGAATTAAAATTTTAATTAATTATCAGGTCATGGTGACGAAGCCAAACTTGCAACGAACAGTTAGGACATATGCATCCATCTGGCACTTACAAGGTAAACGAACCCTTCTGAAGCTTTTGTGATTTCATGCATCCTCTCTGCTGGTGTAGTTGGTGTTGTAAGCAGCGTCTGCAACAATTAATTAGAAGAAAAACATAACATGTTAGTATCCGGTGCTACTAATCCTGCCTTGTTTGAGCAATATTGCAACATATTGTTGAAGGGGCATGCACATACCAGCTCTAGGTTGTTCTTAACGGCTTCATTCCTAAAAGCACACGTCTCGGCGTAAGGAAGATCATGTACTACAAGGCCTGAAAGACATGTTTTTAGTGTGAATTAGTAACTCCATTTTCAAACGCTAAGATGAAGCTACATGATGAACTCAATAATTAATTAATATTGATCTCTTTCCACACGTTAATTAATATTTTATTGAACAATCAAGAGAGAATCGTACAGTAATCAGCGGTGAGGTCAATTATCTAATTTACCTTGCACGCCGGCTTCTTTGATTGCGGCGGTGAAGTTCGCCGCCCCGCGCCGCACGATGGGGCCCAGATACGAGACGAGCACCACCGGGCAGGACAGCTCCGGCGTCACCTTCTTCAGCATCGACATCACGGCGTCGATCGTCGCCCCGCTGGCCAGCGCCCTCGCCGCGGAAGCCTGGAGAAGATCAATTAATCAGCACCCGCACCCTCGCGCGCGTATGGAGATCGATCGCCGGCTTGCCGCGGAGTATGGTTGCGGGGTGTACCTGGATGACCGGCCCATCGGCGTAGGGGTCCGAGAACGGCATGCCGAGCTCGATGACGTCGGCACCGCAGGCGTCGAGGAGCCTCAGCGCCTCCGCCGTCGTCTCCAGGTCCGGATCGCCGGCGGTGATGTGCGGGATGAACGCCGTCTGCATGCGCGGAACAATAAAACCTTGACTGATTAGCATCCATACCTTACGTACGTGCTGCAAATTCAGCTTAGTACGCTCGCTGCTCGTACGTACGTACCTTGCCCTTCTCCCTGACCCTGGACAAGGTCTGCGACACCGATACGGGCGCCGCCGCGGCGCGCGTCCTGGCCTGAAGCCTCATCCCCGGCGTGGGCGCCACCGAGGCCGACGCCGCGGCGAGCGCCCTGACCACGAGCCTCCCCGGCGCGGCAACGGTCACCGCCGCCGTTGCCGCACCGCGCGGCCTCGGGCGGCTCAACGGAGCCGAGGACGACGGGAACGGGGAAGCCTTGAGCGCGAAAGCCATGTAGCTAGCTAGCTAAGGATGCTACGACGCACTTGACTGTATCTTGCTAGACGCGATCGAGTGTACAAGAGTTGGACACACTTGAGTCTTGAGCTCAATGGGGATTGCTGGGTTGGGTATGCCGTGCTGGTCTGCGTGCGTTTATATAGCAGCACTGCAGCAGATTGGAGCTACCGCCAGTGATGGGACCGGGGAGGAAGCTAGGAGGAAATGGTGCGCGTCATTTGAGGTGGGTCATGGGTGGGGTTACATTTCACCGTGAAGAAGAACGTGCGCGATCGGTGTTAGAGCATCCAAGCAGGGGCGGAGCTAAGGGGGGATGAGCGGGGGCCACGCCCCCCCCCAAATGTCTGCAATTAGGGGCGGAGCTAAGCGTTCGAACCACTTGATTTGTAATTGATTAGATACGATTAGGAATAATTAGCCCCCCCCCCAACCGTGAGCTAGTGCAAGGCTTGAAGCCCATGAACGTGGTTGCAGCCCCCCGATGCTCAAATCCTGGCTCCGCCCCTGCATCCAAGGGAGTTGCTATCCAACTCCCTATCTTCATATTAAATATTTATCAAAAGTGATAAAAAGATAGCAACTCTCTGTCTCCATATTAGATATTTATCAAAAGTGATGAAAAATCTCCTCCAACCGATTCTCCATCTCCTTCTCCACCTTATCTCGTTCTTAATATCACCGGCCTCGTTCCCCATCTCTGCCGACCCGGCTCTGCTCTGCATCCCCCAACCGCCTGCCCACAGAGCTCTCCCTCTCTGCCACCGTCTCGAGCGGCAGCATCGCCGTTCCGGTCGCCTTGTCGCCTCCAGTAGAACCGCAGTCCCTCGTCTCTTCAGATCCAGGCGAAATCCCAGTAGAGCAACCTGCAGGGGAGGAAGCCAGAGCTCGCAGTAGGCCGGATCCCAGCACCACCTCCTCCGTTGCCGTGCTCATCCCCGCTGAAACCCACAGCTGCCACAATCGAGAGTGAATTTCTGATGCTCCGGCTGTGGCTGGTGGCAGACCTAGTGGAGCTCAGCCCCCTCCACTCCCGTGCCGTCACGCGCGGGATCGAGATCGGCGGCGCCGCGTTTGACGTGCCGGACTTGTTCCCCGCCAGGGTTGACCACGCGGCTGTCGTTGAGGTTGAGCTCACCACTGTCCTGCAGGGAGGGGGGCGGAACTTCGATTTGTTCTCTTACCACCTTAGTAGATTTTTGTTCATTCTTTACTTATTGTGCTAGACTTGAGCTGAAAATTTCTTCTCTGTGCTGCTGTTTTGTACTTGTGCAGGATTGGATACAGTATGATCACTGATGCAGAGGAGTAAGGGGTTCATCACTCCTGGCAAGGTGGGTAAAATCTACGGTTCATGTATGCTGGCATGTGGCCGTGATTGGCAGTATTGAACTATTGATCATTTTCTCCTGCACCTAGTTCTTTGATTTGTGCATCGATGAATGATGATATGTTGCCCCTTATTAGCAATCTTACCGACATACTTGTGCACCTAGCCATTCGATTCATGCTGATAAACATTAACCTTTTTTTTTGGTAGCAAGCACTTTCTGCAAACTGCTAGTAAAACTACATTTACTGAAAATTTCAGACTGCTTGGATCTGATTTTGCTGATATTTTGTTTTCCATGTGAATGGTTGCCAGAGTGTGCTAATTGAACCAACCAGTGGCAACACAGGCATTAGAATTTTCCCTAGTACTATCTGCGGATTCATATGTATTTAGAAGAATTAGATTTTTTTCTTTAAGCAAGAAGATAGAGTTGTCTCTAGTTTTTGTGATTGCGTGATGCTCCTTGTTTGTTGGTGTTGATAGCAAGATTTGGCCGAGTTAATCTAATTGCTAATAGCTGAGTTGCTAATAGCTGAGTCGGCCGGCCGATAATTGTTTAGAATTGGTGTTGACTTGCAGCGAAGGCTTGGCGAATCCAGCATACCGAGTAGTCCGCAGTACTCCCGAGCGGTCCAACGTCCAACATGCTCACAGTACTATCAAGTCATTCAGCGTGCCGAGTAGCTCAGGCCGAGTGACCCGTGGCATTCCCGAATTGTCTAACATGCTGAGTTACTCAGAGTACTACCAAGTCGTGCAGCGCGCCGAGTAGCTCGCAGTGTTTTCGAAGGTATCCAAAATACCGAGTTGCTCACAGTGCCACAAAGTCGTTCAGTGCGCCGAGTAGCCCAAGCCGAGTTCTTGCCGAAGTTGCCCTGCGGGTGGGCCAAGGATATGTTGATTACCAAATTTGGCGCACAAGATTTGGAGGACAAGAAAAGAGAGAAATGAAAGTCACATGTACGTATTCAGTTAGGATCAGGAGTCCTGCTCTCGTACGGAAAGACCAGCCGCCCTATATAAATATGTGAAGAGTGATGGCCGATTAACAACACACAATCGAATAAATCAATCTACTATCTTTTCGTTTACTATTTTTCTCGCCCTCGTTTTTCTACTTCTCGTTCTTCGTTGTTCTTCGTGTTAGACGACAGCGAACCTCGAGGCTCTAGGGGCGGTCAGGCCGACCTAGGGCAACCCATAGTCGCCACACCCCCTAACGGGGTCCCTCCCGGGCGTGTGGGGTTTCAGGTCTTCAAAAGATCTCGCCGGCGTGTCTTGCGTATCGCGCTCTCGGCGAGGCACCTCCGGCGACGTTGTCTTGCGTATCGTGCTTGACGCCGGGGGTACACGTTGACGTGTTTGTGTGTGAACACACTTTTTGGAGACTCCGCTGGGGACAATCATCATGTCTAACAAAAAGGTTCCACAACCCGTCGAGATCAGCACCGATAACATCATCAAACCAGGCTACGATGAGCTATCGGAGGAACATCGCCAAGCCTTCGAGGCGTACAAGAAGAAGCGTGAGGAGGAGGATTTGCAGACGTTTCTCGCAAACTTCAAGAAGGATCGTCAAGGCAACATCACTCCGGTTGGAGACATCACGTTCCCTCCTCTACGTGGCAAAGAAGCTAAAACCTCTGTAAGTACCGTCTTTTCTCCTGAGCAGCTAGCCGAGATCCAGAGTTACATTGCTAAAGGTAACGACCTCGTGTACCAGTCATTCTTGGAGAATATAAACGCTTGGGAAAATACGCCTCAGTCGTCTAGTGGTGCTATTGGTGTGGTTGCTAATGTAGTAAATCCTAATCCAACCCTGGCAGTAAACTCATCGGCACCTCCCATGCCGTTGAATTTTTATCCTAGCCAAACCAGTCGACTCGTGGCTGCACCTACAAACCCTAATCTGATCATGACCGTACCCGGCTCGGCGGCAACACCGAACCAAAACCTAGTCGCACCACCTATGAGCACAAACATGATTAGATCAATGCCGAGTTATGGTTCGGCCTACATGCCACAAGTAGCACCCATAACTAGTCATCATATCGCTCCTACGCCATCATCATAGGCATCTTCGTCCACCACAGACGAAGTCCTGGCTAAACTCAGGGAGGATGTGAGCAAGATGTTTCAGGAATCCTTCGGAGTTGAGCCGAAGATGAGAAGTCGGGTGTACCAAAAACCGTATCCCGAGTACTTTGATGCAGTCCCATATCCTTCGGGTTATAAGATTGTCGACTTCACTAAGTTTAATGGGGAAGGAACGAAAACAACATGGGAACATGTTAGTCAGTATCTAGCATAGTTAGGTGAAGCAAATTTTCTAAATGAGTTGAAAGTGCGTCTATTCCCTTTATCTTTGACTGGCACCACATTTTTATGGTTTTCTGCCTTACCGCATGGCTCTATCCTGTTATGGTCGCAGCTAGAACAAAAATTTCATGATCATTTTTATAGTGGCGATAATGAGCTTAAGTTGTCATATCTTACATCGGTTAGACAAAAACATGATGAATCGGTCACTGACTATGTCAAGAGGTTTAGAGATATAAAGAACCGATGTTATAGCTTAGTGATAACTGAGAGAGACTTGGCTGATCTCGTGCTTAACGGCTTGAGAACTCACATTAGAGAAAGGTTAGAGGGTTATGAGCTCTTAAGTATTAACCAAGTCTTGCAAAAGGCTCTGGCTCAAGAGAGCTGAAGCGTAGAGTTCAAAGAAGTTCATAGGTCTAAACCCGATCGTCCTAAAATGCATATGGTTGGATGCGATAGCAATAGTTCGGACGATGAGGTTGATGTCTATGTTGCTGAGTTTGTTTGGTCCCTTAAGGCCAAACCACATGCTTGCAATGCTCTTAAACCGATCCGTAAAAATCGTGAAGAAGAGATGAAATTCACTTTTGACATAGCTAAGTGTGATAAAATATTTGATGCGTTGTTGCAAGATAAAGTCATTAGAATATCACACGCTTTACCGCCGTTTGAAGAGCTGAAACGGCGAGCTTATTGCAAGTATCATAATTCTTTTTCTCATGCTACTAATGATTGCAATATTTTTCGGCGACAGATCCAATCGGCTATCAATGATGGACGATTGAGTTTTGCTGAAATGCAAGTGGATAAGCAACCTTTCCCGATGAATGCTATTGACGTGGAAGGAAAGAAGGTATTAATTCGGCCCGAGCTAACCGAATCGGCTAACAAAGATAATATCGTCATTGGTGAACCTAGGGATATAAAGGAGAAGGACAAGGTCTTGGGAAGAGAAGTCGTACTTGACAAGCACCCCAATGGCAAGGAGACGTTGAAGATCACTATTACAAATCCTACACTCGGGGGGCAACCGCAAGTACAAGAAAATGCTCGTGTCAAATTTATCAAGCCCAAGAGTCCAGAAGTCGGCAAGTGGAAAACAAATGAAGCCAAAGTACAGCACAAGTGAATTAAGCCGATTTTTGATATGTTGCTGTCCAAATATGCCAATCAAGCAGTCGGTTCTGTCTCTAACCGGTCGTCACGTTTGAAGCGTTCGAGGTCGCCTCCAAGGCGAGACTTCCAGCGTCAAGCAGGGTCATATGCGCCATGGGTCCTGACTCCATGGATGGCGCCACCTCCCTACATGCCTTGCATAGGAAGCTTCGATGGAAGGTGGGGACCACACCTAATGGTGCCCTGTGCTTTTCATCCGGGATGGGCAGCGCCAAGGAGACCTGTTTACGAGAGACTCACCCCTCCTACTCGGGGTCGATTAGGTGGTGATGCTAGTCGGCCATCACAGGCTTCTCCGAAACGGTTGATCAAAAAGGTGTGGCATGCTAAGCCGCCGAGTACTGACGTCCCAAAGGCCAGCAAGCCAGAGTCGGAAAACAAAAAACTCAATAAAGAGCCGGTTATTATTGGCAACCCGGCTAATTCTAGTGATAACATAATTGCTGACCAGCAGGGTTCCATAGCTAATGATCATGAAGCTAGCATGAGCAAGAGCAAGCCTAGGGATCCCAAATACACTCAACCTAAGTGGTGTCCTCCCGGGTTGTCTAAAACCAAGAAGAGGAGATTATAGCGCATGAGGAACCAAGAGAAGGTAGATCAAGAGGCGGAGAAGCTAAGGGACGAATCCTTTAACAGAATTCGGCCCGTGGCGCCCATGAAACAAGTATGGAAGCCTAGACGAGTAGAAGGTACAGCGGCTCCTATGTCATCAAAAGAAGGCGACGTGGCCATTACAGCATCACCTACGTCATGTGCCACACCCTCTCTACTCGAAAAGGTTCCGGGGTCGGTAGCCACCTCAAAGGACGATGAAGAGGAGATGGTGGATTATGAACCCACGCTAACTCGAGGAGGTATGGATATAAATATGGTGTATTACTTACCCATTGAATTTCGTGCCATAGATGAAGAAGGGGAGGTAGCCCAGCTGGATTTTGGTCCCAAGAACACCATCTTTGAGAAGCCAAAAGAACCGGTGAAACACTTGAAGCCACTGTACGTCAAGGGTCATATTAATGGATCGCCGGTGGCTTGGATGCTCGTGGATGGTGGTGCTGTGGTGAACCTCATGCCATATTCGGTCTTCAAGAAGTTCGGGCTGCATGATGACGAATTGAAGAAAACCAATATGGTGCTTAATGGGTTTGAAGGCAAAGAAAAGACGAAACCCAAAGGCGTGATGTATGTAGAGCTTACCGTGGGAAGCAAGACTCTGGCTACCGCATTCTTCGTTGCCGAAGTGCAAGGTAATTACAATGTCATATTAGGCCGCGATTGGGTTCATGCTAACCAATGCGTGCCGTCTACTATGCACCAATTCTTGATACAATGGATTGACGAGGAGGTCCAAGTCATTCATGCGGACAACTCGGCTTGTGTTGCTCTGGCCGATGCGTTGGTGGATTGGCAACATCCCAATGCGATTTGTCTGACACGGTGTGATCTTTCCGAGTTCGACTTCTTTAGTGCTACAAAAAATGGCTTCGTACCCATCTCCTTAAGGCCGGTTGGTAGTGATCGACTTCAGGGCAACTCGGCTTGCATTGCTTTGGCCGATGCGCTGGCGAGTCGGCAACGTTCCAGCACGACTTGTTCGACAGGGCTCGACTTCTCGGGGTTCGACTGCCCTAGTGTTACCAGGAGCGACTGGGTGCCCGTCTCTGCAAAGCCGGTTGGTGGTAATCAGCTCCAAGGTATGAATTAATTAGATGGATCCCAACTTGGAATGGTTACAAAAGCGTCTTGCAAAATATCGGTCTATTGGGAACGATATGTATGAGTCTATAGAAGAGCTCGATGACATGGACAAGTTGGGACAAGGTTTCACGTCGGCTGATCCGTTAGAGGAAGTAGACATAGGAGATGGTTCAATTCCTAGACCGACATTTGTGAACAAGAATTTAAAAGCCGACTATAAGCTCAAGCTAGTCGAGTTGTTAAAAGAATGTGTTTGTTGCTTTGCGTGGGAATATCACGAAATATTTGGCTTGAACCGAGAGTTAGTGGAACATCGGTTGCCTATTAAGGCCGGTTTCAGGCCTTTCAAACAACCGGCCAGAAGGTTCAACCCCAAGATGTATGACCGAATCAAGGAGGAGATCGGTCGTTTGCTTAAAGCTAATTTTATTAGACCATGCAGGTATGCTGATTGGATTTCCAATATTGTGCCTGTGGAAAAGAGGGGATCTGGCAAATTGAGAGTGTTCATTGATTTCAGAGACTTGAATAGAGCTACACCCAAAGATGAGTATCCTATGCCAATAGCCGATATGCTTATTAATGATGCTTCTGGACATAAGGTCATTAGCTTTCTTGATGGTAATGCGGGGTACAATCAAATTTTCATGGCCGAGGAAGACATGTCCAAAACGGCTTTTCGTTGCCCTGGGTTCCTTGGTTTATTTGAGTGGACGGTGATGACCTTTGGGTTAAAAAATGCTGGTGCCACATATCAAAGGGCTATGAACTTAATCTTACATGATTTGCTTTGCGCCATACTTAAAGTCTATATTGATGATATCGTTGTCAACTCGGGTGCTGTTGAATTTCATTTAGCCGACTTGCGCTTAGCTTTTGAAAGAATGAAAATGTATGGTTTAAAGATGAATCCTTTGAAAATGCAGAAGTTCCTTGGCAAAGTGAATTATCTAAGGAGATTCATAGCCAATTTGTCGGGGAAAGTTAACGCATTCACTCCCATCCTTCGGTTGAAAAATGACATTGATTTTACTTGGGGGGCAAGACAGCAAGAAGCATTTGAGATGATCAAGGGTTATTTGTCCACTCCTTCAGTGTTGAAAGCACCCAAGCATGGGGAGCCTTTTAGGCTTTATATTGCAGCGGAAGAAGGCGTCATTGGTGCTGTTTTGACTCAAGAGACCGAAGGAAAGGAGCATGCTATCACTTATTTGAACCGGCGCCTATTGGATGCCGAGACAAGGTATACTTTTGTTGAAAAATTATGCTTATGCCTATATTATGCTTGCACAAAGTTGAGATATTATTTATTGTCTAGTGCTTGCATAGTAGCTTGTCAAACCGATGTCATTAAATACATGTTGCATAGGCCAATTCTTAGTGGTAGAATTAGCAAATGGGCTTATGCTTTGATTGAATATGATTTGACATATGAATCTTTGAAGTCTATGAAAGGCCAAATCGTTGCTACTTTCATTGTCGAACATCAGATTGACGACGGGCGTAGTATTGGCATTGATCTTGTCTCTCTAGTACCATGAAGGTTATATTTCGATAGGTCAGTTTGTAGCAATGGTCAAGGTGTTGGCGTTGTTTATATATCTCCTTATGGTGCTGTTTTTGAGGCCTCATGCCGCTTAGAATATTTTTGCACAAACAATCAAGCCGAATATGAAGCATTGTTATTCGGTTTAGAACTTCTAATTGCTATAGGTGCTACAAATATTGAGGCATTCGGTGATTCGTTGTTAGTAATTTAGCAAATATCTAAGGTTTATCAATGTCTCGACAAATCACTCAATGCTTATCTCGATAAATGTCTAGATGTAATTTCTACCTTGGATTACTTTAGTATTGCTCATATACCTAGACAAGAGAATTGGATTGCAAATAAGTTGGCTCAACAAGCATCTGGTTACCATGTTGATCGTGGTATATTTCATATTTCTGAAGAACCGATGCTTGGTCCCGACCACATAGGTAAGGCTGAACCGGATCCCGCCACTTCGGCCATTAGTGAGAAGCCTAGTATAGGTGACAGCGAGGACTTAAGGAAGCCCATCATTGATTATTTACAGGATCCTGGTAAGAAGGCAGATATGACTGTTCGGCGTATGGCTTTCAAGTATACATTAATAGGTGATGATCTTTATCGCCGGACGGTTGATGGTATTCTGTTAAAGTGCTTGGATGAGGACCAAGCGAGAGTTGCAATGGGAGAAGTGCATGAAGGCATTTGTGGCACTCATCAGTCGGCACACAAGATGAAGTGTTGTTGCGACGTGCTGGATTTTATTGGTCGACGATGATTAATGATTGCTTCAGATATTACAAAGGGTGCGAGGCTTGCCAGAAGTTTGGTGATGTTCAGTTAGCCCCTGCTGCTATGTTACATCCTATTATCAAGCCGTGGCCATTCAGAGGTTGGGGATTGGATTTCATTGGACAAATTTATCCTTCTTCTTCAAAAGGGCATCGGTTTGTGTTAGTAGCTACTGATTATTTTACCAAGTGGTCTGAAGCAGTACCTCTAAAAATATGACCCATGTGGAGGTAATTCAATTCATAACTGAACACATTATTCATAGATTCGGTATCCCTCAAACTTTAACTACGGATCAAGGCTCATCATTCATATCAAAACAAGTGAAAGAATTTGCCAAATCCTAAAAGATAAAGCTGCTCAATTCCTCTCCATATTATGCCCAAGCCAATGGACAAGTTGAATCTAGCAATAAGGTGCTAATCAAGCTTATCAAGAAGAAGATCGAAGATAATCCAAGGAGGTGGCATGAGGTGTTGTCCGAAGCTTTATGGGCACATAGAATTTCAAGGCATAGTGCTACAAAGGTAACTCTATATGAGCTCGTGTATGGACAAGAGGCCGTTTTGCCCGTAGAGGTGAATCTGAGTGCTTTAAGATTAGTCAAGCAAAATGATTTATCGGCGGTAGATTTTCATGATTCGATGATGGATAATCTTGATGAAGTCGTCGATAAACATTTGGTTGCTTTAAAGGCCATAGAAAGAGACAAATTGAGAGTAGCAAGAGCATACAATAAAAAGGTCAAGTTAAAGAGCTTTCAAGTCGGCGACTTAGTATGGAAGGTGATTCTACCAATTGGCTCAAAAGATAACAAGTTTGGGAAGTGGTCTCCGAGTTGGGAAGGTCATTTCAAAATTGTAAGGGTGGTTCCTGGAAATTCATACTTGGTGGAATCCATACAAGGTGCTTTGTTGTCTCGAGCTCTCAATGGCAAATATTTGAAGAAGTTCCACCCAAAACGTATGGCAGGAGGCTTGATAGTGCTGTGGCCGATATGTTATATCGTCCTAAGTAGAGGAGAAGTGGCCGATGAGATTTAAGACATCACCCTAGGCAATAGTGTGGCCGGTGAGATATTTGGTATCGTTCTAAGGATTTGTCATAATGTTTTCGGTAAATACAATCATACCAAAAATAGGGGGGCATGTGTTGATAGTAAGATTTGGCCGAGTTAATCTAATTGCTAATAGCTGAGTCGATCGGTCGATAATTGTTTAGAATTGGTGTTGCCTTGTAGTGAAGGCTTGGCGAATCCAGCATACCGAGTAGTCCGCAGTACTCCCGAGTGGTCCAACGTCCAAACATGCTCACAGTACTATCAAGTCATTCAGCGTGCCGAGTAGCTCAGGCCGAGTGTCCCGCGGCATTCCTGAATTGTCCAACATGCTGAGTTGCTCAGAGTACTACCAAGTCGTGCAGTGCGCCGAGTAGCTTATAGTGTTCTCGAAGGTATCCAAAATGCCGAGTTGCTCATAGTGCCACCAAGTCGTTCAGTGCGCCGAGTAGCCCAAGCCGAGTTCTTGCCGAAGTTGCCCTGCGGGTGGGCCAAGGATATGTTGATTACCAAATTTGGCGCACAAGACTTGGAGGACAAGAAAAAAGAGAAAGGAAAGTCACATGTACGTATTCAGTTAGGATCAGGAGTCCTGCTCTCCTACGGAAAGACCAGCCGCCCTATATAAATATGTGAAGAGTGATGGCCGATTAACAACACACAATCGAACAAATCAATATACTATCTTTCCGTTTACTATTTTTCTCGCCCTCGTTTTTCTACTTCTCGTCCTTCGTTGTTCTTCGTGTTAGACGGCAGCGAACCTCGAGGCTCTAGGGGCGGTCAGGCCGACCTAGGGCAACCTGTAACACCCCAATTTTCCGAAACCTGAAAATCAGGGTCAACAAAAACTTTTGAGAGAATTCCACATATGCCACTCAAAATATGACCGGTTCCAAATATGCCACTGAAAAAATCCGTCTTCCAAATATGCCACTGAAATTTTGCACCGGTTCCATATATGCCATTGACGTCAGTTGACCGTTAGTTGACCGCTAGTTGGCCATTAAGTAGCTATTGAAAAGACAGTTTTGCCCTTTATGTTGTCTTTTATATATGCCACTTTGTAATAAATGTTAAATGTTACAAAAATATCAGAAAATATTTTCTCTAATATATGTAAAAACATGCCCACAAACACAGCTATTATATTTACTACAAAGTAGTATATATGAAAAACAACACAAAGGGCAAAACTGACTTTTCAATAGTCACTTAACGGTCAACTAGCGGTCAACTGACGTCAATGGCATATATGGAACCGGTGCAAAATTTCAGTGGCATATTTAGAAGAGGGACTTTTTCAGTGGCATATTTGGAACCGGACAAATTTTGAGTGGCATATGTGGAATTCTCTCGTAATCAAATCTCAAATTAGTAGTATGTTCGAGGTACACGTGGGATGTCGGTGGCACCCTGACAGGCGGCACATGTTTGCCTGCATAATTAACACCACTCTTGCGCGTGTTTAATTAGTTCCTTGTGTTCGTAGTGCCCGTAATGCAGATTAGTTAATACTAGGAAGTGTCATCATCAACCAGGTTGCGATTAAACAATGCATGGGCACTTTTGCTTAGGTTAACCTTGTCGATCATTAGCTTGAGGTGACTTGGAACTGAGCCAAAGTGGCTTACTCGATCTACCTTCTTTCCTATCTTCTTTCCCACCAAACTTTGAAATGACAAAAATGAAAATTAAATATCCAAAGATTTGAAGAAGATAAAGTTGATTTATTTTTAAAACTTTGAATTCTTGGCAGCGACGCTACAGTAGAGGACGTGGAAAAGGAGGCGAGTCTGACGGTGGGAGGGCTCGGCGGACGGCAACGACAAAGCATTGACATCAAGCGATTCTGACAAAATGCCACGTTTCAAGCGGCGAACAGGCTGCCCCTGTCCAAGTGTCAAGCAGACAAGGTCACCCGTAAAGATAGCATCTCCTTAATCATGATTCGTGATGACAATAACACTATACAAGGCATTTGATCAACACCGCGCACGAGGCACACGATCAAATGGTTATGGTTTGGTTTCTGAAGTTTGATTTAGAGTTCTCAAAATTGCATATCTTTTGGACCGTATATATATGATCGAGCGTCTGAACAATCGTGTTCCTCGTGATGAGATTTTAAGAATTTAATATATCTGGATTTCACGTCAGTCGCGGTTGCTTTTTGTCCCGAATGGTCCTTTTTTATTTGTTCTAGTAGTATTTTTCGTTTCTGTTATTGTGTCGATTTTTGTTCCAAATAATTATTTTATATTTGTTCCAGAAATAGCTTTTGCTCCACATGACTATTTGTTCATTTTCACTAGTAGTTTTGTATTATTTTTTTCAGATCGACAAAAGCAAGATTAGCATCATTACATATGTAATACTAGAACAGTGAATTAAAACATGGGAAGAATTTTTTGTACTAATAGAACCCTATTTCATGGACATAACTCTCACTAACCGCCGGGACATTTTGCCAATAATAGCATACGGGAAGTGTTTTTTCCCGTTGAACGTGACTTTTGATTTTATAATGTAAGACGTATTTTGATTGGTTAAGATAAAATTTTGATCAACAATTACTCTATTAGTATGTGGTTTATGTGACATAAAATTAGATTTGTATTAAAAATACTTACTTATAATTGTAGCTTGCATCACATAAGTCACATATTAATAGAGTAATTGATGATCATAGCCTTGTCTTAACCAATCAAACTACGCATTATATTATGAGACAGAGGAAATACTTTTTAATATAAAATTTAAAAAATAAAAAGATTCAAGAAAATAAATTTGTTGATCGGCAAGTTCTGTCCCATTTCTTAAGCACGGATTTGATGAGATTTCATTTCCAACTTGATAACTTTATCGCTAAGAGATGATAGGTTGAAACAAAAAACACTCTGATGTATAATGTAATTCATGCCCAGTTTCGGGGCACGAATTTCATGGGTATCTTGCAAAAGTTACGTTTGCTTCACGTGAATCATGCGTTTAAAACATGTGCATTGTTTTCCATCGTCACATCTTAAAGACAGACACATGGAGATATATCAACAATATACTTTTTTAGTAAGGTCGTAAGAACTCATAAGCAAACCCTCTGCGATTTATTTGTCGGAAAAGTATACAAGAAGAGGAACAGATGTAACAATGCTCCAAAACTAAGCCGTCAATGCAGAAGAGAAAGGATTGGCTCTCCAACTAGTGTCCTTTTGCCGTACGAAAATACAGGCAGCTTCACTTCTCTCCGTTCATATTTTGACTACCAACACCAAGCTAGCTCGCCAATCTAATTAAGTAATTGTGACTTTGTATTTACGGATCATGGCAGTGCATCCTTTAGGCTCCTGGCATATACTTCCAGCCTCTTCAATCCTTCTCTTGGAGAAGCTGCTTCACCCAACTCTTTAACCATTGCACTGCCAATGATCACTCCATCTCCACCCCACTCCGCAATCTGTCCATTTACAATTTGTACGCAACAACAACTCAATTAGTATTACATTTCGTAGCAAACTTAGTAGCTTGTAGTGAATCTTCCTGTCCGGTAATATGTTATTTACCTGCCTAACATGGTCAGGAGTTGATATGCCAAAGCCAACGGCCACTGCTTTGTTAGTGACCTGCAGACAATAACATAACCATATGAGCATATACGACATTAAATGCTACCAGTTCCTTGATAACAGGAGTGAATTTAATTTCTATTGTGCAAACCTGTTTAATCTCCTTAAGAAGATCCTTGACACGCGGGTTCACGGTTGCACGGGAGCCTGTAACTCCATCGACACTTACCTGCGTAATGTGATCAGGAAATCAGAAATGATATCCGGCCGGTCCCGGCCACAGAGCAAAACTTTCAACAAATAGCTAGGATTCTTTTCTATGCATTCATCTGGCACTCACAAGGTAAACAAATCCTTCGGAAGCTTTTGTGATTTTCTTCATCCTCTCTGCTTGTGTACTTGGTGTTGTAAGCAGTATCTGGAATCATTAATCAAAACAAAAACAGAACATGTTAACAACTAATACTACTGATCCTACTCTGTCTCAGTATTGCAATATATAGTGTTGGAGGGTCCTGCACGTACCAGCTCTAGGTTGTTCTTAATGGCTTCAGTCCTTAAAGCACATATCTCGGTATAAGGAAGATCAGGTACTATAAGACCTGGAACACATGTAACAAGCGTGAATTAGTAACTCCAATATATTGTCACAGTGATTAAACGAATTAATCTTCATATGGAAAAATATGCATGCATACGGATATATGTATATAGCTTTCAGTTTAGCACTTAGAGTATAGTAAACGTGTGCGTAATTAATTAGCTAGCTACTGAACTGCAAGTGGAGTTAATCATCAGTGAGATTAATTAGCTAGCTTACCTCGTACACCGGCTTCTTTGGCCGCGGCAGTGTAGCTCGCCGCTCCTCGCCGCACAATGGGGTTGAAATACGAGAAGATCACCACCGGGCAGGACAGCTCCGGCGTCACCTCCTTCAGCATCGACATCACGGCGTCCGTGGTCGCGCCGGCCGCCAACGCCCGCGCCGCGGAGGCCTGGATGACTGCCCCGTCGGCGGAGGGGTCGGAGAACGGCATGCCGAGCTCGATAACGTCGGCGCCTAGGGTGTCGAGGAGCCTCAGCGCCTCCGCGGTCGTCGCCAGGTCGGGGTCGCCGGCGGTGATGTACGGGATGAACGCCGTCTGCGCGCGCAATACGAAAAGTCAAAAACCTTAATTAACATAAGCTAAGCACGTCCATGCTGCAAATTTAAGCTAAGAACGCTAGCTGCACGTACCTTGCCCTTCTCCCGGACCCTGGACATGACCTGCGCAACCGACAGGCCGCGCCCGCCGGCCGCGGGCACGGGCGCCGTCGCCAGGTCCAGCGACGCGCCCCTCCCCGGCGTGGGCGTGGCCACCGCCGGTTCGAGGGAAGCCGCGGCGGCGGCGAGCGCCCTGACCACAAGCCTCACCGGTGCGCGCACCGCCACCGCCGCCGCCGTACCGCGCCGCCAAGGGTGGCTCCACGGAGCAGAGGAGGTCGACGTGGACGGCGACGCCTTGA
This sequence comes from Stipa capillata, assembly GCA_019208055.1. NCBI lineage: Eukaryota > Viridiplantae > Streptophyta > Magnoliopsida > Poales > Poaceae > Stipa > Stipa capillata. The sequence continues at coordinate 160,940 of JAGXJF010002262.1, forward strand.
GCGCGAAAGCCATATAGCTGCGGTTGCAACGTACGCACGTAACTCAGCTCAACTCAATCCAACGACGTCGCTGTTGCTTCCAACTTTTTTCGACTAAGATTGAGGTAGTGTAGGATGCAGGGGCATGACGTGCTGATCTTCGTGCGTTTATATAGCGGCAGCCGCGGCGGCAGTGCAAGAAGCAGCGGGAGGAAGCTAGGGGGAAATGGTGCGCGTTTGTTCTAGATGGGTGGATCGATTAGTTCAGCTCAAAATTTCACGTGGAGAACGTGCACGATCGGGTGTCAGCGCATGCGTTGCACCTGCACCGTACGTGGACAACGTGCACGATCTGGGTCAGACCCGACCGAAGACTGGGTAACCAGTTTTGTTTCCGACGGAATCTCCAGCACATGCATGGCGGGACAAACTCGTTTACGTAAATTACACCTTTGCTGCGCGTATTTAATTTGGTCTCTTGTTCGGTTTCTTTTTTCAAACCTTGGTTTCGTGTTCGTAGTTCGTCGTAATGCAGATCTCTCCCTAATATTAAAGGACGGGTCCGTCGCTCGGTCGCTCCCGTTCCACATCGCGCGTCGCTCGCCTGGTCCAAAAAATCTGCTGCTCTCCTTCCCCTCCCGGCGGTCTCCTCCGCCCCCGTCCCGTACGGACGCCCGCTGCCGCCATCCATCGCTTCTCCCCCTCCCCCTCCCCTCCCCTCCCCTTGCTGCCCTCTCTTCTCTACCCCCAACACGCACCACACGCCTCCCCTTGCTCCGCTCCCCGCCGATCTCACTCAAGGGTTTCCCTCCTCCGTCTCCGGCGATGGCGGCTCCGGTGGTGGACGCCGAGTACCTGCGCCAGGTCGACGGTGCGCGCCGCGCCCTCCGCGCCCTCATCTCCTCCAAGGGCTGCGCCCCCATCATGCTCCGCCTCGCGTACGTGTCGTCCACACCTCCGATTTACCCCCTGCCTCCTGCTCCTTGTTTTGCTGCTTGCGTTTGCTCCTCTGCCTCTGGTTCACGCGGCGCGGGAGCTCGTCGTGTTTTGCTCAAGTCTGTTGTGCTGAGCTGAATCAGGCGCCAGATTTGGACTCCTGGTTTGGTGGTTGCTGCTACTGCCTGCGGATACAGGGCGTCGCTCGTTTGGCGTGTGTAGTGTTTGCAGTTCGGTTTTGGGCAAGGCAATTTGACAAACACCTTATGTGCGTGCCTCAGTGCTGTGAATGGCTCCTAATTCTGGTTGTATTGCTACGGCTGTGGATGTAACGAGGAAGAGATGGTGTTTAATTCACATTTAGACTATAGTGTTGTTCATAGGTTGCTTTCTCATGTTGGTGGCCTGGAGATGTGTCATGTATTCCTTGCACAATCGCAGGGGAATTGTGAGAGTGAAGGCGCAACTGCACAAGCGTCGGTTCTCAATCCCACCTGCACACATGAAAGAAGCTGAGACGAATTGCCTGTTGTAAGGCTTCGACTTATTGAGCTTTGCTTTGCATGTGATGAGGTGCTGACTGATGGGTACTTTCGTATATAGTTAGGAACAAATGTGTGATGTGTTAATAGGATCAGGTGTGATGCCCAGTCAGGAAGGAATTGCAGGTAGAAGTCAACAAAGCACAAAATTTTGTAAAGAAGGATTACCACAACATATGGCATTTAGTTTTATACACTGGCTTTGTTGCTTGATGGTAAGACTTTCAAGAAGCCAAGACGTCCGTATGAGAAGGAGCGTCTTGACGCTGAGCTGAAACTGGTGGGTGAGTATGTGGCTTCTGGATATTGATATTGAAATAATCATATGTTTGGATTTGCTGGACTTAAAGTTAAAAGGGTTTCCTATCTTCCAGCAAATAGCTCAAAAGCAGGAACATGAAAATGACTTCTCCAATTTATCTCAAACCCTACACCCAACACCACCAGCAGCAGTATTAGTCTTTTCACTAGCTAATATTGCCAGCCTGTACAAAATTGCGGTGCTTGGTAAAGTGTTGATTTAGGAAAATATAATATATGGATATGTGACTTTTTTTGTACTTTCTCACTAAAAGATTGGTGTTCCTGCATTAAATTGATCTCATCTTGTTTTCTCTTCATGTTCAAAGACATGTACGAAATTGAGGCCTGCTACAGACGAGGAGCATAATATATCGATATGTAATTTTTTTGTTCTTTCTCACTAAAAGATTGGTGTTCCTGCATTAAATTGATCTCATCTTGTTTTCTCTTTGTGTTTCAAAGACATATACGAAATTGAGGCCTGCTACAGATGTGGAGCATAATATATGTATATGTGATTATTTTTTGGTTCTTTTTCACTAAAAGATTGATGTTCCTGCATTAAATTGATCTCATCTTGTTTTCTCTTCGTGTTCAAAGACATGTACGAAATTGAGGCCTGCTACAGACGAGGAGCTTCCTTCAGCATACATTGAGGAGTTTAGGTACATTAACTTTGCTATTCTCTCTTCCTCATTTCTTCATTTTCCGTATTACATTGCTATTCCATTTATAATATGTGAACTTATTTGATACAGGAGTGCTTTAGATGTTGAATTGTCCAAATATGTTGGTGAAGCTTATCCAAAAGGGGTATGTGCCGTTTATTGTACCAGTGGAAAGGATGTAGAGGGACCAGGAACTGATTTTGGTTTGGCAGTAGTTATTTCTGCTGCTAGACGCAGCCCACAAAACTTTTGGTTTATGGCTGTAGTGTTTATCATCTGCTTACAATACTTTATTATATGTTTACTTGTACATTCTTACTCAAGAACTTAATACTTTGCTTTTTCTGAACATTTTTTTCCACATAATCTGTCACTAGAACAGTTCATGTAATTGTCAATTTGTGATTATCTATAAGGTTGTATTGTTGTTTGATGCTATGGAAATAGTTCTTGGTCACTGATGCATGTGCTCACTGAGATGTGTGAGAAGTCAGAACATTGTGGAAGGGATCATACCCTGCCACCGAAAGGTTCAGCTGTTGGCACAAAATGGTTAGCTATTGGTGACTGTCATGAAATGTGCTAATTGCTTTCAGTTTTGGATGTTAATTATTGAGGGGAAAGCTGAAGCTGAGCCTTACATTGTTGCCAAGGTTATGGAATTATATACAGATACCTTGTATTTGAGTATCTGACGATATTAGGCTGTGCAAAAAAATTGTGGTTGCTGATGATCGTACTTCCTAAATTTGCAAATAATTCGTCGGCTATTTATTATGGCAGCTTCTGAGAAATTGTTTTTTCGGCTGCTTGTCAAATATCATCGATGGCCATTGAAATTCCACATTTGTCTGAACTATTCGGTTGTTAATGTTTTCGTGAAGCGTTAAAGAGTCATTATTTTGTTCGAGTCTGTTCGGGTAGTAATATGAAATTTCCTTGATTTCTGCTGTATTTGGGGCTACGTCTACTAGAACTGATAGCTTCAATTCAATCAGGTGAGCCATAACAATGCTGAAGCATAATTACTCCAGTTCCTAACCCTGAACTACATAATTGTTCGAGGTCCTTCCTTTTTGCGAGGGAAAGCCGCCTCCGCCCGCAGCTGCCTCGGCCCGTAGCCGTGACGTCGCCGCCTGTAGTGGATGGGGTCCATCGGATCCCGTCAAGGCTGAGGGGCGTGAGTGCGGGGTTGGCGGCGGCCGGATCCGCCGTGGTAGTGCCGTTCGTGGTGGCGACGTGGGGTGGAGGGGACAGGCAGGGAGTGGGAGGGGAAGGGCAGGGGCCGAAGGAGGGCTGCGGGCTGAGAAAGGAAGATGAGGGAGGAGTGGTGCGTGGTGGTGAGGAAGAAGTGGAGTACCTAGGATGCTTAGGTTTTTTTAAAATGAACAATCTTGTAGATGTTAATGCGGAAGTAGAGCTGCAATTTCGTTGATTTTTGCAGTATATGTGTGTGTTGATCTCTCTAATTTCCCTCTCTTTGATTTACTATCAAATAAGCCCGCCTCGCTGGCTTCCATCGCCGACTCGGATCGGCTTGGACATGTTGAAGGAGGAGGCGGGAGGAAGCTTCTGCGGCGTCCCATTTCCGTTGGCGGACGCGGGGACCAGAGCCGGAGCGGAGGAGTCGCTGGCCACCTTGCTGCTGGAGGCCGAAGGCGACGCGGCCATTGGAACCAACAAGAACTGAGATAAATCTAGAAGGGGGTGCTTTGGTGGAAGGATTTGGCAGCGGCACGGCGAGGGCTGGGACTGGGACTGGGACTGGGGCTTCGCCTTTGCGATGAGGTGGAGCAGCGGCAGGAGGCGCCGGCGGCGACCTAGGGTTTCTCTCCTCCTGCTCGCGAGTCGCGAGACGAGTTGTCCGGTTCGATGAGTTGGGCTTAGGCCCAGGCCCATACCAGCATGTCAGGCCCTGATTTTGGATTTTTTTTTCTTTGTAGCCGTTGGATTTGGAATGATTTGAGATGCGTGCATACCGGTGCAACGCACGGGCACGTTTACTAGTTAATTAATACTGCGCGGTTCGACTGCCAAGTTGAACAGCCCCTGGGCCTCCACGGGCTGCTCTGCTCAGATGTCGAGCAAAGAAGAGGGCCCGTACGGATTGCGTTTCTCAGCTAGAGACCTGGGCCCTGGGCCCAGGCCCAGGGCCCTGAGCCCTCTCTCTATACCTCTTGAGCTTCCACTTTCAGCCCAAAATATTTCTCATCACTAAGCTGGCCCTATCGAATCACAGCAACATATAGGCCCACGAGGCCCACATCCTGCTTTGCTGTACGAGCCTACACCACCGCGAGTAAATAAAGCCGAGCGAGCGAGCGACCCAACACTCCTCGATCCCCCACTTCACACTCGCCGAGACCGAACCGCTTTCTTCGCCGGCAGCATCCGCAGCAGCAGCGGAACGAGACACGCCAGGTTTGCCCGCTGCCGTCCGTCGCCGGCGGGCATGGCCGGGCAGCCTCCGCAGGCCCCGGAGGACGACTTCCTCGACCAGTTCTTCTCCCTGACCAACTCCCTCTCCGCTGCCGGCGGTCGCCCTTCCGGCGACCAGCCCTTCTCCCTCGCCCTCAGCCTCGACGCCGCCGCGGACGCCTCCGGGAGCAGGGAGCGCCTCGGCGACGACGCCGAAGGCGGCAAGCCGGTGAGCCTCCCTCTCCACTTTCCCCTTTCCCCTTTTCGTTGGCTTTTTGGCTCTCCCCGACGGCCCGCCTCGCTCCTCGTCGAGTGGAGCCGAAGCTCGTGTGGTGCGCTGCGTGCTAGGCTTATCTCGCTCGCCTCTGCAGGAGCGGGAGACCGTGCAGCTTCCCGGCCTCTTCCCGCCGGTGTTCGGTGGTGGCGTGCAGCCGCCGCACCTTCGCCCAAGCCCGCCTCCCCAGGTACCGTGTTGCAGACAAATTGTGTATGTGTTTTTAGTTTTAGTTTTATAGGGTTAGTGCTAATTGTGTTATATCTGGTTTGCCCTGTTTTGGATTTCAGATGTTCCACGCGCAGCAGCCGAAGCAGGGTGGAGCAGCCGTTGGGCCGCAGCCACGGCGCCGAGACCGAAGGTGCGGGCGCGTCGCGGGCAGGCGACTGACCCCCACAGCATCGCCGAGAGGGTAATGGAATTCGTTCCTGCTGTTAATCTCTCGTAGCTTAGGGCCTTGGAGATATTTTGTTGGTGTGATATGCGTAAGTCATTATCATGCATCCATGCTGTTTTCAAAGGGGCGAGGTATTGGATTTTGGTGCGGACTTTAGCATGGTGTCGGCTTTAGAACAGAATTGGTGGCTCTAAGAAGCGCATTCGATATGCACATGCAATAGTCTGTCTAATGCCCTGGCTTGCACACTGTGAGTCTGTGATTGAGCAATCAAGTTTAACTTGGCACAGAAGCGGCTAAATTTTTATATTGAATACATTCCCTTGCTGGGAAAATCATCATTTGTTTTTTAAATGGTGTTGTGGCATTTGGCGTTTTCTCTAAGGCTCACAATTGCCATGTCGCTGTATTACACTAGATGACTGCTATCTTTCTTTTTTGTGGGGAACGAGATCTTTATTACTCAGAAGTAGGGTACAATCAGCTAAGACAAGTTGTGAAACACAGTCCGGTGAATGGTGTAAACAAACATTGGTGCCACCTCTGGTTGACTGCTATCTTTGATCACTCATATTCATGTTCCAATTGTGTTATGCAGTGAATGTTATGTAATTACTATCTAGCTATAGAATATGACTGCTTTAAGGTAGTCCACATTCTTTGAACTTCGATATCTTATTTCTAGCATTTGTAGAATATTGTTTGCTACTTCTTTGTTGTGCTTATGTATATGAATATCCACTGTAATTCAGGCTGTATTTTGTCACTTTGCATTTCATTTTACAGTTCTGCGAGGTGTTTATTCAGCAGTAGTTTTGAACCATATTTGTTCCAATGCAGCTAAGAAGAGAGAGGATAGCGGAAAGGATGAGGGCCCTACAGGAATTGGTCCCCAATACAAACAAGGTAATCATGCTTATTATACTTGTAGATGTTATTATATAGGTAAAGACTTCTGTGGTTCACATGGCTGCCATTGACACTTGACGGATTTCAGCAAGTGGTCTGGTGTCATGATGTGCTGACAATAATATATTATTTCTGTGCTTCTTATTGTTTTGGCCAATATATTTTCAGCTTTGAAGGATATTATTATCTATCTCACCGAGAACAATAGGCTATAGTATGCCTTCCTTTTGAGATAATCAAGCCCGTATCTTGATAATTATTTAAATATTTTAAAGAAGAATATATGATTTTATAATCACCACATAGAGTCTTAGTTAATATGTAACATCAAAACATGACAACTGAAAGAAATTCTGATGTCTTCTTTAAACTATATGCAGACAGATAGGGCAGCTATGCTAGATGAGATCCTTGATTATGTGAAGTTCCTGAGGCTTCAAGTAAAGGTAAGGTTCACTATGCTATTATATATGAAGCCTCAATCACATTGTGTTTTTACTTGTTGATGGAACCTTGACGCTGTGATGTTAGGTTTTAAGCATGAGCAGACTGGGTGGTGCTGGTGCTGTTGCGCAGCTGGTTGCTGACATTCCACTTTCAGTTAGGTAAACCTGTCACTATTACCTTCTGTCAAATAGGTTTTGACTAATATAGCATTGTGTACTATTACCTTCTGTCAAATTTATTTCTACTGCATTTCAATTAAGGTAGGTATGTCAGTTATCTCAAGTTGTTTCTGAGTTTTTGTTCTGTTTGTATGAAATTCAGAAACATGACACCGTCGTATTACCACCAAAATTATGGCTAGTAAAACCGATTGCTTTTTTGTGTGCTTTTATATGTCACCTACCTTTTTACATGTTATGTAGATATAATTCTGAAATGTTTTTCCATGTCTGTTTCCACTTGCTCTTTCCTTCATTTCTTTTTTCTGTGGAAGTTGCTGCCTATACTGCTGATTGGGAAAGCATCACCTGCAGTTTAATCAGATGTACTGTACAATTACCATAAAAAAGATGCACTGTACAACATACATTTTGTCTTAGTTTTGATACTGAGCATTGCTATTCAAATACAATATAAGCTTTGGGTTTCCCCTGCAATAACCATTCCAATTCCTTTAGGTCTTCAGAAATTCGTTATCAACATATGTTGGTATGAATTTTCTTGCTATATTTCTTCTAGGCAGTGGTGTTGAAAGACGGAATCCATTCAGCACCTTATTTCCATTCTTGACTTTTTATTGATTCACCATCTGTTTGTCCATGCCAGTGCAAACCAGTTGTACTTATTGCTACCAGTTACAATGGTTGTAGCTCTATAGTTGGTACCAGTGAAAATTTCATTGTGCTGGCTAGATGAAAATATTTCAGCCATACCTTCTACATCACCCGTCACGGTTCTATGTCTAGTTCTTTGATCAGCATAATGTCTTCATTGTAAACATTTGCCCTGTTTCAGAGCCCAATTCTAAAGCCTCATACATCCCCAGCATTAGCTCCATGATAGTAATAACATATTGTGCGTTATTTCTTTCTTGAACAATCGTGCCTTCACTTGAAGAATCAATTTGGGAGTCCTTTTCCATTTCTACATTGTCATATCTTTTGGTTGTTGAACTGTATCTTGCTTTAATTTCGTTAGGGGGAAGCAAGCGATAGTGGGAGCAAACAGCAGATTTGGGAAAAGTGGTCAACGGATGGCACAGAAAGACAGGTAGCAAAGCTGATGGATGAAGACATCGGGGCCGCGATGCAATTTCTCCAATCCAAAGCACTCTGCATGATGCCAATCTCTCTTGCCATGGCAATCTATGACACACAACATTCACAGGATGGCCAACCAGTGAAACCTGAACCCAACACTCCTTCCTAGTATAGTAACAGCAACTGTAACATGCATCCCTACAGCTACTAGCAGTGCGTCAACCTATCAAAATGTAAGATAAAAACTGCTCGCTTTGATTCACTAACAAGGAGGCAGGAAAAGACCTAAAAGATCCTCTTCCACTTGAAGTTGTACCATTGGTATATGATGTCACCTACCCCTTTCCATCTTTTGTTCAAAGGTGCTTTAATTGCAAGGATATGGTAAGCAATAACCTGATCATGCTCCTACATCTTTCAATGCCCCTATGAGCGTGAGTGATGGAGAGAGCTAGTAAAGAGTCTGGCATGCTCTCATATTGTTTCTTTTCTGGTCTGTAGTGCACTAGCTATACACTTTGTGGTGGGGACTGCTTTTTTGGTAGTGGGTGTTTGTACTAATCAAAAGGGATTGATTGATGTATGCGTGTGTCTGTAGCCTGCACAAATGTTGACGAAATTTGAACACAAGATGAAATGGGAGATGATGTTGATGGTGATGTTCGTTATCTCCATTTCTCCAAAAGTGGAGACGGAGGCTTTGGTCAATGGAGGCTGAGCGTGCGTTAATCCGCTTGCTAGTGGGTCTGCTATCTATATGCACTACTTTTATCTCTATTGGGTCGTAGTCTTGATAAGAACTGCCATATAAATTTTCTCTTCTATTGTTGGTTAATCCATAAAAGTACTATGTATTTTTTGTTGTGTTATCTACTTCCCCAGATCTGTTTGATGTGTGGAGAACAGCTGTGTTGTGCTGTTCACTTCCCGTAATCACACGGTTTCCTGAGTTTGTGGACAGTTGTGAGAATGACTACTATACAACCTGGGGTCCTGGACAATCGAATTATTTGTGTGACTTGTTTGTTTGCATGTTACTGTAAATTGTTCACTGACTTGATGGATATGTGCTCTCATGTTGTTGCCTTTCATGTTGATAGTAGAGATCTGTACAGACATGGTCAAGTTTCCATCGGAGGCAGGTTACCAGCATCTGGGTTTTAAAAAGTTTAATGTTTGGCGCAATAACTTATCTGGGAACCATTTTATTAAAAAAGGGCTGCTCCTTTTATTTCTAATAGACTGAAATATTGGTCTTCAGAAACTATTGTTGCTTTCATGTCTGCATGAGTGTTGTATACTTGCTGCCATTCGTTTGCAGCTCATTCCTGTTTGAGCTGTGTGCAGAAAATTGTTTTCCAGCTTAGAGCTTTTGGTTGTCCAAATGGATTCATCACATTATCTATGTAATGCTATCCTGTAATCGTTTCTGTGAACCTATCATGTCTTTCTTATGGCGAGTCAATGATATCATGTTCTCATATATATTCTGCACTTGGGCACTAGTTTCAACAGGAAACTGTTTTCTTTTGCAGCTTAACGAAGACAGGATGAAACTTTTGTTGAATTGCCTAGAAAGTGATTTGATCGGTCGTGAAATTTAGATTTTGCTGATGTTCTTAGTTCTGTGGGATATTGTGTATTTGTGCCTGCATTTCACATAAATTTGGCCCCGATAGTTCCATATTCAATGTGATGCGTATTTTTTCTTCTTTTTTCTTCATACAACATGTTACATCATTCTGCAGTACCTGATGCTCTGGTGCTACGATCGTAATGTTGTTCTTGGCTTAAGATAGCTTAAATACGGTTATGTTTTTTTCTTCTGTTTTGAGATGTGGTTGTAGCTGATGTGGAAAGCAGTTGTTTCGCAACATAACTATCGTATCTTAAAACTCTATTCTCTCTCTCTCGTCATTTTGTTGTTGAAAGGACCGAAGGTGCCTACTAGAGGGGGGGGTGAATAGGGGGCTAACAAAAATTACTTTTTTTAACTTGATTAAACAGGTTAAGCCTTAAACAAGAACCAGAGTTAGTTAGCTGTGTAACGGGTGAGTGACATAGGCATCAGATGATGTGTAAATTAGCATGTAGCTGTCACACAGGTGCCTAACACAGGTGTTCTAAGGACTTAGTAAATGATAAGCAATCAATGTGCCTGTGTAACAGGTAACTGATTCAGGTGTGAGATAAGATATATAACAACTGAGATACAGCTAATGAAACACAGGTATAAAGGAGATCTATAATAGATAAACAAAATAAGTCTAAACAATACATGAAAATACTCAAGGAGACAAAGTGTGTTTCATCGAAGTTCCCAGCTCTTCACAGAGTGGTACGTCTCCGTTGAAGAAGCTACTCCGAAGAGATCGCCAGCACCGAATCGTGCTTGTTTCTCCGAGTACCTGACGTTCAGGCCTCTTCCTTTGCTTGTGGGTCATTTTTGCTTGCAGCAGATAGACTTCAATTCACCTTCACAAACGTCTGGTCCAGCCCACACAAGCTTGGGTGATACCAGCGACTCCTACGTCCGTCTAGGAGTAGACACTCTAAGAATAATAGATTCAGCAACAACAACTCTTGGAGGAACCAATGTTCTTTTCTCAAGAACTTTAACTCTCCCGAACTGACACTTAGGAAACTATCGCTTTGTTCGATGGGAAGAGGCTTTGCAACGGTTGAATATGATTCACTGGATTGGCAAAGGTTGAGGCCGAAGACCTCCCCTGGTCCCCTATTTATAGGGTTCACAGGAACTCGACCGTTACACTGTTGCCACGTAGGATTAAGTGGATCACCGGTGTCAGCCACCGGTGACACAGCCAATCACTCCGCCCAACTATAACCGGCTCAAGCAGACCGATACCTGTGTCACCGAAGGCACACACAGGTAAACCCTAAACTGACATAGCAGCACTACTCAGCCCGGTTTTGGCACATGACATGCCCTCAGCGCACAACACTCTCTGAAACCTAATAAGGAGAGAACCTCCGACAGCCCTCCGACTCAGCAGACAAGCCATCGCAGCGCAGGTTTCTTAGCATTTACAAGCTCTCCCCTGGTACAGAGATGTACCTGAGTCACAGAGCGCTAGACCACCTGTGACACAGCTGTGTCACACCGGTGACTCTAACCGCTAGGGTTTTCTACTGCTAGCACTGCAGAGTGCAAGCACAAAACCAGTTTCACACTTGTGCAAAACTGTTGACACAGGGTCACTAACCTCAAAGCATTAGTGCCACTGTCCAACATCCTGAGCATTGAGCAATAGAACCTCCACAGATCATTACTGCATCATCTCTCTTGATAGTACGGGTTTTTCCTATGGACTCAAAGAAACTAGCAAATCTAGGCTTTACCTGCCCACCAACTGCAGTCACGGCCATTGACGCATCAAGCCACCATCACCTTGCTTGCAACTCCTTGCACAGCACCGGCTTCTTCACAGCTGTGGCATAGCTGCCTAGCACAGCCATTCCTTAGTCCTAGAAACCACCCTTGTACCTTTTTGGTGGTCATCCTTTCCCTGATGACCCTTCTTTCTGGAACCTACTAACCTGCCTACACTCAATGTAAACGTTAGATTCCAGTTTGAGTTGCCATTAACCATCAAAACCAACTTGGGGCCTAGATGCTCTTTCAGTTGTCCTACCAGAATGTGTTCCACAGTGGGTGTGAACTGCTCATCCCATTCGTGCCTGGGAACAGGTAAAAAGAAGGGAAACTGTGACTGCTCATGGTAAATGGTCTTGCTTATTTGTTTCTCTGCTTGATGGGATGAAATATTGTTACAGAATAGATGATTCGGCATGAATAAAGCTTGTAATCAAATTAGTTCGAAGAGTTGGCTAGAGTGCTTCGTCGAGTGAGTGAGATAAAGTATGTAAAGTCTTCGTTCCGGTGAGGATCGAATTCAACTATACCTATGGCTTTCAGCTAGAAATTCTCTAGTAGCAAATTGATGCGCAGCATAGCGAACCTTCTCTTCGTCGTTGCATCCGACTGTTTCCAGCTTCCGCTCGGTGTCTAGCAGCCAATCTTCCGCATCCATTAGCTCAGCTGATGTGGAAAAGACCATAGGTCTGGTCTACTGAAAGTCACCCAGGCTAACGCCTCCTTCAGTTGGAGCTTGGGTATCACGAGCTCGTCCTCCCATCTTATTCAACAACTCGGCGAAGAATTTGTTCTGATTCTCCTAGGCTTCGCGCCTTTCTCGCCTTTCTTCTTCAATCTGACGTATATACTGCATGAACATTTCCTCGGTGCTGAACCTTGGTGGTGGTGGTGGAGGTACGCCGCTGCCTCCGCTTCCACTAGCTGCGTCTTCTTTTGCCTTCTGCTCCGCTTCCATTCTGGCCTTCTCTTCGGCTTCCTTCTGGGCTCGCTCATCCATCAACCTACGGCTTTCCTCACTTGGGCTCACCATTCACCTATATTGTGATATGAAGCCAACTTAATAATATGATCTTAAATACATATATTAAGCCTTTGTCTTCATAATCACTACTAAGCACTCATACAGAAATCCGAAAAGATCCATAACTCCAATAAGGCACCCAATTTCATAAAACGTGATAAATCTATGTGCTCTTTATCTACAGTGTCCAGCACAAAAGCAAAAACAAGAGTTTAACTTCCGATATTTAGGGTTCTAACTTTATGATCTATTCCTCTATAGTTATATCCTTAACATGTTTATTTCTCTTGCAAATTAAATTTTGAATCTCAAGAAGATAAGTGATAAGGAAAAATACTCTTGAAGAATTTGAACTGAACCCATATTCTTAGGTAGTTCTATAGATAGCCATAAAAAAGCTGTTAGAAAATAATATGAATATTTTTATCAAAAGAAGACTATAGATAAGAATAATCCTTATAGAGTTTCCGACTTCACTCCTAGGGTTCACAGGTCTCCTAACTAGACTTTTATGCCTAGAGGTCTCGACAATGCTCTGACACCACCTACGGCGACCCACATACTACCCACCTGGATAATATGTCGATCTTTGACATGTCACAGACGAAGTGCCTTCTTGTCCACCACACATCACACAGAGTAGCAGATTGGAAACATTGCAGCGGTCCATATGTTACAAACTGAATTACAACTTGCAACAAAATACAAGGTCTTACAAACTGTTCCCGAAAATACGGGGAATTTAAAACCGTTTATCGTCTGGCTGCAGCAAAAGTCTTTCCTACAACTCTCGACTCACCCGACCTAGTTTTCTATTCAGCGTTGCTCTCATCGAGGAAGTCGACGTAGTAGTCGACGCCTTTGTCTTCCTTCCCGGCGCTTGTTCTTCGAAAACTTCTTCATCAACCTCGACGTAGATCGCTTCCATCTCTGGTGACGGCTCACAGTCTAATCAAAGAAATTAGAATGGAGAGATGAGTATAGAAAGTACTCAACAAGTCCAGGAATAGCAAAGAGGTGTTTGATGCACTATCTACTGAGAACGGCAACATTCTCCAAAAGCAATGCAGTTCTGGCAAGATAAGAGAGTCAAGTTTTAATTTAAGAGACAACGATCTCATGTCTTACAGGCTGCTAGGATCCCCGATGGATCCCTTTCCTGCCGCGTTCGCAGTTTCCGACCAGGAACATGGAGTGACTCAGCCACAATTCTTTACACTCTGCAGAGGTGCGCAACTATACCCACAAACAACAACAGTCGTGCAACTGAGGTGGCCAAACCTCATCTACACTCCTATGGTCATAAAGTCGTTTCACCGCCCGCTCAGTCATACCTCGTGTCGTAGTCCCGCACAACAGGCCAGGGACTACCGGTCTCACATTGACACTACGGGTCCAACGCCTTGTGGATAGCCAACGGCTAACCCCACCTTCCCAACAGTTGATACTCTGGATCCAACTGTTAAGGTCTTTCTTTCCCGGGGGAGTATGATCTATGGCAAAGGTACTTTGGCTTAGCCCCGCCCATACAGGGTATGTGGTTTGCGCGTTCGCTACGGCGCTTAAACACAATCCATCGTTGGTTGCGTTAGCCTTATGTGAAACAAACCCATGTGATGAAATCCGTCTTCCGATGTGCCTTGGGCACCCTTCTAGGATTTCATCACCCACCATGCTATCGCCCAAGAACCGGCGATCAAAAATAAAGCAACAGTTGATTCATCTTTAGAAAATAGAACTTCATTTTGTGCAGGTTGTAGACAAGAGGGAAATTGTAGGTCATTCTCAACGGACATGAACAAGAAACTAGACTTGCCTGGTGACGAGTAGGTAGTGGAGCTCGACTGGTTTGTTTGCTGAACTCCGGTCTCTGATAAAAAGATAATAAAGTCCGATAAGGACTTATCCAGAAAACTTCCGAGCATGAATGCGAATGACATGGCATCATGCATTTATGCGATGATGCATCTATCAACATATTGTAATGGAGTCTAGACATGATTTGCTTAACCATTCTTTAGAATATTTAAAATCGACTAGAAGGATAATCAAGTCTTAGTCATCATTACTATTTTTATCCAGCATTAATCTTTCTTATTATAACCTAGGTCAGCTTAACTTTTAATTTACTTTATGTAATACTTTCCTTTCGTTCATCTCAATCGATTCAAAGGGTCAATTCAAAAATCTTTAAAATCTAGCTTAGGATTTGACTTCCTTATATAGGAACAATGCACCTTACTCACTTTAAAGAGAATTTAATTTTTTTAATAAGTTTAAATTCTTTTCTTTGAGAAATTATCTTAAATTAAGCAATTACTAAAACTCCCAATTCCCAATATACCTATGTATAAACATATACATATATCATTTCTTTCCTCTATGTTTAGAAAGGGAAGGAATAATTCAATTCATTTTCTACTTTAAAGAAGTTAGAAGCCCACATTGTTATATAGTTCAAAATATATTCTTTCCTTTAACCTTCATGCCATTTTTATTTTTTCTTCCATTTTCTTTTCCATTTTATTTTTCCATTTTCCTTTAATCTTCCGCCGACCGGCCCTTTTTTGGCCTAACCGGTGCTTCTGGCCCCTCAACCCAACTCTTTCTCTCTCTCTCACCTCTCTCACGCGCCCGATCGGCTCCATCTCTCCCAGGCACCCCAACGCCGCCGCCGCCTGGGTGCGCCTCCCTTCTCTACCCGAGCCGCCGTCCTCAGCGCTCTGCTCGGCTCCCCCCGAGCACGCGCCCCGATTGCTCCGGTCGCGGGCCTCCACGCCGTCTTCCTTCTGCTTGAAATCGCCCGAGGGCCGCCGCCTCCCAGGTGCCCCGCCGGCCTTGCTCGGGATCTCGCCGCCTTTCCCCATGGTCTCGGGTGCCGCCGCCTTGAGCCTAGGGCCTGGGTTCCGCCGGCCCTGTCGCCGGGCTCTGGTCGCCGGTGCCGTCGCCTCGATGCCTCCACCTTGGCCGCCGCCCGGGACGGCTGAGGCCGGCGTCGCAGCTGCGCCACCGGAGCTCCGTCGGCCCGCCTCCGCTGGTGCTCGGCCGTCATTCTCCTCTAACCAGTAAGCACCTGATTTCCCCCTTCTTGCCTCCTTTCACCCAATTTCCCCATCTAATTTAGGGTTCCTCAATGTTGGTTCCATTGCTTGATTTCTTGTGACCGATAAATTTTAATTTGGTTTATACCTAGTCTGAAAGAGATGATTTGAGCTAAAGCTGTACACAAGCTCGTGCTATCTGGTCACTATTTTTGACATGAACAGATCCCTCAAAATCTTGATTTTGATCCTAGGGCTCCATATAAACCTATGTTCGTGTACGGCAGTTCCTTAAACTGAAGGAGCATGGTCACTGGCTTAAATTCTTACTGATGTTTGTCTGAAATTGATATGAACGGATACTGAACTTGGCTCCTTTTGAGAATTTAAGCTGTTGTTTAGATATATGTGTGTGCTTATCAGTTTGTTGCTGAAAAGAACAAGTGTTGCTCAAATCCTGGTCTATTGCTATGATGGTTAAAATTGAAGAAAGAATTTGAGATAAGTGCAGAGGAAAATTAGATAGGAACATATACCACATATGTTGCCTTAATTTATGAGATGCTGATTTCTGTTGTTGTGTACTGATTACTCAATTTATTCGTGGTACCAATCTGTCATGTTTCTTTTACAGGAATATATATCTGAACATAGCTAATTCGAAATTGGCTAGTTAAGAGAATGGTTGTTTGCTTAATCCTTTGTCGGCTAACGTTGATGCTTATCAAAGCTTTGATATCATATACTGAACACGAACCACTACTACTTAATCTCTAGCCGAGTATTGCTATACTCGAGTGCATGTGCTCATGGCTTTAATCCAAGTGGTAGTGATTCTAGCACTAGCCGTGCTAGTTGGCTAAAGATAAGGACTGATACTATTATTGATCTTAGCTTCCTCATGCTTTCTTCATGACTATGCGGGTATTAGTTTATTTCCTGGTACGAACAAATGCAACCTTGGTCTTTGCCTACAATGATTTTCTTTGTCTAAAAAGGGCTTAGAGAAGATACTACTGATAAAAACAGATTATGCCCTAGCTGCCTTATTACTTGCTTAATTCTGTGATGATTTCTCTGAAAGAAATTTGAGAAAGATAGCAAGGAGTCAGATAAGAACAGATTGCTACCCTTTGCTGCTTTAATAAAACCCAATGATGATTTTAGGATAAGAGAAAAGGCATCACTAAGATAAGGATAGATAATATGCATGCTGCTTACTAAAATCTGAGGGTACTATTGTCACACCCTGTTTTCAAGTGCCCTAATTTCCAAAAACCTAAACCCTAATACGCATATATGCATATATGTTTCAATTATGTCGCGTGCTTATTTGGGTTTCCAACATTTCTCGAAGCATGTCATTTCATGGGAGCACTGAGTTTGGTTGCACCGTCGTGCAACGAACCCAAGTCGTAACCCCTTTATCGCATGTGCATATAAAACCCTAAATCGGACACCCGCACCGTATATGCACAAGCAGCTCCTAAACATAAACCCTAGCGGCAACTCTACCAAAGCTATTCCCCTCTCTTCGAGAATGAGTTCCAAAACCCCTACTACCACCCCACCCCTCTTACCGACCCTAAAACTCTCAAACCCTAATCCCTCAGCCATTCCCCTAATAAGGTTTCTATTCAACAGAAATTCAAAAATCCATATCGCATGTGTATTCTTCCACCCAAAAACTCTGGAAAAATTTCAGAAACTTCTTGAAACTATTTGTCACCCATTTATGAAATAAAATTAGAGGGTCCAATTCAAATATTTTTTATTACATCCAAATTTGAATTTTGATCAAAACCTAGCCTTGAACTACAACCCTTCCAAGTCTTGTTCAGAAAAACCCCTAAAATTCACACAACACTCACCATTGGTCCAGGAACCCAAATATGTGAAAATAATTCCATCCCAAAAATTCTGAATGCCAGCTATCAAACACCTTGCTCCAACCTTTTCTTTCCCATGAAATCAAGATGCAAACCTCCTCCAACTGCCTCAAACTTTCTACCAGGACTCTTGCCACCCTCAGGCACCTGCCCCATCAACTTCACCTCACTAGGTCAACTCTTGTCCTTTTCTCAACACTAATGTCATCTCATGCCGACATCGGCAAGTCCCTTAGCTAACCCTTATCTGCACAATTTGATGCCCCGCTCCCCAAGTTTCCTCCCTTGGCTTGTCTCAGTGTCAGTGGCTCGGCAGTGCACCCCCTGGCATGCACACGTGCTCGCGTGCACGCCCTTACCAATCCAGACTCGTGACGGCCGCGCTCTAGACATACGCTTGCGCACACCGGTGGCATGGCAAGGCCGGCACGCCATCTCCCTTCCATCGCCTACCTCTGCTCCGGACGGCACGCCACCAGGCGGTGCGCCACCACACCAACCGACCTCTACCACAGTCACCACGCCGCCATGTCTCATCGGCAAGGGCTAGCCCCCGCAACACCCACCTCGCCTCCCTCTCATGCCGCTGCTATAAGAGGAACCCCCAGAGCTTCCCCCCTCCCTTTAGGGCCTGCGGACCCGACCCGGGCATCCAAGCCCTACTTCTTCTCTTTCCCGGCCGAGCTCACTCTGCCTCGGCTCACCCCAAAATCCCCGCCACCGAGCCGCATCAGCCCAACCGTCGTCACCACTGCATCCCCTTGGCCACCGAGTTGATTTTCTCGCCTCCGGCCTTTCCAACCGAGCCACCACGCCGCTCTTTTCCCGTCTCCTCCATCAGCGGGAACTATTCGGGGAGGTGAGCTCGTCCTTACCACTCAGTAAGTGAGCAGCTCACCCGAAGGGTTAACCCCGTATCACCGACCGCTGAGTCCCTGGGTGGTTTCGGCCCCCACACCAGTGAGGGTAAGGCTGACGCCGACCGGTGGGCCAAGCCCTTACCATCGACCCACCAGCACCAGCGAAAACACTCCGGCAAATGACGTCTTCGACGTCAGCGTCTGAAGCAGAGAACCGGCCGATTTTCTTTACCAGAAAACCGTCGGTTTTGGTTCGACTGGTTCAGCCTCAAGCTGACTGGTTTTTAACAAACCCCAAAAATAGCTTTGAATCACAAAAATATTTCTGAACTTTTGGCTTAAATCAATTTTCAAATTTCAACTGTTTTCTTGTAGCAACAGAATAAATCTAAAGAATCCATTTTCTTTAAGCTTGTCTAATTATTGTTTGAACTTATAAAATATGTCCAAGACTTTTCCAAAATGATTATAAGCTCTCCTAACCCATCACCCTCCCTCTGGACTTCTATAAAGTTGTTTAAACAAGTGATTTCAAGAAAAGAAGTTAAAGAATCATGAAACCCTAATTCAAGCGATCACCGCATAAAATATAAAGGCATCAACTTCTCTTTCCCCTGTTTGTTCTTGCAAGCATGGCATATGTTCCATACTGGCTTTCCTTTTGGGTGTTTCCTGCCATTTGATTCTTATTGGTGTTCTTTGAAACGTGTAGTTGACGGTGTGAGGTACGTTCGTCAGGAGGAGCCAGAATCATCCCCGCGTCCGGATCAAGATCAGGAACTGCCAGGCAAGCTCTTCACCTTTGATCATGTTGAATCCCATGTTTACTAAATATTATGTTATTTACGAAACATGCATGCTATGTTTTATAACTCGTTATTTTATGTAGTGTAGTTATGGCCGATGCTTAGCAAACCCTAGTTCGACACTGAACTCCTTGTAGCCCTAAGGACTACTTATTCCGGAAATATTATCGAGAACCTAGGGTAGAGTATGTATGTATGCTTAGCCCTGTAGTAGTAAAATTAGGTTTTCATAAAAGGAATGAATACTCACAGATTTCATATGGTGAATAATTGAAAAGGGACCATCGTGTCCGATGGTGTATGAAGGTAATATATCCATGGGTTGGGATATTTTACCGAAAAGAGGTTTTGTTAAAACCAAAAGCAAAATGGAGAAGATTTTGATCCGGGTCGGAAATGAAGGGAGAAAGCAGGAAGAATGTTACATGCGAGGTAATACCCGACGTGGTTCTCGTTGTCCGTTTACGGACGTGGTGAGGAGTCCCTCTCGGATCACATAAGGATCGAAATTAAGTGCCGTTTGGCCAAGTCTTACCGTACGTCCATATGTCCTTTATGGGAAGGACTTGACCTAGTATCCAGTCTGGGACTAGCATGAACCCGTAGGCAGTGTGAGGCATGCAGATGAGGTTGTAACCTCTATAGAGAACAGTTTCCGTTGAAGCGATGTCGTGTTCGCCACAAAGTTGGAACACCAACCTCCTTGTAGCGATGTTACCGACTCAAGCTAGGTTTGGGACATGTCCTTCTGGCGGGTTCATGGCTAGGTTTACTCCGGTGAAGAGTCTCGTTATACTAGCTTTGGTAGTATGCGGTGCACAGTATGCCCAGGGTGACCTACATCTTGTGGGTAAAGCCGTACCACCTCTGCAGAGGGTTAAAACTATTCAAATAGCCGTGTCCACGGTCATGGATAAACTTGGTTGGGCCACACTATAGTAGATTGACATTAAAAAAATAGGTTATGGGTCTAAGGAGGCGATCCGCCGTGTTCGCAGAATGACATGAAAGTTCTCCGTCGTGACGGGAGGAGTGAAGAAGGGATTTCCTCGTTGAAGCGGGCAAACCCAAGTATCCCCGTCGGAGCGGGTGAGCATGAGATTCCCCGTTGGAGCGGGTGATTAATAGACTTTTCGTTGTAGCGAAAAGCACAGATATGATTCCCGTTGTAGCGGGAAGAATAATGTGAACAGATGCTTGTCTCGCAATACCGAGGCAATTTTTCAAAAAAAACTGCTTTTAATATCTACTTACGTATTTCCAGTACAAAACTTACTTTCTCGCACAATATGAGATATAGGATAGAGCCAGTTTCTTGATTTTTCCTTGCATGCGCCAATCCGTGATAAACTCCCTGGGGAGGGTTTGGGAGTACATTCAATGTACTCACCTGGCTTGTTGATGTGGTCAGACGATGAGGAGGAGTACCAGACCGGTGATAGCGACAGCGAATTCGAAACGTAGGGTTCCAACCCCCAGTCAGTTGCCTGTGGTTTGGCATACCGATGGGTTATCTACCGCGTGTTTATTCTGCTGCAGTTTCAATTCGGCCAATAGGCCTGGTTTGTATTAATAAAGACCAAATATGGCTATTTGTGTAACGAACAATGTATTGCATGTCTATGCTATCAAGTGCTTGTGTGTGCTAGCCACTGATCATGGGACTAGCACGTTAAACACAGGGACTTATCCGGCCTTAAAACCGGGTACGCCACACCTATCATGCTAAACTCTTATGCATTTATAAAGTAAGGGTGCTAAAGCTGATTTTTGATAAGCCATTGTTACCTAGTTGGTTGTGCAAGAACTCAGCTTGGGGTCTCCTAAGCTTGCTGGTCCTTACTCCCCTCAATGTTCCATGATGGTCTGCTCTCTTCCACTCCTCTTGTTCTTGTCGCCTAAGGCTCCTGGCTTGAGCTCTAATGTGATAGCTCCGCTCTGGTGGTTGGACTACTGCTGATGCTGGAGTGTTGGTTTTCTGGTTGCCTTACTTTTATCTAAACCAAGCCTTTCCTAGGCTTCTCCGGTGGAAATTGTTTGCCAGCTCATGCTACCTTGGTTGTTACGTGGCACAACCGAATGATGATTTTGGCACTCCACTTGAACCTAGTTGCCTTGCCGGTTAAGGGATTTGACTAAAGCTGAATTTGTGAGTTCCAAAGGGTGACTCCGGATGGATTGAAATTTATCTCCTGTTTTTTAGTTTTATAAATTCTTTCCAACCCAAATTATGGAGGCAAAACTAGTATAAGAAAATAAAATTATTTTGAATACTCCTCCCCTCTTTTCTCCATATATATGTATATTGTAGATTTGTCCAATAGAGGGTCTTAGCCATGTGGCCTTCGGACAATTTTGAAAACAAAAATTGTTTTACAAAACTATTTTCAAAACAAAATTATTTAGGTCATCGGCACTTTTTTGCCCCCGCAGCTAACCCTGCGAATGTCGGCGGAACTGTGTCGGTGAAACCACATTTATTTCAAAACCGTTTTCGAAAACATGCCTCCTACAGCAACGGCGAAAATTCAACGGTTTCGAGTGCATATACTCGACGACCTCGGATGTCGCCTACATTTCCGAAGATCCTCCCCCCTCCGATTCCCGGCGTTCCTTAACTACTCAAGACCCGAAGACTCGGAAGGTTCGAAGATTAGGTTCAGACTTTTGTATAGGTAGAATAACCCATTATGTAATTTCTATTTCTTCCTTGCTCATTTCATTGTAACAATGTTGTATTATAATATTCGTACTATTTGTTCATTCAATAAAGTTTTAAAATTTCCATTTCATGAACATGCATATGATGTATTCGAGACAAATACCATGGATGATGCGTATGCCATGAATGTGAATGCACAGCAATTTCCCCCTCCCCCCCCTCTCGCGCTCTACTCTCGACGTAGTTCGATAGAATCGGGTCAACTCAGCAGCGTGAGTTGACCTGACTTTCTCCTCACGCTTCTCTCGACTACTTGAAAATTAGGGTCCTCACAGTAAGGCATATTTTGATTCGTTAAGACAAATCTTTGACCAATAATTACTCTATTAATATGCATTGTATGTGATACAAAATTATAATCATAGGGAAGTACTTTTGAAGGGGAATCTAATGATATCAATTTTATGTCACATAAATCACATATGAATAGAGTAATTATTGGTCAAAACCTTGTCTTAACCAATTGAAATACGCCTTACATTTTTGGACTGAGGGAGTATATATGGTACAAAATTAATCATGAAAAGTATTTTTAAATAGAAATGTAATGATATCAATTTAATATCACATATATTATATATTAATAGATTAATTATTAATTAAAATATTATTTTAATCAATCGAAATACGTTCTATATTTCTAGACGAACGATATAAAAAATATGCACGACTTACGAGGCAACCGTGAGTCACAGACAGCCCGGCCGCTTACTCGCAACATTCTAACGCAGGCAGGCCGAGCATTCTACGTTGGACGGACCGTCGCTGTAGCTCTGGGAAGCGAACGGCTTGAAACCCACCCGGCCCAACCCAAACCGAAGAACCCCACGGCCAGTCGCCACACCACGCAGGAGCGACGAGACGAGACACTCCTCTCCTCCCCCCCTAGGGTTCAGGCGATGGCGCACGGCGGCCAGCCTCGCCGCGCCCCCGCCGTCCGCCGCCCCAAGTCCTCGGCTCCCGCGGCCGCCACCGACCGGAAGCGGAAGCGGCCCGCCGCCACCAAGACCGTCACGCTCAAGAACCAGATCCGCTCCACTGAGCGCCTCCTCCGCAAGGTACCGGCGGAACTGGGGGTCTCCTCGGCTGCCTATGGCTATGGTTAGAGTTTAGCAGCCGCAGCTTGTGCAGTGGTGATACTAGTTTTAGAGCGAAGCAGTGATTGCTTTGACTGCGTTGATTAAATTTTGCTCAATTAGTATCGGTTGCCACTTGCTAGGTTCAACTGACGCCTCCTTCTGTTTCGATCAGCTCTGTGTAATGCCTGCATTAAGGATTTCAAGTAGTTCGTGCTGTAGCTGGATTGATGCTCGCTTTGGTACATTTTTGTCACCAATGCAACGATCACGTGGAACGTTGCTCGAAAAATAATATATCTGATGTTAAGTATGCAACCTTAACTAGATAAATCTCTAAAAATGTTAGAAAAATCATGTGTTTGTTGTGAAATGGGAGTTACATGCCAGGTCGATGATGACGGTTATCCTAGCTTAACAGGGGACCTGCAGGCTGACAGCTTAACTTATCTGGGAAACAAGTAGGATTAAGGTGACAATTGATGGTAGAAATTTCAGTTCTATTCAAGGAGTCATTGCTTGTGCATGCACGAAATCTGATATCTAGATAGTGTCCATATATGTTTGACTTGGACTAGTCCCATTTTAAGTATCCATGGTCAAAACTTAACCAGAGTGATGAAGTCTGGCATTTGTTGGGGACTTGGGGCCTCTTCCAAATCTAATTCGGGCCATTTTGCGGAACACATCTTAGCACTTTGAGCTTTTCATGAATCAAGATATTAAGCCTTAGCCCTACTTTTATTTCGGCCCTATGTTGAGATGTCGTGTATTTTTTCTTCAGGACCTTCCTAATGACATGAGGGTGGCTCAAGAGAAGAAATTGGAAGACCTGAAGAGGCAGCAAGAGCTTCAGAATCAACTGGCTATTCAACGGACAGTACAATTGAGAGATAGAAAGATAAAGTTTTTTGGTCTGCTATCACTTAATTTTGTTCCTATTAAAGTATAGTGCCCTTTGTCTGCCTGTCTGTACTTATCATTTTCTTGGTGTGGGTGTTCAAACTTCACAGAGAGGCGAAAGATTGAGAGGATGATAAGGCGCCTTGAGAAGCAGCAACGTTCAAATGCTGATGATGCCAGCAACAAACTGTCAGAATTACGAGAAGATCTCGAATATGTTAGAGTAAGCTCACTGCAGTACTTTCTTTTGCTTTCTGGATCATTCTTTTGGCGTTAGAGTTAGTATTTTTTTAGGACTGAGGAGTACCCTCAGCTCATTCGTGACTGGTACTTGAAATAGGTGTTCAATAATTTTCTAGAATCATTGTTTTATCCGAACCTGCTTGAATTGTCAACTAAAGGTTATTTATCTTTACTTGTGTGCAGTTTTTCCCAAAGAATGAGAAGTATTTCCCGCTGTTCACCGGGGGGGGATAACCCAGATGTTGTGGAGAAGAGGAATGTATGGCGTAAACAGATCAAAGACAATCTCATGGCTGCTGCAGCAAATGGAAAGGATTTAGAAGGTGCATGTTTGCATTACTGATTTTCTTGATTATCTATATTATATCTGCATCTTCCATGCACTTTTAACTTTACATTGAAAAAAGTACTAACTTGTTGGCTCTCTATCTACCGTCTAAAGTACTTAATTTTATTTTGCATCACCTAACAGAGACTGCAAGTGATGATGATACCTTGGATGTAAGTGATGATGACTTCTTTATGTCTGGAAGTTCAAGCGATGAAGAGGCAGATGATGAGTGGACCGACAAAAGTACAAAGTATGATTCACGACTCTTAGACATCGTACTTGCCTTTATGTCCCCTTTGATACATCATGCAACAAGGTTGTTGCTTGGAGAGCAGTACAGCATGTGATCAATTTATGGTGGGAAAATATTATATTTCCTAGTATTTGTTCCTCACCAATTTTCTGAGCCTGGATCATAGGCTTGTAATGTTTGTTTCTTTGGATTCTTATGTTAGCTCAAGAATATGCACTGCATAAATGCTGCGTAGAAAGGGCAGGTATCCTAATACACTAATTTTCTGCAGGGAACCAGCTTCCAGTGCTTCAGGAAGGGCAGCATCTGGCATGTCAAGCGATGAAAAGAACCAGGTTGTTCTCTGCAGTGTGTCCCAACTTCTTTCCAATAAGAGCTTTGCTTCCTTATATTTAACCCACGTAGTATGCAATGCAGCGGCAGAGAGATGCTCGAGTTCTTATGCCACCACCTCGCTCATTAGCACCAAATAGAGCTAGATCTGTGGAGAAACGTGCGCTACCCAGCTCTAGCAATACTTTGAACAGCACAAGCGGTAACTCATTCAAAAATAGGAGAGCATCAAATCTGTCTGGAGATCACAACAGTGCTCTGAGTTCAAATTCTGATGCTCATAAACCACGTCGCAAAAGGAGACCTAAGAAGAAAAGGAAGCAGGTATAACCTTTGCATGTTTGCTTTAAATGCCATCTGATTTTTTTCATGATAACTATATTACACAAAACAGATGAACAGCTGATAAATTTGTATCTGTCCTGTTTCTCAAGTCTATTGGATTCTACTATTCTATTTCCACTCATGTGGTCCCTTGGTGAAATGTTCTAATTATGGAATTAGTCAGAAGTTATCTGATTGTATGAGCACTCAAGGATTTTGTAGCCACTCAGACATTGTATGTTAATCATACAACAAGTGAAAACAGTGATAACCCTAAACTCTAAAGAACATGAAAGAATTTTTTTCTGCATGATGTGTGTATAACTGTAAGTTGGTTATGCTTGGCTTTTTTACACAAGTTGGTGATAGTGTATCATTGGGAATAATATCTTAGTTGGTTTGCTTTGTACCATTTGTCTGCCTGAGCAGAACATTACCCATGCAATATCACTGTAGTTTGTACTCTATGTGTAATCAATACACCAAGTCTCCTCATGCTGCTTGTCCATCTTAACAGGCATGAATATTCTGAAGCATGAGGGAGGCAGAAACGAATATTATTTCCCGCCAAAGTGTGACTTCAAGGCTTGTTAATTTGAAAAGGAAAAACACAGCATGTGTGCCTGAGCAAGTTGATGATTTTGTACGCTCTATTGTTGTAAAATGACCCTTCTATTGCTCTGCATCCAATTGTTTTACAGCAACACTTACCGTCCAAAACTGAATGCATACTAATTTTTATCCTGTTTCTCCATGATTCAGTCAACCCATGGTACTGGAAATCAGGAATTGGTCGACAGATCCATGCATTCGGTATTTCAGTACACACTGATTCTTGTCTGAAGGCATGCTTTTACCATTCCTTGCTAGGCTGTGAACCGGTTGTCCTTGTCTGCTCCCTGCCGAGATCCCATGACCTGCGAGCATGATATCGATGTTGTATTGTCTGCCTACTGTCTGATTCCGATCTCTACCATGATTCATGTGGGTCTAGTGCACGTTGTCTGTAGCCCTCATTTGCAACGACAATTTAATTCTTTCATGTTGTCACATCACACCTGTTTTCTAGTTCTTTTTACCGAGCAATGTTACATCGGCGGCTGCATTTCTTTGCCCTCTGCGTGCATTCTAGCCATGATTTCTCGTGCGTCCATGGCCTGTGGTCTGTGGAGCGTGGAGGTCCCGGTTATGAGTTATGACATGCTCTGCAGTGACATTCTGGCTGCAGGTGCAGTGACTCCTCTGCATCAGTATCACTGAGCGGAGCAGGAACTCCGGGAATTGGCGCGTGTTTCTTTTTGGAAAATTGAGTGCGTGTTTCTACAATTTTTGGCAGGAATAAAAAATTACCACTGACCTTCTTTTAAACACACACTGAAAGGAAGCTTTAACGGACTTCGGTACGCAGGTACCGTTGTCCCAATCGCACGTATGTGTGTACTCTGGGAATAGATGAATCGCGTTGTTGAAGCTAGAGTTTGAGGCTTACGAGCAAACGGCTGCTTTAGCTAATTGAGCTTAGCTCAGTCCTCAATTATCACTGAAGATGATTGCACGGTAAAATGATGTTTTTGGGGACTTGGTATAAAGCTGTCTCCATAACAGTAGCCATTAATATCAAATTTGTTAGGGTTAATCAATGGTGGATGAGAGATTGATTACCAGAAACAAAGAATTTCTGTTCTGAGTTCACTAGGATCTGGCTTTAATGCTACCAGGTGAATTTTAAAGGCATCCAGGTGAAGGTAAAACTATAAGAAAAGAAGAGAAAAGTAAGAGCAATGACAAGACAAGAAGAACGAATGAATCAATGAAACAGAGCTTCTTGATCAGACGTATTCTGGTTTGACAGTTGACACACTACTAGTTTTTTATGACTTCTATCATCAGCACACAGAAAAGGAATCTTGGAGAAAAAACGACCACCTGGAATCAAATTGCCCTCTCTTTTTACCTCTTTTCCCCCAGATCTCAGGTTTCTTCATCGATCGCTACAGATGAACTCAAAACTAAAAAAGAAAAAACTTATACACACAAATCTCTGTTCTTCCTGTTGAATCTCTGACCCTATATGTACAACACTGCCGATCCGGCCGGCGCGCGTATTTCTGAATCCTGATCACCCCGAACGATCAGTCTCGTGTACGTACGAAACACGAAGAGTCCACGTGTAACCCGGCCTCTTGGATCGATCTCATGCGTTCAGCCATGACCTGATCTGGCGTCCATGCTCATGGATAGAAGGACACCGTGCATCGCATCGCATCGATCTCTCGTGAGCCACGGCCAACTTGCATCTGTCCAAACTTATCGACGAAATTTCTCGTCGATCTAAGCTTTTGGGTTAACTAGTATGCTTAGGCGATGTTTGATGTTTTCTCCTAATCATCTTGCTTCGGACCCTCTCATTATCCTCAGCTTCTTGCAAGAACAGATGAACATGCTGCAAATAGAACAATTACTCGTTAGACTCTTTCTTTTTCACAGATCCACACGATGATACAAGTAACATATGTATGGAGATCTTGGTACTTACTCCCACGGCACGTCGCCGGCGAGCATGAGGTCGCCGTCCTTGTCCTCGTACGCGACGGCGAACTGGCTGTCCGGCGCCGCCGAGGAGAAGCAGCCGAAGAGCGCGTCCAGCGCGTCCCTGAGCTCCCCGTACCCTCCGTACGTCCTCAGGTCGACCTTCCGGAGGTACGGCGCCCCGTCCATGCTCACTTTCACGTACAGCCCTCCCCCTCTCTTCCCGGCTTCCTGCTCGCCGTCCTTCGCCCTCACCGCCGCCGCCGCCGCCTGGAACGTGCACTTCCGGTACGCCGCCACCGGCGGCCACCCCACCACCTGCACCCTGCACACACACAAGAAGGAAAACCATTAGCTCTTGCAAAAAAGTGAGACACAAACTTCACCTGTTACCATCAGACATGTGCATGCACGTAAGATCGATGCAACTTTGTGCTGGAACTTACTTGGATGCAGGTGCGGCGTCGTCCATGTCGTCGGTCCCGGAGGCCTCGCTCTTCGCCGCCGCTGCCGGCCGCTTCTTCGCCGCCGCCACGGCGCCGCCGACGGCCACGTCGCAGCTGCCGCCGCTGCCGGGCGGGCCGAGCCGCAGCTCCGCGTCGATGATCACCATGGATATGTGCGCAGAGCAGAGAGAGATCCACACGAGAAGTGCGTGAGATCGATGGAGCAAGCTAGCTAACCCTTCCCTTGTGCGTCTGAGATGGACTTGGACGTTTCCTTCGTATCGGTTGCGTGCCTTCGCATATATAGAGTGGGCGAGGGTTCGGGTTCGGGTTGGTGTGGTTAGCGGTTGCGTGCTAGCTCGCAATGACGCTAGGACATGCCACAGCGGCAGACATCTGGGCCCAGGGGACAGCGAGGGAGGCGTGGGTCCCGCGGGCGTCGTGTCTGGGCCCAGGCAGACAGGTGGGGCCGGGAGTGATGGACCAGGTCGGGGTAGATTCCCGTGCGGCGAGGGTGGTGGGACCGGGGGACAGGCAGCGCATGTGGGTGTGGGTGCGGTGGGGCCCGGCGGTCGGTGGGCCAGCGGCTGCCACGGTGAGGGGGGGGGGCTCACACGTGTCGCGATCCGGCCAGCCTGGTCTCTGGTCTCGACCGCACCGCTCGCTCGTGCATTGCATGGCCATGTCACGCGCGCTCTACGATGAGCTGATGGGTACGTGTCAGTTGTCATGGACCCATAACCAAATACGTCCGAGTCTGGCTAATTACCCTCTACGGAAATTGTTTAGGCAATCACGGCTCCTAGGTAGACGAGGGCACGTGTGTAATATAATGATAGGTAGAGATAGCTGACATCGCTTGCACTTATCTGTTGATATTGGGGACTCACCAATACAATGGTAGCGATGACGTATGCCTACTGTTTTGATGTGTATCGTCAAGTATCGCGCGGAAGCTATATATCTCTTCCACTCGTCGTCTCTTTACACGTTAGAGATTTTCTCTCTACGTGACACGATGAAAAGATGGCTAGCTGACGCCACACTAGTATGCTTAGTGTGCTTAGGACACGGTACAATGTGATTTCGGAGTTACATGACCAACAACGTACGCAATGATGCAGGATAATGATTAGATCGGCAGGAACAAAATCCTCAATAATCAGGCATAATACACACGCAGCAAATCGGCGCCATTAGAGAGACATATAGAGAGAAAGAGATACGCGCGAGTATATATGCATGACATACGCAGATCTGGATGCATGGGCCAACGAACCAAGACAACTAAGCACAAGCGAAAGCACGCAACTTTTGCTTGCTTGGATGCACGCATGCGCTTCCAGCCAGCCAGCCCGGGTCGGGAACGCAGATCTCGTGCTGCTGTCGTGACAACCGAACCGGGCGAGCACGCTTTTCCTGCTGGGCCTGGGTTGTTGCTGCCTGTCCCCTCGTGACAACGAACCAACCAACCCCCACAGCAGCTCGATCGGTGCCCGTGCGCCTAGTGATCATGCGGATATACGCGGTTGGTCACATGTATAATTTGCGCATTATTCTTCGGGCACGCGCTCACTTCTGATGAAAGACACCTCCGTGATTCTCACCAATATTGCTAGTATATAGATGTGTGGATTAGCATGAATTTGTGACAAATTAATACGCCTATTTGCGACCTGTAAGACAAACAAACTCGTAATTTTGCCGTTGATCGATAGTACTAGCGTCTTGTTGCTTACACAGGTCTGTTTAGTTCCTAGTCTACTAACTCATAACCGTAGCTGTTAGCCACAAGACACGTTAGCACATCGATTGGACTGAGAAGGTCCATTCTGTTGGTGCGATGTTGTTTGTGATCCTTTACAATTTGGTTTTGCTAATTCTTCGGTTGTGAAATTTTTGTAGACTTCGGTTACATGAAATCATACGTTACTAATTAAACCTAAAATTTTAATCTCAAAAAGGTGCAACTTTTTTCTCCAGACACTCAAAAATGTATAATTTAAGTTGAATATTATTATAATTTTTAGTTTATAGGTTGTATACAAAAGAAGGTAAGATGAAGATGGTTGGAGCCGGTTATTAATACCAGTTCGCGTAATTACCCACGTTTAGAGAGACAGGCGGGTGATCGAGCATTCTAGAATGTCCCCTGATTTGTCTGGACGGTTGAAATTAGCGACGATCAGAGCACACGGCATCGTACAAGAAAAAGTATGGCATGGGTCACTCCGGGTCGGGAAAGTGTTAGATCTACGTGCTATCTTACGGTAATATATTAATTGTTGCATTTGACACCTAGAACATTCCATGATGTTCCGTTTCGTGCCAAAATTGACTAGCTGACCTTTCAACCGGAGCAGGTAACTCGACTTTTCAACCGTAAAACAGATCGGTTCAAATCAAATGCCCTGCTTTCAACTCACGGAACGCTGATAGCGCTATCGCTGCACGTAATATAGGGATCGACCCGGTGAATGTGGAAAACATAAACGCGTGCTCGGTGCTCCGTGGTCTGCACCGATTTCTCAGCTAGACCCATGTGAGTCAGGCTGATGCTGCATGGTACAGTGTTTGGTTGTCTGTATTTGCTGAACTTGATTTAAGAGATAAATTGTTTGATTGGTTATTTTTTTATCCACAAGTTGCTTGCAAGCACAAATTTAGAAGATGGGATGGTGGTTTGAATGCCGAAAATTTACATTAATTTCAGGACACGTTTAGTGGATATGACAGTATATTTATCCACACGTACAAGTAGGAGAACAATTCTCAAGCGAGCACCAATATTTGAGCAGTTTCGTCAGCTGAGGTACCGTCAGTATACTTGCCTTCACAGCAGGTTATAATCACACAGCGAAAGGTTACCGAACGGTACGCCGGCTCTGGCCATCTTCTTCGGCCGGCCATGCACCACCACCGCAGCTTCCCCTCGTCCTCCGCCGCTCCGGCCCCCTCCCGCGCGACCTTCTTCTCCGGCGAGCTATGACTGTGTCCAGGTTGATCAATACGATGAATTGATGAGCTCCCTTGGATATGCAGATCGAACGGTTAGCAGCTATGCCGTAAACGTCGGTTTGCTTGTGTAACCTTTCTCACTCACATACGTGTGTTATGTAGGCCCTTGCAATGCGCATTGGGGCCATGCATGGCCCATGGCGGCTTGACGCATATGTGGTCCTGGATCCGATCCGGCCGGACGGGCAAGCACCAACCTACACGTACGTGTGCACGTCCATCCGTCCACTCCTCCCGCTCGGTTACATGCACGGCCACGAAACTCACGTAGCCATCCATCCACGTCGTGCGCGCGCGCGCACGTACAAACACGGCCGCAACCGCGCGCGCGCGCCCGTGTCCCCCCCTCTTTACTCCCCTGCCGGCCCTTCCCCGGTCGCTCACCGAACACGCCCACATGCGCGCGCGTAAATGCGCGCGGCGACGTCGCCAGCCACGGAGCCACCACCATCAATCGCGTACGACGCGCACGTCCGCGCGCGCGCGCTCGTGCGCGTGCCTCGCGGGCCCGGGCACCGGCACCGGCACCCGCTCGCCCGCACGCCGACGCCGACGTCGACGTCGGTCGCCGTCGATGGGCTCCGCGCGCCACCGGCCGCCGGGCCCCTCCCTCTCGCAATTATCGCCAGCGCCTGCGCCAGCCGCCCGGCGCTTGGGTACGTACGCTGCGGCCTCCTGCTCTGGCCTGGTGCGTCGCGGCATGAGCACATGTGTGCGCGCCTGTGTCGCGACGTGCGCAAGTCCGGCCATTGATGGATGGACGCAGGCTGAAGGTAGTGAACAGCTCAGGTGGCGGTGGCGGCATCATCAGGAAATAATAAAGCACAGCCTGGTAGCAAGTAGGCAATAACAAAGGCCTTTTTTTAGGGCGAGGCTGGCGGTGGTAAATTCTGTATTTCCATGTCTCCTTTGCAGCCACAGACCTTTTTTATCCTTCAAGTACCATTGCCGTTCAGGTAAACAGTTTGATCTACGCACCCCGCACGATTTGCAGTAACAAAGGCGCAACAGCAAAGAAATTACATTTTCGACAATTAACAGCGGTGCTCTGTAAGAGATTAATTGGCGTAATGCAGTCATGGACACCACTAAGATCTTCTGTGCAAATATCATGTATTGGATTAATGGGCAGACCAAAACTTTATCATCATGATCATGCTACAGACAAGAAATGACCCCGTGAATTAATAAAAGCATGAGTCGTATCTGTCTGAAAAGGAAGAAATTTCAGTTGGACCCTATTGCAGCTCATGTAGCATTTCCCTGTCAGGAGAAGTCAAAAAAAAACTCAGACTATGGATTAGCATGTTATCTAAGAGAACGGGAAAATAAGAGGCGCTGAAATACCTTAGATTTACACTTATCTGATTTGGAGTCACCAGCTTGTTGTTTGCTAACGAATGGTTGCTTGAAAGGAAGGAGCTAGCTCTATTCGACCCATGTATGGCTCCAATGCCTTTGGCACTTCAACGCCACCCTCCTTCTGGTACTTCTCCAGAATACAGCAAAGGGTCCTCTCACTGGCAGCGAACATGCATGCTTTTGGAGGACCGCTGCATTCGTTTCCTCCAGCCGATCACTACCACAACAGATTGCCGAGTTCATCCTCCTTTGGTCCAGGATTCAGGAGGTGCACCTCTACCCAGACGTGTCGGATTCAATCCGTTGGAGATGGACGGCTTCGGGCGAGTACTCGACAGGCTCTGCTTACCGTTTTCAGTTCGCTTGAGCTGTCGCTCCATTCAATGCCAAAAATATCTCGAAAACACACACCGAGCCAAAAGACAAGATATTTGCCTGGTTGCTCCTTCACAGCAGTGCTCTTACTGCTAATAGGTTGGCGGTGCGTGGTTGGCTCCATGAGGAGGTCTACGGGCTGTGTGATACTGAAGCAGAGACTAACATGCACCTCGCAAAAGATCGCACCTTTGCCCAGGGTGTTGTGGTGGGGTCGGGTCCTGGAGTGGCATCCAGTCAACCCCACACTCAATTCCATAGTCTAGATGACTGGTGAGAAGCGAGCATTGTGGACATGGAGAAGAGGCAAAAGCAATGTGTTGAAAGGATTCTCTATACGTGCTTTCGAATGTTTGGAAAGAGCAAAATAAGTTAATTTTTCAAAGGAACTCATTTGAGGTGGTAGAGGTAGCCTTCAGGGCCTTGGCACAGAAGGCCATGGCGATTGGAACTGTAACATAGCGCACCCTGTTTTTCTTCCCTTTTTTTTGTTCTCTTTTCTTTTTCCATCTATATATGCTACGCTTGATTCGGTTTTCTCCTTTTTAATGAAATTGGTAGAACGTCTGCCTTTCCCAACAAAACAAATGGCAGTGAACATAGAGTTCAGCACATGAACAAACTGCTTTGGTTGCTCATCATTCTGTAATTTAAACAGATATAAGTGGTGATAGTTGGTAAAACATTTTGATCTACACCAGGGAAAAGTGAAGCAGATTGATGTACTCCTACTATCTACAGGGGTCCATGTAAAACAAAATCTTGCTTTTTTCTGGCCATAGCCTATTCCAAGTCTGCTTGCTTGATAATCTGTGCAATTTGAACAGGACACTAATTCTCTGAAGGTTTTTTTTATGCAGCGAACCATGCTTCCAAGTCACACTTTTTAGCTGCAGCACCATTAAGAGCACCAGACACAACGGAAACAATTTGATATGGTAGGCCAATCTGCAAGACGGACATCAAAGAAATGAGATTAGAAATGTCCGGAAAGACAAGAGTCCACGATATAAACATGGTGTTTAACGCTTGCAAAGCTTCTGATACATACCTCCTTATAGAAATCTTCTGAATTCTCAATCATCTCTTCATGCATCTCCCAGGATTCACCGTCATTTGGACTTGCGCACAGTATTGCTCAATTTTTTCAAACAACTGGACTCTGAGGATGCCAATCGTATCCCTCCCGTGTGAACCAGCTTCTTTCGGAAGCATGTGGAGTGCCCAGCATATCTAAATGGGCGTAATTTATTATCAAATTACTAGTACTCATCAACTAAAGACAAACTACCTAAAGTTAGACATTACTCATCAATCAGCAGGATACATTCGATCACCTAGATGATAAGCACATAGCAGTTGCTCGGGTGTAGGTATAATATACTTTTCCTCTCCATCACATGTTAACCACCAAATGAGGCTAATGGTCATGGACTTACATTTTTATCAAATAATACTACCGAAACATCATCCTGTTCAAATCAAACACAGCATATTACAATAATCAAAATATTTTTTGGAATGTACAATGGGGAAGTCTAAACATAACTGACAGGATGAGAACCAAACGAGTAGCGATACTTCAAACATTAAAGCAAAATAGTTACCTGAGAACTGAATGTATCATTTCGAATTGCCTAAACATAATCTTAACTTTAATACAACTGGGGTGATGCTTATCACAAAGTTATGAACGCAGAATGACAAACTGATAACAAGATATTGTGTTACCATCCCCCGGAAAGCTTTGGAAAACATGGCTTAATTGTTGAGAACACAAACAAATGCAAGTCGTGCCCACATTTCCATGGACTTACTTTGTAAAGTTCCTCATCAAACTGGGTCAACTGGGCACATTTTGCCATATTTCCTTTCTCATGAAAAAAGGAGTTTGTATTAGCTTGAAGCCTTGTTTTCTCAGGAAAGCTAGCCCAAAATTTATCAATGCTAGTTTCAGGAGGACATCTTCATCCTTCAAATAATAACTCCTTCCACCAGCTACATCAGCACCTGCAAAAATTGAATAGGCAACAAAGTATGAGAGGTACCTTAAAGTTTTGGAGATAAATAAACAACATTAGCAACCATGGGTTTCTGTGTATTGAATAGATCCAGGGTCCTGTGCTATCACCGTATAAAAGAGAAGGCTGGTACTTTAAATTTAAGAAAGATTCTCTATAAGCTTAGAGGATGGTACATGCATGCAGGCGGCTTTTTGAGGTAAACAGAAAAGGTGGTTCCTATTCTGCAACATAATTCGATGGTTTGGGGTTTCGAAACACGATATTCATAGGGGCAAGGTAAACATACGAATACAGGAACGCAGTAGACAGAGGAATAAAAGAATAACTATCAACTCCATTTCCATCTCTGTATCAAGGTCATGCACCGTATTTCTTAAGCACGGCTATGAAGCCAACAAAGACGATGCTGGACTGCCCTCTACCGAGGCAGAGAACAAATGAGAACAGGAAATGATTATAAAATGCTGAAAGTAGGTATTAGATTGAATGTATAGGAACAAGTGAACACGAAAACAGTATAACAGATTGTCATCTTAAAGATGATGGCTTTCCTCATTTCTTACTCTCGCCTTTCAGATATGTATATGAATTTTTGTCGATCTAAACAGGGGAGTCTCGTATCACAGTTTGCTTGAACTGCAAGTGTGTTTTTTGCTTATGATGATAGAGCAAATATGGCCTGAACAGTAGCATAACAGTATTTTGAGAACAAACTAGCACAACAATTGGGTAATGGTCTGTGCATCACTCAGATAAGGCGCCAAATCTGCTGGTTCAATTGCGCTAATTGAAAGCAGAAATTCCACTCAATAAAAAGAATACGATTGCGCTAACAAAAGAAGCAAGCTACTACAACAAATAGAGAATGTTTTTTAACATATACCCTTATCCAAACTCCAAAGCAACAATGTCAAGCATCCTGCAGAGATCCACATGATTCTTCAAATTGTCTTCCAACCTCCTCTCTCTCATGTCCGTACAATAGCATTGTTTGCCTGTGAAAATGACCTGTTAGATCCCTTGTGTTGAGCTTTATATCAGTTAAGTGGAACCAAATTCAGCAGGACTGCTTCACACTTCCATAATTGAATCCGGTCATCCAGAATAGGCATGCTCACAAATAAATTCAACCTAATGGGATATTGTTATAGCAGCGTAAAGTACAACAAGAGTTCCAAGAACAGAAGGATGAGAGTGAGAACCAGGGTTGGAATGGAGATAGTAGTTCTGTGACTAGTGCATCACAAATCTCCCAATGAACAATTAGTGAAATAACTTGTGAAATCTAATATTTGGGGTAAGGATCATATCAAGCGCGAGCTGCCCTGCAGCGGTACGGATCCTGGGGGTCAAGGACTGCGGATGTGGAAGGGTTTGGGAGAGGAGGAGCTCTTACTCTGGCGCCACTCCTGGTCGAGGGCAATGACCTCGTCGAGGAGCCCGACAGGGGCGGAGTGGCTGCGCTGCGACCTATGGATTTGCTCGAATCACCCGCCACTTCTCTTTGCGGAATTGGTTGATGCCGAGCAGCTTCTGGCGCCACGGCGTAGGAGCGGCGGCGGCAGCGGGGAGGAAGTGCTACGAGGGTATTGCCGCAAGGGGGGGTTGTAATTCATGATCATTCGTTGGAACGAAAGACTTCCGACAATCCACCGTCCTGTCCGAACAGCTTGTTCCCCTGTTCGCCTTCACCCACACCTCCCCCTTACCCCGTTCTCCTTCGACC
This sequence comes from Stipa capillata, assembly GCA_019208055.1. Classification (NCBI taxonomy): domain Eukaryota; kingdom Viridiplantae; phylum Streptophyta; class Magnoliopsida; order Poales; family Poaceae; genus Stipa; species Stipa capillata. The sequence continues at coordinate 197,754 of JAGXJF010002262.1, forward strand.
TCCCCTACCGGCACCGGCCGTCGCCGGCGATCGGCGGCGGCGGCGCCATCACCAAAGAAAAAAAAGAATGGCTTCCAACCAAAATCAAATCAGATTTCACCCGAGAATATATATTTTAGGATTCTTGATGATGTTGCGCCAAAAATTTCGAGATGTTGCGGTTCTTTTTTGCAATGTTGTAACTGTTCCATGTTGCATTAGTATATTTTGGGACGTTGCGCTCTATTACTTTGCATATTGCGGTGTGCTATTTTGGTGTGTTGCATGAAGATTCTTGTCAATGTTGCAGTAAACTCTATTTGTTGCACGAAGAAATTTTGATTTTGTAATATGGTATCTCTATTTGCTGCATTAGTCTTTCTCGATGCTACAGTACATTAGTTTTGCATGTTGTAATGTGCTATTTTGGTGTGTTGCAGTAAGATGCTTGTCATTTTGCAGTAAACTTCATTGTACACTAAGAAATTTTGATAGTAGTTCTATTTGTTGTGGTTAATTTGTTCGAATGTTGCAGTATAGTATTTCCAAAATGTTGCAGTAAGGTGTATTCATTGTTGTTGTTTTTTGTACTTCCCATCCGATGATGGCTATGAAAAAATCATTCCAAAAGGCCGATTAGTTGAGAGACATGGGCTCAAATCAAAACGATTGGACATCTGACAAGAGGGAGGCAAGAGCATCGAGCTAGCGAGGCACGCCAGCGGTTGTGAATGTTCGCGAGGAGAGAACGATGTTGGGAGGCAGCGGGATCGGGTGTGATGCATGATCGATCTAATGGTGGGAGGGGCATCTGATGGAGAGCCTTAGTCGGACGTCGGACGTGAAAGATTGAGGTTTATCGACTAGAGGGGGGTGAATAGGAGATTATCAAATTTTACTCAAATTAGTTGTTTAGCATGTAAGAGTGAGGCAGATTAGGAATGAAGCAATAAATGTCAAACTAAATCTAGCTCAAATTGAAGAATAACAACAAAGTAAAGAGCTAGAAATGAAGACACAAGATTTTAATTCTGAAGGAACGATCAAGCATTCCATTAGATTAGGAAATGCTGGCAAGATCACCAGCAACAGCATTCATTACAAACTCAGGAAACTGGCCAGACCAGATTACAGAACTACAATTTCCCAAGCCAACCCCATACGCAGCTAAAGTGTGCGCAGCCTCATTACAAGACCTGGGGCAAACATTTACAGTTACAGCATCAAAACCAACCCTTAACTGAAGCTTGATGTCCTGAAAAAGAGACCCCAAAACTGCTGAATTATATTCATCAGAAGAAATCGCCCTCTTCAGCACGGTGGAATCAGTTTCTAAAATGATTTTACTGCAGCCCATCTCTGCTGCACCATTTAAAGCACTAAGCATAGCTAAAGCTTCAGCGTGGAGAGCATTTGTTAAGTGCCTCAGATTGCCTGATCCTGCTGCAACTAGATCCCCCAAGTCATTCCTAATTGTGAATCCCCAACCTCCCATGTTTGTTGCTTCATAGAAAGCGCCATCAGTATTGATTTTCAAGAAACCACTTGAGGGGGGAGACCACTTCTGGATGAGGGGTTTCTTCGGAGTCATCTTCATGTGCTTTATATTCCTGAAATCCAGCAAATGGTAGTTAATAGAGGCCAAAATAGATTCAGGAGCTCTCATTTCATTACCTGCAACCACCCTGTTCCTTTCATGCCACCAAATCCAGCACAGAGTGCACACTTCCAGCTGTTGTTCATCCTCCAACTGGAAAACCTCTTCAAAAAAGTTCAGAGGATCAAGGCATTGAGAGAGCTTTAGTCTGATCTGTTCCATTTGGGCCATTCTCCAAATAATTTTCACTTTTTTGCATCCCACAAAACAGTGACCTCCATCTTCATCAACCTGCAGCATAAAGGGCAACGAGTATCGACATCCAGGCCTCTACGCTTCAATCTTGTTTTGAGAGGTAGACTGTATGTTGCCATTCTCCACAGAAATGCCGGACCTTATTCGGAAGGGGCAGAGCCCATAGTTTTTTTCCAATTGAAACCCAAGACTTTCCTCTTTGCTGGCTGAGCTAGATGCCAATCCAGAAGTTGAGTTCCTACAGTTAGAGTCCATTGCCACTTTATATGCTGACTTCACCGAGAAGATCCCTTTCTCATCAAAATGCCAAGCAATGAAATCCTTAAAGTTTCCATGAACTGGAATTCTCATGATTATCTCTGCATCTTCCGTATTGAAGGTCTGATTTAACTAGTTCCATATCCCATGAATTTGTGACTGGATCTATGAGCTCGCTTACTTTTGAAATAAGGTGATTCCCTTTAAGAGAGGTTACCTTCCTAGTTGAGCCTCGAGGGAGCCAGGGTCTGCCCAATGTTGATGTCTCTCCCATCTCCTACTCTCCATATAATTCCCTTCTTCAAGAGTTGAACACCTTTCAAAATACTTCGCCATGCATAGGAGATACCGCTGATGGGCCTTGCTTCCAATATGCTGCTACTAGGATGATATTTTGCTGCAAGTACCCTAGCGCACAAAGAGGAAGGATTCTGTAATAGGCGCCATGCTTGTCTTGCAAGCATAGCCATGTTGAAAAGGTGTAAGTCCCTAAAACCCAGGCCACCATCCTTCTTTGGTTTTGACAACTTCTGCCAGGACAGCCAATGAATCTTGTTCTCTTTGTCCGACTGACTCCACCAGAATCTGTTAACCATTGAACTGAGATCATCGCACAAGGATTTAGTTATGTCAAAACAGGCCATGAAGTATACTGGGATCGCCTGGGCTGCTGCCTTGATTAGCACTTCTTTGCCTGCTTTGGAAAGAAGTTTTTCCTTCCAACCCTGCAACTTGTTCCACACTTTCTCTTTAATAAATTGGAAAGTCTTAGTTTTTGCTCTTCCAATGTAAGCAGGCAAACCCAAATATCTCCCTTTGAGACCTTCTGAAGAGATTTTCAAAGTGCTTCTCACTTCTTCCCTTTGCCAAGTCTGGGTGTTCTTGCTGAAAAGAATTGTTGATTTATCCTTATTAATCACTTGACCCGAGCATGTTTCATAAGACTCCAGGATAGAACTGATTACTCGAGCATTTTGTGCATTTGCCTCCATGAGCAAAAGAGAGTCATCCGCAAAAAGGAGATGGCTTATACTCGGAGCTTCCCTACAGATTCTTATTCCCTTCAAGCTGCCATTTCTCTCCGCTTCATATAGCATAGCAGAGAAGCCCTCCGCACATAGAAGAAAGAGATATGGCGATAGAGGATCTCCCTGGCGTAAACCTCTTTGAGGTAGGATTACGTCTGTCACATCCTTGTTCACCTTCACTTGGTATCTGACAGAAGTAACACAACTCATTACCAGATTGACCCAGTCATGTCGAAACCCCAGCCTTATCATAATGTCATGAAGAGAACCCCATTCGACACGATCATATGCTTTACTCATGTCCAACTTCAAGGCCGCATAGCCCACTTTCCCACTTCTCTTTCTCTGTAAAAAATGAGTTAGTTCGTAGGCTAACAAAATATTATCAGAAATTAAGCGGCCAGGAACAAAGGCACTTTGATTGGGAGATATAATGTCGGGGAGGAAAGTTTTCAATCTATTAGTGATTACTTTAGACATCACCTTGTAAATTACATTGCAGAGGCTGATGGGACGCAACTCCTTCATGCTTCCAGGATGGGCATTCTTCGGAATCAAAACCACCATGGTGTCATTCCATCCTTCTGGCATAACTCCCCCCCCTTAGAGTGTTTAAAACCTCTTTAGTCACTTGGTCTCCCACTATGTGCCAAAACCTCTTAAAAAAGATTGCAGGCATGCCATCTGGTCCAGGTGCTTTGAGATCCCCTATACTAAACATTGCCGACCTCACCTCCTCCTCTGTATAATCAGCACAAAGGTACTCATTCATTTGCTTTGAGACTTTTGGTTTAACTGCACCCAGGATATTTTCATTGCTAGGGCCCTGCCATAGATGTGAAGAGATCAAGAAAATACCCAGCAACATGTTCCCGTAATTGTTCTTCCCCTTCTATCCACACACCATCTTCACCTTTCAGTCTTCTAATTGTATTCTTTCTCTTCCTCTCAGAAGCAACAGCATGAAAGAAAGCTGTATTTTTATCTCCTACTTGAAGCCATTTGACGTGAGCTCTCTGTTTCCAAAACACATCTCTCTGCTGCTCTAATCTTTCCAGCTTCTCTCTCAAGAAGTGTTCACGAGATACAAAATTCTGCTCATCTGGTGATCTTCTGATTTGTTCCAGTTCCCCTCTAATTCCTTTGATTCTTTTCTCCAGATCACCCAAAACATTTCTATCCCATTCGCAAAGATCCCCTGCAATTCTTCTCAGTCTCTGTGATAAATTACACTCCCCCCACAGAATAGCAGTGTTCCAGGCATTGTTAACCACCTCCTCGCAGTTTTCCTCCTGGAGCCACTTTGCTTCAAACCTGAAAGCATTCATTCCTCTTTTCCTTCTCCAAGTTTTCGCTGCCCCTTCCAATATTATGGTTAAGGGCCGATGATCTGAGTGTCTTGGATCCCCCACCATGACCTTGGAGTGAGGGAATCTCGAACACCAGCTCCTGGAGCCCACAGCTCTATCAATCCTTTCCTTAACAAATCTAGCAGCTTCACGACTATTATTCCTCCACGTATACTTATCGCCAATGAACCCCAAGTCATGTAGTCCACAGTCTGATAGGGCCATACGAAAATTCTCCATCTGATTTGGAGCCCGAGTTGGTCCTCCTTTCTTCTCATGGTTGAAAAGAACCTCATTGAAATCCCCTGCACACATCCATGGAAGATTAAGTTGGAAATTTAGGGTCCTCAAAAGCTTCCATGTCTTATCCCTCTTGTTAGCTGCAGGTTCTCCATATATGCCTGTGAATCTCCACTTAAAACCGTCTTGTTCCATGATCACCACATCTATGTGATATCTGGAGAAATTATGGAGTTCGACATTTACATGTCTTTTCCATAACAAGGCTAGTCCCCCACTCCTGCCTTCACAATCCCTTACCACCATATTTGACATGCCCAGAAGGTACTTAAACCATTGCATTCCCCTTTCATCCGTCTTGGTCTCGGATAGGAATAAAATATCAGGGTCCTCCTGCTTCTGGAGATCCAGAAGACCACGAACTGCCGGGCCATTCCCCAATCCCCGACAGTTCCAAGCTGATATCTTCATTTTGGCTCGCCAGGCTGTCCCCGCAGCCCGGCGTTAAGCACTTCAGATTTGGTATTTTCTTCATACACACCAGCCCCTCTAGCCTCACCATCCATATCAACTCTAGACTTCTTTGGGTTCACAGCCTCCATGTCTATCTCCATCAGGTCACTATTCCTCTTTTTCAAAGCAGTATCAGTTACCTGTTTCTCTTGGTGAACCTCCCTAGATCCATGCAGTCGCTTAAAGGTGCCTCGTTTCCTGCTAGCCTCAGATATCTCTCCCCTGTTTCCCTTCTGCTTATCGAGAGCCACATCCTTCTGTCCCGCTGGGTCTTCATCTTTCTTACCGGCAAGGGTGTTCACGTTTTTATTCCCTGTCTCATCTGGAACTTTATTTTCATCAAAGACCAACTTCTTGCCATCCACTACCTCCTTTGTGCTATCCTTAGCTGATTTAAGAGGGCTCGTAACTTCATTTTCTTCACCATCTTTCAGATCTCCAGCTGTCCTGCCAGTTAATAGATTCTTCTTCCAGGAAGGACCATCGCTCCCCTGTTTACTTTCCTTGCTCCCTGTACTTTGAGTGAACCAGAAGTCCCCACGATCATTCGAGCTCTTGCTTTTTTCTTCACTAGAGCTTCCCTTATACATAACTGCACGTAACCATGGCCCAAATTGTCTATCACCTGCATTCCTGGCTTTAGAAGGACAAACTCTTTCAGTGTGGCCGATGATACCGCAGCTGTAACAAAAGTCTGGGAGGTGCTCATATTCAAAGGATACAATTTTCTCCTTCTCTTTTTTCTCTTTCTCCATGATCTCAGCTCTCATCAAATCCTCATCAGCTTGTCCCTGATCTTCTTCCTCATCCTCAACTTCTAACAATATGAATCTCATAATGGGGACAGTAATATCTAGCTTCACTTTGATCCTCATAAAGGCCCCCATTGCATTTCCGTTCTCATCCAAATCAACATCCAGAAACTCCCCAATTTGATCACCCACTAGCTTCCCCGTTTCTGTGCTCATCAATCCCATTGGAATGCCATAAGCCCTTACCCATATAGGAATCCATCTAAAATCATAGTCATCAATGGTTTTAGTTGGAATGAAATTCTCCATCACCAATAAATCCTTGTTAAACATCCATGGTCCATCACACACTGCTTTGTTCTTGCTCATCTCATCATAAAACTAAACAAGAAACGATTCCTACCTAGATCTTTACAATCAAGTCTAAAGAAAGGGCACCAAACACCTCTCAGAGTTCTTCCCAGGTATTCAGCTTTTGCTGGTTTGTCCGAGAGAAGCTTACCCACTGCCTGGAGCTTACCAACTTCCAAGGAACATGCCTGCTTCTTCCCAATCTTCACGCTTCTCTTCTCGGCATCCGAAAGCTTCAAACTCTTTAACCTGCCTTCCACTCCCTCCATGACTGGGGTCTTCTCACCCCCCATGGTAGCCGTCCCCCGCACTAGGGCGGGTCGAAATCTCCGGTGACACCCCGCCCCTTCCCCTGCCTTGATTTGCTAGCGAAAAGGGGCGCAAGAGATTTCAAAGCAGCCTCCTCTCAGATTTTGGTGATCTCTCACCCACAAACGAGAAAAAGGGGATCCCGACTTCTGGAGCCTTTCACCGCTTTGTCTGCACTATGGGCGTGGTGGGAGAGAAGAAAACGGCTTCAGATTCGGAACCAGAGCGATGGATTGGGTGGGGGAAATGAGAAGGGGAGCTCGATTTCCGTGGATTTAGGAAGGGGATTGGGCGGCGAAATTTGCCGACGAGACTACAGTGGGCAGTCGCCCAGAAGTCGCCAGAAGGTCGAACCAAACCGTCACGGGAGGACGGACTCGTCTTTTCTTAATTCTTTTTATTTATTCCTTTAGAAAGAGATAAGAATTGGTTTGGTGAATCGGAAATAATTTTATTTTATAGAAAAATTGAAGTAAAAATTTAAAAAAGGAATTTGTCGAAATTTTTCTTTTTTCTTGTTGAATAATGCCAAATCAAATCCAAAAAATATCCAAAAATCCAAAAGTAAAAAGGAAATGAATTAGTTAATTCAATAAGAGAGAAAAAGGTACTTGCTCAATCACTCATAGTAGATCTTGAGGTGATCCCCGAACCTTCACAAACTGTTGGAGGTGAATCCACAAGTTGGAGCTCTTCAATGACGCCTAACCGGCTAGGAGATGCCAAATCTCAAGCTCTTGCTTGGATGCTCAAACAGATCTCAGAACTCTCAAGGCTTTCCTCTCTCAAAGTAGATCTCAAGGAGTCAAGAGGAAAGGGGAACACAGGTGTGAGAGAATTTCTCTTTGCGCTAAGTGTCCTCCCGAGCCCGCAGAGGGTCAGGGGCTATTTATAGCCACAGCTCAGAAAAGAGTCGTTAGGTACAAAGATTCTTCCTCGGCATAACCGGAATACAAAACCGGAAGCACCAGGTTTCAAACCAACGGTCAGATCTGAGGAACTCAGATGCACAGCGAAAGTTTTCAACACAAAGTCGGTAGTTCCGAAAGGAACACGGTCACACCGGGATTGAAGAATATACTCCGCAGAGTTACTTCCAGAGTAATTCCCGGTAGTGCCGACTTTGAAGACGGTTGAACCGAGTTTTGAAGAGTTGACACATTCTTCTTCCACAGAGAAGAAACTCGGTCAAACCGGAAACTAACTCGGTAGCATAGCTTTTTCAAATAGACCTAAGTCCATAATAGATTCTCGGCATCACCGGAAACGGAACCGGTATGACCGAAGACATCACACACAGATGACTTAATCTAGGGCAACAGAAGACCTAAATCCAGAAGGGATTCTCGGTACAACCGGAAGCAAAACCGGTGTAACCGAAGACAAACCATATGAGACTTAGTCTGAGACAACATAAGACCTAAGTCCAGAAGAGATTCTCGGTGCAATCGGAAACAGAACCGGAAGAACCGAAGATAAAACGAGTAGGACTTAGTCTAGGATATCAGAAGCATATTCCGGAAGTACCGATCTTAAAAATGGACATACCGGTTTCCGAAATATGAAACTAGGGCAAACTCTAAGCGCAGGGTTCTCTAACTCTTCGACACAGAGGCCATTCTCTCGGCAGCACCGGGTTGAAGACCGGTCATGCCGCAATTGAAACTCTTCGAGGCTTGAGATGACTTAGTCTTCAACCTCGCAACAGAGGTCAATCTCGGTACAACTGATTCTTCAAACTGGTATTACCGAGAATCACTGTTTGTGTCTTAGAAAGAGACTTCAAATGAGTCTTCTGAGATTTGATTGAGCACACATGAAGGTTCTTCTTCTAACTTAGATATCTCACCCCTCTTAATAGGTGGCTTATCCTATAGACTTAAATGATCTTTTGATCATATCAAAGACTAGAAAACATCACTAATCTTCTAGGTCCAAGCCTTCCTTCATCTTTAACTTTTTAGGGTCGACATCCGTTGGTTAAACCAACTACTTGGGGACTATACACCTGAATACACTTAGTAAACCATTGTCCCTTAATCATTTGTTATTAATCATCAAAACCTATTAGGGGCACTAGATGCACTTTCAGGACGCCTAGTTGTACTCATAAAATTTTTAAATGTGGCATTTTAGCGAAGAGGCAAACTACTACGTGTCATTTTATCAAGTATAGTGTATTGGGAGTCATTTTAGCAAGTGGCAATGTACAAAGGGGAATTTTATCAAATCCCTCGTCATTTTAACAGTAGTATCTATGAATATAAAAATGCATCTATGTCCCTAAACTTGTGTTTAGTGGTTTTTGGTGATTAATGACAATCGGGTTCGTGGACTAATCATTTTCTCGAGTCTGGAAAGTGTGTGTATGAGTTAGAAACCACTTCATGAGATTGCATCACGAGGATGATCCTACGAGCCTGTGAAGCACATGATTGATGGTATTGAGACGTGCATCATGTGTGAATGAACTTCAAGTAAAGATTCCATCTTGTGGAGATGGACAGTTGAAGAGTGGGTTCAAGGTGTGAACCAATATGAGATTTATGGATGAACTCGAGATAGTTAACATCGAGCTTGAAAGACATGCCACTTATGATCGTATGATCAAGTGATTTTTGTAAGAAATCGTGAAGTGCATTTTATGGACCAATCCATTGGTTATGTATGAGAAACGTGTGTCGTTTAGGTTCCATTTAGTGAGATGGCATCAAGTGGATGATCTCACAAGTTTCAAGTGTGAGGTCATCAAGTGTTGAATGGTCATCAAGTGAGAAGGGCAAGCTCAAGATAAACGTCATGTGTGGACATATGCTTAAATCTTGCGATTTATCAAGTGTTAATAAACATGTGAAGATGGCTTTAAGAGGGCATGATAGAGCTTGAGGATGAAGCATAAATAATTAAGTGGTTTGGTGAGTAATGTCAATCATGCCTGTGAAATAATCATTTACTATGCGTTTAGAAAGTGTGAGGGTTAGGTTCACTTCATGATGCTATATCAAGACGATTATCTCACCAAAACTCAGGTAAAGATGGCATCAAGGTGCATTGAGTGTTGTCATAAGCTTTAGAGGGTGCTTTATATGAGAGTGATATTCAAAATTTTTGATATGGTCATTATGTGAGGATGAATATCAAACAAAGTTTAAATGTTGATAAGCACCAAGAGATGACGATGTCAAGATGTGTAAGTTCAAATCAAGTATTATGTGGAGACATATACTTGAAACTTGTGGTGCATCAAGTTATGATTGACAAACCAGTGAAGATATCTTCAAGAGAAATTTTCCTATATTGGTTTATGGGAAAGCAAATTGCAAGACTTCATCGAGCTAAAGAAATTGAAAAAAGATTGTGACTTGGAGCAAGAATATCGTTTTCATCAATTTAAGTGGAATGCTCAAGATAAATGTATGCTTAGCTAGGTGTTCCTAGTTTCATTGGTTTAGAAGTGTTTGGATGAAGACTGAGTTATATGATAGATAATCGTTCTATCAAGAGGCGTTGTTGGATAAGTAGCTTGAATGAGTCATCAGTTGAGTGCTCAAACCTTTGCATAAGTTGCATTCTCCTCTTTGCTAATCTTGGTTTGAATCTTGTTTCATCAAACATTCCTTTGATGGTATTTGATGTCTCGGTTGCACCGTTGTATTGAGGAGAAATAATTTCTTAGTTTGGATCAACTGTTTGCCTTCTAGACACTTTTTGCTATGCTGAAATCTGCAATATTAGAACCTTCGAGATTAAACTTAAACCTCCATGATTAGGTGCTGAACTCACTAAGTTTGATCTCATAATCTTCAAGTTTGAAGTCAGAGCCTCTGTCGGAGTATTATTCCGGCAATACTAACTATGGGGCGGTGTACGAGTAGCAGATCTAGATGGGTGCATACGGGACACAGAGTTTAGACAGGTTCGGGGCCCTCGAGAAGAGGTAATACCCTACGTCCTGTGTTTGGTGGCTAGTATTGATATATCCCGTATGAGGGTATGAGTCTATGCCTACGATCAGATGATCTGAGAGCTCTATCTTTTTATCTACCTACCCAGGGATCCCTACCTGGCCTTATATAGGCGGCCAAGGTAGAGTTACAAGAGTCCGGATCGGCTTACAGATATGTTTCCTATTCGGTTACAACTGCCACCCGGGAGTCCGGGCAGGTACGTGTCCATGTCTTGTACTCCAAGTCGATGATGCACCCCCGTGTTGTAGTCGGACTCTGAGTAGTCGGTCTGGCCCACCCTATGCCCGAGTGGCCAGTTTTGTCCTCCTTGACGATACCGGGTGCTATATCATCGTCAGTAGCCCCCGAGCCTTCGGCCGACTGGATTAGTCGGGCGGAGGCTCCTTGTCTTGTTATAGATTTCACTCTGGGGGCACGAACAGTGCACCCAGAGGGTGTAGCCCCCGAGCCTCCACTCGTTTCGTGGAACCGAGCGGAGGGTTTTTATGATTCCCGAGTAGCTGATTTTTGTCTTGGTTACGCCGAGTGCTTTTGCCCTCTCCCCTAGGCAGGCTTCCCGAGTGGCATCCGCCTGAGCGGGCCTCGTCATCACTTGCGGGGAGAATGTGAGGGACTTTAGAACTTCATGAGCCCCCGACTGAATTCCTGAGTAGTATCTGGTGTCCCGAGCGGCTCAGGTCCAACTAGTGTCCCTCTGGGGGAATACCCTCGGAATTCACGTCAGAACTAGAATACAGGCTGCAGTGCTTCGATCCCGAGTTGTTCGGTGTCTGTCTAGAGCAGTCGGACAGAGGTTCTTTGTTGTAGATTTCATTCTGGGGGCACGAACAGTGCACCCAGAGGGTGTAGCCCCCGGGCCTCCACTCGGTTCGTGGAACCGAGCGGAGGGTCTTGATGATTTTCTCGAGGCTGATGGAGGAGGAGGAGGTCCATGCTGCAGCGAAACGCCTTCGCCGACCGCGCTAACCTGTTGAAGTAGGAATAAAATACATGAACCGTTCGCAAATGCATGTTAAGTACTCGGGAAGTCTGAGTGTGACTTTGCATGTTTTGGTGAACTTGTGTCATGTTTATTAATCTCTTCTTTCGTAAAGATTCGTTCATGTGTAAGTTAGCCCTTTGTGTGTGCTCTTGCCGACCCGTCGTATCCCCCATTGCGTTGAGATTAGCCGTGGGCTGTTTCCCGTATAGCGTAGGGTTGTGGCGTAGACCGGCGATCGAAGACGAAGAGTTAACGCCGGGCTGTTTACACAGTACTAAAATAATTGTTGAAAGAGAGGAGCCCGAGTGCGTTTAGGCGCACCCAGTGTGGTGTAGCCCTCCCGAGTGTCCGCTATGTGTAGCCGTGGGCATTTCATAGCAGGTCAGTCGAGAAAGCCTGAAGGTTACTCGGATGGAGCAAAGAAATATTTATTCACTTATTCATAATTAAAACATGGAAGTACAAGCTTAAGCATAGAAACGACTTAGCTGTTCAATGTTCCAAGCGTTGGTGACGAGATTGCCGTTTTTATCCTTCAGTCGGTAAGCCCCCGGGCGTAGTCGGGCGGCAACGTATGACGCATCCGAGTCCACCATGAAGTCCTCCCGAGAAGGATTATGGCTTCCCAAACTCTTGAAGCCGTCCGAATCGTAGTCGAGGACAGGTAGAAGGGACTCGATCGTACCAACCAGCCGGATCTCTATTGGACGGGTGAAGACCCGTTCCCGAGCAGTAGATCCGATTCGAGCGCGATCAGTTGTTGGAGTTGACCGCCGAAGTAGTCAACTCGGATGAGGTTCCGAGCACTAAAGACGATGAAGCCCCAGGCAACTGGCTGAAAGCCGAGTCGCCGAGGTAGAGCCTGTTGAGCAAGTCGGCATTGGAGTCGGCGATGAAACCCCCGGGCAACTGGCTGGAAGCCGAGTCGCCGAGGTAGAGCCTGCCGAGCAAGTCGGCGATGAAGTCGGCAATGAAGCCCCCGGGCAACTGGCTGGAAGCCGAGTCGCCGAGGTAGAGCCTGCCGAGCGATGAAGTCGGCAATGAAGCCCCCGGGCAACTGGCTGGAAGCCGAGTCGCCGAGGTAGAGCCTGCCGAGCGATGAAGTCGAGCTTTCCGAATCGGAGAACTTATCCTGGAGTGGCGACGGAGGTCCGGGGGTCGAGCTCATGACCTGGTCCCGGAACAAAGTCACCGTCGTTGTTGAAGAAACCCATCTGGATCTGTTCAGATGGATCTACGCGCACAGCCCCTACCTGGCGCGCCAACTGTCGGAGTATTATTCCGGCAATACTAACTATGGGGCGGTGTACGGTAGCAGATCTAGATGGGTGCATACGGGACACAGAGTTTAGACAGGTTCGGGCCCTCGAGAAGAGGTAATACCCTACGTCCTGTGTTTGGTGGCTAGTATTGATATATCCCGTATGAGGGTATGAGTCTATGCCTACGATCAGATGATCTGAGAGCTCTATCTTTTTGTCTACCTACCCGGGGATCCCTACCTGGCCTTATATAGGCGGCCAAGGTAGAGTTACAAGAGTCCGGATCGGCTTACAGATATGTTTCCTATTCGGTTACAACTGCCACCCGGGAGTCCGGCAGGTACGTGTCCATGTCTTGTACTCCAAGTCGATGATGCACCCCCGTGTTGTAGTCGGACTCTGAGTAGTCGGTCTGGCCCACCCTATGCCCGAGTGGCCAGTTTTGTCCTCCTTGACGATACCCGGGTGCTATATCATCGTCAGCCTCCGACTTGGGTTCTGGACTCTCTAAGTTTGAATCCGGAAAGCTCTAAGATTGATTTCAGACCCTCCGAGCTTTCTCTCTGTCCACGCTGATATAGCCATTGGTTTTAAATCTCAGAACCTCCGAGTTTGGTTCCGAAACCTCTGACTTTTTGCACAGAAAAGTGTGTGACGGTTAGTGTTTTAGGGTAGACTATAAGTAGCCACATTGCCCGGATTGAGGAGTGAGTTGCTACCCCTAAAGATCATTACTTGAGCTCTTCATGCTGCTCCCTTCCACTTAATAGCCTGTAAGGCATATGTTGCTCTCAGTGATGTGTGAGAGGAGTTTGTGCATTGTGTTGCACTTGACGAATGTATTGATTACATCGATTTGAGCTCTCCGCATTGATTATGTTTTAAGTGGAAGTCTAAGAGCTTGTTACTCTTGGAGGCCATCGCTTTCTAGATGGTCTGGTTGAGTTGAGCTCAGTGATCTCTTTAAGAAGATCGTGAAGAGGCCCAAGGAGTCGTGAATGGTCGTGTAACTCACCATTTATGGAGTGGAGAAATGAATTATCCATAGCGAGAGGTTTCTTGCTAAAGACAAGGACTTTGAGAGAATAGCTTGATTCGGAGCCGACCTGTTTGTTAGAACAAACTTTCTCAATTGAGACATAGGGTAATTGGTGTATATCTGAATTTCGAGAACAACCATCATTTTTGTCTCTTGTATCCTTTACTTATTTTCAATCATATCTTGCTATTTGAACTTGTGTAATTATCTTGTGTAGAAATTATTTTGCTTGCTTGTCATCTTATGATTGCATATCTTGACTTATACTTGTTGACCTATTGTTTTATATTTTGAACTTGTGCAAAGTCGATTAGTTAATTTTTGTATTAGGTTTAGCCTATATCGTAATCTTTTAAAAAGCTTATTCACCCTCCTTTAGGTGACATCCAAGGTCCATCAACACAACTAATACACCAAGCAAGCTCAAGCTGTAGCAGATTCAACTATACAATAATAACACTTCAACAAGCTCAAACAACTAATGAAAGAGTGTAGTTATGGCCAATTTTTTCTTGATCGTAGCCCCAGCCCACACAATGCTTGCAATTGATATGCCAAAATGGCTACGCGAGGCAATTTAGAAAAAGCAGAGGAATTTCTTCTAGAAAGGGTGCAGGGACGCCAGTGGCTACAGCTGCGTTGTGGCTTGGGAGTAAAGGATTTGCAGAAAATGAGCTGGGCTTTGCACCTACGATGGTCCTAGATGCAGCACATCAACCAGACAAGCTTTAGGCACAATTTAAGTTTTCAAGCAAGCGTCATGTCATCGTGATGATGAAGCGATGATGAACACATCACCAAGCTCATTCTGGGAAATGGAGAGTTGGCCAAAATTCAGGCAAGATCGTTGGATTGACAGGCAATCAATTGTTGAGCTGGCATCGTCAGTCTTGGCCGTTGTTGGCTTGTGGGCAGCACGCAAGAGGACAGTCGCCAAACCATTGGCACAAGGTCGACGGATTCTTGATATCTCAGGAGCGTTGAATATGTAGGGGATATTTGAGTTCCTTAACCTGGCTGAGCTTCTCAATGGCATCTTCGTCGAGAGGAGGACAAGCTGCTATGGTGCTGGTCTGCGTCAGGGGAGTATTCAACGAAATCAACATATGATGCCTACTTCGCTGGGAAGATCGAAGCGCCACTTTGGCGTCAAATCTGGAAGGGCTAGGGACTATTCAAATGCAAGATTTTCGCGTGGTTGGTGGTGGTTAATCGTTGTTAGACAACTGATCGCCTAGCTCATCATGGACTGGATCACCCGGATGCTTACCCGCTTTGCGACCAGGTGAAGGAAACGATGTTGCATCTTCTTACAGGGTGCGTCTTCTCTAGATAGGCGTGGCACGGTGTGCTCAAGG
Source organism: Stipa capillata (assembly GCA_019208055.1). Taxonomy (NCBI): domain Eukaryota; kingdom Viridiplantae; phylum Streptophyta; class Magnoliopsida; order Poales; family Poaceae; genus Stipa; species Stipa capillata. The sequence goes on from JAGXJF010002262.1 coordinate 212,994, forward strand.
AGTATGACGCCCACATGATCACCCCTCTCGCAGGAGCAAAGTTCACCTCATGATTGTAGCGAGCCACCGAGCGAGCTGGAGCAAAAGCTAAGGTGATAAACTCTCTTATCATCCTTACCATGTGACGGATTTCACGTATGAGGTACATGTGTGCTTTTAATTCGACAATGCCAAACTATTAAGTCCTCAATGGAGCAAGAGATATGAAAGCAAGTTGGTGCCAATGAGCTTCGGAAGTTGCCCTTACATGCGAGGCCCCCTGAAGCTGCGCCTTAGTCCTCCTTTTATGCAGATAGCAGTTTTGTTAGGCTAGTTTTTATAGTTTTTGTTTGAGAGTGTCTATTTTTAAGTCGACTCAGAAATAATTAATGATCCTAGACGTTGATTCTTGATTTAATGGTTAATTAGGTAGTTACATATTTTGAAAATTATGTGTAACTTTACGTTTATGAATGCGCAATATTTTAGAAATTGTTCTCAACGTTTTTTTTTAGTACACAATGCACACATTTATACGATCCAAGCTCTAATGCATGAATACCAAGTACCAACACTGTACCACTTAGCAGAAGCACAGATAGAATACGCAATTAAGTGCACTGACGTATCACGATATATCACGCTTACCACACGATCAAACGAGCCTGAACCTATCCCAACAATGAACCACAGCAGAAAATTTACTACCGAACCGAATTAAGAAGTTAATAACCAGCAGTCCTAAATGCAGCAATACCAACGTGGAACGTGAAATAGATGCTTGTGGCGGCGGCGGCGGTGGCGGCGGCGGTGGAAGGGTTCAGGGGCGCGTGCGAGTGTGCGAGCGGCGGGGAAGGATCGACTCGGTCTCGGGTGGATGGACTCGGGTACGGGTCGGCGAACCGTTCCCCGACCCCGGCAGCAGCAGAAACCGAAGCCCCACTTCACAGTCACACACGTCGTCCCGTCTCGTCTCAACACAGAGGCAGGCACCGTCACTGTCGCGCGGAGGCTCGCGGCCGGGGAGAGAGAAAAAAAAACGAAGCTGCTGCGACTGCGAGGATGGGGGAGACCGGGAAACCCTCGCCGGCATCCGGCATGCAGGACGCCGTGCTCGCCTGCGCCGCGCCGACGGCGGGATCCGACGCCGCGCCTGCTGGAGGAGGAGGGGGTGACGGCGGCGGGGGCGTCGTGATGGTGAAGCGCTCAACCCTCGCGGCGTGCCTGACCTGCCCGCTCTGCGGCCGCCTCTTCCGCGACGCCGCCACCATCACCGAGTGCCTCCACACCTGTGAGTAACCTCCTCTCCTCTCCCCGTTGCTCCGCTCGCTCCCCCGTCCGTCCGTGTGGCGTGGGGTTTTCCACCTTTTTATTTTTGATTTTTTTTCTTCTTTAGCGCGTTGTGGCTTAAAGCGTGGGAGGCGCTGTGTCAGTTGTTCCGTGCGCCGAATCTGTGCCTGCTGCGGTGATCCCCGGTGGGGTTTGAGGCGATGCGCGGAAAGGTGGCAGCTTCGATCGTTCCACGCGCTTCAATTTGTGTGGGTTTTGAGGTGGTGTGTGAAAGGTGGATACTTTGGTCGTCTGTTTCATTCGCGAAATTGGCATTGTCGTTGTCATTTGTATAATTGTGTGTGTTCAGAGGTTATACGCGAGAGGTATGTTCGTCTGATATGTCAAATCGTGTGATTTTCCGCTCTGTCAGCTCTCTTTCTCTCAGTGGTGAGCAACTGAGTGTGTATCTACAATAAGAAACAGCAAATGAGGTTTTTTTGTAACTGCATTCCTTTTTGAGAAAGAAAGAGCACATACTGCTTTCCTACAGAAAGAGCAAGGACGGATTTGAGCACAGGAAGAGCACGTACACATCAAAATTAACCAAGAAAGAGAACCCCCACACTAATTTGAACACAGGAAGCCGAATTGGGTGCCCAACAGTCCGAAATCTGCACCTTTTGCCCCCTCATGATGTACTTCATGGCGACGAGCTACTCAGGCTCCCTGTTATGCATCAGCCGCGCCACCTCTAAGTCGCCTGAGCCCATTTCCTTCCTGCACCATAGCATGTAAGGAGTACTGCGTGGAGCGGGAGTCAGAGCGGCGCAGGGGAGTGGCCGCTCGACTAGCACGCAAGGGAGACAAGGTGGGAGAGGGAAGGGGGAGGCCTGGTGCAGAGGAGGAGGTGTGTTTGCTCAATTCCACGGGCTCCCAGCGGTCGGTTTGTGCAGAGCCATGGTTGGAGCAAGAAGAGAAGAGGAGGAAGAAGGGGAAGAAGACATGGGCATTTTGGACTTCTCCTGTGGCCAAAGAGCTCATGAGGACTAAAATAAGCAGGAAAACTGTGTAGGTGGGATTTTAGCAATTGGCCCATCAACTTAGGGACAAATAGGAGATTACGCCTCAACTTGTGGGAAAATAGCAATTACACACCAACTTAGGGATATATGATCAAATCTCTCATCTTTGGGGGCTTAGCATATGAAACTAATGGAATGTATTGCTCATAGAGAAGTGAGGCTGGCAAATATGTCAATCTTCTAGTGTTAGGAAGTCTGTTCTTTTGATTCCTAGGGTGCTTGGGAAAAAAGGGAAAACTCTAATGTGGCCATACCACTAGGAGGTTGGAATTGCTTGCCATTGTCTTACAAATTTCCTTCATAGTATGTTTTCCTTTATTTATTTTTGCTAGCATGCTATGATCAAAAAACATAGACAAAGTCTTGCATTGAAGACTTACATTTATGGACAGCGGAGTATATTATAGGGAATTGCTTCAGTTCAAGAACCAAAGAAAAAATCGTGGTTCTTAAAGCCAAAACAGCTATTAATGATTAGGGACAAATCAGTACTGATGGAGTAATAGCAATAGTTTTGACTTCACACCGTTATCCAAAGTAATAAACAAAGCTGTTCACAAAGCCCAATAAAGTCTGTTTATATTTGAAATACTTTAGTGTTCTCTCATTCCAGTCGTGATTAGTACAAAGTGGGGAGTATTTGTTGCAGCCAATGAAAATCATGTGGATTTGAGACATACTTTTTGTGTCTCTCTGATAGAATCGTATGAGCATTGTCTTTTGATGAAAAAGGAAAACAGTGAGGTAAACCAACTAACTATACAGAAAGATTGTGACTGGTGGATCCATCATGCCATCTGCAACTTCTTAGGTTTTGACAGGGCTGTGTCTTAAAGTGGGAATACCAATTTTATGAGATCAAGCTAACTACAGTACATTGCTGAAATTTTTTCTTACACTGGAGTACTGAAGCAATTCACTGTGTTATATTGTCTACTTATATCCTCGAGATTCGTAAAGAATTACATTGTTATTTTATCTTCTTTGGATTTGTGTGTGTTTAGGTCGCTGTGACAAGCAACTCTGAAGAAATGGTCTGTATCTCAATTGGCTCTTCCATTCTTGTACATCAACCATTGATTTTATACCTTTAATCAGTTTGCAGAAAGTGCATATCTGAGGAGTTCATCAATAAGGAGGTCTGCTGCTGCCCTACTTGCAACATTGATTTAGGCTGTGCTCCAGAGGAGAAACTCAGGTTTGTCTCCGTTTCCCCTGTATTTCTTGTTGCCTTTTGTTGTTGCATACTCCTGAGGATTTGCAACCATTGTTCAGAGTTCATTATTATTGTTCCGTTATGTCACTGCCATTTTTTGTCCTTTTTGAACGTGTGGTCTCAATGCTGGTCTACATAAGCAAATGCAAGTGTGCAAAATAGGGGCAAATTTACGAGTGACTTGGGAGAATTTTTTTCCCACCATCTCTCTGGTCTGTAGAAGTGAGGTAGCCTTCTGCGAGCTGCCATGCCTTCCGCTGACCATGCCGTAATTGTGCTGTTCTTCCTTTTGATATATATGTGCATGCAACACCATGACCTGTTCCTGCATTGTTCGTAGATCATAATGCTTTTGCAATGCCACCCTTGTGCTATGCTGATTTCATCATTTGGACTGCTGGCCTGGATGATCTCAACAAACTATATTTATGATGTGTTTTTCCTCACTTAACTTGGATGATCGTAATATAGGATTTTTGTTATGCTCTCTCATCATCATTGGCTATTTTTAATTATAATGCTGAATAGGCAAGAGCTAACTCCCCAATTAATCTTCAGCCTTTGATATCAACCACATATAACAAGCAAGTTTTATTTTTCTTCTTAAATACAACTTAATATATATTATAGCTTATGGCTTACGTCAATCGATTTTCTGTACAGAGTTGACCATAGCCTACTATATGTGAGGTCAAAGATATTTCCTTCTAAAAGACGGAAGGTTGAGGACCAAGAAGTCATATCACCGATTGCATCACCTGTCAAGAGGAAAGAAAGATCTCTATCTTCACTGACAGTCCATGCTCCTCGGGTGTCTATACAGAAATGCCTTACAAAGAGGAGAACAAAAGCTTCATGCTTACGCAGCTTCTCTTTGGTATGTAGCTTTTCTTTTCAGCACTGTGCTCTAGGTGATGGTTATGGGTACTTCTCTGTCTGTGTGTGGTATACTGGTAAGCTGAAGGTTGTAATTTCGTAGCAGCAGCATGTGACTACTTTAGGCTAATACATATGAATTGAGTTGACTCTTCTGAGCACGTCTTGGTTCTGGGCACTTTTGTATACAGTGTACGTGGTATGCTAAATGAATAGAACACGAGACCCTTTAATCCTGTGTTTATTTGATACCTGAGGTGTATGTGCATGAGAAGTTTTTCTTGTTTAATCATATAGGTTGTAATTGAGTAGCATCAGCAATGACTATTTTAGGGATCGTACGTGTCCATTGAGCTGGCTCATTTGAACCAATCTTGGTGAGGCTTAAGAGTTCATATATTTGCTTGTATTGTGTTGGGCCTGGCGACATTAGGAGAGATGCACAACACAGTCTTTTTGTTTGTCCTCAAATCTTAGTAGTCATCTCTATATATGATGCACCATGCTGTTACAGTTGTGTTGGAACCTGAATGTGATTTATGCATGCATTGAGTACAATTAATGTTGTTTGTTAGGGAGGGGTTGCCACATTTTAACCCCCTTCAAACTCTGAGATGGCAAATGTATGTGTATCTTCTATTTGGATTCAAAATGTTTGTGATGAGTTCTTCCAGTTCCTACCTTACACGATTGTTATGCAGCGCTCTACCCTGCAGGGTGGTAAAGATGCAACAAAGAAAGTTGGAGGATGGAGACCTCTGGGCTGTCAACTCAGGGTTGGTAAAGATAGAAAGTCTCTTCAATCTGGTCCAGACGAAGTCGATAGAACCGAAATTAAGTCTGGTGATCCAGATGATGGTGCTTCTTCCAGTCAAGCAAAGGCTAGACAACACTTGACAAGATATGGGAATCTAACGAAGAAGACTGGAAGGAGGAAAGTATTCACTCTGAAGGGGAAGAAGAAAAGGTTTCAAGGCAAAGCCTCCTAGTAAAAAGAGGAGATTGCGAGCATTATGGTTTTATCTAGTTGCTGCTTTTGAACAGTGAGAAACACTAGACTTTTCTTATGATGTTTTTAGTACTTTCAAGGGAAAAGCAGAAATCACGCTCTTGTGTTTACATTCGTTTCAGGAAAGGACAACCTCCTTTACCGCAGATACCTACAAAATTTTTGAGGATCAAGTGAGTTTCCTGGTTACCCTTTCCTGTTCAAAACATTATTTGTTAAGTTGCAGTAACTTACAATGCCTTCATTACATTGTCCTAGGGATGTTGATTTGCCTGCTTCCTTCATACAAAAGTACCTTGTGCAGAAACTTAATCTTTCAAGTGAAGCTGAGGTATGTTTTTCTTTCTCCCATTCATAAGAAAAATCTAAGAGAAAATTCTACTTAATGTTTGCATATGGTGCTTGCCTGAAGCCACTGAAGCCAGACAGCTTCCAAGCCGAATTTGTGTTGGAGGTCCTTTTGCCATTCTATTTTGTGCATAACCACATGTTCCGTTTTGCATTGAACAACAGTTTTTCCACTGATATAAGTGCATGTCACTGCTTGACATTTATAGAATACGAGCAGTACTGTGCTACTTCTACAAAAACTAGCAGACGATACCGTGCTGTACTTTTCATCTGTACTGACCTATGGAGGTGTGTGCATGCAGGTGGAGTTGATGTGTGGTGGCAAGAAAGTGAACCCAGCAATGACCCTGCATGACCTTGCAGACTGCTGGCTCGACAAAGGACCAAAGGGCCGAGTGCGGTCGTCCGTGGGCTCCCCTGCCACTGGGTTCGTCGCGACGTTATTTTACGGCAGGCCAGAACTGCCCCCACCCGCACCTGAAAGTTCTCATGGCTGATCGAGAGCTTTGCACTCATGTCTGAACCACTGCATCGCTGTCTCACTCCACTCACCTAATTTGGAGCCCCTGATTGATCCGAGCATCAATCGATCATGCGAGGCTCAAGCCACCGTGTAAAATGTAGATAGATGTTAGCTTTACATGCCATGTTGGGCTTCTGATCCTCTGATTAGAATTGCTCTTTACCCTTTTTTTCCTTCTGACGAAGTGGTTGTACTTTGCGATTTGTAACTCTGTATTGAGTTGTTGAGTGCTGCTGTAATTGCAAGGCTTCTGTTTATCTCCTTGGAGCTCGTAGGTTTGGCATCTGTAATCTGTATGAGGAATTCTTGATGTATAATTATGTACTTGTTTACTAGCTCTGGAATTCCTTGACATTAACTAAGAATTCATCGCACTGGAAATTGGTTATTGATGGAGTGAAGTACTTGGCTAAATAAGCATACCGTGTTCTGCCAATGCTGAGTAGGGTACTGACATTTTTTTTGAGAGACAAAGGTTGATTGGTTGATACTGTCTTCCAGGTAGTTTCTTTGCTTTGGGGATAACAATTTTTAAGCGGAAAACAATAGGAGAGGCCCTTACTGCGCTATTTTATATCTTATAAGACGAATATTTACAGATGATGTTACAAGGGGTGCCAAGGATGCTTTACAAACTAGTATCTAGCCACTCCTGCATGCCTTCTTTAGGGCTAGGCTTAGCTCTTAAGCATGGTCAAAGCAAGGTATTCTTTGAACATCCTGTGACATTCAGTTAGACATGAAGTGTCTTCTTCGAAGATTGGGAATAACAACTTGTGGAGAACTAGCGAATCGGTTCCACCTATTGGCTGATACCTAATTACATGTAATTGGTGTCTCAGGACTAAATGGAAAAAACCATGCGCCTACGTCCAAAAATGTGCCTCTTGTTCCTTTTTTCTTTTGTCACAACCTCAATCGCATCACCCTCCCCCTCCATCCCGCGCACACACCACACTACTATTCAGATGCATCCACTTTTTACTTAATCGCTGACTGTAGCGGTGTTGCGCTATTGTCGCCCCCCTCTCCGCGTTATTGTGTCGTCGTCTAAAAGCTCAGTGAGACATCTTTATTCAAAAATCTTGTTTTCAATATATATTTTTCTAAAATTAGTTTTCCTATTACTTTAAAGCCGTCACGAGGTAAACACCAAAATAGACATGCAGTTTCGTGCAAATATGGTTTTTTTGGGAAAGATCGAAATCGAGATCTATCATTACTATTTTCGGCCTTGGAAAAATACCATTAAAATTTAAAAATACTTAGAGATATGTCATTACGAGCGTTTTGAGGCAATTTTGGTGAAATACAGCCCCGTACCTCACACCGTATCTACGCTTTGGACCAAAATACCCCCACTGACTTGTGCTTCTCTGCCACATGAGCCCCGACCCCACCTGTCATCTCTTTCTTCTGCCCCCGCTGGCTGGAGCACGGCAGGGAAAGTTTGTGAAATCCTATGTTTTCCCTCTAAAAATCCTTTGATCTAAATAAGGCCTTAAGATTTCTTACTCGCAACACAAAATGCTACAACATTTAGTACCTAATCGAGCCCAAAATTAACAGTAGCTGCCAAACAGTGAGATCAGCCGTGAAGCTTTGCGCGGCGCTCATCTCCGGCGCGCCTCCAATGCCTTCTTCAACTCCTCGCCCACCTCATCCGACGCAGGCAGCGCTGCGTTCTCCGCCGCCACCTCCTTCCCACTGCCCCAGCGATCCGGCTTCACCGAGAACGCATGATGTGGCTATGGCGGCGGCGCCGCCCTCCTGGCCTTGCCCCCGGCAGCCACGGACGCGGCCTGGCCGCGCCCGATCTCGGCGCGCAGGTCCTCCACGGCGCAGCGCAGCATCCCGCTCTCCGCGTCCGCCGTGCTCCCCGCCGCCGCCGCCGTTCGACGCGCCCGTGGTGGTGATGGCAGGCGCCGAGGCCTTTGCTTTGCTGCGGCCCTTTTTCTTGTCCGCGCCGGCGCGCGGCGACTGCTCGATGGAGATATTCTTGATGACCAGCAGCGGCATCTTGCAGACGGGCACGCGCGGGTCCTTGCGGTCGTCGGCGAGCGCCGCCTGCGCGGATCCCCCAGTTGAACCGCATGCTCGCCTGGCCCCACAGCGGGAGCACGCTCCTCGTGGTCAGCCGCATCCCGGATAGCAGGGCGCCGAGCTCGCCGCTCCTCCCCACCGCGGCGACGTCTGCCGCGAGCCCATTCGTGCTCAACGAAAACGCCTTGTAGTAGTTGTAGTCGAGCTCGTCCCCGCTGCCGTGTTGCCCTTCGCCGTCGGAGACCTTACCGTCCAACGTGGGCTGCATCGGGGCAGCAGAGGCGTGGAATGCGAAGGGCTCCGGCGAGGTCACGGCGGCGGCGGCGGTGGAGCATTAACGCGTGAGGCGGCGAGTCGGCGACAATTAGAACCAATGTGAACTGCCACACTTGCATTGTAGTAGCGCACCTGCACAGCTCCATCACCGGCCAGCTAGCTCGTGGCAGAAGAAGAAGATTGGAGAAGAAAGAGATGGCAAGTGGGGCCGGAGCCCATGTGCCAGAGTAGCACAAGCCAACGGGGGTGGTATTTTGGTCTAAAACGTAGATACGTTGTGAGATACAGGGCTGTATTTCACTGAAATTGCTTCAAAACGCTCGTAATGGCATATCTCTAAGTATTTTTAAATTTTAATAGCATTTGTACGAATCCAAAAATAGTAATGGCAGATCTCGATTTTGACCTTTCGGCAGTGGCATATATCTAATTTTCTCTTTTTTCTTTAGTAGATGTTTCAGTTTTCTCGTCTTTACTTGAGAACAAATGTAATGCTGTAGTTTTAAAGTTTTAGATCGGGCTCTAAAAGGGTCAAGTTTTGTATTGGGGTGGTGGGGGAGGCCACCCATTTCGCAAACTGAATTTGGTTTTTTCAAATTCTTGAAGCACGGGCATATGAATGGAGGAGGTCAAGGGGGTGGGGTCCACATGTCACACAAAGACCGTAGATCAAAAGCATTTTTTAAAGCAACTATATAATTTTATTGATTAAGTAAAGACGGTACAATGGATTGACAAAACTGAAACGAAACGAACTGCAAAGACTTTTGATAAAAGCGAAATTAGAGAATCACAAAGAAATTAGGAGTTGCAAAATCAAAACCCCAATTATACTTCACAGTGCAGTTCCCCAGCGGCCCAGCTCCACCGGGGGCGCCCGCGCCCCCGCGAGAAAACGCGGCGCTCCCGCCGAAGGGACCCGCCGCTCACCTCTTCAAAACTCAAAACCCGCACTTCCTCCGCCCCCATTTCATCCCGCTTCCACTCCCACCACGTCGCTTCGCCTCCGAACCCCCACGAGACCACCTCGCATGCGCACACTTGCTCCGCACGTCGCCGGTGGGAGCCTCCTCCTCGTCGCTTGCCTTGGTAATCGCGTCCCGTTCCGTCGGCTTGCTTGCTTCGCGTAATTATTTCTTGAGGATTTTGGTTGATGATTTTGCTTGCCACCGTGGTGCGGTTTGTCTGGTTGCTCCGCTGGTCGTGTCGAGGGTGTACTACTCGATCAGGGGCTTCCTTGCGTTCTGCGGCGGCTCGCTTCGTGCCGGGTTCCACTTGTGGTTTTCGACCTTGTTTTTGTGCCTGTGTCTCTGGCGCCATGTGACTTCCCCCTAATTTTTGTCAAGATTTTTTTGTTTTGAACAATTTTGTCGAGATTTTTGTTGGGGCATCGCCTTTGATGGGTGATCGCCGACCGGACAGGAATTCTGGGTGGTTTTCGCTAGGTGTTACTTTTGTGGAGGCGCGTGCGCAGTTTGCATCGGCGCCTTTTTGTATTTTCGTCCATCTGATTTTGCTTCGTCTTCTCATTCCGATCGCCCTGTGCACTTGCTACTTTTGTGTTCGCTTTTTTGTGATCAAGTCTCCGCATCTGCGGATTTAACTTTTACTTTCCGCTGACTTTTGGGCTTCTGATTAGGATGCTTGTCTGACGATGGTTTTGTGCAGGAGTAGCGAAATCGGTGATGGATCAGTGACCTGACCCGGTGGAGTCTGCAGATTGCGCCAGTGAGGTAACGGCGTCCCTCCTCCGCCGTAGATGAACTAGTAACCTAATTGTTGTTGACTGCTGAATTATCACGTGGCATCAAATCAGTCAGGAGTTGCCCTTCCTGCTGCTTATGCTCTGGTCTCCTTGATATCTGTGGTTGCTGCACCGCATCACTGTTGCTTAGTGGCTTTCTCTGCTCTGACGATGGGGTCTAGGTGTCTTTTAGCAATGCTTTGTTGTCTTTGCAAAGTAGAGCTGATGGATTTGTTTAGTTCAGCTTGCACAATGTTTAGTTTTGCTGTTCCTATGTCCTAATAACGCCTTTTCCGTTCCAACTTTTTTAGCATGCTTGACTTAAAAATGTGAGGAAGTGCATTTTACCAACTATGTAGTCACAGCACGCTGCAGACGATCAATAGTCTGTACAGTACTTTACTTTAGTGCATTTCCTTTTGTATATGGGGATGGGATCATCTCATGTTATCTACTAGTATCACTCTAGCTCACTATGGAGAAATTGTGCTAAGTAAACCTCCTGTAGTTGGGCTGTCTGCAGAAGCTAATAGCCCCGTAGGCTTCTGAAACATGCAGAATATGCACTGAAGGTGTATTGATTTTATGTTTTGGTAAATTGTTTTTTCCCTCTATCATGCTTGCTTTGAGATGTACTTGCTAGCTCTAAATTTTGCAGTTTGATTTCTAAGGTTATCTTGAACGTCTAATTGACATGTCTTCTAAACTTTGCAGGGGAGTTATGGCAAAAATTCCACGTTCTGCTGGTACTGCAGGTCCTGTTTACCTTGCACCTCTCTCTTTCTCAAACACGCATCTAAGCGTGTGTCATTGTGTATTAGAAGAGAGCTCCAAGAAGGCGTAGAGTACATTCACCAATGGTGGAAACGTCAAAAAAAAACAGAACAAAACCGCGACCAAACAAAACTGTAGCTAACTAGCCTAGACTACAAAATATTGCACCTTCTCCTTTCTTGTTTCTTCGAAGTGCAGGCTAACAACGTATTAATGGAAATGCTTTAGTTTTCTGCGATACTGCACTTCTTCATATTGTCAAATTATGCGTTCTATAGTGTAATATATGAGGCTATGAATCAAGACACCATTGCTGTTTATTGATACATTTGCCATCTCAGGCATTTAACTGATCATTCATCAAAGATTTACAAGGCCACTATGTGCAGGGAGTATAAGCTAGAACTTCTTTTGCTATCATGAATTAATGAATTTTGGCTAGAGCATATTTAAATGCGGTGGAAGATCAAAGAATGAGCAGTTATACATCAATTTCGAGCTGGATGAGACTATAGAGTATAAATCAATCAAAGTAAAGAAAGGTAAACAGCTAGCTAACGTAAATCTAGAGAGGAATTCAGCAAGTTTGAGCAAGGGGATCCAGGTCCTACATATTCTGCCACTCATTAGGTGGTTCACCAACTAGTAACCAAACTTGTCTCGTGCCTTTCCAGACTTCGTTCATTTATCATCTTGCATGAAACTTTAGGCTTTTAGGAATTATCAACATGTCTGCTCGGATTCATACGTTAGCCACATCTAGATTTCATTAGGCATAGCATTGGATTCAACATGCCTGAGCTGTGCAGTGCGGAATCTCGATTCGAGCTGTTGCTTTCTACATGTTCATATTGACATGATTCTTAGGGTTATCTACCCTTCTTTTTTTGGCTGTACCCCTTTATATTTTTATGTATGTGCTTCATCTGATGCATACATACTTGCATTGCGTTCAGTTCTTTCAATGTGTCCAGCATTTTTGTGGCTTTCAGGGACAAAGAGGCGCAGAGCAAAGCCTCATAAGAGGGAATATGAGCCACCTCAGGATGACAAGCTGGAGACTGAATCTGACAATGCTAAAACAGAGAGCAATGGTTTCACTGAAAATGGTGATGAACCCATTGCCCGCAAGAGACCAAAGAGAGCAGCTGCCTGTTCAAGTTTCAAAGAGAAGGCATTGGACTTATGTGAAGAAGATTCAGTTGTCACAATCAAGGAAAGTCGGATTGAAGAGGAAATAGAGGCTGTTAGGTTGACAAAAATTGGACTTGAAGATAAGCGATCCTGCAGAAAACTCATCGATTTCATCCTGCATAACCGAAATGGTAATCTGCAACCTTTTGAAATGTCTCGAGTTGATGGTATTTTCATAACAGCTCTTGTCATGCCCTTGGATGATGATCTGGACAAGGACAGGGGAAGGGGAATACGTTGTGTAGGATTTGGGCAAATCAAGGACTGGGCAATTTCTGGATATAAAGAAGGCACTGCAGTAATTTGGCTCTCAACAGAACTAGCTGATTATAAATGTATGAAGCCAGCGAGCAGTTACAGGTCTTATTTCGATCACTTCAGTGAGAAGGCTCGATTCTGTGTTGAAGTTTACAGAAAGTTAGCCAGATCAGTTGGCGGAAATCCTCAACTGGGCCTGGAAGAATTGCTTGCTAGTGTCATCCGTTCCATTAATTCCAACAGAAGTTTCAATGGAACAGTGAGCAAGGACTTTGTGATCTCCATTGGTGAATTCATATATAACCAGCTTATTGGGTTAGATGATACATCAAGCAACGATGATGAGATATTCGCCACACTTCCAGTTCTTGTTGCACTAAGAAATGACTGCAAGTCTAGAGTCGAATTCAGCAAATTGCCAGCTATGACCTCAAGTGGAAATCTGAGGATCAAGGATGAGCAGTGTAAGGAGGTGACTGAGAATGAGGATGAAGATGAGAAATTAGCAAGGCTGTTGCAAGAAGAGGAAGAGTGGAAGATGATGAAGCAGAGAGGCAAGCGTGGAACTTCACAGAAAAATATCTACATCAAAATTAGTGAAACTGAGATTGCCAATGACTACCCAATGCCAGCATACTATAAACCATATAGTCAAGAAATGGACGAGTATATGTTCGATAGCGATATCGCCATGTTTCCTGATGATGTGCCAGTAAGAATACTCAACAACTGGGCTCTATATAATTCAGATTCCAGACTCATTTCTTTGGAGCTCATCCCTATGAAATCAGGTGCAGAAAATGATACAGTGATCTTTGGATCTGGTTTTATGAGAGAGGATGATGGTAGTTGCTGTTCAACAGCTGAGCCAACACAGTTCTCTTCTTCCTCAAGTAAATCTGATCAGGAAGATCCAGGAGTTCCAATTTATCTGAGCCCAATCAAGGAGTGGGTTATAGAATTTGGTGGTTCAATGATCTGCATAACCATTCGAACTGACGTGGCTTGGTAAATACTCTAGCAGTTTTATTTCGTTTTGTACTTGTCTCAAAGGGCAGCCACATTTTGAGCTTAAGTACACCTGTTCAATCCCAGCTCTATATAAGCAATAGCTTCACATACATTTAGGATATCATGTCTTGAAATTTGGCGCTTCCTTTTTATTAAACCTCCTTCCAACTTACAAATGATAACCATTTCCATTATTCCAGGTACAAATTACGTCAGCCAACAAAACAATATGTTCCATGGTGTGAGACTGTGCTGAAAACAGCACGGCTGGCTGTTAGCATCATCACCCTTTTAAAAGAACAAAGTCGTGCTTCAAAGCTTGCTTTCGCTGATGTTATTAAGAAAGTAGCAGAATTTGAGAGTGGGCACCCTGCGTTTATTTCATCAAATGCAGGACTTGTGCAAAGATACGTAGTGGTGCATGGACAGATAATACTTCAGCAGTTTGCAGATTATCCAGATGAGTCTATTCGACGGAGTGCCTTTGCCACAGGCCTTGTTGCGAAGATGGAAGAAAGAAGGCACACAAAGTTGGTGATGAAGAAAAAATCTCAAGCAACGAGAGGAGAGAATCTGAATCCAAGTGCCAAAATGGGCCCAATACTGAGAAGGAAACTTATGCGTGCGACAACTACAAGGTTGATCAGCAAGATATGGGGTGATTACTATGCCACCCATTTCCCAGAGGATTCAAAGGTGGGAGATGGGAATGAACCAAAGGAAATTGAGGAGGTACAAGAAGAAAATGAAGATGATGATGCTGAAGGGGAGGTTAAGGTTGAAGAGGAAAATGTTTTGAGGACCCCACCATCCACACGGTCTAGAAAGTCATCATTGAATACATGCAAAGAAATTAAATGGGAAGGTCAAACAGCTGGAGAAACACTGTCTGGAGAAGTTCTATACAAATGTGTTAGAGTTCGAGATCTCAATATTGCTGTTGGTGGCGCAGTCACATTAGAAGATGATTCAGGAGAAGCCATCATGTGTTTTGTTGAGTATATGTATGAGAAACATGATGGTACACAAATGATTCATGGAAGGATTCTGCTAAAAGGTTCACAGACTGTCCTTGGTAATGCTGCAAATGAAAGAGAGGTTTTCTTTACTAATGATTGTTTAGAATTCGGAACAGGTGACATCAAAGAGTCAGTCACTGTCAATGTCCAATTGATGCCTTGGGGCCACAAGTACAGAAAAGAGAATTTAGAAGCTAATAAGATTGAAAGGGCCAATGCAGAGGAGAGGAAGAAGAAAGGTTTGCCAGTGGAATATTTTTGCAAAAGCTTATACTGTCCTGAGAAAGGTGGCTTTTTCTCCCTCCCTTGTGATAAACTGGGCACTGGAACTGGCACTTGTAGTTCTTGTGAGGAGAGAGAATCGGTTGGTGATGAATTCAAAATACTATCGGAGACCAGCTTTGTCTTCAACAATATTATATACAATATTCGTGACTTTCTGTATATCAGGCCTGAGTTTTTCTCCCGAGTGGTGGAGGGTCATGAGACCTACAAGGCTGGAAGAAATGTGGGCCTAAAGCCTTACGTGGTATGCCATTTGCAGCGTATCAATGCTCTTGCTGGATCTAAGCAAGCTAATCCAGAATCAACAGAAGTCAGTGTAAGAAGGCTTTACAGGCCCGGTGACATTTCATCAGCTAAAGCTTACTCTTCAGACATCAGAGAGGTTTGCTACTTTGTATATTTGTTTAGGATCTAATATTAACTTCATCATTGTTGCTCCATACCAAATACTACCATACCTTTGTGATTCCACCTAAACCATTTTCGTACCTTTGGTCTTCAATATTTGTGTTCTTTGGCATTTGATCCAGGTATACTACAGTGAAGATATAATGAGTGTGCCTGTGGTGATGATAGAGGGTAAATGTGAGGTTCGAACGAAGAACAACCTTCCAAATTCAAATCTTCCAGTGGTGGTTGAGCATGTCTTTTACTGTGAACATTTGTATGATCCAGTTACTGGAGCTCTCAAGCAGGTCGGATATTGCCAAATTCTGCTTTGATTCCCCCAGTTACTTTTGCTTTTTGCCCCTTCTTTAGATTTTGACTGAGCTTGTCTTGTCTGGCATGATCTTGAAGCAGCTACCGCCCAATATTAAACTCATGGCACTGACAAGGAAGGCACCTACTTCAAAAAAGAATAAAGGAAAGCAGATTTGTGATGATGAGCACGCTGGTTCAGATAAACAGAAGGAAGAAACACCAGAGAATTGTCTTGCAACCCTTGATATTTTTGCTGGCTGTGGAGGTTTGTCTGAAGGGTTGCAGTTATCTGGTAATGTATTTCTCATGTACATGCTAGATGGAAGACCTTGGCCTCCACATTTTTTCTGATCATTCAATTGTACAGGTGCATCACATACAAAATGGGCAATTGAATACGAAGAACCTGCTGGAGAAGCATTTTGTGAAAATCATCCAGAAGCTGCAGTATTTGTGGAGAACTGCAATGTGATTTTGAAGTATGCAATCCTTTTCCCCCCCTTTGGGTGTACTTGACATATTACTCGTGTATCTCCAACTCATTTCTGACTATTGCTCTGTGCAGGGCAATAATGGATAAGTGTGGTGATGTTGATGATTGCATCTCGACTTCTGAGGCTTCTGAACGAGCAGCTAAACTTTCAGATGAGAAGATTAAGAATCTCCCTGTGCCGGGTGAAGTAGAATTCATCAATGGTGGCCCTCCATGCCAGGTTAGTTGTTTCACCTATATACCAGGAAATGCTTGATGCTTTGTTCAATCTTCCACGCTCATTGCTTGAGTTTTTGTATATCCTTTTCTTAGGGGTTTTCTGGGATGAACAGATTCAATCAAAGTCCATGGAGCAAGGTTCAGTGCGAGATGATTTTAGCATTCCTGTCCTTTGTGGAGTATTTCCGTCCTAGATTCTTTCTTTTAGAAAATGTTAGGAACTTCGTTTCATTCAACAAAGGCCAGACCTTCAGACTAACACTGGCATCACTCCTGGAGATGGGATATCAGGTGACTGACAATTCCAGTTCTCTGCTTGCCCTTGTGCTATAGCATTTCCATCTTCCATATGTTCTAACTTCTAACCGTGTTTACATGTTAGGTTCGATTTGGAATTCTAGAGGCAGGGGCTTACGGTGTTGCGCAGTCAAGGAAAAGGGCATTCATCTGGGCTGCTGCACCTGGGGAGACTCTCCCTGAATGGCCTGAGCCAATGCACGTCTTCGCTAGCCCTGAGCTGAAAATCACTCTGCCTGATGGCAAATACTATGCAGCTGCTAAGAGCACAGCTGGAGGGGCTCCTTTCCGCTCAATAACAGTTAGAGATACAATTGGAGATCTAACACCTGTGGAAAATGGTGCCAGCAAACCAACCATACAGGTATACATTCCATCATTTTTACTCCAGTATCTTCTGTCAATGATCTCGATTTGTACCAGCTGAATTTACTATCTTCTGTGCTGCAGTATGGAAGCGAACCTGTCTCTTGGTTCCAGAAGAAGATTAGAGGCGATACAGCTTTGCTGAGTGACCACATATCTAAAGAGATGAACGAACTGAATCTCATAAGGTGCAAGCACATTCCAAAGCGCCCAGGCTGTGACTGGCATGACCTGCCAGATGAGAAGGTAGCATTCTGCCATTCTATTGACTCAGCCAACTTGCTGTTTTATAACATCTTGGTAACCATGGGGTAGCTAATTCTCATGATGTGGATACAGGTGAAGCTATCCACAGGGCAAACGGTGGAATTGATACCTTGGTGCTTGCCCAACACAGCCAAGAGGCACAATCAGTGGAAAGGCCTGTATGGGAGGTTGGACTGGGAGGGCAATTTCCCCACATCAGTGACAGATCCCCAGCCAATGGGTAAGGTCGGCATGTGCTTCCACCCTGAACAGGACAGGATCATCACTGTTCGCGAATGTGCCCGATCCCAGGTGATCTACCCTCGCATATATCCCTATCCACATAGAACTGGTCTTTTTTTCAAGAAAAAAATTCCTGCTGTATAGACTGTACAGTATATATTAGAATCTATAGTTCCATTGATGCCTTGACAAGTATACTTGACTAAGCATGAAGTGACTCGTAGTAGCTTTGCTTGCATCAATGCTACTAGATTAGGTTGAGCTATTTAAGCAGAATCAGTAATCCTATCGCTAGTTCTGTGTGAGTTCTAGCACAACTGCCTTGTCCATCCTTCGGCTGAAACTTCACAGCATGCATTCAGAATCTTATACATAATGCCATGAACCGAATCTGCTGCTATATTTCTGAAGCTTCTGATCCAATCCAGTGACACGAATGTATGCATGCATGCAGGGCTTCCCTGATAGCTACCGTTTCGCTGGCAACATCCAGAGCAAGCACAGGCAGATCGGGAATGCTGTACCACCTCCTCTTGCCTATGCACTCGGGCGGAAGCTCAAGCAGGCCATCAATGCCAAGCGTTGAGTGGCTTAAGTTAACTGCATGACAAGTCAGTTTTTGGTTGGTCCAAGTGGGATTTATATATTTTGTGAGCAATTGACTCAAGTGATTCTGGGGTGGTTAACGAATAGCTTTTTGTAGATCGGATGAAAGGAGGATTAACATCATCAGGATGTTGGTGGATATAAGTTTAGAACAGAATCATAGCATTGGGGGTATAATCTTTTGTAAACAGTAACTCTAATATGATAGCAAGAGGGTTTAATGATTTCCCTACATGATTGCATGAATGGATGCCTTTTCTGTACTTCTTACAGGTGAGGATTAGCAACATCAAAATTAATGTCTGTCTTCCAAAATTGTGAAGAAAATAGTAGCAATCTACCTTTTGAACTCATCACATCGGCCCAAGTCTTGAGCTGAACTGCCACCTGTTCTCTTTCATGGCTATAAACTTTCGCAAGAATCTCCTTCGTTGACTTGAATACATAAGATGCATTGCATTTCACAAGCTTTATTTCCAAAATTAATTAGAAGGGATGATTTACACTTGCCTGCACCTTGGAGCAGCAGCTTACTTGAAAACAGCTTCAAATCATTGCAATAGGCTTAAAAATTCCACTTAAACAACAAGCGTACAAGAAACAAATCAAATCCCCCTCAAAAGGGGGAACAAAAATCTATACGCAACATTCAAACTACAGAGGAAAAAAAGAAGGAAATTACATCTCCGAAGAACACAACAAGAGCATATCAGAACCGCGCCAAGAATCCTCTCAGAAACACCCTCCTCTGGTTGCAATGCCTCATCTTGGGAGCGTACTGTAGCCGTAGGTGCTCCCCGTGAAGGAAGATACGGCGCCGTCGAAGGCGTCCCTCTCGTCGATGTAAACGTTCATGCGGAACGCGGCGTGCACACCGATGACGGCGGCGGCGAGGACGAGGGACACGAGCAGGTTGAGCCCCGCGCGCGTGAGCGCGAGCACGAGCACGGTGGCAGCCGAGAGCGCCGCGAGCACGACACGGTCGTCGACCTCGCGCCCGAGGCAGACGAGCGGCTCGCCGTCGCCGCCGCCGCGGCCGAAGTAGAGCGCGAGCCAGGCTACGAAGAGCGCCAGGAACGCGAGCATGGACCGCGGGCGGTAGATGAGCCCCAGGAAGACGAGCACGAGCGCGGTCAGCGCGTAGTTCGCCCGGAAGTAGGCCAGGTTCCGCCGCGCCCGCGCCCGCGCCTCGCCGCAGGTCTCCGGGCGGGAGAACGCCGTCGCGTCCAGCACCTCCCGCCACGCCCGCGGCCGCCCCACCGCCGCGGCCACCGTCGCGCTGGCCCGCGCGCGGGAGAAGAAGGCGACCCCGGCATCCGCCGCAGTCGTCTTTGCCGCCGCCGGCGACGACGACGAGGGCGCCGCCGCCTCGCCGTCCACGTCCGTCTCCGGCGCCGGCGGGGGAGAGGACGGGACGGTGCCGTAGCGCGACCAGGAGACGGTGGAGGAGGACATGGCGAACGAAGGAACCCTAGGACTAGGAGGGGTGGATCGGCGCGGCGGGATCGGTGGCTCGTCGTGCCGCGTGTGATTTGCTGCTGCTGGGTGGGCGTCGATCGGGTGGCGCGGTGGATCTGGCTGGAGGAGAGAGAGACAGAGCGGAGGGGAAGAGAGGGGAGAAGGAAAATGTTTGGGGACTCCGCTTTTAATAAGATCCCAATCGGCCAATTCGCGGGCTTATTTGATATTCTCTTCGTTTTATAATATAAAACGTGTTAAGATAAATTTTAGATTAATAATTATTTAATTAGTATATGGTTTATAAAACATAAAATATTTACTTATAATTATAATTTTATATTAATAAAATAATTAAAAATATTTTATTTTAACTAATTAAAATATATCTTACATTATAATTACTGTATTTCTGCTTCTCTCGTGGAGCGACGGACCTGTTGCAACCTGCGACGTCGGCAGAACAAAATCGTTTCCCCACACAGCATATGTCCGATATCACGCGCAAGAACCAAATCGTACTAAACAGGCGTGGATTTGTGTTGAGATGGACATGTGGCGTCTTAGCATGCAACGTGTAGCCACGGCGTTCTTTCGGGTTACCGACCTCAGCGGTTTTATATAAAGTGGCACGTCATTCTCTTGACGTTCGGAGTAAATTTTGCTCTGGATCATGTTACAAATGGCACGTCGAACTAGATTTACGTTCACCATATTGGACCAGATTTTACAGCTGAGATCTTGATTTAAATCGGCCGGTTCAATCTGTATTCCGTTGCTAAGTGTGGTGCGACGTAATGATACTTTTAGTTCTTAATGCACGTATCTTGGTCTGAAACAAGCCTACAGCAAGGAGTGAGTGTCATTTGGATGGTCAAAATAAGCTGTTCACGCACAGCCCACTATCGTCCAAAGCTGATAAGTGAACACGAAAGGAAGGAGCAACGTGCACTCGTGCAGAGGGAGCGTAAGCATCGTTGTTTGTATGAGTGGGTGTGCGTTTGTTTGGCTTGGTCCGGTAGATAGAGCGTTAACGCTTGCAAAAATTTCCGAACAGTACGTAGCAATCACATGGAATCACGAGACGTTATGTTGGGTGATTCCGGACATGGAGAAACTGCCATCCTACCGAACGGAGGGACGTACGCACGCATGCATGCATGCTCAGCTCAACAGGTCGTCTCGTCGACAGCACTCCGTGTCCTACGCGTCTAAGTTGGCCACATGCGTGGTCATCCATCTCGGAGGATCAGATCGGACAGCGAGTTTAAGTTACTCTTTTCGCTGTTCCTGTTCCAGTTCCACTGGCAGCTGCAAGATGGGCGAGGACATGTCACGTGCCCGATGAGGCGATCACCCGAACCACAGCATGGAAAGAGAGGGAGGGCCAGATGAGAAAGGTTACAGATGCAAGCACGCCCAAACGTGCCGGAAAGTGCGTGCTCCATGGGGCTCATCACCAAAGGACCTTATGAACATTGAGGACGTGACTCGTGAGCTCGTGGTTGATAACTAGTATGTTTTTTTTTCCTATTTCACGACAAAATAGTATGTCTTTTTCTCTGGGCTGGCCGATCGACGAGAGAAGAAGGCTGGATCCGCTCAGCGCATGCCGCCTTCTGCTGCTTCTGGGCTTGGGCCCAAATGGGGGTCTGTTAGGCTGTCTGTGTTTCTCGTTTTGTTCCTTGTTTCTCTTTCCCCTCAACTATTATTTAGACCATCTTATTCCCTAAACTTAATACCGGTGTAAATAACCTCCTAGTCCAGTTTTGGAGGACGGTTTTACCATGTAGGTACTGATGTAGCGTTGACATGACATATACTCAGCAAATAAATATTCGTTTCTCTTTTGCCCCTATCGCTGCCATGTGAAACCCATTAACAGCTCAATAAATATCCAAAAAGTCATATCTTTCTCTACTTGGTCATTCTCATCTTGCATGACCTCTCCTCTTGCTATCTCCCGACAACTCCCATGATTAAATTATTAGCCGAGTAAATGCCATGTTAGTGCCACGTCACTTTCTACATGGCAAAACTGCGGGTTATTTGCACCATCCCTACTGCCCGCATGATTTCAACATGTGAAACCGTGTGAGGCCCACCACATCGCCATCTTATTCTCCCCCTTCTAAACAATCTACTTCTAGCCAACCTCATAAGGCACTATCACCACCCCGACCTCCTCATCCAACATTCTTGGATGGCAGTGCATCGTACCATCTTGTCCCCTCCCCCATCCTGCCAACGCTAACCAATGAGGTTGCCATCACCGCCCTCATCTTCTTCCACTGTCTCCGATGGCTGCAACCGGATCCACCATTGTTGATCAACACCATGCTAACTGTGGCCATCGTCATCTCTACTCCTCACTGACCCGCCTCCAACGTCGGCCCATTGTCCGTTTCCCGCACCTGCAGTCGGCGGTGCTATCATGTCTGCACGTCGTAACGCTTTGCCCCAACCGCCAGCCTGGTGCCACCACCGGACACCCCCTCTAGGTTGGGAGCACCTATTTCATCTCTGGTGATGGTGACCCCCACCTCCAAACCTAACTCACTGACTCAGCGGTAGCAGCCGCAGTGCATGGAGGGTTGAAGAAGACTGAAGGTTGAAGACTATCACTGCAACTGGGCTTGGGTCGGAACCCACCCCCACCCCTCTCTCTCTCTCTCTCCCTCCCTCCCTCCCTCCCTCCCTCAGACACATAAACAAATAGTCTTCCTCTTTCTCTAAGAAAATAAAATAAGTTAGTTGGTCTTATGAGTCGCAGTAAATTGCTAAAATTGTTTATACCAAGATAACTTACCCAACGAATTTGCTACTGGTACGAGAACAAATCCCTCATAGAAAACTAACATTTTTATTTGTTTTTCTTTTTCTTGTCTTGTTCTTATTTAATCAATCGGTAGTCATGTAACCATTCATATATCGGTTAAAGGAGGTTGACTTCAATCAAATATTTAGATAATTCCTTATGGAATTGTTTGTGGTGTCAAACATGAGATGACGGTTGGCGTTGAACAGCTAACCGTTCATGTATAAATTTATCCCAACAAACAAAAACAATTGAAGTTTCCAATGAATTCCTAATGTTGATACATTCTGCCAATGAGCTGGCTAATGTATAAATTATACAACTGATCGACTTATCCAATTCAGTCTACACTAAGTTGTTCTACATTTTCTTCTAAAAAAATGATGATCTTCTAAATATATACTAGTCGTTTTGTAGGCTTCTCACAGTCAAGCTTATAATGAAAATGATTTCTTAAAAGGGAAACTTTTATGAGTTTATCAAATCTTAATTGACCATCTTTAAAAAAATAGAAGAAAAAAATGTACGGACCATACCCGTAATGAAAATTCAAGTGAAAAAAAAATATCAAATTACATCCTGGCCATCTATCATGCTCACGGCTGTGATCATCACCAACCTCGTTGACTTTGCTAAATTTTATTCCGATAGTGCTCCACCTCTCACTGCCAAACGGAATATTATACTCAAGAATTTCTTCCTGCACAAGTGAAGAACCCAATGGGACTATGTCGCATATGCTCTCCCTGTATAAAGTCAGAGCAAGATCGAGCAAAAACTTTTTCCTACACCACCACCATTGCTGCAATCTTGCAACCCTGATTTCTTCCCACTCAATTCACAGGGCGAGTTAATTTTTGGTCCAGAGTTTCTGCATGTGTTATTTGTGTGGTCAAACTCTTCTTCATCTTTGATCAATTCCATTAGTTCACCTTGATGTTTGCTTCCTATATCTGTTCATCCCAATCTAGAGCTCCCTGATTCCATTGCTCCATCAAGAATACCATTTTACTCAGTACAAGCATAGTAGCACTTCGTTGTTCTTGGTGCAAATCCTTCAGTTCTTGTCCATGGAGGGGGTGGAGGAAGCGAACCGGGCAGCCGTGGGGAGCTGCAAGGAGCTCGTCGCGCGTCTCTCGCAGTCCGGCGACCCCTTCCGGCTCACCGCCGTCGCCGCGGAGACCGACGATGCCGTCTCCAGGTTCGATAAGGTGGTCACCATCCTGAGCAACAGGTTCGGCCATGCAAGGGCAAGGCTTGGCAAGAGGAGCTCACCTCCGGTTGATGCAAGCTGCCTCTTGGATCACCCATTGGTGCCATGCCCCAGTCCCAAAGGCTTCCATGGCAGCAGTACTCCTGCGCCGCCGCCGCCGCCGCGTCCGCAGGCGAGAAGCTCTGCAGCGCCGAGCATGCAAGAGAAGGAGACGGTGGTGCCGGTGGTGGTGGCAGTGGCTCCTTGCGCCGCCGGCAAGGTCATTGCACCGGCGGCCAAGGTTGACAGGAACATGTTTCTTGAGACGCCGCTCTTGGATTTGAATGGCTGCAGCGTTCCCTCCTCCATGGTCGCCATGCAGAACAGCTCAAAAGTTGTTGCTGGTCCTGCGGTTAATCATCCTTCCTGCACCACCCAAATCCAATTCCAGCATCATCATCATCATCATCATCAGCAGCAGCAGCAGCAGCAGAAGGAGAAGAAAAAATTCCAGTTTGATCAGAAGCCGAGAGAGAATTTCCACATCGAGATGGCGCCGAGGATCAGCAGCGCCAAGGAGCCCGAGGTGATCACCTTCAGCTTCGACAACTCGGTCTGCACCTCGTCGGCGGCGACCACCTCCTTCTTCACGTCCATCAGCAGCCAGCTGATCAGCATGTCCGACGCCGCCACGAACTCCGCGGCGGCGGCGCCGTCCAAGAAGGCGGCGCACGGCGCCAGGAAGGCTGAGGACGCCGACGGCAAATGCCACTGCCCGAAGAAGAAGTTGGTGCCGATTGCGCCATTGTTTTAGCTTAATTGGTTGGGGATGATCTTGGCAAATTGCTCTGATTTTTTATTTGGAATTTCATTGTGATTTTTGCAGGAAGCAGAGGGAGAAGAGGGTGGTGAGGATGCCGGCGATCAGCGACAAGGTTGCTGATATACCTGAAGACAATTACTCTTGGAGGAAGTATGGGCAGAAACCGATCAAAGGCTCTCCTCATCCAAGGTATATATTGTGGCCATTTTTCTTCATACTTGTGGTTAATCTGTAGTACTCAAGTTCTCTGTTATGTCAATTAACCCGCCGTTTGGAACGCGGGAATTTTTCCTGTTTCATACGGTATCAGATTTGTTTTATGTGAAATTTTCGCATTCCAAACAGGCCCTTGTTCTAATTTTTAATCTTTGATTGTTGAAACTGGTTTGGTTCCTCGAAACTTCATATGAGATTATTCAGGCTTAACTGTTGTGAAGAAACTGTTGTGTTCATCAGCATGCATGACTGCAAGTGTGAATCTGTTGTTCTTCAGGGGATACTACAGGTGCAGCATCATGAAGGACTGCCCTGCGAGGAAGCACGTCGAGAGGTGTCGCAGCGACCCCGGCATGATGATCGTCACCTACGAGAACGAGCACAACCATACGCAGCCGTTGGACCTGTCGATGCTAGCCGCAAATTCGGAAGCCTGAGGTTGCCAATGTCAGAAGAAGATAGAACTCTGAATTTACACCATGAACAGGCAGTTTATGAACACATCGACTGGTCCTTGATTGTTCAGTCTGACAGGGAAATGGAGTGCAAGTGGAAATTGTAACAGAAAGGCGCAGATTTCGCCGTCTTCTTTCAGAAATGTATAGTAACAGTGGACACTTAATCTGTGACTACTAGTTAAGTTACATCATCGAAGTACTAGCTTTGGTTGTTTATCATGCAGAAATGACATATTCACAGCTTTTTCCTGCTTGTCACATATCATCTTGCCTAATCTTTTAGATGCGCAGCATGAACAACTCAAGAAATTCTGTGAACACACAAACTGTTGCCTTGTTGCAGAGACCAAAATCACAGTCAAGAAGGGTGATTTGGATGTAGTAATTCCCCGTTTCTCCGAGCCATTTAATCATGCAATATGCTCGCCTCATACTAATTAAAATTGGAGTGACCAGCTAGACCATGATATGTCCAGAGGTTCAGATTTGCCCTTGTCAAATCCAATTCTGGCTCAACTAGGAATGGTGATCTACCTGGTGCTGCTTAAGCTTAATCAGCATCAGCTCACAAAGAACTAGCTGGAAACATTGACCAAAACCCAATTTAATTCACACTTGATGTTTCTGCAACTGAAACATGCAGCTCCTAATCTGGTTCTGACGATACCACATGAAGGGAAATCAACAAGATCATCGAGGCATTAAATGCTACCCCCACGAAGAGCGCCGGTGATTACTGGCGTCTAACCATGTGCCCCCGTGCTGTGCATCTTAATAACACTTCTGCTCCTGATTATTCGTATATTTTTTTTCAGGAGAGATCGAGCTGGCCAACAATTATGTCCACCTGGCTTAGCTTATTATTTGTAATGCTAACTGAGCCACTTGTTTAGCTGGAACTGTAATGCGTGCGCACAAGATATCTCTCAAACTTAATCGCCTACACTGCAAATAATCTAGGTTTGATCTTTATCCTGAACAAAAATCATTGATCAATGCTAATATGATGTGTACAGCCTGTGCACCGTGTATGTTGTTATTTAATTTGGATTAGAGACTCTTTGATTCAAAGAATTTTAGGGCCTCTCTGATTTGCACGATTCAAAATAGATATAGAAATTAGATTTCATGACAAGTTGAATCATATAGGAATTGAAATCACAGAAATAAGTAATATAAGTTGTGTGTGCACCACACGAAAAATACATAAATTTTCTTTAAGGATTAGTTATTTGACATAATTGTCATAGACCCAAGGAAAATTTCTATGAGATTGAACTCAGTGAAATTTTCCTCTGAAATTGAATGGAAAGTAGTCCATAAAAAAATTTATATGATTATTAATCCTACAAATCAAACAAGCCGTATAGAAAAAATTTCTAAACAAATGAATCTTCCAAAATCCCTTTGAATCAAAGAGGCCATAATTTTTATATTCCTAAGTGTTTTTAATCTGATAATCAAAGAAGCCCTTACCTTTCTCTAAAAAAAAATCAAAGAAAGCCTTAGGGCCTCTTTGACTCACAGGATTCACGGAACACAGGAATATAAAAAATGCAGGAAGTGGATATTATGACATGTTGCATCCCGCAGAAAAAATACCAATAGTTGTTTGGTTGCACCTAAAAAAAACACATAAATTTTCTTTAAGGGTCCAGTGCATATCATACTTGTCATAAAAACAAACAAAATTTTTCAAAGGATTGGACTTAATGAGACTTTTCATTTAGAATTCTATGCAAAGTAGTCCATAGAAAAAAATTATATTGTTTTTAATCCTACAAATCAAACAAGTTTTATAGAAAAAATTCTAAGTAATAGAATCCTCTAAAATTTCTATGAAATTTCATTGAGTCAAAGAGGCACTTAGACTAGCACAAACTTTTCTGGAAAATTGTCATGGTACAGTAGTTGATTTGTAGCCTAAGAAATAATAGGTGGTGATTTTCCCTCAGAAATTGATTTCCACTTGTCATGGTACAATAGTTGATTTTTAGCCTAAGAAATAATAGCCGGTGATTTTCCCTCAAAAATTGATTTCTAATAAACGTTCTTGTTCTAAATGGACTGTTCACTGTTGCACCACTGTTTCAAATCAGCGGCGGAGTAAAGAGTCTGGCAAGAGCACCTCATGGGGTTTGTAAGTTTTTGATTTGCACTGATACTATTTTGCCCACCTCATGGAATTTAATTACATTGCTAGCTTAGCTGGCCCTCTTCATCTCTAATTCCTCCACCGTTTCCAGTTGCCTAACAGCGGCTTTCAACTACGACCCGTTTGTCTAGCTGTGAATTATAAAAGGCAGTGCTTTATGCGGCTAGGATATAAATATTTCAATGTCTACTGGTCTATGTGAATTGTAAATGGGGAACATTGACCATTGATTTGTCCCAATAATGAAGAAAACTAGTACGATATCAATGCAGTATAAGAAATTTGACATTTGACTTTTCGTCCACTCTTAGCGAAAAAGATACGCTGCTCTCTTGCGTATTCCCGAGAAAATGTCAGCCTGCCATGCTGCATTTGTATTATATGGACATAAAGCATTTTCTGCACTCAGACTATCAATCCTGTTTTACGGAGTAGATATCATGTACTTAATGTAAAACATATTTAATAATTACACTATTAATATATAATTTATATAATATAAAATTAATATTATTAGACTCGTATTTCAAAATACTTACTTATAAACATATATTAATAAAATAATTATTAATTAAAATATTGTTTTAACCGATCAAAATATACCTTACAGTCTAGTCAGACAAAGTATAACAGAAACTGCAATGTGCACAACCACGTATGGCGTTCAGACGAGAAGCAAACAAACTTTCAGCTCGTTTCTCACCGACTTCCTGATCATAATCCAAAGAACTTTCTGCTTGTTTTCGTAGGTAATCCAGACCTCCGGAAATCATATAAAAAAATCATGAATTTTCATGCAAGAGAATGATAAATGGCAACAGAGATAACATGTTCAAT
This sequence comes from Stipa capillata, assembly GCA_019208055.1. Taxonomy (NCBI): domain Eukaryota; kingdom Viridiplantae; phylum Streptophyta; class Magnoliopsida; order Poales; family Poaceae; genus Stipa; species Stipa capillata. Next base: position 241,035 of record JAGXJF010002262.1, read on the forward strand.
ATCGCGATGGCTACCTTCAAAATCTCACGAAATAACATCAGATTAATTTAAGGTGCACTAGGTGGCTGCTCGGTAGACAGTAGGCATAGGAAGAAACTCAAACCCAACAGCTGCTACATAGAGACACGCTAAGGAACACTGAAGTCTGGAAGAGAACAAAATCCTGTTTCTGAACATCTCACTTGAGGGGAATGAATCGTGATGAGTGAGTGGCACCAATACCGGGCCTGCCGTGCTTGACTGGTTTGTAGGAGAGGGAGAACTCTGCTAGGTAGTGGCCAATCATCTCAGGCTTAATCTCAACCTGGTTGAAACACTTGCCGTTGTAGACACCAATGACGCTTCCGATCATCTCAGGGACAATGATCATGTTGCGGAGGTGGGTCCTCACAGGCTCTGGCTTCTCACCAGCAGGGGCATCCTTTTTCTGTTTACAAGAGAACAAGGGGTGAGTTAGAAGTTGAAATCAGTGGCGAAATGTATGAATGGATAGTCCATGTTTATGCAAAACAAAAAGGGAAATTGTAGCAACAAGTATATGAAAGGCACATAACAATCAGCAAGAAACAGAAAGGATTTACAGCAGCATTTGTCCACATAGGAGAGCAGGACAGTAAATACCCATAATATTCAGGAGTAAAATCAAACATAACAATAAAAAAATTCAAAATATGCCACTGGACTGAAATGTAGGCATCTGGTTCAGTTATTTCATCTACCCTTTGTGATTACATGATATGATCAGATAGAGCTAATACAGATTCGAGGCCATCATGCCGGCCGATCAAACCAATAGGGAATAATCTCATCATCATCTCAATCTCTTGCCCAGAACAGCAAGCAATGAAAACAAAACAAAATGCACAGAACTAACAAATCTAGACCATAGATGTAACATTAAAAAGGAACAAGAAACAAAGAGATCAGAAAAGAAGGATTTTATTAGCAAGATGCATCAGATCTCCAAGGTGAAAAAGGGTGTGACATCACAGAGACACCTCAGACGCAAATTACCCATAGATCTTGTGTCTCCTCACCTGCATCAAGCCTCCTCCCAACAACAGCACCAATAACAACAGAATTGATGCATCCAAATACACAATAGGTGGTGAAAAGAAGATATAAGAGCAAGAAACAACAGACAAGAGAAGAGACAAAGGCAAAGCCATCACAAAATCATCTTCCACCCACAACTAAAAAGAAGAAAGAATGCTAGTCCCGGATAAAAGAGGTGATTATACCTCAGTAACTCACTACAAACAAGCTTCTAGATCATAAAAAGTGAACTTCAGTACATCTAGAGAAACCTAGACTAAATTAGAGCACTTGTAAAACATATATCGTATTAAATACTTCTCAAATGAAGTCATAAAGAATATTACTCCTAGATGTAAATGGGACAGTGCGAATTAACACTGCCATGAGGATGCAGAATCAAGCAATTTGTACATAAATATTTCTCCTGTGATGTCCAAAATATATTAGTAGTAAACTTGTTTGGACAGTGCAAAATTTAGCATGCCAAAAATGTGCGATATCCTGAAGGGCAAAATTGTTACCAGGTTCAAGTTGCAACAAATTGAAAACAAAATCCGTCTAAAAATTTCCAGTGGAAACAACACAAAAACAATAAAACAAGAATTTGCATCCAGAGTTCTATAAAAACTGCGTACCCAACAGAAACAAGATGAGCAGAGAATTAAGCATAGTAGCAACACTAAAACATGTGACATGAATGAATACTATATAGCAATAGAACAAACAGAAATTCCAGCGCTAAGCAGGAACGTTTAATTCCTAAATTCTAACGGTATAATGCCAAAAATCTTCACCAGATGTAAAAAAATGACAATCCTAACCGCTAGGAACTAAGTCGCATTGGGCCAACGGTTCTAAAGGCCAATGTTCGCATTGCATGGTAAAACATTATATGACGTAACTTCCACCACATATGTTCAAGTAATTTCACTTGTTTCCTTGCTATGACAAACATGTTGCTACTATCACAAGAAAACAAGATATCCATGTGCATGGTAAGAGACTAAATCGCTTAGTTCAACCGCAGTTCAGTAGTCACAAAACTATAAATTCCATAAAACAGGAGAACAGATCTACACAAGCTTAGCAATTCACTGTTCATATAACTCAAAACAAACATCCCAAAGCAAACCATCACTCACCGCCTTGCGCAGCTTCTTGACGAGCGCCATCGGCTTCCTCTTCAGACCCCTCTTGAACCTAACCAAAATCCAACACCGCAACCCGTCAGCACACACCCGATCAGATGAAACACGAACCCGGCCACGGGAGGCAGCAGCACTGGCGCGTTACCTTCTGCGGGCGCGCGCGGGGAACATCTGGACGAGGTCGTCGGTGGACATGTCGAGCAGCGCGTCGAGGTCCACGCCGCGGTAGCTGAACTTGCGGAACGTCCTCTTCTTCGGCTGGCCGGCGGCTACCTCCGGGTCGACATCCACGTCCGCCTGCGAACGAAAACAGCACCACGCATTGTCAGAGGCAAAGGGTCGGGTCCGGTCGGATCGAGAGGCTAGGGCATCGGGAGAGGCGGTCACCATGATCGAAGCTGGAGCTCGAGTTCAGACGGCGGTGGCGCTGCTGGCAGGAGGAGGAGGCGGCGGCTGCGTGTAGGGTTTAGAGAGAAAGCTCTCCCCGTGTTGGGAGAGATTATATAGTGGTGATAGGTGTGTCACGTGGTGCGCGCGTGCGTGGTGGCTCCGGGTAGTTTGTGGTCTGGGGGCCCGGCCCGTGTTTACCGAGAAAAGCCTTTTATGAGCACGGTGGGCCTAGAGGCCATCTGGGCCCGTTTCCAGCTAAAGTAATCTGTAGCACAGTTGCACTGTGGGCCTAGAATCCATATTGCTAATTTGGGTCACCATCTAGGCCCGTTCTTTCCCTTCAAAAAAATCTAGACCCGTTCTTTACTTATAAAAATTATTAATATTGGTTTATTGAAAACATGGGTCTTTTTACATTGTGAGATCTACTTGGGAAGGAGCAGGATAGTGGCGAGAGGAGGGATGACGGCAAGGGAGATGGAGAGGAGGTGAGGACGAGCTGTTCAGAGGATATAACGGTGGCTGTGTATTTCACGAGGAAGAGCTAGGGCTCCTTCAACCCTAACCAGCGTAATAGGAGGGATCTCGCGCCACCTAGGCACTTACTGGCCCGACGAATCGGCTGGCCCACGAAGTCCTCCAGCATAACTAAGGACGTGTAGAACACAAGTTACACGCAGACAACTTCAACTATGGATTGGGCGTAAGTCGGAGCGCTGTGAGAGTCGGAATTTCTTTCGGAGTAATAGGGAATTATGTACAAGTATGTGAATATAAACATTTCGAGCCCATGCATTCGGAAGGACAGACTATCTTTTTGAGATACACACAGCCAACTCATTTATTGCAAAGCTAGCAAAATGCAACAGAAAATATGGGTTTACCTGTCAATTGTCAAGCAGCAAGGAAAAATCTCAACCGTTACAGTCTCTTATATAGGTCCCATAAATGTTTGGCGAAGTTAACGGTAACGACCTCCGATTTCATGCTTCCCAGCACCAATTACTCGTAGCATTCGTGATGCTGAAGCAAGGACAAGGTTTGGAGTCAATTAGCACACGAGAAAACAATATGATAAGACGACCCAAAATCTTCCTTTCTTTTTTTGCGTCAAAAACCATCTCATCAAGTCATCAACCAATATAAAGCCATAGCTCCCATAAATTCTTTGTTGCGTAACCTAGCATCCAGGGCTCCCAACTGATCCCCTAACATACGAGGAGTACTGACACGGGGAGACAATGTAGAATCAACCTTAACTGTTCTTTAGGCAAAACGAGCCAGATGGTAATAAAAAAATGTTGAACCGTCTCATCTTTAGCACAGAAGCAACACCTTTAGCTGCCTTGTGGCTTCCGTTTTATGAGAAGTACTTCTATACTCTTCTAACCTAATTTTGTACAATTTTTAAAGCGCTGCACTGATCTCAAAGCAGCTGGATTTGTGTTCAATGGGCTGGCCCATATCCAAAACCCGCCCACCTCGCGCGCCCTCACACCACCCACCCGACGCCTCCCTCGCACGCCGCCGCGCCCTGCCGCTCCCGTGCACCGCCGCCTCGCGCCCCGCCACCCACGCACGCCACCGCGCCCCTGCCGCCGCCCTCGCGCGCCGCCGCGCCCCTGCCGCCACCCTCGCTCCCCTGTCGCCCTCGCGTGCCGCCGCCCACGCGCACCGCTGCGCCCCTGCCGCCGCCCTCACGCGCTGTCGCCCTCGCGCCGCCGCCCACGCGCGCCGCCACGCCCCTGCCGCCGCCCTCGCTCCCCTGTCGCCCTCGCGCGCCGCTGCCCACGCGCCGCCGCCCACGCGCGCCGCCGCGCCCCTGCCGCCGCCCTCACGCGTCGTCGCCCTCGCGCCGTCGCCCGCGCACGCCACTCCTCCCCGTCGCCGGACGCTCTTGCCGCCGCCCCCAGACCGTCGCCTCCTCCTCTCGCGCGCCGCTGGTCGTATCCCACCCGCCGCCTCCTGCGTCTGCCCCCGCGCCCAGCCTCGCCAATGTCAACCGCGCCGGTGCTGCAGATGGACACACCACCGCCGCCCTCGCCCCATCGCCGGCGCCGCAGCCTCCGCCTCATGTCCGGCGCTCCGCACCAGATGCCAGCCCTGCCGCCGCAGCCTTCGCCTCATCTCTGTTGTTCATAGGGATATACTTACACATCAGGCTCATAGGGATTGAGATAACTTAACCTGCAAATGCCTTAGAGCTTCTTGTTAATTTTCAATGGTGAATCTTTGCTGGTCGATGGATTTTGTTTTAGTAGCTCAGGATCTGAGCCCAATTCTGTCTGTGCCTTGCCATTTCCTAGTGCTTTGGCATGCTTGTCTCAAGACGCTGCTAAGCTGCGGCTGGCCGTTGAGAATGTAATTCTCTTATACAGTATATCGGTGTAATGTTAAGAATTGGCACCAATGATACAAGTGTATTCACTGAGAAGAAAAGCCATAATAAGTTCCTTCTACACTGTTCACATGAGTGATAAGCCATATTGACAAGTCTCACCACATTGCAGCGTATTTAGCAACAGAAAGTCTCTCAAAATGATAAGTATAACATGATTAAAATCAGAATTTTGGCTGAGAAATCTGGTGCAGCGTGGTGATGTTTCCTCTCTCGATCTGTAGGATTCCATTTGCTCCCTAAATCAGTGATTATTTTCTTTTGGATTTCAGAGAAGCAACCAATTATACTAAACGGTATATGCAACTATCTCTACAATCTGAATGCACGTGATTAGGGAGTCAAGAAACAATCTGATAATGAGTCAGGAAATGAAATTATATACAGCTAAATAACTAGAAGCAAGAAACCATTCAATTCTTAATTGCGTGCCATACTGATACAATACTACACAGGTAAAAAAACACTTAAACTTTCAAAGAGCTGAAAATAATGCCCAACAGCAAAATTCTAAGCAAAAGTACTGCTGCACTGTATGTTCAACTAATGGAAAACACAGGAAACAGCACAGGAAAAAGCAACAAAAAGTCTCTCAAAATGATAAGTATAACATGATTGAAATCGGAATTTCGGCTAAGAAATCTTGTGCAGCGTGGTGATGTTTCCTCCCTTGATCTGTAGGATTCCATTTGCTCCCTCAAATCAGTGATTATTTTCTTTTGGATTTCAGAGAAACGCAGTATACAAAATGGATGAGCTTGTTCTCCTTCATAAGCTTGGTAACCTGCAATGCAACGACAAAAGATTACCAAAATGTGCATGAATTGAGTTGCTCAAAAGCTTCAGAGCAAAGTGTAGTCTGGGCAGCAATAGGTAAAAGTCAAAAGAAATAGCATGAAACTGCAGTGAGATCAAGAAGGCAAGCACCTGTGTTTCTCTCTCTCGCGCGCATGATTTTACGAACTTCTTCCTTCACTTCTTCATTTTGGCTTGCATGTGAAAAGATTAGTTCGGCGATCATCTTCTTCCTCGAAATGCATACATCTCTCTGTAATAGAAATATGAGAAGTTCAGATTTTGCATGTAAGTGCACTTGAAAAGGTTTTCCTATATGGATTGTTCGTTTTGACCAACCTGTGTAAAATCAATCTTAAGTCGTGTGCCATCCCAGTGCTCCATATATTTCAATGCAAATAGTCCACATGAGTGCCTATTATTATAGAGCAACATTTGAAAAATAGTATGATATAAGGTAATCATCAGTAAAGACTTTGCTATATACTCACCCATCAGTTTGTTTTGGGATATTTTCTATTTGTCTTATTGGCCAACTGGTTACATCTGGTAAATAGGGATCTAAATGTTTCCTCGATACGCTAACTTCTGCCTCGATCCCATTTAGCTATATGTGTGTGTGAGAGAGACATTTAGTTATCACTCCCTCGCAGTAAGTAAAATGGCAATAAGTGTGTATTAAGTAAAAAATGTGTGTTTAGCCGCATTGAGAGAAAACATTACGAGTTTTTCAATTTTCTCCTTATACATCTGAAGGCTCCTTAATGAATCTAGAATTATAATTTGCCGTCGCTTTGTATCCATTGCGACAACTATCCAGTGATCGTCGTTGACATTCATAGGGAAAAGTACCTGCATAGTAAAAGATGAAACGAAAAGGTTAACATATGGGATCTATGCGTTGTTCTTTCACACCATTTTGGATCGCAATGGACTTACCATATCACAGTCAAAATACTGTTTGACACTTCTGTTTATCGCTTCAATTTTTTGGGGTGATGGGTTGTCGGATACGTCCCGTTCACGTGTCAGAAACTCGGTTCTCCATGTAGAGTACAAAAGCCGATGAGAATCAACACGAGCTGGCTGATCAGGGCCAATAGGAGTAGACAAGTGTTCGGCGTATGCATTAATGAGCTGTACAGAAATTGATATTGTATTATGAAATACCATGTCTTAATTTTCGTAAGAAAAATCTATACAGCAATAACCAATCAGACTTACTTCACAGTCTTGATACTCGGTTGCTCCAGGTGCGAGGCATTTCATATGCTTTGCTAATAAAGTAACATCTTCAGACTTGAACACCACTATTTGTGCTGCGGCCTTCGGGGACAATGAGACAATGTACTCTACAGCCGCATTTACGTGTGTAGAAGTTAAGTCACAGGAAGCATCGAATAGGTTAGCTACATGGGAAAGACATTGGTATTATCGTACTGGATCATTTCAATAATAAGGATCAGAGAGTGGATCTTATTGGCATACCACTGTACATCTTGTAAAAAATATGAAAAGTGCAAGGGTCATTGTGGAACTCACATTTTTGGATTTTAAAGGATTGTGGAGGGGACTTTGCGGCGCCTCTTGAACGCTTATCGAGCAACACCATAGGAGACTTAAGCTTGGAGGGTATATTTCACCTTCTTCCTTGTTCTTTTACTCTCTGAGCTAAAGTAGTACTCACAATCTCTACACTTGCATCTCCTGAGGCTACACTAGTAGCTTGAGAGGAAGAGTTTGATTTTCCAGAGCTTTTGGGTTGGAAGGAATAGTGTGCTTCACAATCATTATAGCCATGGAAATCTGATTTGACTTCTTACTGTTTATCAGCAAACTCACATCCTTGATCTGTCCGATATTGGCCTGTACTGCCCCATTGGTTGGTTTCATCATGATTTATTTTAGTTTCATCCAGTAGAACTTTGCTATCAAAGGCATCAATTTTGTCCAGCCGTTTAAGGATTTCCTGCAATGTTAGTTAGGCTTAAAAAATTATTAAACTGCATGTTGCAAAACAATACAGATGTCTAAATATTTCTACCAAATCATAAGATGGTACCTCTGCGCATTTCATTAGACTAGGTATGAGTGCATGTCATGTAGGACTTCCAATATTTGCTTTGAGCAGCGATCAACCCTCGGTTTCATTGTTCTCGTTGTGTTTTCATTATCATTCTGATCTTTGGAGGTGTTACTCTACATTTTAAGTTAATTTTTTAAATAGTGTTTTCTACCAACTATAGATAAGTCCTGAAAATATATGCATGAGATGCTTTACCTTATCGCTATTGTCATCTGCACCATTACTATTGTGTCTCTCGTGGTCTTCAGTAATGGCATGGACAATCTACATAAACAACAATTATTCCGTTAGTAATGTAAAACAATAATTTATGCAAACATATATTAAGTGTGAACACTTCGTAAGCTAGGTTACCCTGCCATGACCGCGCCCATTGTGCAGGTCATATTCATCTCTTTTACAAGCTGTTTTCTCGTCCCAATTTGCCATAAGTGGGTATGTACAGCAATAATAGTTGTCCCAACCACTTTTAGGATGCACCTTTTCCCAATAAAGGTACTGTTTTAGCAACATGGAAACAAGTCAGAAGTGATTATCTCATATGACATTGTTAGATAAAAGATGCGGTCATACCTGTAGAAGAGCTAAGTAGCCTTTTGGCCATTGGTTTTTAACTTCACCCCTTTTCGTCTTTTTGAGATTAGACATCATAAATGGCAGCACTAAAGAAATCCAATTAACTCCCTTTAATTGTGAAACATTTTCTACAAAGGCATAGTAACCTCTTGATATGTGCTTACTTGAAACTGGTACTAGCACCGCACCAAGAAGGACTAAAACAACCCTCCTAATAAAATCATCATCATCGGAGCCAGACAACTCAATATCTGTGATTAATTTATCAATCACTATCTTATTTTTCTGCAGGTTGACAAAATAGGATGGTATCTCCTTGGATCTATCAATTTTCAGTGAACTAAAATAGTGTCCCCGGTTTTGAAGCCCCGTTATAGCTTCTATATCCGGAGCGTAAAGAGTAACTTCTTCACCCCCTAAAATAAACACCTCAAGATCAAGATCAAATACTGTTATCATGTATTTTATTAAACCTGGCCGCATCTTCGTGCTTTTAGCTTTCATAAAACAATCTAATCCCCACTCGTACAGCTTGGAACGTTGACTCTCATTGAGTTTAGAGATGACTGCACACCACTTCTCTATTGAGCAAGGGATCTGTCCACAATCTTCTGTATCTCCCATCATCTGTAAGAAATATTTGTCATGGTTGGCACCGTGAGATGGAAGATATGCTAATGAAAAGAGATATGTAATGGTCACTTCACAGGTTACCTTTGCTGCAGCTGCTGACGTTCCAATGGCTTGTGTTGTTCGTTGATGTTGATGCACATAAATAGTGCATAGGATGGTACTGATAAGATATGGTTTGACGTAGTCTACGTACTGTCGGAGTATTATTCCGGCAATACTATTTATGGGGCGGTGTGAGCACAGCAAATTAGGATGGCTGCACACGGGAGACAAGATTTAGACAGGTTCAGGCCCTCTCGGAGAGGTAATACCCTACGTCCTGTGTTTGGTGGCTGGTATTGCTGTATCCCGAGTGCCGCAAGCCCTAGAGAATCGACCTCGAAGGGGCCTGAGCTACGAAACAATAGAGATTAAGCTAGATGATGTGTTCTGCCAATCGGAGGTCCCCTACCGGGCCTTATATAGTCGGCCGGGGTAGGGTTACAGAGTCCAGATCGGGTTAACAGATATGTTTCCTATTCGGTTACAACCAATTCCGGGTAAGCCGGATAGGTATTAGTCCTTGTCTTGTACTCCACGTCGGTGAGGCGCCCCCGTGAGGTAGTCGGACTCCGAGTAGCCGGCCCGGCCCATCCCGTGGCCGGGAGGCCGGATTCGTCCTCCTTGATGGTACCCGGGTGCCATGTCACCATCAGTAGCCCCCGAGTCCTTCACGATCTTGCTGCTGTCGGCTGAGGCTTCAGGTCGAACTTCCCGAGTGGTTCTTGCCAGCAGGGAGATTGCGAAGGGCTGATTGAACTCCTGTGGAAAAGATAATAAGAGCCGAGTAACATTCACCTGAAAAGGCAGGAATATTATGGCGGGTGAGTTAATAACGGGTAATCTCTAGTGGCATCCGGTCCACCCCTGGGGGGCAGGGACCGACTGATAACCCGGCGTGGGGCTTGCCATAAATCCGGACTGAATTCCCGAGTAGCACCCGGCCTTCCCGAGAGGGTTAAGGCCGGCTAGGGTCCCCTGAGGGAATGCCTCTGGAACTCTAAGTCCGAACCAGAGAAAACAGACATGGCGCATGGGTTTCTGAGTTTCAAAGTCTTATGCCGGGTCATTCCACTGAATCTGGAGATCCCAGATACCAGAGCTTCGAGGCTTAAGTGCTCGATGAGTTCTGGGTGGAGAATCCAGCGGCTCCAAGTTGCTCAGCATCCGACTCGCGGCCTTTGGGAGGCACGCCATTACTGCCCCTCACTCGGGTGTACTCAGCCGACTGCGTTCCTCGCTGGAGGCCAGTCTCTGATACCCTCTGTGGCCAAAACGCCCGGCGCCGAGTCCCTCTAGGCAGCCAGCTAGTGATTCTTGGAGAATACGCTTTAGCCACCATATAGCGGAGACGTATTCCGTCGGGTTATACAGCCTGGAAGGCTAACCGTCGGATCTCCTTCATTAAGTCCGCACGAATCGCGACGCAGCCTGGTCGTGGGCGCGAGATACGCGCGACGTGGCCCGCCCGAACGTGCGGCGGAATCCGAAACGGCGCGGTCGTGGGCGCGGCGAATCCGGGAACGTGGAGACGCGGGGAATCCGAAACGCCCGATCCTTCCCTTTATATCCGGCAGAGGCTGCGGGAGTGGCCCACACTCTCAAACGCATCCGCATTCTCCTCGCGCCCACCGCTTCGTCTTCCTCTTGCTCCCAGTCGCTCTGCGCGCCCCGCCCCGCCAAAACCCTAATCCCCTCCCCGGCTCCCTCGGATGCGAGCCCCGGATTGGGAAGCAGATCAAAGCGAGACCGAGGAGGACGCCTTAGTTTGGAAGTTGCTGGGCGAGGAGGGATCGTCGGCCGAGCCAATGGCCCCCTCTCCATGGATGAAGTCGACGGTGACGGAGGCGAAGCTGGAGACCCTCGTCCGGATGGGGCTCCTCCCCCCAAAGGAGCTGGCCGAGTGGCGCGCTGCCACGGGGGAGACCATCCCCACGCCGGACACCCGCGAACTGGTGGTGAACAGCTCGTTCTTCGAGCGAGGGTTCTCGGTTCCGGTCCACCCGTTCTTGCGCGGGCTTCTGTACTACTACGGGCTGGAGCTGCACAACCTGAATCCCAACAGCGTCCTACACGTCGCCAGCTTCATCACGCTCTGCGAATGCTACCTCGGTATTCGCTCGCATTTCGCGCTGTGGAAGCATCTATTCATGGTGAAGCCGCAGCCGAGTAAGGACAGCCCGGCCGTAGTCGGAGGCGTTGGGTTTCAGTTGAGGGCGAAGTTGGCGAAGAGCTACCCGGCCCCGCCGATGCCATCGTCCCTCAAGGGTTGGCACGCCCAGTGGTTCTATTGTGCCAATGCCGACCCAGCGCTGCCATCCTTCTCGGGTCAGGCGCCGGTAGCCAGGTCAAGCTGGACGGATCCACCCCTCGACCGAGAGCAGGACAGCGTCGACGTCCTGATGGCACAGCTCGGCCAGGCGATGGAGGCCGGGGTCACCGGGGCGACTGTCGTTGCCACCTTCGTCCGGTGGCGGGTGCAGCCGGCCAAACTCCGAGCGCACCCCATGTACGAGTACACCGGCGCGGAGGATCCGACCCGGGAGGCCGCCGACGAGCTGTCGGAGGGCGAGGTGCAAGGTCGACTCGAGAAGATCCTTGCTCAGGGGACGAGCCTGGACTTCTCCGGACGGCCGGCTCCCTTCTGCCGAGCGAACCCGCCGAGCGACGTAAGTAGCCGATGCTTGGTCCTTTTGATCTCAGCTTTTGGCCGAGCCTTACTCGGGTGTTGTCTTCGTGTTCTCTACAGGTTCTGTTCGGCTTCTGTTCCAGCGCTCCCCTCCCGGAGGACGAGATCTGGAACCAGCCGTGATACGCCGACGTTCCGAAGGGCAAAACGCCGCCGCCAGGAGCGGCGGGGGTATCTTCACGCGGCACCAGCAAAGCGAAGGGCGCCGGGTCCTCAAGGGGTGCCAAGTCCTCCAAAGGAAAAGGACCGGCGGTTGCTACACCCCCTCCTCCTCCCGTAAGCACGACGGCCCAGGAGGAGGAAGAGCAGGAGTCGGATGCTGGCGGCGCCTACTTCGTGCGGAGACGGAGGCCCCGGCGCAGTGATGACCCGCTGGCAGCGGCCAGCGCGGTGGTCACATCTGACGTCGTGGAAGAATCTTCCACCGGCGCTTCCACCGGCGCTGATGCTGCGGTGCCGGCCGCTGCCCCGGGTGAAACTACTCAGGCAGCTGGCGATGACGTCCCCACTAGCCGGGGGGAGAAGCGCGACGCCGACACGGCCTTCGGGGCGTCCGGCGGGTCGGGGGCCTCGCCAGCCCCGGCTGCCGCTGCTCCCGGGCCACGAGCCGCGGGGGTGAAGAAGAGGCTCGTCGTCACTCGGTCTGCGAAGTAAGTGCCCTGCCGACTGACTTCTTGGATTCTTTCGTCTTCATATACTGACGTGGTTGATCTTGTCGTTTCTGCAGGACGCGGAAGACGGGGGACACCACGAAGGCACCCCCGAGTGGCCCGGGATCCAACCAGGGTGGAGACCCCCCGGCGCCTGACACCCGGGCGTCGCCGCCTCCGCCAGCGGCTGCTCCTTCCTCCTCTCGGCCGGCGTCGCCTCCAATCGTGGTCGCTCGCGAGCCAACCCCCGAGCAACCCGGCACGCAGGCAGTCCCGCCAGTTACCCCTCAGGAGGAGTCCTCCATCGGAGCGTTGGTGCCGGCGGGGGCCGCGGATGCTAGCCGGGACGCGGCGACGGCGGAAGGTCCGGCTCCGGAAGCGGGCGGGGCTGGTTCGCCGGTGCGTGAGGACGAGCCCGCCGAGACCTCGCCAATGCGGGAGATCAGCGGGGCTCCGCCCTCAAAGCCATGCTCGGAGTTGGTGGCGCGGCCGCTCCGAATCGGGGAAAGGAGCCGGGGCAGCCGGCCACGGCGGTGGTTGACGACACCGAGGAGGAGAGGGAGTGGCGCGCGGCTGCGGAGTGCGCCGAGCAGATCGGGGAGATCCTCCCTGCATTGCTAAAAGCGTCAAGGGAGGCGGCCAACCTGCTGAACGGCAGGCTGTGCCCTTTGATGGAGGTGAGTACTGTCCTTTTTGTGAGAATGTGTCCCTAGTAAGTAGCCCCCGGGCCTCTGCCCGACTAAGGTAGTCGGGCAGGGGACCCCTTGCTTTTTGTTCTTTTTTGTAGTTGCTGCTCTGGGTGCACGAACAGTGCACCCAGAGGGTGTAGCCCCCGAGCCTGCGGTCGACTAGGATAGTCGGGCGGAGGGTAGATGTAGTATAGTCTGTAGACTCGTCTCCGGGTGCACGAACAGTGCACCCGGAGGGTGTAGCCCCCGAGCCTCCACTGGGTCCTTGGGGCCGAGTGGAGGGTTTTGATGATGCAACCGGGCGGACTAACTTGTTTGTCTTCTGCAGCAGGCGCTGAACCAGCGGTCGCAAAGCAAGACCGCCGTCCTCCAGGACCGACTGCCGGTGATCGAGCGGATGGAGCTGCGGAAGTCCGAGTGGGACAAAATAACCGCGGCCCGGCAGACGGCGGAGGACGTGGTGCGCAAGCGCGGGGCGGAGATCACCGGCCTGAAGGCTGGTCTGTCCCAGGAAATCGCCAAGTCTCAAGGTAGGCCTGCCGAGTGGCCTTTGTCTTTCGCATACTGCTTGTTGCCGAGCTAACGCGTTGTGCTGGTGCAGCCGCCGAAGACGAGGTGTCGAAGCTGAAAGCGAAGCTCGAGGCGGCGAAGGCCCGCGCCCGGGACCTCGACGAGGCGCTTGAGGCGGAGAAGGCCTGGAGGGTGCAGCTTCAGCGTGAAGCCGAGCCGTTGCAAACCCGCGCCCGGGATTGTGACCGTGCCAAGCAATGGGCCAGGAGAGTCGAGAAGGAGCTCGAGTCGGAGAAGGCCCGGGCGGACTTGGCGGAGAAAATGGAGAAGCAGACGAAGCAGGACGCCGTGTCGGCGGCCAAGAGGGCCGCGGACGCGGAGGAGGCAGCCAAGGCCACGAAGGAAGACGCCGAGTCGGCGGCCAAGAGGGCTGCTGACGCGGAGGAGGCGGTCAAGGCTGCACAGAAGGGCGCCACGGAGGCCGAGTCCCGTAAATGCCCTGACCACTCCGTTTTGCGTTGTTCGAACTTGCTGGTCGTTGGCTTTGTCCTGACTTCGTCGCCTGACAGGTTGCGTATTGCTCTGCTGCTGCAGAGTGGAAGGGTCGGCTCGAAAAATCCCAAGGGATGATCGAGTCGCTGCTGAAGGCGGGGCAGGCGGCATGCGGCGCCGTCTGGTCGGATGACCCGGCGCCGGACTCCGTTGCAGCGGTCGCCGAGCGGCTGCACCGGGTCCCCGACCAGGTGGCGAGCATCGAGGCGGAGGCCGCGCGGACGGGGGCCAGCCTAGTCTTGGCGGTGGCGCGGTCCCATGACCCCGAGCTGGACTTGGAGGCGATCGGGGAAGGGTACGCCGCGGACTTTCCGGATGAAGACATTCCGGAGATGATGCGGATCGTCGAGCCCACCGTCGAGACCTTGCTGAAGCGCTCGGGCCTGTAGGAAAATAGAGTAGGTGTAAACTGCTCGGGCTAGCCGAGTAGAGTTATAAAGGACTCGGGAAGGCCGAGTTAGTTTTGGGTTCACTCGGTATGCCGAGTGAATTGGTTGTGCACTCGGGGATGCCGAGTAACTTTTGTAAGCACTTGTCCAATTAATCATGTAATTTTTATGTCAAGCGTGAAACGGACTTGTGTTCCTGTGTATGCAAGTCTGTTAGCTGCTGCCCTGTGCCGACCCGTTGTAGCCTCCTTTGCGTAGGGATTAGCCGTGGGCGTGTGTCCCGTGTAGCGTCAGGTACGGCGTAAAACCGGCGGTCGGGGTCACAGAGTGAACGTTAGACGTTGTACACAGTACTTAAGTATTTCACGCATGAAGGGCGAAGTCATGTATACGCCGAGTGCTCGCTACGAGCGGGCGTAGCGGGCCAGTCGGGAAAAGACTTGCTTCGGATCTGGGACTGAAGGCAGCGCTGTATGCACCGTTGGTACGTAGCGCCGGCATTCTTGAGTCCGAAGGGCATGGAGACGTAGCAGAAGGCGCCGAACGGAGTGATGAAAGATGTCTTGATCTCGTCGTCCTCCTTCATCTTGATCTGGTGATAGCCCGAGTAGGCGTCTAGAAAGCATAAAATTTCGCACCCGGCCGTGGAGTCAACCACTTGGTCGATGCGAGGAAGGGTGAAAGGATCTTTGGGACACGCCTTGTTAAGGCTAGTATAATCAACACACATCCTCCACTTTCCATTCTTTTTGCGAACAAGAACTGGGTTCGCTAACCAGTCGGGATGATACACTTCTTTAATAAAGCCAGCTGCTAGAAGCTTAGCTATTTCTTCTCCTATAGCCTGACGTCTATCCTCAGCGAAACGGCGTAAACGCTGTTTGACCGGCTTG
Source organism: Stipa capillata (assembly GCA_019208055.1). NCBI lineage: Eukaryota > Viridiplantae > Streptophyta > Magnoliopsida > Poales > Poaceae > Stipa > Stipa capillata. The sequence goes on from JAGXJF010002262.1 coordinate 256,510, forward strand.
GCGTCCGGCCGAACGTTGAGAGAGTGCTCGGCAGCCTCCCTAGGAACCCCGGGCATGTCGGAGGATGTCCATGCGAAGATATCCCGGTTATCCTGGAGGAAGCTGACGAGCACGCTTTCCTATTTGTCGCTGAGCGCAGTCCCGATCTGCGTCGTCTTGGAGGAGTCTTCTGGGTCGAGTCGGATCGACTTGGTGTCCCGAGCCGACTGGAAAGATGTCGACGTTGAAGCCTTCTTGGATGGCGGTGCTTCCTCGACCACGGCCGACTTGAGATCGGAGAGGGAGGCCTCGGCGATCTGAGCTGCGGCGAGGTTGCAGTTCTCGAGATCACATGTGTAAGCATGCTGGGAAGCCGCTTTGCACTGTGATAACCCCATGGGGGCCCGGCATCTTGAGCTTCAGGTAGACGTAGCTGGGGACAGCCATGAACTTGGCGTAGCAAGGACGCCCCAGGATGGCATGGTATGATCCTGGGAAGTCGACGACCTCGAAGGTGAGAGTCTCGGTCCGGAAGTTGTCGGGAGTACCAAAGGTAACGGGCAGGCTGACCTGCCCGAGTGGACTCGCCATCTTGCCGGGCACCACCCCGTGGAAGGGGGCACCAGTCGGCTTGATCTCGGATCGAGAAATCTTCATATCGTCGAGGGTCTTGACGTAGAGGATATTGAGACCACTCCCGCCGTCCATGAGGACCTTGGTGAGGCGGACGCCGGAGACAATCGGGTCCACCACCAAGGGGAAACGTCCCGGCTGGGGTATGTAGTCGGGGTGATCCGCGCGCCCGAATGAGATCACGGACTCGGACCATCGCAGGTACTTGGGCACGGCCGGTTCCGCTGCGTTGACCTCTCGGTTGATGATCTTCTGGCGACGTTTGGACTCGTAGCCGTTAGGGCCGCCGAAAATCATCAAGCAAGCGGTTTCTTTCGGGAACTCATCACCCTCGTCCTGAGGGGGTTCCTTCTTGCCCTTGTTGGGGGCGTAGGGTTTGTTCAGGTTCTTCAAGAGATTGCAGTCGCGCGTCAGATGATTGGACTTGGGTCCATGGAAGTGACACGGCTGACTCATCATCTCCTCGAAGGTTGTGTTGGTGCGCGGCGGACGGCGCGCCGGGGCGCGCTCGGCGGCAGCAACGAGGTCTCCGCCCTTACGCTTGCGGTGCTTCTTTCTAGACGACTCGGGATGGTCGTCCCGACTAGAGGACTCGGACGTCTTGTCCTTGCCTCTGCCCTTGTCGTCCCGAGTAACACTGCGGACAGCCTCTTCGCCGGTAGCGAAGCTGTTGGCTATATCGAAAAGCTCGCGCGTAGTCTGAGGATTCTTCCGCGCAATCTTATGGATCAGGTCAGTGCTCCGAACCCCTTTGGAGAAAGCGGTAATTACGTCGCCTTCCCGGATCTCGGGCAAAGAATTCTTCTTCTTGGAGAAGCGTTGGATGTACTCCCGGAGAGTCTCATCTGCCCCTTGCGTACAACTGTGGAGGTCCCACACGTTCCCGGGTCGATTGTAGGTGCCCTGGAAGTTGTTCACGAAGAGGGTCTCGAGGTCCTTCCACGTATGGATGCACCCCGGAGGTAAGCTGGTCAGCCAGGCTCGCGCCGAGTCGGCCAGGAAGAGCGGCAGGTAGTGGATCGCGACGTAGTCGTTCCCACCGTTAGTTCTGCATGCTGTGTGGTAGTCGGACAGCCAGATGTCCGGTCGAGTTTCTCCCGTGTACTTGTCGATGCCGGTGACCCGGAATCGTGCCGGGAAGACGACGCTGCGGACACGAGGGCCGAAAGCTTTTGGACCCGAATATCCCGCGCCGGAGGAAGCCGGAGGAGAACGTTCCTGGCTGGTAGCGCTGCTATCATTGCGCTGGTAACCACGATCTTCTCTCCTGGAACCGTGATGGGCGCTTCCCTCAGCGTCCGCGGGGTTCCGGGGTCCGAGTCGATTGTGGACCGGCGCAGCCTGGCGAGCGTTGTTGGCCGCGTCTCGTCGGGCGCGGGTTCTGGCGTCGATGGTGCCACGAGCGTCTCGATCGGGGCCGAGTCGCCCATGGACGTTGCCAGTCGGCTGACGCCGGTCGGCGCTTGCTTGTTGGCCATCCATGCGTGATGGACTCTTCTGGGGTGTAGAGCGCCGGCTCCTCGCTCCTGTGGAGGAGCCGGGGCGGTCTTCGAAAACTTCAGCGTGCTGGAGGGCGGTTTCCTCCAGCAGAACGCGGAGCCGTTGAAGTTCGTCATGTCCCGGGTTGCCCTCGGGGCGCGGGCCGCCACTGTGGCCGCAACGATATTGTGGCTCGGGAGAGGAAATATCGGGACTCCTTCCCTTTCACGCATGCGGAGCTCATTGTGAACCTGGCGTCCACGAGCCCTCATGTCATCATTGCGTCGTTGGTCGTCACGCTGGCGGACAAGCCGAGTCTGTTGCTCGATCAACTCTTCCTCCTTGGCGAGGAGTCGGAGCCGGGTAGCCTCGAGCTCGGCCGGTGTTTGTTGGTCGATGGGGACTTCTCGGCCATCGCCGTCAATTTGCGAGTCGGCGTTAGCCATGAAGACTTCCCTAGACGGATGGTGGCTGCCAGAGCTTTCATCCTCGTCCGAGTAGTACTCGAGGACGGGGAGGAGAGATTCGATAGCGTCCACCAGTCGGGATCCGAGTGCGAACTCGTGTGCGACAAACGGATCTGGTTTCGGCGAAGCCTCTTCCCTGGGGAGAGGGGCCGAGTATGCGGGCTCCATGGGAGGCCCGGGCTGAAGAGCTGATGAAGCCTCTACCAATCGGGATGTCGCCGAGTGGCAGAGGTGAAGCTGGCCGACCTTGTCGGCGATGAAGCTTAACTTCCCAAACTGGAGAAGCTGGCCAGGATCCGGGACAATGCTCATAAAGGCGAATCTCATGACGCACCCCGGGACGAAGGCGTTGTTGCTGTCGACGAAAGCCATCCCGACTTGTGCAGATGGATCTATGCGCACGGCCCCCTACCTGGCGCGCCAACTGTCGGAGTATTATTCCGGCAATACTATTTATGGGGCGGTGTGAGCACAGCAAATCAGGATGGCTGCACACGGGAGACAAGATTTAGACAGGTTCAGACCCTCTCGGAGAGGTAATACCCTACGTCCTGTGTTTGGTGGCTGGTATTGCTGTATCCCGAGTGCCGCAAGCCCTAGAGAATCGACCTCGAAGGGGCCTGAGCTACGAAACAATAGAGATTAAGCTAGATGATGTGTTCTGCCGATCGGAGGTCCCCTACCGGGCCTCATATAGTCGGCGGGGGTAGGGTTACAGAGTCCGGATCGGGTTAACAGATATGTTTCCTATTCGGTTACAACCAATTCCGGGTAAGCCGGACAGGTATTAGTCCTTGTCTTGTACTCCACGTCGGTGAGGCGCCCCCGTGAGGTAGTCGGACTCCGAGTAGCCGGCCCGGCCCATCCCGTGGCCGGGAGGCCGGATTCGTCCTCCTTGATGGTACCCGGGTGCCATGTCACCATCACGTACCTTAGTATTTTTTGAATTCATATTTCGGTTGTAATTCTGTGCTAATAGGTAGCTATTCCATCTTCCGATCAGAACGCAGGGGAAATAGGGATAGACATAGAGAGAGAAGAGCACGTAGATCGCACCTGGTAGGGACAATAGCGCGCGCTGGACGCGGATGAGTTGCTGGCGTTCCTGGCCGCGGTGTCAGCTAGAAGGCCCTCCGACAAGTTGACGCTGCGGTGGCACTCGCTCCAGCTGCTCGCGATCGTCGCCGCCATGAACCTGCCGGACGCCGTTGTGCCGCTCGATCCCAGGATCGTGGCTGCCATGCTGCTTGGCCCCCCGCGGCCTTGAGCCCCTTCATGGACGCAGCCTTCGTTTCGATCTTGTTAGGGATTTGAGGATTTGGGGGAGATGGGTACCGTGTGTGGGGGATGCGCGTTCAGTTTGGTGGTTTCCGTTTGACTAAAGGCTAAGCAGAGACCAAATCATGTTCACGTGCAAGTTGCAACCACTGAATTCCCACGGCATGCATTAGCAATTAGGCAGTTCCTCAAAAAAAAGTAGCAATTAGGCAGAGTGACCAAATCGCCTGCACGTGCAACCGCTGATTCCCTATTAAACAACGATATGCAATTAGGCAAAGCGAATTATCCTAGAAGAAATCCATGGTCGGAGCATAGATTGGCCACCGCGAGGGGCGCTGCCCCTTCGAACCCCGTTCGTAGCGCCTTATATTTCGTAGAAGATCCAAAAGCATGCCGCCTGGTCCCAATGTTGGTGCCTCCTCCCCGGAGATGCTGAAAAACTTTACTCATCGTGATGCGGTCAAGAAACGAAATCGATAGACGTGTTCACAATAATTCTGCTACATTTCTTGGTAATTTCGTAGCAACATACGGACACCCTACTAATTCATACTACTATTGAAAGCATGAGTTTCTCTTTTGTAAAGTCACTTTGTTTTTAAAAAGAGCAGCTCGACTCTCAGGATCGAACTCTTCCGCCACCATCCAACGGAGCATAGCTACGCCATGTTTCGCCCTAGCGCTATGCACAACTTCTCGCTTTTGATCCCCCTCCCCCTCATTCACCCGCATGATTGCGCCCTAGGACCGAGATTTCCGTAAGTGCATTAGGAAATATATGCTTTACAAAGAGATAATTAGTTGTGACATATACGGCAATGGTAATCGCTACAGACTAATTAGGACGGCAATGGTATTGGCAGTTTGTTCAGGGGATCATGTTTGTGACCATTTTAACGTTGAAAAAAGCTAATCTTTTTTTTAATTCGTGGCGCTTGTCGAGTTCAATTTTTCTCCAAAATTAAGGGGAGAGCTCATCTCAAGCTTAACCGCAGCAACGTGTGCCACATTAGAGACAGTAAAACTGGGCGGCGAACATTGCTAGTTGGATGAATATTCATAAGCAGCACAAGATCAGTTTTATGCAACGTTACAGGTTACACCACATTGCGACAGAAGAATCACACTAAAACCAGGTTGTAATTCCAAATTATAGTCAAGTGTAAAGAGCAACAATTGCCTGTTCAATGTGTCGGTCTTGATTTTTACTGAAGTAAGCAGGCAAATGCAAATGTCTTTTCGGCATCAGAAAGACACGCCAGAAAGCCTTATGAGAAATAGCAGGAACAAAAGATTTCGGCATCAGAAAGATTTTAAAAGCAACATAACAATTTTCAATTCAGCATAACAAACTGGCATTCCAGAAAAAATACTGATCTTTTTTCAATTGAGACATGATAAACGTGTATAACAATTTTTAGGTCAGCATGATCACAGCCTAGAGTTTGGGCAGATAAAGCGTTTCTCATGGCGAGAGCTCCAGATTGCAACCAACAATTTCAGTGAGCAAAGTGTTCTTGGCAAGGGCGGTTTTGGTAAGGTGTACAAAGGAGCGCTTCCAGGTCCTGACAGTAAAAAGATTGCGGTCAAATGACTGTTTGAAGTGGAAAGGCCTGAAGGGGAAATAGCTTTCCTCAGAGAAGTAGAATTGATAAGCATTGCTGTGCATAAATATGGAGAGGAAGCACCAAAATTGCAACACTTTGAGGAACCAGTTGAGGAATACTAAGTTTGAATAAACTTTCAGAGAGCTGAAAATATTGCCCAACAGCACAGGAAAAAGCAACCATGCCAAAACCTGAAGAGTGTATGCAGGTACCATCAAATGCAGGTGAACAGTAGTGCATATCTAAATGAACCTTTCTGAATCACATTTTGAGTCTTTAGCTTCTCTGATATAGCAGAGGCAAATGTTTTACAAGAGTACCAATTCTTGTTCCCTCAAGACAACACTAAAAAGTAATAGACTGTAAATAACTAATGAATTCAATAGGTAAGGAACAGATCATTTAAATCCTATGTAATAAGGCATCCAATATATCATGAGCTTCATTTTTTCTGTTTCCAGATTTCACTGGCAGTGTGGACCAATAAACTTGCATTGATGACTACCTGCAAAGATACACAATTACTCTTGTCAAACACAAATTGTACACACAAAACTCCTACTCGATCTTACTCAAATTGTAGCTACAACTTACTCTTCTTGCACTTTCATGGGACAACGACGAATATCATGGCCAGATTTGCGGCATACATTGCATAATCTTGGTCGACGATCATCAAATGATTTCATTCTCCCTCTAGGTGCACCTTTAGTGACTACACAGGTGGGATCGAGAACCGAACCTTCAGTCTTCGGAACAGTTCCACTTGCATCATTATCATCACCATATGTGTGCGTGACATTGGCTGCATTAGAAGAATTCTTCTTCTTTGAGATCTGAGCAATGAAATATTCCTTCAGCTCCGAATAGTCATCATGACTATTGGATGCCAAATCAAAAAGCTCAGACCCTAGCGTATTGAGCTCATGATACCGCACTTGCTTCTTCATCCACACATGCAAATCACTTTTTCTCAATGAAGGAAGGCCACCTTTCGCATCTTTCGATAGCCGCTGCAGCACACAACACTTAGGTATTTCCGTCATCTCTAAATGCTTCAGAACACAAAGGATATGTTTGCAAGGGATTCCCTCGCGCTCCATCTTTCGACAACTGCATTTGATAGAACAATTGGTTCTAGGACAAGTATTGTCAACAGAGAATGTTCCTCCTTGTGCCTCTTTTGACATCAAAATATATCTAGTACAATTTACATCATGTAATACCTCACCAATATCAAAGTTGGATGGCTCTTTTAGCTCTTCTTGCACTAGATCAAAATTTGCAGATGTGAAAACATGGCCAGCTGACTCTTCAAGTTCTCGACTGTCAGTAACAGCAACAGGCCAAGACTGCGATGCCCTACAATCAAACTCGGCCTCTCTACGACGCATGCCAGAAACACATACCTCATAGTGTTCTAGCAAATCAACCAAAGACATGTAATTGTCCAGATGCCTGTGCAGACGTGAATTCAGACTCTCACTACGTTGGTTAGTTCTCATGCCCAAAAAAAACTTGTCGTACAGAAAAGCAGCAGCCCATAGTCTCCTCTTTCTGTACATTCTGTTCAACCAATCCCGGTTCCTATTGGTTTGGTACTTCTCAACAAATGCATTCCACTTGTCCTCAAAGTCAGCGGGTGAGCAAGCATCATATATGAATGACCTAAATATGCTGATGTATGCGTGGTGAAGGTGTTTCTTGATACCTTTCTCAATATGCCAAGAGCATACACGATGATTCATGTTAGGGAGGATTTGACGAATCGCTTTCATCATTGCATTGTCACTGTCTGTTATTATAGACTCCGGTTGTTGCTGACACATTGCTTTCAAAAACATACTAAGCAACCAGGTATATGAAGCAACACACTCATCGGACACAATACCACATGCAAAGATTGTGATTTGATGATGGTGGTTAAGTCCCACAAATGGAACAAAAGGCATCTTGTACCTGTTCATCCGATAAGTACTGTCGAATATGACAACATCACCAAACGATTGATAATCCATCCGGGATTGCGCGTCACACCAAAACAAGTTTGTCAGACGGCCTTCCTTGTCAAGTTGGTACTCATAAATGAAATCAGGATCCTTCTCCCGCCTATCTTTCATGATCCCTAGTGCAGCATTTGCATCACCATCCACAATTCTTGACCTCTTGCACCTAGAAGAGAAATTGTAGATGTCCTTCCTGACAAACCCAACCTTGTCGTACCCTCCATGTTTGCACTCCATGACATCCATTATGACATGTTTCCGAATCCCCATCGATTCCATTAATACTATTTCTGATTTCTGATGATCCTTAATTTTCCTATGGGATCGAAGAAATGGAGTTTCATCCCGAGATGTTAGATTGTGGTCATGCTCATCCACAAAATTGTCCACAAACCAGACTCCACGATCCATATCAAGCCTAATGCTGAGTTCAGCGCGACAGTTTTCTCGAGTATTAGCTCTTTCCCTCCTTTTTCGATCCTTGATGTTGCTCACCTCCGGATCCCGAATCCCTTCCTTAGAGCAAACAAATCGCCTATAGTATGTGTCTCCTACTTTTTTCTCACGCTGCACTGTCTCCCTCCGGATGCTGAACCCTTTCTTCATTGCATATGAATTGTAAAATCTATAACAGTCTTCTTCACTTTCAAACATCATCTGAATAATATTCCAGTACCCATCTAGAGCTTCATTTCTTTCGTCCACATTGCTTAACATATTTTGACTGCTTCCACAATCATGAGACTCTTTAAACCTGCTATTTTCCTAACAACAATAACAAGGTGTTTCCCTCATCAGATTCCATTGAAAATGCTATTGTCCTGAGTATAGAGATACATAACAACACAAGTAACTATATATAGTGATTCCAGATCATACCAATCTAACCTCCATATTGTTGTTGTGTGCATCCAACTCCAATGGAAATTTTCCTTTTCTTGCATCATGAAGTTCATCCATCCTAATCTCACTGCTCACAATAAGCATGAAATCAAACAACAATAAATAATAAGAGAAGAAGAATATTTCCACTGATTCCAAGCTCTTGGAAATACTAGTCAACATGTGTGCTAGTGATGGAACTGGAATTCATGGTAAGCAATAATAAGATGTTTCACTATTAAAAAAAGGTACTTTCAAAACCCAAAGCTTTACATCACGGCTCTTGCTTAATTGGACAAATCAAAAACTGCGCACAATTGATATTGTTCTTGTAAGGCAGTCAAGCTAAAATGAACCATGAGAAGAGGATGCGGTCTACTTTTACGAGGGTTCCAGGAAAGTATCCAAAGAGTGCGATACATCTAGGGCAGACCTGCCAGATACTTGCATTCTTTTCTCATCGGTGAACGGTGGTTACACCAAATATAATGGAAGCAGCAAAGGGAGCATGCAAGTTTAGGTGGTTGACACTATCTTACTAGAGCATCTAGAATTAATCTTGTAGAAAATGCACCAACGAACGTAGTACTGTAAGCCGAGATCTCACTAACAGCTAGCTCCATGATGCACAGCCCGACAACCCAAGAACAAGAATAAGGATATGTATACTAGATATTTGAAATCAAGAAAACGAAGCTAGGGCATCCACATTATCAAGAGGTCTAACAACACACTACATCTTGCATTTCCTTTTCAGAGACAAGAGAGATCGTAGGCCAAAAAGAAAAGATCCTGAAAAGTGAAACCTTCCCCGTTGAACCTAAAATCTGAAGTAAAATGTTATCAAGTTGCCCTATTAAGCTGTAAATCGTTTACTCCCAAGGTTATCAAGAACCTAGCAAGTCAGAATCCAAAAGAGGACCCTCCTATCCACAAGCAAGACCTTGATTCTAGCTGAACTAATTGGTCATCTTAATCGGGACTAGCATCTGAGCCATTGCACATAGCATCATTAAACAAGCAACTTGAGTAGGCTTCACTCACCTGAGAACTGATTGCAAGAGAACAGTTTATTCTTCACAAATCATCTCTGGAGTTGCTGATGCACTGCACCGGCGATGGGGCGAAGGATGCGGCGGCGGGGCTGGCGTCGGGTGCGGAGCGCCAGCGATGGAGCGGAGGCTGCGCCGGCGGTTCCGCCTGCAGCACCGGCCGGCGGCGACCGAGGAGGAGCGCAGCCACGGCGGGGCGTTGGGTGAGGAGGCGCGGCGCCGGCGATGGGGCGGGGGCGGCGGTGACGTGTCCGTCTGCAGCACCGGCGCGGTTGACCTTGGTGAGGCTGGGCGCGGGGGCAGACGCAGGAGGCGGCGGGTGGGATACGACTAGCGGCGCGCGAGAGGAGGAGGCGACGGCGCGTGAGGGCGGCGGCAGGGGCGCGGCGGCGCGCGAGGGCGACAGGGGAGCGAGGGCGGCGGCAGGGCGCGGTGGCGTGCGAGGGCGGCGACGCGCGAGGACGGCGGCAGGGGCGCGGTGGCGTGCGTGGGCGGCGGTGCACGGGAGCGGTAGGACGCGGCGGCGTGCGAGGGAGGTGTCGGGTGGGTGGTGCGAGGGCGCGCGAGGTGGGCGGGTTTTGGATATGGGCCAGCCCATTGAACACAAGTCCAGCTGCTTTGAGATCAGTGCAGCGCTTTAAAAATCGTGCAAAATTAGGTTAGAAGAGTATAGAAGCACTTCTCTTGCACAAATCATCTTTTGTTAAGACAACCCTCTTTTTAGGTACAATAAGAAATGATATACTTTGCCTGGAAATTAAGATTTGCTTCACAATGAACACCATTCAATTAGAAGAAATAAAGGATGGGTACAAACTAAGATTTATCTCGCCTTGCTCTTTTAGAATTATATTCTCACTGAAGATAATATGATCTAGAGGAGTTGGTCTGGAATTTCTTTTGTTATCTTCCGTGTACACGATGAAATGTTCAACATCTATTTTTGGATCCCCTAAGGCCTCTTTGATTTAAAGGATTTCTGTAGGAACTTTTGCAGGATTGTAGTCCTTACAAAACTTTCCTACATATGTTGTTTGATGTGTAGGACTGCAATACATATAAATTTTTCCTAAGGATTCCTCTACACTATATTTCATAGAAAAATTACATTGATTATTGAAAAGATTCATAGTTTTCCTACGATGTAATCAACAACATCTTGTGCAAATTCTTGTAATATTTAATCCTACAGGATTCAAGAAGACATGACATTACAATCATGCACTTTTCCTAACATTGTGTTTTTGGAACCCTGCAATTCCAAGAGACCCAAAACAATATATAGTGTTGAATGTGGCGAGCCTAGCTTTCTAGGACATAGGCCTCCGTAGCTCTCGTAGCGTCTTTTCAGGGAGTAACCCGCAGGTCGCAACTTTAGGGTTTGTGGTTTGTCCCCTAAAACAAGCCAAACAAGGGTTTTACTATGTTTTCTTCTAATTGAATGACAGTGCTCCTGCTGCGTTTTCGAAAATAAGTGGTTTGAGGCATGAGGGAGTCCTTAGGAACTATAGCACTCATTGTTTAACGCGATTTTTTACCTTCCACGTTCAGGGCGGGGAACTAGTTTGTAGTTGTTTTTTGAATGGTCAAAGGGGGTGTTGGCGCAAGGTTACCCACTTGAAATTTCATTGAAAAAGTGGCCTCGAAGCTAGGTTACAATAGAGGGATGAGGGAGAGAAACATATCCGCGGGGGGAAGAGATTACACAGCGTTAACGGCCACAACCATACCTAAGCAAGCAACCTGGGAGTTGGTGTTGAGGCACTGTCCTGCGACAACCGGACCTGCCACCGGATGACGGCGTCCCTGCGAGCTTTCTGGATGAATGGGAGGCGGAATGAGCTCTCATTCCAGTGCTACCAAAGTTGGCAGAAGAAAAGGAGGAGAAAGGTGGCCGACGAGCGCCGGGGGACACCCGAGGGATGCTCTTGGCAACATCACACACAGGCATGTCAGCGTGAACCATGACACCAATCAAATTCCAGAACCACCAAGCGAAGTTGCAGCGGAAGATGGCATGGCTTGCCGTCTCCAGGGGGTGATGCAGACAAGACAGCCGCTATCACGCACGTCGAGGATTTGCTTGTGCAACAAATTGGCTCTGACCTGGATGCGGTCCTGCACGAGGAGCCGGCCGAAGAACTGCACCCTTGAAGGAGCGGCGTTCCCCCAGATGGAACCTGCGAAAGGGGCCACATCGCCTCTGAGGACGGTGAGCTTATAGCGGCTGGAGATTTGCAGGCGATTGTGGGGGCACAACAGCGCGTCAAGAGACGCGTTTTGTGCGTGTCTGCGAGCCTTACCGGCTTGAGCGCGGCAAGCAACACTGCGCGCTGCCGAGAGGCTACCGTTGTGAGACGGAGAACGAGGAACGCATCAAGGCCTGCGAGCAGCACACACGAGACAGTGGCGGCGACATCGGTGTAGTGAGACAATAGTGTGTCGTCGTGGTGAGTGTGAGAGCCAATTGTCCAGCGAGAACATGGTTCGGCACCGTCGCCGTGCTATTGTTGTTTTCTAAATCTTTGTTCGTCATCATAGTGATAAGACCAAAATGTGGTTATTACTCTTCTAAGAGGACCAAAACATATATAAGTCCACGTTATATCATGTCTCCATCAGATGCCCCATGTCCTGGCTCCTTGCCCGGCTAGCTGTCATGACCGATGGAGAAGCTCGATGGCTTAGTGGCTTACATGCGTCGACTCTCGAGTTTCGTCTAGAGGAACAAGCAAATGCTTTGAGGTCAGTTTTGGCCATGCGTGGCTATTTTAGATGGGGTGTCGTATCGGAAACTCAAAACGTGTCTCGGGCACATGTGAGCTCGCACTCAAAACTCTATTTTAGAATTTTCAAAAAAATATGGAGAAATTCACACATGTAAATCATTGAATACTACTTGAGCTCACAAATTTTCGTCCACAAATTTGCACTTGTACGTCCTGTGCAAAAACAAGAAAAAGAAAGTTTGACTGGCCACGGTAGCAAACATTTTGACACCAAACTTACATGTTTTGCATAGGGCACAACTTTGTAAGTTTTTCAATGAATTTTTTTGAGTGAGAGTATTACCAAGCAGGTTACCTCCGTGATTTTGTTCACATTTTTTTTGGAAATTTCAAAGTAAATTCCCCATGGTCGCAATTGGCAGTTGGCACCTCTTTTTACATACCTTTTAGATATATATACAACAGTCTAGATAGAAGCTGTCTGTAGCAACTCTCTTATGTCACTTATAGACAACACTATAGATCACACATACAACGATCTATATGTATGTAGTTTAGATAGAGGCCTTATTATTTATGAGTATAAGATACACACGACATGCATATAACAACAATTATACCGTCTATAAAAATCTTACACACAGACTATTCGTAGAATTACAGACAGCAACATTCTCTCTCTTTCTCCACCTTATCAGAAATCTTAGGTGACACCTCTTATAGACATCATACCATTGTACATGTTAGAAACAATCCTACGTGGCCCATGTGGATGAGGCTCATTTCTGAAAATTCCAAAGCATTGCACGGTTTTGTCCCATATTGCTAAGACAAAGAGGTGGGAACCAACATATAAGGTGGGATTCATGCCACTCATTAAAATATGAAAAATATGGCATGAACGGCTTTGGCTTCTTGTGCATTTTTGCGTGAATATCCGCGTGACTTGTCACTTGGCTATATATGTCACTAATTAAAATATAAAATGTGACTATTAGCACGTAAGTCCACTTGTTTGTGTTTGTAAATTTGTCGCTCTCTCCTTCTAAACCGACATTTTGAATTGGCTTAATCTAGTGTAATTTGTTCTAATCGGCTCTAAAGGAAATTCAGTGTTGCGGTTGCTAGCGATTAACGGCTGTTTATTGGAGACGTTACTAGTGTGAGGCTGCAGCTATATAATATGGAGACATCCATATTATTTGGGACCCGAATTTCACCATCTCTCAGTATTCCATACTCCCTGTTTCTCTGAAACTTGTGCTGGAGTGTTGTGTCACTTGATCCTCATCCACATTTCTTCTCGGCGTGCACCATGAGGATTGGGACAGCCTTTGAACTCTTTCCCACGTTGAGACCTGCACGAGGTGGTAGTAGTGTTTCTAGGCAGCACAACTACGTGGCCACTCGCTACATCGAGTGTAGTACTATTCACTGCATTTTTGTACTACGCTTCACTGCATCAACGTACAAAAGACACATCCGGCTGTAATATGATGTTATTGCAAGTAGTACAATAATACGTACCTACATAAGTCTTCTTTTTCAGAATCGGGTTCCCCCTTTGCATTACTTTTATAACGAAAACAATAGTTTCTTACAAGCAGAAGAAAAAAAGGACAAAAAAAGGAAAAACGAGTTCCGGCATCGCTGGTAAAACCCACTGAAGCCATTCTTGCCCTCGAGCATAGCCAATGGGGCGAAAACCTGACAACACTATCGAACTAGCTTATTACAGACTAGAGTAATTCAAACGAGTTCACGGGCAAAAACATCCAAGACCTATACCATCTAGTTCAAACTAGCACTCCTAAACGACCCCCTCCAGGAGCAAAGGTGCCGAGCGTGAAGCATCCAAGTTTGTCAGCGTGTTGAGAAGTTGATCAGCACCCATCTTCAGCGCCTCCTGGTCCCGGCTTTCTGCAAACATTGCCAATACCGCAAATATCCACAAATAGCAAACACCACTTCAATAGGGGAATGGAGCCTCTTCCCATCAAATTCTGATCACCTTGTATATGAACCCCATTTTGTTCCAAATAGGAAGTGGTTGTTTTTCTTTTTCGCCCATTTGCCACCCTATGAAAATAAGATGTGTTTATGTATCCATTTAATAACCAATTTTGGTGGGATCTTTGGTACCAATATACTCCTTCTGCCACATAAATCTCATGAAATTCTTTCTTCCATTGAAGTCTATGCTCTAGTTCCTCATGTGTAAGAGGGGTATTTTCTTCCTTCTCTTCCAAAACTTGCAACAAATTCAAAATGACTTGTTTCCTTTTTTTTTATATGCTTAGCATTGCTTGCTCCAGCATTGCTTGCTCCCCACCCTTTAAAGTACCTTTTAAGTTTTTTCAACTTGATTTGCAACGCAGTAATAGGACATGTTTCAAACACAGGTTCTTTCCAAATCCTTTCCACCGGGGGCATGAAACAAGATGTTTGAGCCAATGAAGTTCAAAGCTGAATTTTTTGGTGTTCTTTTTTCATGCCAATGACCTCAGTATTCAACAGTAAAGAGCTATGATCAGATTCACTCCTAGTCATCTTTTTTACACATACCAAAGGATATAAGGACTCCCACTCCTTACTCGTCAAAACTCGATCTAACTTTTCCAAGGTTGGGTCATATTGTCCATTGGACTTGGTAAATTGCCCTCTAGCGATATGAATTCTCTCAATTCATTGACCTAAATAACAGAACTAAACAACCTCATATATTGTTTCTGATGTATATTTTTGTTTTTCTCAAAATAAAATATGAGAATGTTAAAATCTCCTCCTACAATATAAGGTACGGTATTTTCAGCACAAAATCGGGCTAATTCAATTAGAAAGTTCCTTTTCCCCTCATCATGTGCAGCTCCATACACAATTAAAAGACTTCACTTTACTTATCATAAAGCATTATCTTGAGTATATGCTCTCCTTGCCCAAAACCCCCTACATCCATAGTAGCAATGTTCACACCATACAAAATGCCACCGGATCTTCCAGGAGAAGGAAGCCAATGCCACAAGTAATGAACATAAGGATCAATTTTCCTTATAAAGCTATTAGAAAACTCAATGTTATGAGTTTCTTGGATTCCTACAAAATCTAACTTATACTCCACCAACGAATCTCTTAGACAGGAAGTAAGCCCCTTCTTACCCACATCTCTAAAATTCCAAAAAAGACCTACTATGAGAAATATCTTCGAATTTTTTTTTGCGCACTCGCTTAGGTTACCTCACACCCTGTGAAGCCCCTATAGAGGAAGAGCAACTCCCACCCTGGGAATTGCCAACACTAGCCCTCTCAACTTGAATCTAGCTTGCTTTTTCTTTTTTTTAGAAAATACCTGAATAAAATCCACATCATCACTTTCATCCTTTTTCCAATATAGAAAATAGCTTCATCAGGTATCCCAGGGTCAGAAGACACAAAATTAGGAATAACTACATTTTGCTGTAAAGTACTTCCAACAACCTCTAATTCCCTTAACAAGTCAAAATGTTCAAAAGAGTCTATTAGGAAACAAAACCCCCAATAGATTTACTTCTGAATAACAATTCATGATTACTTAAAGGTTCAAAGGTATTAGATTGGGCAAGAGAGGCACCAACAATATCCCTTTTGCCACCAGCATGTGGCACATAACCAGCATCATCCTCCAGGTTCTTCTTCTTGAGCAAATTAGCAGCTTTATCCACCATATGAGTAGCTGGCATCCCACTGATTCTATCACTCCGCCTGGATGAAAATTGTGTATCATCCCGTAGGAACTTAGGTGCACCCAGAGAAGAACTAGATACACTAGCAGCCTTTTGTACCGCAAATTGCCAACCATCAGCAGAAAGATCCCACCTCTTGGGAAAACAGAAATCCAAAGAGACAGAGCAAACCAAATTCGTATTCATCCTAAAAGAGAAACCCCGAGAAGACAGACTACGTAAGTCTAAAAATTTAAAAATGATTAAAGACGTTTCTCGGAACACTGAGCAAGTTCATGTAACAATCAACTTTATATTTTTCCTTTCCCTATATCAAACCAATGGCAGCTCTGTTCCCCGTTCCCCCGAGACAACGAGTGTCCAAAGTGGCTAGGCCTAATCAGTCGGTTTCACCCGGGTGATGCGTCCTAACTAAAGCGTGGCCTCCTCTCCCGGCCCTCAGTCTCTCACACCGAAGGAGAGCCGCACGCTCGTCTGTGATGTCGTCACCGTGCACACACAGCGCGGGAGAGACGTTCGGTCGTTTCACCGCAAGAAAGAGCGTACGAGGATACACAAATATCCAGCCTTGGACTCGCGACCTCGCCGCAGCTGCGCGCCTCTCCCACGACGACGTGTCGACGTCGTTGTCAGTTTGACACCACCGAATTAACAGGAGTTCTATACGTGCTTGCTATGCATACACAGATCATGATATGCTCTATTAAACACGAATTGTGCCGAGCCGCTGTTCGTTAACCCTTACCGTTCACATCCTTCGACAGCGAGCGAGGCGAGGAGGAGAAGCTAGCTAGCGTGGGAAGAAATATCCCGCGCGATATGTGTGACGCCGACGACGAGATGCACATCAAGATTTTAGTGCTGCTTTCGCTCCCAGCCACTCGATCGCCCCTCACCACCGATGTTTATTCATGCTGCTCCGGCACAAAATAGAACTGCATGCAGAACACAGAGTTTTGCACCAGTTGCACCTCGCAGAATTTGGCCTCTATCTCGGTTAGTACAAATTAAACACGAGCATGCACTCGGTTCACCTGTACCGTGCATGCATCACCAGCATATGCCGCATCTATAGTGGGTGATTAAGTTTTGACCGTAACTGCTCGCTGAGTACGTGACACTCTGATTCCGGGCAAAGATGTCAAGATTGATGCGGAAAAACAAGTTGGCTGAGCAGATTACCCTCTGCGATTAGTGGATTTGATATGCTAAAATGAATGACCAAGGATAATAAGATTGATGGGATGCTCTGCTAGAACCTGCAGGAGTGGTATGGAATGGTCAACAATAGGTTAACTTGTCCCATCCTGTACTATGGCTAAAATCTGGTGCAGCAAGTGAGAGAATAATCCTTGGATGGTTAATTGCAGGTGACTGTTAATTAAGTTGAATCTCCCAATTCCATGGATGAAATCGATCCATGGCGATGGTTAAGCTCCCGTGCATGTCTGAGCGGATGGCACACCTGTACAGCTCCGCCAAGAACACCTCATCCATCCTTTTGTTGTGTATTGGTATATATGCATGCCATGATCTGTTGCTGTTCATCATTTTTGTTCCTGATCTGATGCTGCAGCTCAGGATGCATTTTTTTGATGTTTGAAATCTCCAAGAAATGAGTTTTTGAGTTCGTACATGACATGCCCATGCGAGGAGGGTCTCTCGGGCTCACGATGAACCGAGACCACGTAGCTGCTTGATGCTCACTCGGTTGGGTGCAAAACAAAGTTTGAGATTTCTCATCTTCGTGATAGTCTTTGACTCGTTGAAACGTTTGATCGTTTGCATTTTCAAACTTCACTGAGTATAAAACTTAAGGAATTCCATGTGTTGGAATGCCAATTTGACCAGCTCATCGTATTTGGGAGGATATCACGCCCTGCCAACTTTGACCTCTTCCTGGACAGATTTCTTGGTCCGAACAGTAACAAAACTTGCAAAAACTTCAACTCAATCCATCGTTCCAACACAGGCTCGATGCAGATTACGTTGCGTGACGAGGAATAATCCGAATCGATGAACAAATTTGGCCTCACAGGTAGAACAAGCCAACTTGTATCACCCGGTATACTTTCCCCAATCACAAGAACAACCTTTAATCACTCCCGTGCAAATTACTCCGAATTTCAGTGTGACAATACGAATGCGGCAGCCAGGGCACCTTCCTCATGTCCGGACCTGGCGGAGGGCGGCGAATCTCCGGCGAGCCGACCGGCCACCGCGCCGTCACACGGGACAAACCTGGGTCGAACTCACACACCACCAAGAAGAGCGTTCCAAGTTGTGTCACTTGCATCACGCTCAATCTCATCGTAACCTATCGAAAGGACGTTGGATCGACGAGCTTCCAGGCCTGACGGTTTCCCCTGTTAGCCTGCTACATGACCACGCCGGAAAATTCCATTGTTCGCCGGTGCACCCCGTGCCGCCGGCCGGAAATCTCCACCAAACTCACACAAAAGCACCATCCGGACCAGTCCCGGTTCCCCGATCGATTTCTCCTGGAATAATCCACCAAATCCAAAAAAATCTATCTCGTTACGAAGCTATGATCCGTACCTACATACTGGAAATTTTTCCATTCAAATATGTGGAGAGGTTAGGGAGATATTTGATCGGAAATCGGGAGGAGAAGCACACTCTGGAGGCTGGTTCATGAGCCTGGCGGCCAACTGGGGGGGCAGCAATCCGCGACACCGGATGACGCGCGTTTTGAACCGTTGGATGGTGGCTGATCGGACGGGCCAGGTTCGATGCGGGGCGCATGGGGTGGCGATCCGAGGCAAGGCCGTCTCGACCAATCAGCGCGCGGGATTCGGCTCGCCCCGTCTTCCCGACGTCTCCGACTATTTAACCACCGCTTCCTCCGTCTCGACCTCCTCACCACACCACCGCGCACGCGCACAGCTCCCGCACCTCTCTCCCTCTCCCCGCTCCGGCACGCACACGCGCTTCGCGGCTCCGAGTAGTGGTGGTGCATTGATGGCGACCGATGTGGCCACGAACGACGTCCCGATGCCGCTGGCGGAGGCGGCCGCCGACCCCGTCGCGGAGGCCCCGGAGGCCACCTCCGGCGACGCGAAGCCGGCCAAGGAGGCCAAGGGGAAGGCCAAGAAGCCCGCCGCCCCGTCCCATCCGCCGTACGCCGAGGTGAAGGCCTGACCTCAGAGCTGCTGAATCTCGTGGTTTCGTGTCATCGTTGTCTGCTTTGTTTGTTTTGGTTCTGGATCTGAACGGTGTCGTTGTTGCTGCGTTTGCAGATGGTGTCCGAAGCGATCACGACGCTGAAGGAGAGGACGGGGTCGAGCCAGTACGCGATCGCCAAGTTCATCGAGGAGAAGCACAAGACGCACCTGCCGCCCAACTTCCGCAAGCTGCTGCTCGTGCAGCTCAAGAAGCTCGTCGCCGCTGGCAAGCTCACCAAGGTCAAGAGCTCCTACAAGCTGCCGTCCACGCGCGCCCCGGCCGCCGCGGCCAAGCCCAAGCCGACGACCAAGGCCGCCGCCGCGAAGCCCAAGCCCAAGCCGAAGGCCGCCGCGAAGACCAAGGCAGCCGCCAAGCCGAAGGCCAAGGCCCCAGCCAAGACCAAGGCAGCAGCCGCCAAGCCGAAGGCCAAGGCCCCAGCCAAGACCAAGGCAGCCGCCAAGCCGAAGGCCCCAGCCAAGCCGGCTGCCAAACCCAAGGCAGCCGCCAAGCCCAAGGCCAAGCCGGCCGCGAAGACCAAGGCGAAGGCGGCTGCAAAGCCTACCAAGGGCGCGACCGCGACCAAGACGAAGGCGACCGCAGCTCCGTCCCGGGGTCGCCCGGCGAAGGCAGCCAAGACGTCGACCAAGGACGCGCCCGGGAAGAAGGCGGCGCCGTCGCCGGCCAAGAAGGCTGCCGGGAGGAAGCCACCCACCAAGCGGACCACGCCGGTGAAGAAGGCCGCCGCCCCAGCCAGGAAGGTGCCAGCCCGGAAGGCCAAGAAGTAGATCTCCTCCTCCGCCTTAGGTAGAAGGACCTAGGGTTTCCTGCTCGTTTTCCTTTAGCTTGTTTGTTGTTAGCTGAGAGAGGGGTGGTGGTGTCGGGGGAACTAGCGTGTAAATTTGTTATCGGGGTGGGTGTACGCCGGTCATTCCGCCGTAGCCATGTGTGAGAAACGACGGTGACGACGACGTCGAGAAGTTCTGTTAGCGCCTGTATTTCTGTAGCTGATTGGGGTGAGTGAGTTAAGTTTTTAATTGTGGCAACAACCACCATGTGATATTTGTCGAAATTACAGTACTACCTTTGCTAATGGCTACTGCAATCCTAGTAGTGTTTGTGTCACCAGCTCGTGCCCTCTGAATTGTGAATTCTGGATCTGAAATGGAACTGGCTTGCGATTTGTGCTCGAGACAGATTTGTATTATACTACCATTCCAAATTCGCGAGTTGCTTCCGTCCAACGTCATGTACGTGCCTTTATGAGCTGTAAAATGCTCTTATAATTTAAACGGGTACGTCAGTTGTTAAAATGTGAATATTCAATTCAGTGCGTTTTTAGACCTCCGTTGATTTTGCATCTGCGACTATTTTGGGTTAATGGGCTCTCATGAGATTTTAGGAGATGTTATGGAAACGGGATTTTATTTTTTTGAACACAGACAAACGGGCTTGAGAGCTGCCAAGAGATGGACACTTCACGCTTGTGGGCTGCGTGTCCGAACGACTTCACTGGGAACCGATTTGATCTTCTGAAATAAGTATCGGCATTAATTTCCGTGTGGCTCGCGTCGCCGGCCGAAGCGTGGCGGGTGTGCACCCACGTGGGTGCGAATTTGGTCGGGACGGAGGCGGGAGGGAGAGTCTGGGAAAGGCGTCTGGGTTTTTGAAATGGGGCTGCGGTGTGAGATTCGCAGTAACCGCCTGGTGACGTGGCACCGGCAGACGTTTTGGTGGGGCGCTCGCTTTTGCTTTCCTGCAACGTTTCCGTTTCCCGCGTTTGAACTGATCCTGCACGCATGTCGTGATCTCTCTCTCTCTCTCTCTCTCTCTCTCTGCGGGGAGGAGCCTGGAAATGCTGTAGACGTGAAACTTACATGTAACTACATAAACGTGTAGATTTACAGGAGTAGCTACTTGCATGAATGCAAAGGAGTGGGGCGAGCTAGTCATGGGTCATGAACGCTGTGAAGGTGGCAGACCGCAACGAACGACTCGTTTTTGTTTTTCAACTGGCAGATCGAAACGAGTCAAGTCTGATGGACTCCGTGTCTCCATTGCACATTTGTACATGGAAATAACACAGCCACATTGGAAAGACCAGTAGTATATTCGGTCCAGCTTAAGGCTTCCCATCTACTAGGCCACTACCTATCAGGCCCGATGGGCTGTTCGTGGAGATGCATGCGGTGAATGCTATCGAACGCGTGCTATCCTATGCGATTATGTTGCGGACTACGCTTTTAAATCAAGAAGACGTACTCCAGGTAGATATATGATCGAGACTGCACCGGCCATTGCCAAATCGATTGAAGACAGCGGCAGGTCGTATTCACCACCGGCGGCCTCTCCAGACTCCACCTTCGATGACGACGTAAGCAACCGATCTAGGGTTATTTTGACAAACACTTTGATTATAGCCGCAGGCACATTGGGGTGGCAGGAGGAAGGGTTGGATCCACACAGATCAATGATTTTAGTATGCGGTTTAACCATAACGTGCTGCATTGCTGATATCATCCCCAACAAATGAGGAGCATTCTAATGTTTGGACACCTGGAAACAAAGGTTGCATTCATGCACTGTCATCCTTTTACCAGGCTCCGAAAATGCACAGAGAGCCTGGGATGTTCGCATAATTTTATGTGGAAAATGAAAATGCCACTGTTTTTATACTACATGTGTTCGAAAATAGATCATGTTTAAAAAAATACAGTCAATTTTTTTAAATTTAACTATTAATAGGTTAGAAAATATTTACATAGGTGCGGTGAAAATAGTATTATGGATGTGTCATAAAAAATATTATCAAAATATAAATTTTCATATTTTTCTACTAATATAATACACATAAAAAGTAACGATTAAAGATGCATTAGAGACCGTGTTGGTGTTGGTGTCTATCTACGAACAAAGAGAGTGGTATTTTTGTGCTTGTGCTGAAAAAATAGCATTTCAAACAATCATGTAACGGCATTCTGTTTCTATCTTACGGCCGGCAACAGCAGCCCCTCCCACAGGAACTTGGAGGTTGATTGGTTGGTTGCCAAAATTTGGCAAGCCAATATTTGGCAATGCCAATTGTCGCGGGGTGTTTGCGGCAGTATCCATTTGTAATAGGATTGTCGGGAATGCGTGTATGGAAGATCTAGGCGGTGCACACAAGAAATTTACCCAGGTTCAGGCTCTCCAAGGATGGAGATAATACCCTACTCCTGCTGAATATATTTGATGATCTTGCGTGAAAAAGAGAGTACAGGAGGTTGAAGAAGATTGCTTGAAAGCTAAAGCCTCTTGAGAATGTAGAATCTAGAGTCCAGCCCCCTTCTGCATGGAGGGCTCGGCCTTATATAGGCCTGCGCATCAGCCGACTCGGTCATTCGGCTGAACTACAGTTACTGTCCTAATTAACTGACATTTATATCTGGTAACCATCTGAGTAACACCAGTCTTCATGCCGGCTGAAACGTATGCCTTGATGAGTTGTAACGCCTGTCTTAATGGCACCCAGACGTTGTACCATGGCAGGCTGTTCTTGGGCCTTCGTCCGAATAGGCCTTTGCGAAGTTGTTGGGCCTGCATCCGAGTGGGCCTTGCCAGGCTTGCTGGGCCGACTCGAGTCATTGGGCCTACCCGGTTGGGCTTCCCTCGTCACCAATGTTTGGCAATGCCAAAAGTTGGCAACTTTTTGAGAGAGTGACAAGGTAATTTGGTAGCTATCCAATTAGTAGCCAATTTTATGGGCATTGCCAAATATTGGCAACCAACCAATCAGCCTCTCGATCTCCTGCCGGCCGCCGACGCGGTGTCCGTCACGCGCAGGCCGATCGAAACACGGAGGGATAGGGATCCCGGGCTGAAGGGTCAAGTACCCGCCCGTAAGGTTGCTGGGCCTAGCTAGTTAGCCAGGACGTAACGTTTGGGAATTTCGTTCCCGCCGATCGATCGGCCTCCAACGCCCTCGCCCGTCATCTCGGCCCGACCTCCGCCGCAGTGGAATTTAGGCCCGTTAGACTAGAACTGACTCGTGATTTCCTCGCAAATCTAGTTATCTGAATCCTCGAGGGAAAAAAGGTTTTCTGAAAGGCCATTCTTTTTTTTTGTGATTACTAACTCTCGACCTATCTGATTATAAAAAGGAAATCAACCATGAGTGAACTTTAACCCGAATGTGAGACGATTCAAGAGTCCGCAAGGGGAAGGATCGGAAGGCTTATAGTTCGACGATGATGACGGCACATCTCCAACGCAAGGCGCTCCTACAAGAGTATGGACCTCGGCCTCATCATGTTGCAACATCATAGGGTCCTCGTCAATCTTCACAATCGGTCCTCCGGAATCGTATGCAAATATGCCGGTGGCATCCACGGCTGCACCGGCGAGAGGAAACCGGGAGCGTCGGGTGCCGGGCAGTGCCGAGCCGCGTGCCCGTACAACGCCAACCGTTTCCGCAATGCGTCGAGCTCGGTCTCCGCATAGAAAAGTTCCCGTTGGAGGGTCTCTAGGACGCCATACGAGCCGAGCACGGGGTAGATCGATGAAGCTTGATCTGTCAGTAACGCTTCGTGAGACAGTTCCCTGACCTGATTGCCTTTAAGAAGCTAAGGTGTTGCAATTAGATTGCGTGGTAAGACACGATGATGGAAGCATTAACTTTCCTTTTGTGCTAATCAAAGCGGGTAAAGCCATCATCAAGAATTAATTGGCACTCTTCTCTCTGCGGATCTACGATTCGTTGTGTCATCCGTAGGAAAGATGGAGGAAAAGTAGCTTAAACCAATACGAATAATTAACCAACGCTAAGCTTTTCCTAGTAAACACATCGTACAGGTAGGAGAGCATCACCTAGCACACATGTGTACTTCTTAGAAGGCATTACCCGTTGATTTTATGGTTGGTTTGGTTCGGTCGTTTGGCTGGGTCGGGTCGTAAAGTATATTTCCGTAACTGTTTTTGGTGAGTTGTTTTCCATTGGACTGTATTGTGTGTTTATGGGCCTTTTGTGGGCCACTGTGTAGTGGTACTTTCTTTAGTTTCCACATGTCTGTTATGCTGGTGGGTGTCTACACCGGTGTGTGTTACAACTTACAAGACTCCCTTAACCTGGTATAAGCTTAGACGCTGTCCTGCTGGACTCCCCTGCCAGATAAATTTCCCTTACTTAAATATATACATCATAGGAATTCCTGTTTGATTAACTTTTGTACTAAAAGTTCATAATATGAAATATGGAGCCGCCGGTCCACGTTTGAGTTAACTTACACGGATACATGGAAAAATGCATAATAAACTTAATAAAGCGCTGCTCAATGACGTCCCACGTGCCACTGAGTGTCTATTTGATTCGTATGATTCCAAAAACTTAGGATTAACAAAACGTAGAAATATAATAGAAATGCGTGTGTAAAATAAATGATTGGAAAACACAAACTTTTTTATAGATTTGGTTGTTTGATTCACAAAAATAGAAAAATCACAAGAATTCTAATAAACACGGTCGAGTCAAAAATAAAATTAGGATGTTATTATATCATTAAAGACTTGTCTCGATCTTCGTGCATAGGAGTTCTACAAAGAGCAGTATTTTTGTAGACCTGGCTTTTGATTCATAGGAATAGAAAAAACACATTAATCCTAATAAGCACGGTCAAATAAATTTAGGATGTTATTATGTCACTGAAGAATCTCTTCTCGTTATTTTTGCATAGAAATTCTATAAAGAGGTCTAAGCATATTGTATAATTCCTTGTTTTTCCCTTGAAACTAAGATTAAAAGAAAATTTCCTCTATTTTTTTTTGCTCCATTCCCTTGAATCAAATGGACGATGCTACTAAAGGAAAATGTTCTATTTTTCATGTTTTTCCTTCAATGAATTAGAGGCCCTAAACTTTTACGTTGATCATACATATCTGTTATTAGACTCATTTTCACGAGTTCGTTGTGAATGGCATGGTGATTCAAATGGATTACATATCAGACTCTTGGTTTAAAAGAGGTGGTCTCTAGATGATTACACGTAAGAGTTAAATGGCAATTAGATCCTAACTTATTATTGTTTTGCCGTTGATTTGGTGGGAGGAGATATATCAAATACACATGGGAAACTACGGGCCTGTTCGGAACTCCTCCAGATCCTCAGATCCTCAAATCCGGCTCCTCAATCCCCGAATCCTGCTTCCCGAAACGAAAACGCGGATCTCCGCCGGTTCGGCTCAGCGCTCCGGCTCCCCGTCGCATGAATCAGGCCGGCCTAGCTGGGAGCGCAGGTAACATGGGCTTGGCCCAGTCCTGCTTCTCGGGCGACGGGCGGCGAGCGGCGGCGGATCTGGAGTCGGCGAGCCTGAGCAGACCTCAGCGAACGGCGGCGTGACGACGAGCGACGGCGGCGCGACGATGAGTGGCGGCGGCGGATCTGGGGAGAGAGAGAGGAGTGGGAGGCGCGGGTCGCGGCGGCGACGACGGATCTGGAGACGGCCGCGGCCGCGTGGAGCCGCCGGGGGGCGAGGTGCGGCCGCAGAGGGCAGGTGGCGGCCGGATCCGGAGGAGGATCGTCGGGGTGGGGGGTGGACCTGGCATAGCGTTCGGGGACGGGGGGGGGGATGGATCTGGCGTGGGTTGAGGGGGGAGCGGAGTACCGGGCGGGGGGGCGGGCGGGCGGGGGGGGGTGGGGGGTGGGGGGCTGGCAAAATGCGGGTAATTCCGCGGAACTCTGTGATTTCCCGATCCGCGGAACGCCCAAATGCTCGCTCCGCGATTTTGCACGTCGGGCCGCTCCGCTCCGCAGCTTCGGATCCATGGGGCAAAACTGTTCGGGCCAGCTCCGCTCGCTCCGCACGCGGAGTTGGGAGCTGGAGGAGTCCCGAAGGAGCCCTACATCTAGCTGTAAGGGACAAGCAGTAAATCCACATGGCATTGAACTTCACCCCTCTACAATCTCTGTACAAACCTAGCAAAGATTAGTTCACATCTGTCAAATCAAAGAAATGCAAGATTCCTACTAATAGAGTTTGGCATGGTTTAAATGCTGACCAACCAGCGGGATAAGGCCAGTGCCCATAAAAGGCCATGAGTCTAGTGAGACCAAACCGGAAAAAGAAAATGTGTTGCTAAAAACTACACGTGCATGCTTTGGTCTTATAGCACACACATCCATTTTTGGCTATAGGACAAAATAAGCAGGGAAAAAGGATATTTTGTATGATTGCAGGATTTGTCTCTTGTATATATTCAGTATTGTTTTTTTATGCCTAACATAAAAAGCAATTTAAGCAATATAAAATTGAAAAGCAAGCAATTCAGCACGACATAAAAAGTATTTTACGCAATAAAAATAAGCAACTTGCACAAAACTGAAAAGGCAACTCGTTTGTGATGGTAAGAATAGCAAGGCGACTTAGTACAAATATACCCAAAAAGTTAGCAAAAGAGCAACTTACACATATTAAAAAGGCAACTCGTACAAAAATAAAAGGCAAACATTAAATGCTTAACCACACTAAACAAATCAATTCTCGTAAGAAAAGTAACCCGCTGGTGTGAGGAAGCATGATGTAACTTCACACTCTAAAAAGTATTGCAAACTAAATAACAATTTGTGCAAATTAAAGAACAATTTATGCAGATAAAAAATCAACTCATAAGAATTTAAAAAACAACTCATTGACACATGCACCATTGGATCGCCGCTGACGCTAAGGATGGATAGACAATAACACATCAAGTACTTGACCACACTTCAAAAAGGTAATTCTTATAAATGAAAAGCAACTTTTTACAAACCAAAAGCATTTGCACATAATAGAGAATCAATTTGTTGGCGCTGAGTTGAATGACTTTGCCAGTGTCGCGTTTCATGATCCAACGACCCCATAGAATACTCGGCATCTACAACAACGAACTCATAAAAAAGAAATTTAATTCGTGCCAATTAAAACGTAACTCACAATAAATTTAAAAGCAACTCATCGGTTGGATCGAAGGGTGCTCCTCCCCATGTGCGGACTACGACACACCTCTAGAAGAGTATTAGGTGCTAATTAGGTGATCTATAGAAAGGAGATGGCTATGAAGAAAAAAACATAAGCTTCAGAGGGAACAATAGGGGAGAGGTAGAGAGAAATGGGCCAACAGAGCAGAGGCGTCATCCATGGGCTCACCACCGATGATGGGGCACAAAGGCGAGGTCAATGTTGGCAGAAGTGGATTAGGGCATCAAGGCAATGTCGCGCATGTGCTCGTCGGAGTCCGTCGTGGCTCTGGCTGTCGACCGCGGTGAGGACAGACGGCCGCGGTGACGGTTGCACATGGTAGCGAGGCTACGGTGTTGGGACCGAGGAATTCAACAAGGGAGAATGAAGAGAGGACTAAGGGAAGTGAGTAGGAGAAGGGAATCATCTTAATGCTCACCGAAGAAGGAGAACCGAGTGGGGGATCGACGGCCGGACTTGAGAAAGATGATGATGAATCCAGTGGTTTGTTGGTCGGAGCTCCGAATTGGTGCCTTGATGGAGTGGCGGAGCTCTCACATGGTCTTCTTGTGCTGGTGCGGCTCGTGTTGGTTGAAACATAGACGGTGATGGCTGGGCTTGGTAGTTGCAGCCCTCAGGCGTGGGAGGAGAGCAGGGGGTGTGCAGTAGATGGGAAAAGGAGGAAAAAGGAGAGAGCTGTACCCTTTAGCTGCACCCGCTGTTCTCCCTCTCTGCCCGTCGGCCACACGCTACCTCTTGCCGGAGAGAACTCAACTCTCGCCAGCTGAAAGCCTAAGTGGCCTCGTCGGATTTCATGAGAGGGGAAGGAAGGATGGGAAAAGGATCTACCGCTTCCTCTCCATGCATCTCCCTATCCAGACAAAACTGGCATGGTTTCCCATATTGAAACAATAACCGACGGTGGTGTGTGAACAGGATGTTGGACGGGATGCGTAGAAAATGGACCGCGATACGCAACATGCGTGTGCTAGGGTCAGCACTGGGATGCGCGGAAATAAGAATTTGCAGGAAAGAAAAGACTGGGAACAAAGAAAACGTATCAGACCCAGCCGGTAAACCCATCCACACGCAACCGTAGTAATCGCTGAAGAAAAGAAGCAAAAGGAAAGGAAAGAAACAAAATCCGCACCGAATTACAGTGGAACAAAAGAGTATGACACGCAACAGGCATACATGTTAACAGGTGAGAAGCGGACGAGGGCAGAGTAGCTATGAGCACGAGAATCCTACCGACTTAGTTATAGTAGTGTATATAGAGTATGTCACATAGTGTCGATCATAGCGATAAAAACTTAGTAGGCGGGACCTAATATTAATGTTAAGCTATTCATTCATTACCGATTCAATGACACCTTGGTCAATTGGTTTACATGTTCGTAGTACTGATTAGGTAGTTTGTGTATAGTAGAAGTTCATGTAGACACGCTTAATCGCGCCCTTGAAACCGACCAACGGAGACGCTGCCGTGCGGTGCCGGTGAGGCTTACGGTTGACCTGCTTAACTGTCAGGTAGAAGCATTCTATGTTAGCAACGGGCCTCTCTCTGTATGTGTGACCGGTGGCCCTCCTCAATCCTCCCCATCTTCCCTAGCTCTCAGGCTTTGGCTCTTCTGCTCAATCATTGTAGTAGTGTCCTATTAGTGCTCTTGAACTTCTATAGTTAGATCGTGCTGTCCTGCTTGTTATTGCTTTGATTTTACTGGACATTTATTTTTCATGTTCCTTTTTTCGCGAGAACTACTAGCTCTATTAAGCTCAAGACAAATGTAGAATGTTCGTCGCGGAATCTTTGTATAACCTAGTTCATAACCTAATGACGTTAAAGTACGCTAAACATTTTCGTCTAACGTCTTATTTAAGATAATCTTACGACGACAACTCAACGTGCTTTTGATGTGTGAGACCCAACCAAAAAATAAAAATAAATCGGCATGCCGTATAATTTTGTACTCGATCAAAATATACTAACTTGTTACCGTATACATCGGCTAGCATTGATTTTTTCACCAAATTTAATTTTGGAGTACATATGTGATCCTGTAAGACCCCTTGTACAATTGTACAACAGCCATGAGCCGTTCGATTCTTGCAAGAGCATACGTGTTTGAGTAATTTTGCACGGTCTGATTCTACGAGCAGGGGCAGGCACCGCCACTTACACGTGGGCCCAAATGACCCAGACAGCCGGACCCCACAGCCCTCAGCACAGCACAGCACAGAACGGCCTTGCACTGAGTTCGAAACACCCGACCCCTCGGGAAGGAAATCCTATACGACCCGGGTCGCACAGCCCGATCGGGAGACCACCTCCACCTGCTGACACGTGTGAGCGCGAATCTTAAAGCAGCTCCTCCCGAATCCCCTTCCGTTACCGAATCCCAATCCCGAACCCACGAACGATCGAGCTTTGGAGGGAATTTTGGAGCTCCTCGAACGCCTCGGCCACCGTCGACGTTTCTTGTTCCCGTCGTCGGCGAGCCAGCCCAGCCCCGAGAGCTCCTCCTCCCGATCGTCGTCGGCGAGCCAACCCCGAGTCCCGATCATCGCCCTCGAGGCAGCCCCGACGGAGCGCGTGATGGTGGCGGCGAGCGGGTAGACGCGGTGGACGGTGGAGCGCGTGAGGACGGCGGCGGCCCACGTTTCTTCTTCCCGATCGTCGTCGGCGAGCCAGCCCCGACACCTCCTCTTCCCGATCGTCCTCTTCGAGCCAGCCCCGAGCCCCGATCGTCGACTTCGAGGCAGCCCGGGTAGAAACGGCGGAAACGGCGGCGAGCGGGTAGAAACGGCGGCGGCGTTGTGGGCGGGCCCGGCGTCGCGGCCTCACTGAGAGACGTGCCGGTGGCTGCGGGGGCGGGCGTCTTCTTGGCGGGAGCGGCCGGCGTGGTGCTGGACGGCGCGACGGCCGGGGGCGGGCGTCTTCTTGGCGGGAGCGGCCGGCGTGGTGCTGGATGGCGCGGCGGCGGGGGCGGGCGTCTTCTTGGCGGGAGCGGCCGGCGTGGTGCTGGACGGCGCGGCGGCCGGGGTCGGGGACTTGTGCGCGAGAACGGCGGGGTGCGCCGCGAGCAAGCAGAGCAGTGAGGCAGAGCAGGCAGTGAGGCAGAGCAGTGAGGCAGAGCAGTGCGCGAGCTCGGCTGTGCGATGGGTGATGGGAGTGTGGCAGCGAGGGGAAGGCCGTGGTAAAAGGGGAAGGCAAGGGGAGAGAAGAGAAGGAACGGCGACGGCGCCTCTACATGGCGATGGTGCAGCAGCAAGATGGTGGCCACGGGTCCCTGGACGAAGGAACAGACATGGCGGCCCCTCCGTCGGAACCCTCTCTGCCCACGGCTCATCCACTCATGGTAAATTCCACGGCTCATCCACTCATGATTGATTTCATTACCCTCGCAGCAATCAGCAAGAAAGACTACCTAGGAAGTGTGGTTTTAGAGTTCACCAATAACTGAAGAATAAATTAACACACGGTTGCAGGCTGATAAAAATGTTCCAAGAGTTGGGATGTGCTTTCAATCTGAGGAAAAGACATACGATTTCTACAATTCTTATGCTCAAACCACAGGATTCAGCATTAGGAAATGCCACAAGAAGTGTAGATCAGATGGGACTTTATCTTCCAGATATTTAGTTTGTAGCAAGTCAGGTGTGAAGGCTGCTCATCCAACACATCAATCAGAGTAGAGCTAACAAGAATCTGATTTACGCAGGCATCAGAGGTCCAGGAACATGTCTCACTGTTGCGCCTGATTGCACAAGTGTCCTGGACTTAGGATGGACAAGAATACTTTTGTCGGAGCTATGCTGAGTTGTGCTAATTGTAACCACTTCAAAATTCTGTTTTGAATGGGAGCATAGCCAACTTTCATATGTAATATATAGCCAAAGTTTTGAATGAGACTCTGTGTTGCATATGTAATATATAGTGTGTCACTTTATGGCTCCATATTTTGACAGTTTTGTGTCTCTACTTAAGTAAATTTTGTTTGAATCACCGTAGCATTTCCAGGTTGTTTAGGGTCATATGCCATCAAACTGAAATTTGAGAAGAAAATCTAAATGATTTGCACAGGGATACTGCCTTGAATGACTGGCAATAAGTACTGGTCCAGCTGTTAAGGGAAAAAAAGCAGCAATCAAATTTTTTGGAAGATATCAGTTCCTAAATCCTTAAAAAAAAGGAAGTAAATGGATAATCAATTAAATGGTAAAATTAATCTTGGTTCTGCCTGAAAAGAATAATGTTAGTTGATCTTGTTGTAAAATCACAAGAAATTCATAAGCACTGATGCCCAATTAGCAAATTGCATTTTGCTGCATTATGTGCTAAGGGCTTATACAAAAAGAGTATAAAAAGCTAATGGTGTTTCTTTATTACAGGAACAGTAGGGGAGTTCATGGTCTATTTTACAAAGTTCAAGTTGAACAAATTTCTTTTGTGATGTGATTGCTTTGTTTTTTTTATCTCACATCATAATATTTTCAATTGAATCCATACTGAGAATAGCAGAGATTAATTATACAACAATTACTCAGGATAGGCTTGCAAATAGTAGTGAGTGGCAAAATTTGTAAGTCCCAGTGCTCAAATGGCAATGCTGATAAATACAAGTAGTGGAGTTGCTGGACGATCCATGCATGAACGTGTGGTAATTATCTGTCCATTTATTTATAAACATCAGAATCAATCGATCAATACATATTGAATTTAGAACTCTGACCAAGAGTTCACAATGTCTTCATTCACAATTATACAACAAATTTCATCAAATTCAATTATACAACAGAACAAAAATCAACAAATCATCAACTGCTGAGTGGAGTTGAGCACTACACAAAACTAAAAAACATTGCATCTATTCCACACAAGGGAATTCCCCACACAAGCCCAGCCCACTGCAGCATCGACCCTTCATCCAGCCTTCAATCCCTGCACGGATCTGGGCGCTCGACGCCGGGAAATGGCGTGAGGACGGCGACGGCGCCTCAACATGGCGTCAGGACGGCGACAGCAACGAGTTCCCATCCCTTGAGTTCCCATCCATCCCTGCAAGAGCGCACCTCCACCTGGCCGCTCGAGTGCGGGAAATGGCCCGAACGGCTCCACCTCCACCTCCTCCGGCGGCCGGACGCATCGTCGGCGCAGATCCGACGGCGGGGGCAAGCAGCCGAGGTGCCGTCGGCGCAGATCCATGGGCGGCGTCGACGGGCGTGGCCGTGGACGGCGGGGGAGAGCAGCGGGGGCGGGGTAGGACGGCGGGGGCGGCGGGGGAGAGCAGCGGGGGCGCGGCGCACTCGAAGGGGACGGGAGAAGTGAGGAAAATGGGATTCGGGATTCGGTAACGGAAGGGGATTCGGGAGGAGCTGCTTTAAGATTTGCGCTCGCACGTGTCAGCAGGTGGAGGTGGTCTCCTGATCGGGCTGTGCGACCCGGGTCGTATAGGATTTCCTTCCGACCCCTCGTGCAAGGGGAAGCCACCACACAGCAAAAAAAAACACATTTGATCTCACCGCGCGCACACACACTCTCTCTCTGTGTCTCGGGCGCACGGCGACGGAGGTGGGTGGAGCCGACGACCTACGGCGGCGCCGTCAGCTTCCTAAGAGCGTGGCGCGGCGGCGGGGACAGGGAGGGCTGGGCCACGAGGTCGGGAGGGGAGGCAGCAGAGCGGAAACAGCCCGGCCGAGCTCACCCCGCTCCGTTACTCCTGTGGCCATGGCGGCTAACGGCGAGGGCGGCGGCGACACTTCGGCGGCGGCTCGCCGGCGGTGGGATCTCACGAGTAAAGGGGCGGAGAACATGTAATGACTGTAGTAGTGGTGCTAGTACCAGCTGCATTTTGCTTTGTCTCTGTATTTTGGGGTGGGCTGATACGAGCGTGTTTCGCGAGCAATGTTGGTGCTGGAGTTCATCGGTTAGCTGCGTGCTAGATCTGCGGGAGTTGTCCATGATTTATGCGGGTTTTTGGTGATCTTTGGGGGAGTTTTTTCTTGGTCTATATTGGCGAGCTAGGGTTTCGTTATCGGAGGAGATCGATAGCTTAAGCTTAGCCCTCGAGATGTCTCTTATGCTCTAGTTATTCTGGTGAAACAAAAGGGGAGATTGATGTGCTTTCCGCCAACTGCCCTTGCTTGTATGGATCTTAATAAGATGGGCTGGAGATGGATTCACCGAAGCAATGTTTTGAGGAGTCCAAATTAGTACTTTTTTAGATTTGAACTTAATTATTCCTTTATTTTCCAAGAGACAAGTTTAAATTTTTTGAAGGAGATAGATGTTCCATCTTGTTGAGCATGCTGAATCATTCTAGGATGCTACGGGAGATTTCTGATGGAGGTGCTTCTGAACTTCCACTGGCCAATTTTAGTTGTTTGTTGTCACATCTCGCAGGAATTTTAATCGCAGTTGTGGTTTTTTAAGTTATCAGCTATTCCATGTGATAATTTTGAGATATTGTCTTAGTGGCCTTGCTGTTAGATTGCGCAACTTGACCTTTTTTTGGCCCTTAGATATTGTATGGCCTGTTGATATGCAGTTGAGATCTGGTGATCTTTGTCAACAACTCGTGGGCATTAGTT
Source organism: Stipa capillata (assembly GCA_019208055.1). Classification (NCBI taxonomy): domain Eukaryota; kingdom Viridiplantae; phylum Streptophyta; class Magnoliopsida; order Poales; family Poaceae; genus Stipa; species Stipa capillata. Next base: position 290,086 of record JAGXJF010002262.1, read on the forward strand.
AGAAATTTTGTATGTTGTCAAGGAAAATTGGATGCGTATCTTCTTTCTTGTTAGATGTATGGCCACATAAGTAAATATGTTGTCACAAAGTAAACAGGCATACTTTTATTTTTTCTAGGGCAATTTGATTCAAATGTTCAATAGAAAGAGCTAAGAGAAATGCCATCAAGTATACTTGTGTAATTACATACCTAAAAAATGTCAAATTTACAAAACAGCTCTTATGTTTATACTTTATTGTCAAGTACATATGTGTGCATTAGGTAGTCTTTATTTAGATTGGCTCTCGTAATGTACTGGTTAGAAGCCTATCATTTGCCTATGCACCAAATGCACCTGACTCTTTAGTTATTTTTTTAGAATTATTGGAGAGTATTGAGTATTTCTATATGTAGTGAAGTTGCTTGCATGATATTTGTGGTGAATAGTTTATGAGATTCTACTTTTTATTTATAAAGGGTAGTTGAAGCCCTCCGTATTTATTATAAATTGTACACTATTGTTATTCTTCAATTCTCTCTCATTTGAATTCCTCGAGAGCCCCAGCTGCAGAGCTGTACTTCTATTTATCTTCTTTTCTTTTTCCGCAGTCCAATGGTGAAAGAGGCTGCGGAAATGTCCACAGATGAAGAATCAGATGGTGTCGTTAGATGCCCACCAAATGGTAACACTCATGATTGCGAGGAAGTTATTAGTGGCAGTCATCATGATGGTTCTCCAGACGGCCAATTAACTTGTGTAGAACCGGCCATGGATGGAGACACCCAGGAAGACAAGCGTGTAAACCAAGATTCACTGAAGTTGATTGATCAAGAGAAGTCTGCTCCACCTAAGTCACCAGCAAAGTCTAGTATTTCTGGATCGGAGAGGTCTAAGCGTACTGTTCCTCAACCATTCACACTTGCAACTCAAAGAAGGGCATCTGGAGGAGCAAATGGTGGTGTATCCCATCCGTCCAGCACCTCTCCAGCAAGCATGATAAAGAAGGTATGTTGACAGCATCTATTTGCTCTTTAGCATTGTATTATGATGCTACCAATATCATGTGCCTCTATCTAGTTCCGCAGTCTATTAGCGAGGTCGCAATTTTTATATTTATTTTGGCCCAAATATATATCATTCAATTATTATACATGCTTGCATGGGCTATGGTAATGTTTACGAACTAGAGCATATAGAAGCTGTATTATTTTTCTTGCATATCGAAGCCATCTGATTGAATAGCTCCTTTGCATGCTGAAGATTTTCTTTTCTTTTCTTTTCTTTTCTTTTTTCGTGGGACATCCTTTTTTTGTGAACATAAACCTATTTCATGCATGTTAGTTGATGACACGTGCCTTTTCTTTGTTCCAATTGATGTGTCTATTTAGCCAAAAATGTCATCTAGTAAGCTTTCTATAGATAGCTGATTCTATTGACAGAATTACTCTAGCTATCACTGCAGAGTACTCCAATGACAACCAAGAAGACTTCGCAGCCTGATCATACAGCTGGCCCTCAAGAAGAAGACTCCTGTTCTGTGACTTCTTCGTATCCTTTTCTATCTAATTTATGGTTACTGCTATTTGCATTCTAGATTTTTTTTTCTGAAAATTTTCTTCCAGTTTTTCATATTAAGGCTCAACTCAGAAAGATGGCTGGAAAATTAAACTTTTTTCAGAGTGTTTTGTTCTATAAACTCGAAAGTTGTATCTTCTCAGTTGACAATATTTGTTCTGTGAACTGAAAACATTGTCAACATGATGTTTCTCTCCTCGTAGCAGTTTGAAACAATTGATTATGCCTTTTCCTGAGCTCCACAAAGAACCACAACTTCAACAAGAGCTGGCAAAACTAAGACAACTGTTGCCTTTGCCCCTTCATTTGTATGTGACGACCGTGCTGACAAGAGGAAGGAGGTGTGTACATGATTTGATTGCATTATGTCAAGATGATCAGTTAATATGTGTAGCTATTAACAGCTAGTAGCATTGTTTATTCTATAAAAGTCTGGTACTCACACTGTTATTAATTCTTCAGTTCTACACGAAATTAGAAGAGAAACACAAAGCTTTGGAAGCTGAGAAGAACCAGGCTGAAACAAGGAAAATGGTACAAACATACTTCTGCTTTGTTTCATGAGACACTTGAGTTTATTTATTTATTTATTTATTACTGAGCTCTGTTTTGAATTTTCGTTTGGTAAAAGAATAATTACTAGGGTTAACAGGACTATTTTTCTTTTGTGTTGTACTAAAACTAACTGAATTTCTTGCATAATTGTGTGGCTAGATACTGCACTACATATGTTTATATTTAAAAATAGAATTGGAATTGTTATACAACTCATACCGTTTGATTGAAAATATAGTTGTGTTAGAGTACGATTGTATCTCTCTATATTCTAGGGGCTCATTTGTATATGTAACTCCATGCACTATACATGTATATGCTGCGTTGGGCCATAGCAGTATACCAAGCTTATTGAATACTCCGTTCGGAATGATAAGGCATATTTTGAATATCCAAGTTCAAGCTTTGATCAACAATTAATCCAATAATATGTGGGTTATGTGACACAAAATTGATATCATTGGATTCTTAAGAAACACTTTCTTGTGGTTGCGATTTTGTAACTATTAACAAAACATTGTACAAGGAATTTATGATCAAAGCATGACCTTGAGCAGTCAAAATACGCCTTATAATTTTGAACGGAGGGAGTAACATGGCATCAGAGCCTAGGTTAGACTCTTCCAAATTCTAGCCCTTGGTTCATAACTGCCTGCCGCAGCCACTGTTACTGACCAATGCATACGATTAAACTTTTTGTTGATCAAGTCTTTCTATAAGATATTTATGTTCATATGAGAACTGTTAACTATTGTTACTAATATTTCTCATGTTCATTTTTTGAGTAGGATGAACAAGAAGCGGCTTTGAAACAACTAAGGAAGTCCCTGGTCATTAGAGCAAAACCCATGCCAAGCTTCTACCAAGAAGGCCCCCCTCCAAAGGCTGAGCTTAAGAAGGTAATTCAAATATCCTGTATTTCTGTATAAAAAATTTCAGTTACCATTGCTATTCTTATATCATAAATCATTTCTAATGTTCAGTGCATGAGATATTTTCCTAAGAGGAGAATGTTAATACTTGATACATCATTGAAATGAGATAACTGTTTTATTCCATCGAAAAATACATCTTGCCCCCAATACTAAAGCTAGCCATCCAGTGATAGCATAGGTTTAATTTGCTTGTTAAAATTACATTTGAGAAGGCTTTCCATTTGTGTTACAAAGAGTAAATATGGATGCATGGTTGTTTCTTGTATCATCGATATATGTAATATTATGCGAAACACAACAGTTAGCCAATATCCATAAATTGATGATTCTACCAGCATGAGATGTGACATGCTCACACTTTAGCTATGCTCAGTCTTGGATTACATTTTATTCTTTTTTCTTTCTGTCAAGGTGCCTCCCACTCGTGCCAAATCACCAAAGTTTACAAGGAGAAAGAGCTGCGGTGACACACCGCCAACCCCACAGGGAGCAAACACCAGCACAGTATCTCATCGGCCACATCGTCACAGCATTGGGAATCCTAAAGATGCTAACAAAGTGCAATGCTCTCCAAAGAATGGTGTAGCCGCCAAGACCAGAGCTGTCAAACCCGTGAGCTGATGGCCCTCTAACGATCATGGAGCAGCCAATGGTCACAAATGTCGCTGTACAAACCCTAACTCAAGGCGTCTATGCTTTCTTGGCATTTTGCATTTATTTATACCCCATCATCACCGAAAGATGGCATTGTTGCTGATGTCGGTGTGCTCGCTGCTGGACCCTTTCCCTGATTCTTCTCTTTTCGCGTTTGATTTGTAAGAACTCTGCTTGCTAGTACCATGTAGCGTTACATGTTGTAAATTGTCGAGGGTTTATGCAAGGAGTCAGTCACTGGGTCCTTTATGCCCTAGATGATCTAATTCGTCAGCTGAACTGTTGCATTGCCGCTATTTTTGCCTGGGTTTGCAGATCCTCTGGCACTGTGCAGATCCTTCCAAGTTGTATGCTTCCGTCTGGTGAGGTGTCCGGTTCATGATTGTGTTATCATTTCTGGACTGGATAATGCTCAGCAACCACTAACACGTCGCTCGGAAGCCAATTAGGATAGTTCTGTAATAAAGAAACATCTGAAGTGAATAATGACCTGAGAGGGCCCATGCGTCAGCGTAAAAAATGGTGGGTGGGATGTTCCTTGTATTGGGCCCGGCCAGTGCACTAGACATCTCTGCTACATGCTGGTTGAATTGAACTGTTGCCTGTTAAAATTTGCAAAATTCCGTGAAATTTCCTAGTCCTAAACTTGTTGCTATTCAGTAGTATTATTTTTGAAGCATGAATATAATACTTAACTCTCCTCGCAGAAAGGTAAATGCGTACCGCAGAACTTATTTGGAATTTGCCCATATCCTATTTGGAATTCCAGAGCTTCACGGAACATAGAGCAATTTGTTCACCTCACGGGGCCTAAAATATGATTTAAGATTTGAACGTTTGTTCACCTTGAGAACGGTTGGCTCAGTTTTTACATAATCTAGAAAATGGAATCTCCATGACATGGCCACCCCTGAGGATATGTAGCGTACAATATTCGTGGTAAGCTAAATATCTAAATTTCAACGTCCATATTGAAATGGAAGAATGGAGTATTTCTATTTATTTTTCAATAGGAAAAGAACGGAGTATTTATAACGTAAGTATCAATCGTTTGCATAAGACTTTTTTTTTAATTTGTGATCCAGTTTAAGAAAGAAAAAGAAATACAAAAGAAGAGGTTTAGATGGGGATATAGTGACATATTTTAATTGAGAATTGAGAGAGCCACCCTGTTGCGTTTATTTCGAAAAGAAAAAGATCAGCAGCATTCACCTGTCGCCTCTTCTTCTTCTTCTCCTCCTTCTCCTTCTTCTCCTGTATTTCGTCTAATCTTCTGTACTCGGCCAACCTGTTATGACAAGTGCAGGAAGGTACCCATCTCGAGTTCATGCTCCATTTGGCATCTCCTTTCCATGTCCTCTTTAACGTATATTTATTGATACGAGTAAAAATCTCTGCTTTAAGTTTTTGTTTATTGGTCTCTTGGTAGTTGGCGAGTAGTGCTGCAGGGACCAGGAAAGGGGGAGATCTGAGTGTCGTATCGTTCCTCTCCTGATTCCTTTCTCCTGCCCCAAGATGAAGGAAAACTGATCGACGACCACTTCAAAAGATGAGATGAAGGTACGTTAGATGAGCCGTTTTCTTTTCAATTCCTTTAATCATCGATGCAATTGGCTAGTTCTTGTTCTGTTTTCGTTTGCTTTGTATTTCCAACCGGATTGATTACTAGGAAAATTGGAGGCTTGGCTTGTAGAAACTGGTTCTTCATTTTGAGTTTTCGGTTTTGACTTTTATAGCTGATCTTTTAAGCTAAATTGCCCGCGTTAGTGTTTAGTTTTGCTAAGCAATTGGTCATAATTTGCCTCTAATTTTGCTGAAAGCCTATAATTAGTTAATCTGGGCTAATCTTTTACATAAGATGGCTGATTAGGTGAAAAAAATTCTACTTTGGGAAATCCTTGATGCAACCACAACTTTCATCCCTAAAACCCTCAACCCCAATTCTCACCGAATTATGGAAATTTAAGCGGAATATGTTCATCCTTGATTTAATTAGGAAGCTTTTAGTAGTGCTGCCAGCCTCTACTTTACCTAAATTCCAGACTTTCTTTTTGTCTAATACTATCTTACCATATATCTTAATCTGCAGCTCTTTTGCAACTCGCCTTCCCAGGAAACAAACAAATTCTATATTCAGTGACAGCTTATTCATCCCAAGTTAAGATCAATGGCTCCCAGAACAACTAGTATAAGTTGGAGATCTCAACAGTTCTCTGCTCTACTGTCTTCCGCAATCCTGGAGTGGGTTCTGATGCTTCTGTTGCTGCTTGAGGGGCTACTGTCCTATCTAGTGACGACATTCGCGCGCCTTTGCAAGCTCCAGCCACCTTGTCCAATGTGCACACGGCTTGATCATGTCTTGGGCGATGCGCATCCGGGTTTTTACCGTAGCCTGATGTGCAATTCTCACAAGGCAGAAGCATCATCTTGGGCATTCTGCCACGTTCACCAAAAGCTTGTTGATGTCCACAGCATGTGTGAGGTTTGCCTTCTTTCATTTGCCACCGATAATAAGTCGAACCTTGAAACGTACCGGTTATTGATGGGGAAACTCGGTGTCGGGATTGGTAATGTGGGTTGCGGGCATGACTTCAGTTTGAGCAGTGCATCTGAAGCAAAAGTCATGGAGGAGGATACTTTATGTTCATGTTGCTCCAGACCATTGAAAGTCAAGTCCTGTCCCTTCATGTTTCTTCAGAGAAAAGATAGTGGCATTGACATTGGAGAGATCTGTAGAGATGTTTCAAGAGATCAGTGCATTGACGAGATCAATCATGTCGTGTATAGTGAGCTGAAGACCTCTGACTCTGAATCGGAGCCCCGACAGCGTGATGGTAATGTTAGAAATTTGATGGAGGATGCCACCGCCACTGCCACCGATAATTCTAAGGAAGATTTCTCTTTTGGTCATGCACAAACGAAGATTGCAGATGGCAATGCACAGGAGAAAGTAGCCAAGCACTCTGAGCTGACACCAGTCCAGGATGGTGTTTCGGACAAAAGACATTCTGAAAATTCAATAGAGTTGCGCAACATGGAAGCAAACATTCAGTCAACTGATCTTCCCAGAAAAGATGGTCAACAAAATACTGAAGAATCTGACACAGGAGGTGTGCATTATCCTTCGCAAATGTGCGTATTTTTTACTGTTATTATTCCATTTGCATATTCTGACAATGCTACTCTTTTTTTCCTGTAGAGAAACCAGAAGATGATGTTTGGCACAGTGCTCTTAATTCCACTGAGCAGGTACCAGGAATTGATAATGATAAGTCAACTGAAACCAATACTGCATCAAATGAAATGAAACCTGAATTTTCCGACAGAACCACACGGAAGGATTCTTTCAGAGTTCATCAAGACTTGAAGCTACTGCTATCACAACTTTCCACTTCCCAGGTACCCGATTCTTCGACCAGCTTCACCGATAGCCCTAGCGTGCATGAACAACATGAACAAGCCATACTGCACAACATCACCAGAGTACTCTCCCTTGAGAGGAACTATTCAGGTGTTTCCGAGAGCACGATAAATGAAGCTGACGGAGAGTGTACAATTGATCAACTGAAGCAGCAGATCGAACTGGACCGTAAGTCCATGAGCCTTCTTTGGAAGGAGCTGGAGGAAGAGAGGAATGCTTCGGCTGTCGCTGCGAACCAAACTATGGCCATGATCACCAGATTGCAGGAGGAGAAGGCAGCAATGCAGATGGAGGCCTTGCAGTACCAAAGGCTGATGGAAGAGCAAAGCGAGTACGACCGTGAGCACCTTCAGAGGATGGCTGACACGGTGCAGAACCTTGAAGGCGAGATCGAGAGCTACAAGATCAGACTCAGAGATCAGTCCATCGTCAATGAGATACGCGATCAAATGCGCCTTTCATGTCCGGAAGAACGTGAGCCTAGCATCTCCAGATCAACCGAACCATTTTCCGGTTTCGAGGACGAGAATGCATATATCTCAAAACAGCTGAGGAAGCTGAAAAACAAGCTCCACCAGTTCTCAAACAACAGCCAGTTCATCGGTGCGTCGAAGCTCAATGACAAAGATGCAGCTGATGACACAGACGTCGAGGATGTGTACAAAGATACTGACGCCGAAGACGAGGAGACAGAAAATTCAGTAGTCGGGAGGCGTGTAAGGAATGGAAACAGCTTCAAGAAATGGCAACAACTTCAATCCATCGGGATCAAAGACTTGACACACGGTAAAGATTATCCTGAGGTCAGTGAGAGTGAGATGGCTTCATTTGAGGATGAGATCTCTGAACTCAGTGGAAGGTTGCAGGCGCTGGAAGCGGACCGTAGCTTCCTGGAGCACAGCATAAACTCACTGAAGAACGGGAGAGAAGGCGAGGAAGTGATCCATGACATAGCTTGCAGCCTGAGAGAGCTCAGGAAGACAGGGATCACCTGGAAAGAATATGACTAGCTGAAGCTTCAAAGGTCAACGGAGAAGGTAATTACTTCTTCAATTAGCTGAAAGTTCATCGAAAATTGTCATATAAACTTCTGAATTCTTTTTCTTTAATAAAAAATTATATAAACTCCTGAATTATGTTCAATTGATTACTACTTTTGTGTTCTTATCTCTCTGTTGATCCTTGTGATTAGTTGCCGATTATTTGGCGTTGGTTTGAGGTAATTGACGGTTGCCCATGTTGCAGGGTGTAAATAATGATGAGGTTGTGTAAATAATGATGAGGTTGAGTACATACGGTTGCTGTCATATGGTGGTGGTGGGTTTGCAGGTGCGCCGAGATTTTTTGCGTGGAGTGTTTGTTGTGCAATGAATTGATTTTGAGTGTATACGAGTTGACCAATACGGACGGATTCACGTGGGAATTGAATTGCTACATATGAAATTCATGTGTTCTCAAGGGCTCTACTTGTGCATTTTTCAGGATTACTAATTTGCGTCTCTTTCTTATGTTATGTATTTAGGCAGGTGTGCTAAAACGCAGTCGCATGTTTTTCTCGAGACCCAGTCGATTTTAGTTGCAAAGCTTTTATACTAAAATTGTGCATGTCTTTATGGGTGGTTGGATCTCCATCTAATTGAAGGCTGAAAAAGTCGACCGTGTTGTAGCAAAAGAAAAGATAACAAGGACTTTCCTTATTTTGGGGAGGTGATTTATTATTATTTTTTGATCTGATATACCTTGGTATTTCTGTCTATTGCTTTGTGTGTGACATGTTTAAAAAAAACATGTTATAAAATTGTTACCTCATTAGTGGCGTGTTTTTCTTCCTCCCTCTAGTCTCGGGCTGCCAGTGCGGGAAGGAGGAGGACAATGATAGGGTAGCATGAGTGATTGTTAGGATGTGAAGGTAGCCCACTATCGATGCCGAGGAAGAAGGATGGTGTTGGCGGTAATGGACAAGGATGCATGCAATGGTTCAGAGGACGAGGAGAGGAGGCAGCGATGGAAAGGCCTTTTACTAGAGGACAGGACTTGTTCAACATTAGAGCAGTGCCGGTGAGGTGTGGTGATGGGGAGAGGAGTGAGCGTGTGGAGTCATTGTGGTTTTGTAGGGCCAGCTAGGGAAGTGAATATAGGCCTTAGGATCTAAATACAATGGTTGGAAAAAAGATCAAGAACCCAACAAGTTTTAATTGAGTGTTGTGCAGGCGTGTAGCCAATGCAAAGAAGAAAAAGTTAATTCTGTTTTACACCACTCAGTTTTGTCAAAATGACATATTACACCAGATTTTCATTTAGTGACCATGTGCACCAAAATTTGTACCAATATTCTCGACTTGGACTAGATCTAGTGTTTCCCCCAATCTTGGCAACATGAGACTACCCGTCAGGCTATTGGATGCCACATAGATGGAAAACGTTAACATGACGCATTTGATGTGGCTTATTTTCAAGTAACTCTCTCTCTCTCTCTCTCTCTAAAGAAACTGAAGGAGGCGGCCATGGATACTCGGGCTATGACATAGGAGAGCTGGAGCGCATGAGCATACAACAAAAATGGAAGGAGGAGGTCAGAACGATTCCATGGGTAGTGGCAACTCAGCTAGAGTTGCCATAGGAGAGCACTGGCTGCGAAGACAGGCAGCACCAATGGTGTTTTGTATATTTCAGTTTAAACCGAAAACCAAAATCAAAATTTTGGTTTACATAATTACATATTATATTTTGGTTACCATTTTTGAAAAACTGAAATCTTCAAAAATCAAAAAATGGAAACTAAATTTTTTAGTTAAAATCGAATGCCCACCTCTAGTAGAAGTCGACATTGGGTGTAGATTCAAGGATGGCAAGCTTCGGCTTGCCAAGTGCAATGGGCAGCGAGGTCGAGTTCGTGGTGTGGTGGAAGGGCCGATGAGGAGGAGGCGGAGAGAGAGAGAAAGAGAGAGAGAGAGAGAGAGAGAGAGAGAGAGAGAGCTAGGTGTGGTACTCTGATCTGCTTAATTTGTAGGTGATTCACATCATCCTAAGAAGTGGGACCATGCTGTCAGGATGGAAATATAGTTAAATATAGTTTAAATTGAAAATATTGGTGCAAAATTTAGTGTAAAATGGTCATATGAAGGAAATCTGGTGCAGCCTATCAATCTATCACGACTACCTGGTACAAAATGAAATTTACTCAAAAGGAAAAGAAAAAGAAATTTGTCATATACAGATCGACCATGTTGTGTACTTGTGTGGACATCTGTAATTTTTGCATGTGGGTATTGTTCCATTTCTTATAGTTGCTGAGGCAGCAGGATTTCTTATAGTTGCTGAGGCAGCAGGTTGAGACAAAAGTTCACACACACACAAGATGAGTGAAATGTGCACGTTTTGTCTGGTCAAACTTCATAGCTAGCTACTGCCCCCAATTCCTCCCGGTCGCTAGCTTATTATCCATCGCCGCGCGCGTTCCGGCGCCGACGTGCATTTGCTAGCTTCGTGCGCTGAATCCAACGCACGCCCGCAGACCAGATTAACCGAAAGGGCTTTCTCGCGTTAGGCGCGTCGCATGATATGATCCATCACGCCCCGAGAAACACAGGTACCTTTTTTTGACCGACAAGATTTGAAAGACCTACGTAGCAAAATACAAATTCTTTTCTTAGGTTGTTCTTTATAATTATATATTAATCATCAACAATCATCATTCGTAGATGACCATATAATCTAATTTATTTGCTTTACAGATCACATACAAAATCACGACTCATCTATATTGGGAGTGCGTCTTCACTACTGATATTTAGAGGACAATATGCTCTTAAAACAACATTATGAGCATTTTATCGGTCAGGGCACACCAAAACATCACCGATTGATCGGATACGAGCCACAAGTGCACAAACAAAAAGCATTGTCGTCACTTTAGTGGTGCCTTGATTTATGTCATGTGGAGAATGTGAAAAAAAGAAATCATTGTATATTCTAAAACAAAACTCTTTATGTTGTATAAGGAGATTTCACAATGCCATATGGCCTTTGGCATAGTATACTAGGAATAGGTGGGGAGCCGAACTCATCCAACAATGTGTAAATCTCTATAATACTATTGCCATAAGACAAACCTCAAAAATCTTTATATATATATTTATTTTAATCTATATAAATGGCCAGTTCTCCTTCTTTCTTTTCATAAAAACGAAACACACGTGAGGTGTCCCTCAGGTGCTTTCGTATCACCCAACTCCATAGCTAGCTGCTTCTGCGAGTGCGCCCTTCCTGTAAAATCTCAATCCAACCTTCCAAGAGTCAATTAGCATGCGCGGAACGAGGGGGGAGAGAGAGAGAGAGAGAGAGAGAGAGAGAGAGAGAATTAATTCCTGTGAGATGGACACGTACGAGGAGGAGAAGAGAATGCATCGCCATTTCCATTTCCTAGTCTCTTTGAAAGACATTTCCATTTCCTAGTAGCTTCCACGAAGAAAGTGCTGCATGCATGCGTGCGGACTGAAACTGAACAACAGCCAGTCACAAACCAATTCCGACGCCCGGTTTTTCTTTTCTTCACCTCCAGATCGACAGCTGAGCAGCAAAGCATTCCACAGGGTCAAATCCACAATATTGCAAAACGTCTCTCTCGTCTCCAACTCCAAGCATCCTCATGCATGCAGTCGCGTGTACTGTAGGCGTGTATACATGTTATATGCGTATTATATATAGGACACACCTACGCGTAGAAGCAGCACCCAAGAATTAATGCATAGTTCATCTAGTAGTAGCTACGCACTCGTAGTAGTCCAGTGTTCAGAGACATATATAGAAGTTTGATGCAAGATTTGCTGTTCGGTTCCGGTGGCGCGCTATCTAGCTAGGTAGGCCTCGACGACGATCGACCATGAGAAGATCCATGGCGTCTGTAGCGGCGGTTCTCGCGCTCGTCTTCCTTACCTCCGGCAGCGGTGGCGGCGGGGTCGGCACGGCGGCGCGGCCGCTGCTGCTGAGCAGAGGCGTCTCAGCCGCCGTGGGGACTACCGAGCACGTCGTTGTGGTGGAGTTCATGGGCACCGACGCTTCGGCACAGCCGTCCAACTGCACCTACGGCAACAACACCGGCGGCCAGTGCCCTCCTAGCACCGGACAAAACTAGCGGTGGATGCATGTGTGCACGTGTCACGTCACGTGTGTAACTGCGTGCATGTGTATATTTATGTGTCTCTGTACCGAGAGCGAATATACAGGAATTGATGCATTCGAATTAATTGGGCTCGGTGCATGGTTTCATTTCTTGTTTGAAACCGAGGAATTTTATAGAAAATTTCATAAAAATGAAATCGTGTAGAAAACTTTTCAACGAACCTATTTGGACTGTAGGGTGAGCTTTAAAAATTTCTATAAAAGTCCTCTTTATCTTTAATTTTGAAGGGTTCTAAACATTCACTCAAACTTCATATTTTTATCTCTTTGTCTCTCATCTTCTCTGTATAATGCGGAAACCGGGCATCAATAAAATCTTTCTTTAAAAAAAGGAACTTCTCTCTCTAATCAAGAAATATTTTCCTGCTGAATTCCCGTGGGACATCTAGACAATTATGTTGTATAATTGCTGTGCTTTTAATTCTTGCAAGAATCCATAAGATCGTGAACAACATCTAATTCTTGTGATTTTTCTAGAGAGATTTTACAATACGTAGTACTCCCTAAACTATGGTGGAAGTACCACTTAAATCTGACCCTCTATTCAAGATGGTACTTTATTCTTTTTCTCTTTTAAATAAAGGGTAGTCTCGACTTTTCACATATCTAATTCCTACTCGATAACTAACCCAAAAACTTCAGATCATGAGCACGCACGCCGCTGCCTTCGTCCCCATCGAGCGAACACCGCCACCTCCTTCCTGTCAAGAGCACGGAGCCGCCGCCTCCAGCTCATCTCGCACGAACGGGCGCCTCTTCCTCATCTCGACCGAACCGCCGCTCCGGCGACCACGCTCCGGTCAACGTCACCCCATCGCGGCCGTGCTCCGGAGACCACACCCGCGCCCCCCAGCCGCCGCTCCGACAGGGAACTTGCACGCACAACAAATTGACATGCTCCAGAAAACAAAAGCGAAAAGGAAAGAAAAATCAAGGCAAGGCAATTATGTAGTATTAACTACTAACACCAACAGCACAAGCATACACATACACATACATCTCGATTGCATTCTTACTACCGTCTCATCACACGCAAAATCTAAGCACCACAAAATGCAATTGAAGCATTCAGTGGAGTTTCTCGATCTGATTCAGCTAGCGGGTGAAGGCGCAGAACACGATGTCGATGTAGATCAGCATGGCGGCCGGCACGAGGGTGAGAAGCAACATCATGGTGGCCTAGAGCTTCACCTGCACCACGTTGATGAGGGCCATCATCAGGAACCCACACCCACACACGGACCTTATCGCCGATGTTAGGATCCCAGCCCGGAGCACGGCCAGGTTGATCTTCACCGTCTAGCCGACAACAGTTCTAGAGTGACAGATGTGGCGATAGTGGGGAAGGTGTGGACGATCTGCCTGTGGCAGAGCGCGATGAGGCTGGAGCCAAGGAAGTAGGCGAAGGCGAGGATATGGAAGGAGACGAGGTTGGACTCGATGCGGTCCCCTGTAGCGCAGGCGCCCAGGTGGTCGGTGCCGTCGTTGAGGCCCTAGCCCGGTCATTGTGCGCTCCGGCGGGCCGGGGTCCGGCGACCCGGTAGTCGCCGCTCCGGCGGTGCCTTGACGGGAGACCATGCCTCGTTCGTCACCTTTCTCATGCGTGGGCACGCCACAATCGTCGTGAGAAGTAACTGTCGCTATCTCTTTATTATCCGATCCCAAATAACATACTGATATGTGAATATGAATGAAATTACTAAAGTATCCCTATGAATTACGCTCTAGATTATCTTCTTACCCCTAAACTCAAGATACTCCGTAACTTTTAGAGGTGGGGTACTCCCTCTTAGCTGTGTTGGAGTACGGGTTAAGATCATCCATTAAGTCAGAAGAAATAAAAGGTCTATATGTATCAGTTACCCTAAAAAGACTAATTTTTTTTTATTTTTAGTTTCCATCCTACACTTCCAATCAGGCTCTTAAACTCGTGCCGTTGGTCTGCCTTTCCGTTTGACTATCGGATGAAGGATGAAGGAGGCCTTGGTCCCCGTCTCCGCGAGACCCCAAATGGGAACAGAAAATGATTAAAATATACTCTTTCAGTATTAGTTTGAGTTTCTTCATTAACTTATTTGGCATATTTCTCCTTCGTATAAATACATCAAATTTAAATTACTGAGCGCATACACAAGTTTTAGCATCGGACTACAGTAACACAAAGAGCTCTCTCTCAAAGACAAACAAAAACACCGAGAACGCTATTCTAACGGCCCGCTAGTCGGAGCTGCATATATCCACCAGCTTGGCGATTAGTGCATATCCTTTACTCCACTTTATATTGTGTAGAGAAGAAAATATTCCCGTATTGTGTATGTATGTGTTAGAGTATCGATTGATATCATTTGTACGGTAAGATAGGATAGGGTACTATGCTATTCGGTCTTATCCCTAGTTTGACTTGTACTCCAAGATAGTCACGTATACTCTATATAAATGTACACGATGTCTACTACAAATTATTTATCACATTATATTCATCTTCTCATATTATATGATGATTTACACTACCATATAATAGCTGAAATGTATAGCAACAAAAATGTGAAACCCAACGCACATCTGAATGCTAAATAGTGGGCCTAAAATCCCTTTTGGTAAAAAGCACGCAATAGTTTGTTCCTATCGTACTTGCGGGTGCTCTTGTTATTCAAACCTTATGCAGCTGAGGCCTGAGTGTCATGCCACGAGGCTGCCAGTAGCTCGATGGGGCACGCTCCACCTTCGTGTCGACGTTCTTGCCGTGCCATCGCCATTGCCATGTAGGTTGACCATATGCACTCTAAGTGCGCGCCAAGTCAAGTGGTTCCAAACATTAAAATAGTACATAAAGAGAAAATATTTCTTAGGGGAGGGGTATTGGTCCTCCTCCTTCCCTCCCTTCTCTCCTGCCCCTGCCACTACAAAGGCAAGATCCACGATCTGTCAAATCGGTGGGCACACTGGTCAGGAATGTAAGACAGAGAATAGATCCAGCACCCTTGTAATGTATTGATCATAGAGTTATATACATGTGCATGATAACTAATCAACTATTTACAAGGAATATCCTTGAGACTAGGTCTAAGGTACAACGTGCACTAGAACTATAACATTGTCATGCACTTGTTTGCTAACACTCCGCTGCAGTCTTATCGTTGTTGCCAGGAACGAGTCAAAGGCTAGAATGAAACTCATTGTGTCATCACTGGTAATTCCTTGGTCACAATATCTGCAAATTGTTGTCCTATTGGAACGTTATGACTCCCACTAGCCCTAATGCCACATTCTCCCATACAAAATGAATGTCCAGCTCTATGTGCTTGGTCCATGGTGATGTATAGAGTTTGCGGACATGTAGATGGCAGAAATATTGCCACAGTACATAATGGTTGCCTTCTCGACGTTGCAATGGAGCTCCTCAAGTAATTGCTGTAACCAATAGCATTCGGCGACTGTGTTAGCCATTGCTCTGATACTATGTAAGACAGAGATTAGATCCAACACACTCGTAATGTATCGATTGTGGAGAGTTTTATACATGTAAGTGATAACTAATCAGCTATTTACAAAGGATATCCTTCTGACTAAGTCTAAGCTACAACGTGCACTAGAACTATAACGTTGTCGTGCACTTATTGGCTAACACAGGAGGCGGCGGCTACACCAGTGTCCTGTATATAGAGTTCTGGATTTGTTTCAGTTTTTTCCTCAGACCCCACCAAATTTTGGAGAATTTTGGCAATTTCGAATTAACTGAATCCCGGACAAAGAATTTAAGAAATTGAAATGTAAGAATAATAGAGTTACGAACCATAGCATGGACATACTATCAGGAGGTCCAAGGCTGGACCTTTTTCTTTGTTTTGTTATTTCCAATCTATTTTTAGATTTGAATTGCAAGGCCCACTTGTCCGACCAGGGTGGGGCATCTTGTTTGGTCGTTGGCCGGCTTTACATTGCTGCCCATCGAGCCTACTTCAACGCTTACCACTACCACTCTTCGATCGGCGTGGCCTTCATCATCTTCATCACGGTGACCGCTTTCATATAGCAACCCATCGGGTGAAAGCGGGGAGGAGCCTCATGGCGCTTTTGGCCAAGCCAAGTGGCTGCAGGCTTAATGTTCTGCCCCGGGGGAGGGGTGGTGTAATAAGCAATAGGGAATTGCTAACAGGTACTTGAGTGTTTTTTCTTTTTAAGAGTACTCATATTTTCATCCATAATTTTTCTATTACTCCATAAGATAAAAGGAGGAGGGTGGAGATCTATAAAACAGATATATAAGCGCGTAAAATTTGAATACTCTGTAACAAAAAAACACTCTGAGTACTTCCTAGACACTTACTAACTAATAAGACACTAGTGCACTGGGTACTTTGTTTTATATTTTACCTCGAACCCCACCGAAATAACCGAAGTTTGGCGAATTTTTGTAATTCCATACCAATTCCAGATGGAGAATTTGAAAAATTCAAATGTAAGAACGATAGAGTTATGTACCATAACATGGACATAGGGAGGTCCATTGGACCTTTCTCTTCGTTTTGTCATGCAATATATTTTTAGGTTTGAATTGCAAGGCAGACATGTCAGATGTAAGGAAAAAAGTAGCATACCCTGGGAATCGAACCAACGGCCAAAGGAATGAACACCCGACGCAACTCTGCTTGTTTCCACGATCCTCTGGACACCACAAATCGCCCAAAGTACACTACTTCAATTCGAGGATTATTACTGCCGATAACAACTTCATCTAAAGATTTCATCCATCCTTCCATTCGTTCTCCAAAAGAAAAAGAAAAGAGTAAAGAAAGGGCAACACACGACGAACAGACTGTCGAATCACCATATGTAGCACTGTAACATTCGTTTCGATCCAGTTCAACTAATCAATTAGAACGGTTTCAGTCGAAAACAACGCTGATCGATCATATTAAACTTCGATCAAACCAACAACGCCCTCAGCACAAAATCGAGAAGTTGGAAAGAACAAAAGAAAGGAAGACAAGAACTACTCGAATCATGCACCCGGACAAGAAATCCGTTGCTACTCAGTTTTCTTGGGCTGGCACAATCTTTCGATTCTTTTCTTCCCGACGATGTCGATCGCCGGACGCGCATTGCCTGCCTACACGCCGCCGTAGACCATGACTTCCGCGGCGTCGAACGCCACCTTTGTCGGCGCCTCCTGCTGCTTCTGCTTTCTCCTCGCGGACGACGCCTCGGCCCCGGCCTTCTCACGGCCGCCGACGCTGTTGCCGTCGCCACCGCAAGAAGACGAAGCGGCGCTCCTCCCGTTCCCACCGCCGTTGCTCTTGGAGGTGGCGGTCGTCGGCGGGGGCTTGTAGTAGACGCGCGCCGTCTGGGGGAAGTGCGTGTAGGACCGCACGGCGATCCGGGCGGCCGTGTCCAGCAGCTCCGCGTACACGCCGTACTTCCCCATCGGCATCTCCTCCTCCTCCTCCCCCTTCCCGGACGAGAAGAACGAACAGCTAGCTTCCAAGAACCCCGGACGATGATCAATGGACTCGCGGCTGAACCAACGTCTCGTCGATCTCCAATCAAAATCTTCTTCTTCTTCCAAGAACTGCTTTCTTGGTTTCTTGCAACTAATTAATGGCAACAACGGATGAAGTCCGGGGGCTGGGGCTCGGATGAAGGGGATGTCATGGGGATGGCTGCGGTATTTATCTGTTGCGGCCGAGGAGAGGACGGTGCTGGCAGGGTGAGTTGGATTCGGTTTGGGCTTCGGACTCGGAGGCTCGCGGCGCGCGTGGACGCCACGAAACATGTGGGTTTCCTTCCCCCTTTTTCGGCTGTTAGTTGTGGTTTCTAAAGACAAGAGGAGGGACAGAGAGAAGACAGAGATATCGTTTGTCTGTTTCATTTCCCATGCATGCTGAACAGACGAGTGACTCGTTTGGGACGTGTTATTCTATATATTATTTTTCATGACTCACTTGAGAATCATTTGCGTTACTTCATGTAAAAACCGGAGAGTATTCAGACATGGCTGAAGCTCTTATGCATGGGTCTCTTTTGGTTGGGACGTTGATTCATCAGAGTGAGCCCTTGAAGTACGCTCGACGGCTTGAGGCCATGCATAGAAATGTTGAACAACAATGAGCAAATCTGGTAAGGCCAAACTTTATTTGAAAACGTATGACACGTTATATTTGTTTCCTTTGTGGTAATTCGAGATGCGGAACATGATTTGTTGCTAGTAAAACACATTTTCAGGTTCCTACAATTTACGTGCTGGAGATCGCAATATCTGAGTTCACGTACACCACACGTCAGCAATTTGTTGAAGCTATACACAAAGGAAATATCACCAATGGAGGTGGTGAAGGCGGGCACGAGGATTGGCAAGTTGGTCAGAAATTGGGGCGGCGCCCCGAGAAGCGGAGCTGGCGATGGTGAAAGTGCAAGTAGCCTTTAAATATGGTTTTGGTCATTAATGACAATTTCAATGGACTAATAATTTTCTTGAGTTGAATATGGGGTTATGTTCCATAAATGATGCATGAGGGATATTGGATAGATTCGGGATAATGCCATCAAACCAAATATATGCATCAAGATCAATTAGTTCAAGAGGCGAATGTCATGTGATCAAAAAGAGGTGATAAAGCTACCTTTAGGGGTCAATGATGAGATCAAGGTGTGAGCTATGATCGATAGAGGTGAAGCTAAATAGAAAATGAATGTTGACCAAGGGTTGGATTCAAGATGGTTAACATATGAGCGTAAAAATTGCGCCACTTGTCATGATGGACTTGGTAAACAATCGTATATTATATTTATTAGACTAACCCATGCATTATCTATATATGTGTATGGACAAGTGTGAGCTAGGTGTCACTCATGGGCTTATATGGAAAGGACGATTATATTGGAATCTCGTGGGAGGATGACATAAAGTGGTAATGGTCATCAAGTTGAGAAGAGCAAGTTTCAAAATAAACATCATAAGAAGTCATGTACTTGAAACTTGTGGTCCATCAAGTGAAGATGAACATGTGAAAATGTTCTCAAGAGAAGACTTCTCATAATGGATTACGAGAGAGCTAAATAAAGAACTTCACAAAGTGATTGTGATCAAGGTGATTCCGGTTTGGAGCAAGGATGATGGACATCATCCAGTTCAAGTGAAATGCGCAAGGCAAAGATATGTTTAGACTCGGTTTTCCTATTTTAACCGATCTCAAGGAGTTTGGATGGAGACCAGATTATATGATAGATAACCGTACTATTAAGAGGGGGTCATCGGACGAGTAGCTTAATCATGTGGCATGTCGAATGCTCAAAACATTTCATGTGTTGCATGTTGTCGTGCTCCTTTTTGTGGTGGGAGTGCTAGAACTTTAGGTTCTAGTTTGTCTGAAAGTTATGAGTTGTGAGTACTCAGAGGCTCTAGATAGAGTTCATTGTTTGTGTGGGTTGTCCCTAAACTTTCTATCTAGGCACGAGGGATCTGACCCGTCTCAGTGGACGGTGTGATCGACTGTAGTTCGGGCACTCCGAGAGTTCCATTTCCAGAGTATCTGGACTTAGGCTTCAGTAGCCGGACTATCCGTATGTGTTCCAAAAGGTCCACGCTTGGGAACTGAGCTTTGGTGAGTTGAGTCCAGGGGTCGGTCTGACCGTTAGCCCTTGGCGAGACACTCTGGGTTTTAACCAGAGTGTTGAGTAATAGAGGCTCGTTTTGCTCAGAGGCTTGTTCCAAAGTCTCTTGAGGTTTTTGATTGAGTTCGGGAAGTTTTCCTCCGGAGTATCTAAGTTGGTGTTGGGACTCTAGGGGTATAGTGTCCCTGTGTGTTTTAGAGTGCCCAACTGTCACTTTTCCAACTGTTGGGTTTGGCTCGGTCTGATCGGTCCAAGGGGTCGGTCTGATTGTTAGCCTCAACCAGAATTGTCCAATGACTAGTTTTTGAGGGTTGGCTATAAGTAGCCAACTTGGGGCCAGCTTGGGTGAGTTGCTGCTACCACTTGGGTCATTCGTTGATCCCTCTCACTTGCTTCCACTGTCTCTAGTCCCTCTAGTGCATGTGTTGCTCTTGGTGAGGCGTGAGGGAAGTTTAGTGTATTGGTTACACTTAGCAGTTGTATTTGTTGCATCGGTTTGAGCTCTAGGCGTCGATTGTTTTCGAGTGAGAGTTCGAGAGCTTATTACTCTTGGAGGATAATGACTCCTAGAAGGCTTGATGGTGTTGTCTCAGTGATCTCTTCAAGAAGCTTGTGAAGAGGTCTGAATGGTTTGTGAAGTGGTTTTTGAGCTTGCCATCTCCGAAGTGGAGGAAGGAGCTAGTTATAGTGATCGAGGAGACGCAAGAGCGTCCTCGAGAGGAAGCGGTTTGAAAGAGAGTCTATATTTGAGCACGAGTGATTGGTTCATCAAACAAGACGTAGGATATCGGTGGATATCTGAACTTTGGAACAAATATCTATCTGTCTCTTGTCTCCTTTACATTATCGTAATTCATAATTGTACTCATTGTTGTTTTCCTTTGTAAAGATTGAATTGCTTGCTTGTGACCATAGGATATCAAACCTTGAAATAGACATAGGGTGGTGGTGCAATTATTTGATGCTAGTATATTTAGATTTGAGCGTACAAAAATCCGACTAGTTTCTTTTCATATTAGGTTTGAGCCAAATCTGTAACAATATTCAAAACGCCTATTCACTCTCCTCTAGGCGACATTTAGGCCCTTTCAGATGGGTCTAGCATTGCCGCAAAAATCTCGCCACGACTTTTGTCGGTGCCGATGATGGTGACGCCCTCGGGTGTCATTACCCTCATTGGAAGTGTCATTTGGGAGCTTGTTACCTCTTCATCCCTTGAGGTCTTTGGGTTCTCTGGGTGAAAACCTCAGATTTGATTTTGCCGGATCGGGTGACGGCGGCGTCTTTGACGTCATTCCTTCTTTGGAGACGTCATCTTGGAGACATTATCTCTCGTCGGCTTGCCAATGTGTCCTCTCGTCTCATGACACTTTAGACCTAGTTTAGCTAGGTATTTGCCCTATATGAGGGGAGGGGATCGTCCAATTTTCCTTTAATTAACTAAGAATTATGGGGTTTTTTATCTAATTTCTTTGGTAAACTGAACAATTCTTTTATTCTATATGAATAGTAGGAACTTCTTATCTTTTCGAGGTTTTCAAAAAAGGAGAGCCATTAACCATGTATTGCTTCACACCGCTTAGTCATACGAGCACGCAATCTTTCAACTCCAACACAGGGTCTGATATCCATTAACATAAGATATTCAATCCCTACTTGTACTTATCACATGCAAACGAAGTTCACCATGTGTTTGGTAGTTCTGATATAGCCTGTGCAAATGACAGTAACTTGAATAACGTATCGATCCTTTTCCCCTCCACTCCCTATAGAGTACAAGCCACACAAAGACGAAGAGCATGTGACAATACAAGTTACCATGAAGATTATAACGCAACTTTGGGTAAGATCTTTTTTTTGAGAAGGAGCAGGAGCACTGCCTATTCATATATATTAGAGAATCTGAAAAAGTATATACAAAGTTTTATACACTTTCGCTAAGATTACGAGACTACAACTGTGCTCCCATGAAACCCATACGAAATCCACGTGCGCTCTACACCATTTCATCTTCTCCCTCACAACCAAAACAGTCGCCAAATATTATGGAAACGATTGAAATCCCTAATCAAAGTAAACTCCCTAATCAAAGTAAACTCCCCGAAGGTAATAAACAAACGATCACGCACATGATTTATGTAGCTCAAACCTGATTTACTCCATGATAATCCAACCTAATCATCACACTAAGCAGTATACCACGAATAAACGGCACCAATACTAACGAGGAGAGCTACGAGTCGGGGATCATACGAGCTTGAGGCACTCGATCACGCCTCTCCCTTTCTTGCCGCTGTGGCGCCCCCGGTTTTAAGGCCGGAAACGCTCCTGTGTTTACTGTACCGGTCCCTGGAACAGTAGCCGGTACCACAAGAACTTGATAATGTCGTCATACATTACCGATTATTTTACAATACATACCGTTTAGAGTTATTACATAATATGGCCTCTTGGCCGAATTAAAAGTCTTGCAGCGGAAATATAAGAGATTCGTAGATAAACCCATCAATATGCCAACCTCACAGGCAACTGACTGGGGAAACGCCCTAGACCTCAAAGTCGGAATCTTCCTCGTCGGAGCGGTATTCCTCTTCTTCTTCTGGCCAAATCAACAAGCCAGGTGAGTACATTGAATGTACTCGCAAGCTATTCCCACAGGAAGGAGTATACGGAAAATAATTCATGCAGAGGATAAACAGGGAATAGCTCTACTCTAAGCTGATTAATGTGCGGAAAAATAAGTGCATAATTGAAACACTTGAATAGTAGATTCAAAAGCAATTTAATAAAACTGTTTAAAGTAAAAAGAACAGAATCCTCCCGAGGTAGACCCGGCTACCTCCTTACAATCCTTGAGACAGCTCAGACCCTATTACCCTGGGCAACATGTCTAGCTTCTCGGTACCACACTCGACTGACACTATCCTGGATAGCTCAGCGAGTGCCCCTGGCTCAGCCCGTGTATCCCGAATCACACGGCTAGCCTACTCCTCCGGCAATTCCTTGCTACCAGCCTGTAGCGTAAATTGCCCTCTGTGGACACATCATGCCCACGTCCTTAATCCCTTTCCCATGCTTTCGCAAACAACACTTAGTCTAACCAGTGTGTGGCCTTGCCAGTTCATGTCCATAACCGAGGACGCGGCTATTCGAATAGTTTTTAACACTCTGCAGAGGTTGTACGGCTTTACCCACAAGATGTAATTACACCCCTTATGCCGAGCGCTAACAGATACACTGCACAGGGTGTATTGGCAGGGTGGTTACAACGAGACCTTCGCCCGCTTCCATACCAGAGTTGGACCCGCTAGGTGAATACCCAAGTTTGCGTGTCCTGGACACCAAATTGGGGCTCTCCACCTTTGTGTCGTATCAGCACCTCCCGCCTGGCGTAGGTGGATCCCCTAGGACTTAAAACACCTAGCACTAACTCCCTACTTCCCACGGGTCCAAACCCTAATACTTGCCGGGGTACTAAGCCAAGTCCTTCCCATAAAGGACATGTGGACGTACGGTAATGGAACCGGTTTAGCGGCACTTAGGCTCGGTCCTTAACTGATTCGAGTAGGACTCCATTCCCGACCCCATGACGTCCCGGACGATCATGGCTCCAACCATGTTCTACATCCCCGAACACCACTTAACACTCCTACCCGAATCCAAATCATCTCCTCTTTTCTTTTGATTTGTGATAAACCTTTATTTGTGAAAGTCACCTCGGACAACATATGCCATCCGAGGGTTTGTTTTCCCATATCCCAACGGGATGTTTAAAACTTGGTTTTTGACTATAGCAGGGCTAAGCATGGTTAACACCTATAACCTTAATTATTCGACGGTCGAGAGTCGATCGCTGAATATACCTAGGGTTACAAGGAAGGATGTTCGGACCTAGGTATCGTGCAACTAATGGGTATAACTACCTCTACATAAAATATCGATATTAAACACATAGCATGCAGAGTTCGTAAACAAGATATTCATAACTTTGCACATATGGGATTTCGACATGATCGAGGTGGGAATGCTTGCCTGGCAGTTCCTGCTCTTGTTCCGGATGCGGGGATGAAGTCAGGTCTTCCTGACGCACGTACGTCGCTCCGTCAACTACGCGCCGAAAGACATCGAATAAGAGGAACTCCAAATAACTCCAATAAAACCAAATGACGTGCATGCTCGAAAGGAAATCATGGTCAAGGAGTTGAATTAGGGTTTACGACTTTGGGCGGTCGATTTCCATTTAATCCCAGAGATGGGTATATGCAAGATCAACACATAAAATAATAGGACTTTAGGAACGAAATTTATACCCTTGATGTTTTATTCTAAATTCAATTCCCTATTGAGCTACTGATATCCCATAACATTGGGTGAAAGAAATATTTTGGCTGCCCGGAAGGACGATGTATATACGATGATTTTTAAAAGAGTTAAAGGAACCTTAAACCTAATCTTCCTCATTGGTTAATTTAAACACCCTAGATACTTGAGTTGCTCATGAACTGGAAGTTTGTACATAATTCAAGGGTTCTGGAACTGAGCTTGCAGACGATAGAAACAAGCAGATTAGCCCTAAACCGAATGAATCAAAGCAAACCGGCTTATAGATTTAAAAGGGCTCAGCTTCCAGCGTGTTTTACGCTTCCTTCACAAGCTGAATGCGCCTCACTGCTACCACAACGGGATCCGCTACTGCGCCTTCTTCTTACCAGTTAAATGGGCCGCTCGGCCCAATTGAGGAGCCGCTTACCTATTCGACGGGGGTCGCTCGGACAGCAGTTGGCGGTGGCGGTGGTTACGCCCGGTCGGGGCGGCGGCAGTTGGAGTCCCCGGCGGTTGGAGCTGTCGGGCTCTAGGGCGGGCGGCAGCTGTGGTGGTCGGAAGTTAAGGTTTCGTGGCTTCGGTGCGGGGGTTAGGAAGGGGAGGCAGGAGCTCTGCTCAGCTGTCGCCGCTGGGAGGTCCGCCGGCGTGGTGTGGTTGAGCCAAAGCTTAACCCCGACGGGGCTTGGCTAGGCTTGAAGCGCGCTGGCGAGGGCAGGTTCCTGGGAGCTCGGTTTGTCGCTGAGCTAGAGGGAACAGAGGGGAGCTAAGCTTGGTGGTGGAGGTAAGGTAGCTCGGTTCTTGCTCGATTTGGGGGAAAAGGGTTCCTGTCTTCGATGGTTTATACGGGATTTGAGCTTGCTTGAGGGAGTGGTGGTGCTCGGGTAGTGGCCTGATGTTGAGGAAGCTCGGGTGGTCTCGTTTTATAGGCCGGCGGCGCGGCAGCTGGCCATGGCTGATACTGGAGCTCGCCAGCTCTCTGGATGAGACGTCGCCGGCTGGTCAGGTCTTGGCCACTGTCCCAGGTCGCCGGGGACAGTGGTGCTGATGGGAGGTGGAAGAGAGCCGATGAGGCGTAGAGGAAGCTGGCCACAGGAAGAAGGATAGACAGCTGAAGTACTGGTGGCGTGGAGAAGGTGGTGAGCTGCCGGTGGTGCTGGTGAAACCATTGGCTGAGCGAGGTTTGCAGCTCTATGCCACGAGGTTGGTACTGGAGAGTGTTGGAACGTGCACGCAAGTATTTGGGCATTCCAAGAGAAAAGGGACATGGCTGGGAGGTCCAAGCTCGCCACAGATTCTGAGGTGCACAGCTCCAAGCGACAGAGAAAATTAGGCACCGATCTGTACTATGCAAACTATGCATTCGTGAGTATCAGCGCCTGCATGCGATGGAATCCTTGTGCAGAAAAAGAAATGAGCTGGCCAGAGGAAAGTGCGTGGTTCTTGCCACTGATTCTGAGGAAACTCATTCGAGCGACAGAGAAAATTAGGCACCGATACGAATCGGATTCCCTCTCGGGACTTGCATGCCACTGTTAGGATTTAGAAATTTAACTGAGGGAGGTTTAGACATGAGCTGTTCGGGATGAATAAAAGAGATGAGTAATTAGGTCGGAAGGATGGTAAAAATAATTTACCAAGATTTAGATAGGGTTGATTGGGAAACTATTATTATACACCATACCTGTGCTAATTATATTGCTGGATGGTCCCACTATTTATTCCAGCGTTTTTCGAGAAACCGAGAGGTGGTAGGTTTCCTGATTAGGGTTTTCCGACTGAAGTGCGTGTGTGCGGGTGTTTATTGCATTGAATTTAATTAATGCAAATGACCTAATTTACATGCGATGACATGCTCGAAATTAGGGTTAGAAAAAACTGGGCGTGACAGCCGCCCTCCTCTCCTCCCTGTCGCGAAACCTCCAAACCCCTCTCTTTCTCTCTCTCTCTGCTGGCCATAGCCGAATGAGATTTCTACCTTCACAAGGGGTTGATTCGCTTATTTGGCTCTTACCCGCCGCGATTACAAACAAAGGACAAGCTTTTCCACAAATAACAGATACACCCCTGGGATTTGGCTAGCACCGCACCAATCTCAAAGCACGAGCTACCCACAACCCCAATCGTTGCATCTCCCAGCCACACCGACGTCGCTGCGTGATTCCCCGCCGTCGGTTCTCGGCGAGGAGAAGGCGTCGATCTCCGCAAGGATTTCCTCTTTCGGTAAGACGAACTGAGAGAAGATAGCGGAATCGTATTCACCTTCTTTGTTTGTGTGTTTTCCGGCGGGAACTTTGCAAGGGCCCTAGGATCCCCTCGTTAAATTCTCGTAGTTTTGTTCAGTTCTTCTTGATTCCGAGTGAATTATACAGTGTTAGTGTTGGCGATTTTAAATTTGTTAGTTAGGTAACCGGATTAGGGTTTCCTGGGTGCTTTTGGATATGTGAAACAGCCAATGGTTAGGTCTTTCGTTGGACTAGGATTGAGCTAAAGGGCATTTTCCTGTGGGATTGGATGTCCCAGGAAAGAAATTGGATTGCTAATGATTAGATTGGAATTTAATGAGTTATTTAAGATGAAACCTAAACTTGTGTAGGTATGGGGATTTTTTTTTAAAGCATGGAGATTAAAGTAAGAACCAAACGCCGGTGAGATATGCCTCCCAACCATGTTAAATCTTCTTAAGTAAAGTGAATTCGGCTTTTCCCTGGATTTCAAAGTTTTGAGTTGATTAGATATGTGGAAGAAAAGCTTACCTGTGAGATCACTTATGATTTTGATGCCTAGTTTCATTTCATGAGTGATAGGTCGCTTTTCGTTTTCCGAAGATCTATACAAACAAGAGGTAAAAAAAAATCTAAGAAGACAAGTACACAGTATGCCTAACCATTTTACTTGGATAAACTTTGCTTCAATCATTCAAAGGATTGTAGAAGTCACTCCGAGATGAGAATGCAGGGAGACGTAATGAACTCTTGCTTTTTTGGAGAATAAGAACAACATTTGTTTTCCATTGTGTATGTAATTTGGGAGAAAGAAAAGTAGTTTCGGCCTTCGGTAAATTTCCCTTATGTCATTTAGTTGCATTCTAGATTTCCAGCACAAGTCTGTCGACAACAGTGATAAACTTAGTCTGTAACTTTTTCACTTTGTAGATCTCCTCAAGTCAATATATATACAGACATACCATAGATTCACTGCAATTGTACGGAGTTGATGCTGTTTGTGGTATTATTTTAATATCTTCAGTACTTCCTTCAAATTTCTGTGGTAAGTTGATCACGTTTCCGGTAACCATTTGGTGCAAATGTGCCATTATTCTTATGGTTCATTTGAGACAACATTCTATGGAATGGTGTCAAAAGACAAGGGAAGGCTAATTTATTGCTTGAAAGTGTTAGAGATATAGTAGGATACATGTTGTATTCTTGTATTCGTATTGGCATAGGACTCTCCTTGCCTTGTATTCCAAGTCTCTTGTACTATATATATGCCTATTGGGCTGTGCAATAGATCTAAGTTGCATAAGATTAACATGGTATCAGAGCCTAGGGTTTTTTTTCCCACCTGCGTGCTGCAACTCACGCTTCGCTCGGCCGCCGTCGGCCGCTAGCCCCTGGCCGCCCGTCCGCCCGTCCGCTGCCCTCCTCGGCCCCCTGCCTCCGCTCGCCCGCCGGCCTCCGGCCTCCGCCCCGCCGGCCTAGGGCCTCCGCCGCGTCGTCGGCTTCCTCGGCCTTCCGTCGCCCTTGGTCGCCCGCCGGCCTCCCGCCGCCCTCGGTCGCCCGCCGGCCTCCCGCCGGACCTGCTGAGGTCGTCCGCCGCCCGGATCCGGCGGCCCGGCCCTCCCCGACCGACGCCACCTGCCGCCTTCCCCGTCGCGGGCCTCGGCCTCCCCGCGCCGTGCTCGGCCTCCCCCGCGGCGGCCTCTCCTGCGCCGCCTCCCTCGTCGCCGGCACCGCCGGCTGCCGGCCTCCCCGCCCGCACCGCCGACCTCCCCGCCCGAGCCGCCGGCCGCCGGCCTCCCGCATCGCCGGCTGCCCCGCCCGCTCCCGGCTGCTCTGTTTGGTGTAAACCGAACAGAGCCGGCCCGGGCTGTTTTAGTGTGAGAAAAGAGAGCAAAAAAAAACAAGAGAAGAAAAAAAACAGGTACAATGTCTTCATCATCCGGCACCGTTTCTCTTCCTCGCTGCCCGGTGATTTTTGATGGAGTCAATTTCACCGACTTCATCTCCCATATGCGCATCCACATGCGTGGTCTTCGTCTCTGGGGCGTCCTCTCCGGCGATGTTCCATGTCCGGCTTGTCCAGTGGCACCAGTTGAGCCTAAGCTTGGTGCTCGACCTACTGATGCTGACCGCGCTGCCTATGATGTTGCTGTCACCGCTTATTAGGAGGCTCTGGATTCCTACGGTGCTCTGCTGACTGAGTACACTCAGTGGTGTGATGATGATGCTCGTGCTGCTGCTGTTCTTGTCGCCAGTCTTCAGCCTCAGTTTTCTTCTGAGGTTGTGGGATTCTCTACGGCCTCCCAGATGTGGACTCACCTTCGTCAGCGTTATGAGCCCTCTGGTGATGCTCTGTTCCTGTCCGTGGTTCGTCAGGAGCACTCTCTCCAGCAGGGTGATGCCACGGTTGATGAGTTCTATGCTCAGAGTTCTGCTGTCTGGCGCCAGCTGGATTCCCTTCGCCGTCCTGGTTGTGGCTCTTGTCAGTGCTGTCTGGATGCTCGTGCTGACCGCGAGTTCTTGCGCGTGTACGAGTTCTTAACGCGGCTTCGTCCTGAGTTCGAGTCGCGTCGTGCCCAGCTCCTTGCTCGTCAGCCTCGCGTCTCTCTTCTGGAGGTGCTTACAGAGATCCGTGCGGAGGAGACTCGCCTGCGTGGCTCTGGTCTACTGCCACTTCCCTCCGTGCTTGCTGTTCGTCCACCGGCTACATCGACTACTGCTCCCCGCCTCAGCGGCTCGTTTCCCCCAGCGGCCTCCACAGGTGGTGGTGGTCGTTCCTCGTCGGGTGGTGGCCGTCCTCATTGCACCTACTGTGATAAGGATGGCCACCTTGAGTCTACTTGCTTTCGGAAGAAGCGTCACCTTGCACGTCGCTCTTCACCGGGCACTGGAGCTTCTTCCTCGACTACTTCCTCGACTCCTTCAGCTGCTTCGACTACTTTCGCCACCTCGTTCACTGAGCAGGAGATCGCCCGTCTTCGACGTCTACTCGCTGCGACAGGTTCTGCAGGTTCTGCTACTCCCTCTTCCAGCAATGAGAAACCACCCTCTACACAGTCAGGTACTTCCCCATGGATCCTTGATTCTGGAGCATCTTTCCACATGACTTCTAACTCTTCCGCTCTATCCTCTCTTAGACCTCTGAATTCTCCTGTTCATGTTCTCACTGCTGATGGTACTCCTCTTCCTGTTGCTAGTCGAGGCACTCTTAGCACTTCTTTGTTTCATGTTCCTTCTGTTGCTCATGTGCCTCGCCTTACCATGCAGCTTCTTTCTGCTGGACAGATTACTGATCTTGGTTGTCGGGTTATTCTCGACTCTGACTCTTGTTGTGTTCAGGACCGTCAGACGGGCACTCTGGTTGGTTCTGGCCCTCGCCGCCTTGATTCTCAGCGTCTCTGGGAGCTTGACTGGCTTCACCTTCCCTCCGTTGCCGCCGCTGCTAGTCTCTCCGCTTCTGTCCGCTCGTCCACCGGCTCCTTCCAGCAGTGGCATCACCGTCTTGGTCATCTGTGTGGATCTCGTCTATCGTCGTTAGTTTGTCGTGGTCTTCTGGGGTCTGTCTCAGGAGACGTGTCTTTAGATTGTCAGGGTTGTAAACTGGGTAAGCAAATTCAGTTACCTTATCCTCATAGTGAGTCTGTGTCTCAGCGTCCTTTTGATCTTGTTCACTCGGATGTGTGGGGTCCGGCCCCCTTCGTTTCGAAAGGGGGGCATCGCTACTATATTATCTTTATAGATGATTTTTCTCGCCACACTTGGATATACTTTATGTCTGCTCGTAGTGAGGTTCTCTCCATCTATAGACAGTTTGCCACCATGGTTCGTACCCAGTTCTCCACTCCCATTCGTGTCTTTCGTGCTGATTCTGCTGGCGAGTATCTTTCTCGTCATCTTTGTGGTTTTCTTGCTGAGCAGGGCACTCTTGCTCAGTTCTCTTGTCCTGGTGCTCATGCTCAAAATGGTGTTGCTGAGCGTAAGCATCGTCACCTTCTTGAGACTGCTCGTGCGCTCATGATCGCCGCTTCTATTCCACCTCACTTTTGGGCTGAGGCTGTCTCTACTGCCACATATCTTGTTAATATTCAGCCCTCTTCTGCCCTTCAGGGCGGGATTCCTATTGAGCGCCTTTCTGGTTCTCTTCCTGACTACTCTACTCTTCGTCTGTTTGGTTGCGTTTGCTATGTTCTTTTAGCTCCTCGTGAACGCACCAAATTGACTGCTCAGTCTGTTGAGTGTATCTTTTTAGGCTATAGTCCGGAGCATAAGGGCTATCGCTGTTGGGATCCCACTGCTCGTCGTATGCGGGTCTCTCGGGATGTGACCTTCGATGAGTCCCGTCCTTTCTTTCCACGTCTAGCTTCTCCTTCGCCTTCCCCTGTTGAGCCTCTATCTTTTCTGACCTTTCCTGATACACCGATCACTGTTGTGCCCTCTTCCACTCGTCCTATAGAGTCTCCACCCCCCCTGAGTCTCCACCCACTCCTGTTGTTGACTCTTCTCCACCCACTCCTGTTGTTGACTCTTCTCCACTATCATCTCCTCCAGCTCCACCGGCACCCTCTTCTCTTCCGTCTTATCCTTTTTTCTACACACGTCGACCGCGTGTTGAGCCTCCTTCTGATGCGCCTTCTACTTCCTCTGGGCCATCTCCGTCCGATGAGCCATCTTCTCTGGGTGACTCATCTTCTCCGGATTCGCCACCTTCCCCTCGGTATGGCCTCCGCGCTCGCCCGCGACGGCCTCCAGATCGCTTTGGTTTTGCTGGTGCTACTCTTGCTGAGCCTACTTCTTACCGTGATGCTGTTGTTCATCCCGAATGGCAGCATGCGATGGCCGAGGAGCTTGCTGCTCTTGAGCGCACCGGCACATGGGATCTTGTCTCTCTTCCTCCACGTGTTCGTCCCATCACTTGTAAGTGGATCTATAAAGTTAAGACCCGCTCCGATGGTTCTCTTGAGCGCTACAAGGCTCGTCTTGTGGCGCGTGGCTTTCAGCAGGAGCATGGCCGTGACTATGACGAGACATTTGCTCCTGTCGCGCACATGACCACTGTTCGCACTCTTCTTGCTGTGGCCTCTGCTCGCCACTGGTCTATTTCTCAGCTTGATGTCAAGAATGCCTTCCTTAATGGTGAGTTGCGTGAGGAGGTTTACATGCACCCCCCACCTGGGTATTCTGTTCCTGAGGGCATGGTTTGTCGCCTTCGTCGCTCTCTTTATGGCCTTAAGCAAGCCCCTCATGCCTGGTTCGAGCGCTTCGCCTCTGTGGTCACTGCTGCTGGTTTCTCAGCTAGTGCTCATGATCCTGCGCTGTTTGTCCACACTTCGTCTCGTGGTCGGACTCTTCTTCTTTTGTATGTGGATGATATGATCATCACCGGAGATGATTCTGAGTACATTGCCTTTGTCAAGGCTCGTCTTAGTGATCAGTTTCTTATGTCTGATCTTGGTCCTCTTCGCTACTTCCTTGGGATTGAGGTTACATCTACTTCTGATGGTTTCTATATATCCCAAGAGAAATATATCCACGATCTTCTTGATCGGGCTTCCCTTACTGATCAGCGCACCGTTGAGACTCCGATGGAGCTCAATGTTCATCTTCGTGCCTCTGATGGTGAGCCTCTTTCTGATCCGACTCGCTATCGTCACCTTGTCGGGAGTCTTGTCTACCTTGCTGTCACTCGTCCCGATATATCCTATCCGGTTCACATTCTGAGTCAGTTCGTCTCTTCTCCTACTCAGGTTATCTACAGTCACCTTCTTCGGGTTCTACGATATCTTCGTGGGACTATCTCTCGCCGTCTTTTCTTTCCCCGCTCCAGTTCGTTACAGCTTCAGGCATATTCGGATGCTACTTGGGCTAGCGATCCCTCTGATCGTCGCTCTCTTTCTGCTTACTGTGTTTTCCTTGGTGGTTCTCTTATTGCTTGGAAGACGAAGAAACAGACTGCAGTTTCCCGTTCCAGTGCAGAGGCTGAGTTGCGAGCTATGGTTTTTTTGACAGCGGAGGTTACTTGGTTACGGTGGCTACTTGAGGATTTTGGTGTTTCTATCACTACACTGACCCCTCTGTTGTCTGACAGTACTGGTGCTATCAGTATTGCTAGAGACCCAGTGAAGCACGAGCTCACCAAGCATATTGGTGTTGATGCTTCTTATATGAGGTCTCAGGTTCAGGATCAGGTTGTTGCTCTTCAGTATGTGCCTTCCGAGCTTCAGTTGGCTGATTTCTTCACGAAGGCACAGACTCGTGCTCAGCACAGCTTCTACCTCTCCAAACTCAGTGTTGTTGATCCACCATGAGTTTGAGGGGGGGTGTTAGAGATATAGTAGGATACATGTTGTATTCTTGTATTCGTATTGGCATAGGACTTTCCTTGCCTTGTATTCCAAGTCTCTTGTACTATATATATATGTCTATTGGGCTGTGCAATAGATCTAAGTTGCATAAGATTAACAGAAAGAAGATCTTCTGCCTTCCTAAATACTGCTAGTCGATTTAAGTTGTTGCATTTGCTTTCTGCTACTTATGGAAGAGAACTTTTTGAAATTTCTATTATACTCATTATACGTGTCTGGTATTTTGATAATAATGGGCTATTATTAATTTGTGATTTCCTGGCATGCATTTCTGTCTTTCTTCTTCTATTCCTGACCGCGTGAATGTGCATTTATTCTTCTGAAATCTGAATGTTCATTTTTCTGCAACATTCCTCTGCAGCAATATCCCTTGCCTCCCGATCAGCACCTTGAACTACTAGTGAGCTGATGGAAACTGACAGAAGCCAACTCAGTCAAGTCGACCCAAGAAGAGCTCGATTTCCTTGTTGCATAGTATGGACTCCCATACCCTTCATCTCATGGTTGGTACCGTTTATCGGTCACATTGGCATTTGCAGAGAAGATGGTGTAATTTTGGACTTCGCTGGTCCAAATTTTGTGTCGGTTGACAACTTTGCCTTTGGAGCTGTTGCGCGCTACATTCAAGTAAATGGTGATGAGGTCTGTACGTTGTGGTTTATACTATTTTGACTGCTTCCTCTACATTAACGCACACTCTGCGTATAAAATACAGATGTTGAATCATACTGTTACTCACCAAACATTAATCTGTCATCGTGGGCAGTGCGATAAGCTTCTCAATCCTGAAGTAGAGGCGACATGGGACGACGCGCTGAGGAAAGGCGTGCAGGAGTTCCAGAACAGGAGCTACAACCTCTTCACCTGCAACTGCCACTCCTTTGTCGCGAACAATCTGAACCGGCTGTTCGACTCCAGCCATGACAAGTGGAATGTGGTCAGCCTAGCTGCAGCGATGTTCCTACGGGGCCGCTGGGTGAGCACAGCGTCCGTGGTGAAGACTTTCCTGCCGTTCGCCGTGGTGCTCTCTGTCGGTGCTCTCCTCGGCAGCATGACGTTCCTGATCGTCCTGCTTGCTTTCGCCGCTGCGATGACCGGCTGGTTCCTTGTGGGCACCTACTGCATCAAGGGCCTTGTACAGTTGTAACTGGATTACAGGGGACGTTTAGTTCGGGTTGGGGTCTCCATGTGATCCAAGGGTATGTATTTGCATTCTGTATCTTGTATGGTTGATTCTTCACAGGGTGTGCACCTTGTTCATCGATGATCCGGAATGATTTTTGTGTGGCTTAAACTGGTTCAAATGCTTAAACTGGTTATCAAATCCAGACGGTTTTGCCGCGTCAATTAAGTTTTGCTGTCTATGGTGATTGTTCTTACACTTCCATTTGTGCTGTTTGATGAATGTTCCATAGCCCCGTTTGGGACGCGGAAAATTTCTCGAACCCGCCGGAATTAAACTGCTGCTCACATGCGACATTTGCAACACGGGATTTTTCCACAATTCATGCGAGAATTGAACGGTTTGCCGTGTAATTTCTGCATTCAGATCTGGCAGGCACCCAGCCCCAGGTGTTCTACTCTATATCAGTTACTGACAGGCCGACGGCCAGGATGGGCCCTTCCCTCGATCTGACGGCGGATGCCGCGCCGAGCCACCCGCGGCGCCGGCCATGACGTGTCGCGTCGTGTACTCGTGGTGGTGGAGCCCTGTCCGCGTCCAAGGAGACCATACGAGTGAGAGAGACAGGGAGAAAAAGGAGGCTCCGGGCTCACTGACACTTTCGAACAGGGGAGAAGAAAAAAAGGTTCACCTCCTCCTAGCAATCTCACCCCCTTCCAATCCGGCGTCGCCGGCCATGTCTCCGACGGCGAAGCCGCGGACGCCGAAGCGGACCCTGGAATCGTACACCATCAAGGGATCCGACAGGGTTATCAGCCGTGAGCCGCTCCCGGGCCCAATTCTCTGATCCTTATTCTATTTTTGGGGATGTTTTTGGGGATTTTTGGTTGTCTAGTTCGGCTGGCTCCAATTTTGATGCTTTTTGGGGGTGGGTTTATATTCAGATGTAGAATCTATACTCTGGTGTAAACTCATAAAAAATCTGATCTTAGTATGCTCTAAATCCTGAAGTGAGCTTAAGTTTACCACTTGTTGATGTCGCAATCAAGTTGCTTGGCTACAACTTTGCATTTTGAGCAGACAGTGTTACTCGAAGTACTGGGATAAGCTTGATTTGGGCCTCAGCTAGGTTAATATAGAGTTTTCTTGATATCGAATTAACACTTACTCCTAAGGATGCACATAGAGTTCCCCGCAAAAAGAAGAAGAAGAAGGATGCTCATAGAGTTGAGAACTTAAGATAAGTTAAGTGAATATCGCTAATCTAGTTCAGAAGCTCTGTTGGTATAAGTTTCCTATGTGAAAAAGCATATGTTTAGTTACAATCCAAGCCTTTTTTGCCAACCAAGTCAACATTTTGGCTGGAGGTTATCTAAAGACTAATGTTATGCTTCAGAATTTGCATTGATACAACAACTTCTTTAGTTCAGTAAATTGCCGGCGATAATTCACAGTGAAGAATCCTTTCACAATATCAATCCTGGGGGACAATTAAACTCTGCTGTCCTATCCTTGTCAGGGTCATGTTTCGAATTTTAGCTTAACATTTGGAGTCCATGGTGTGGTGATTCTTTGTACGTTCTGTTCCAGCTGGGGACTCTGTACTAATGAAAGCACCTGACTCATCAAAGCCACCATATGTGGCAAGGGTTGAGGCAATTGAGGTAGCAGGATCACGGGGCACAAATGTGAGGGTGAAGGTGCGGTGGTACTACCGGCCAGAAGAGTCTATCGGTGGGCGGCGGCCATTCCATGGCGCAAAGGAGGTGTTCCTCTCTGACCACCAAGATGTGCAGAGTGCTGACACCATAGAGGGCAAGTGCAATGTTTACAGCTTCCGAGACTATACAAAGCTTGATGTTGTCAATGCTGAGGACTACTTTTGCCGCTTTGAGTACAAATCAGTTACAGGCAGCTTTGTGCCTGACCGTATAGCTGTGTAAGAATCTAAATGAACCTCTAATTTATATGTTCATACTTCATAATTTCATTATTTTGCTAGCATCTTGAGAGAATTCTGTTGACACTGAGGGTATTTGAGCAAAGTGTCCATATGTTTTCATCATGTTGAATGAGTCGTTGTTCTTATGGTTTTCTTTAGGAATTTCACCTATGTTAAAAAAAAATCAAAATCTTCTGGCTTTGTGCTCCGCAGTTGACTATTTGTACTTTGTTCTCTCCTTACTATGAAACATGAGTTTATAAGTCATTACACAATATGTTGCCCTGTTGACTGTAACCCTATTAGTCTTAGAGGTTATTGGCACATATAATTCACTATGTTTTGACTATATTCTGTTCTGCCAGATTGAACTCTGTGCGTGGTTTATCCATTATTGTTCACTAGTGTAAGTCTGAATCAGGAGAGCCTTTATAAGACCTACCTTGTACATATGGTGGCCAAATTATATCTTTGCTCTCTCATAATACTACTTGATCAATTTGTATGCTGGTTGAAGGGATGCACCGTTTGTTTATAATAAGAAATGTTCAATTCTTGATTTGAAATAGTTAACTTGTTTTCATCTCTTCTTTAAACAATGTAACAGGTTTTGCAAGTGTGAGATGCCATACAATCCTGACGGCTTTATGATCCAGTGTGAGGAATGCTCTGATTGGTGAGTTTCAGCTGATGCATTCAATTAGTTTCTCTATATCAGAATGGTAACAAAGCGGAGCAATCTTACATTTACATCACTCAATAAAGGCGACATGTTAAGTCTTATTCTTACTAGCAGTGAAGCAGCTCTATACAGACGATCAAAAAGGATTTTAACAGGCTAAAAAGTTACTCTACCACCGATTACTGTAATTGATACTGAATATCAGAGAAAATTAATTGAGCAATAGTAATTCATTGTGGGATGTAGTGTTGCATATTCTCATTCATGCGTGGTTTACCTCATGCATGTTCATACAACTTTAGAGACAAAGTGATATGGACAAAAACTTCTCGGACTAGATAGTCATTTCATAATGTGATATCCACCTGAGAGAGTTACCCTCTCGAGTTCTTGACCTCATGGTTGATGAGTGCTTTGCCAGCATTGTGCACCCCTTTGGATCCCCCCCCCCTCCCCCCACATAAGAAGCATCATTAGAGGTGATATCTATGTAGTTGTTGCAAAGATCATATAGTCTTGACATGCATTTAATATCTAAGTAAAAAGGCCTTACTCTTTCTTGCAGAATATTAAGTGACCAATTGCTTAATGATGTTTCTAAATTCCAGTAAGATAATGAGTTGAAAACATTATGAATTATTTCTTCACATGCATCAGACGTTTTCATATATGAGCTTTACTGTAGTACTTTGAGCTTTTCTGATCATTTTTCTCTTGCTCATGGCAAACTATCTTTCAACAGTAATTTCAGAATATCTTCTTGAAGTCCTAAAACATTTCCCCCAGGTTTCACCCTGCTTGTATTGGAAAGACCATCAAAGAAGCGAAGAAACTTGAGCATTTTTCCTGTGAAAGTTGTGGTGCTGAAAATCGAAAGAAGATTGAAAGTTCCCACGAATCTACAGGCCAATCAGAAGGAAAGGTAAAACTGTTCCATGATCCCACTAGTTTGATCCTTGGATTGATTAAATTTTTGCTGCTCGGATTCTTAATTTGCATCACACGCAATACTAATAATTCATATAATCATCAAATTTTAGTTGAATTTGGCATAGATGACCTTGCATTTCCCAACGGTCTGCAATTATACCAATGGTTGTATATATTGTTGGAGCAGAAGAGAACTGGTAAACACTAGGGCCTCTTTGGAACCCAGGAAATGAAAATGGTCCTATGAAAACTTGGACGAAGTTGTAACAAACAAAATTGTTTTTTTTTGTGCGCACGTGCTTGCAAGTCATAAATCAATGTTGCTCATTATCTGTGTGGTGACTAATCCACCCACACGGATACATTCAGCAGGTGGAGTCGAAACGGCGGCGGAGGTGAAGGGCGCCCTGGACGAAATTCCCCTCTCTCCATGCATGTTCATGTACAGTGCTGTTCCGAGTTTGACGTGCGCGACCTTATTAGAACCTGTAACAGTCTCTCCTCCGAATTGCCTCTTCTAGTGAGAGGCACTCGGCTAAGCTTGCATCTTGTAGTGCTTGCATCAGGAGATCAATATGTATGTGGACTTGTAGTTTGAGTGTGCTTTTCTTTGTCATCTTCGTCTTCTGCTGTGCTGGAGAGCAGTGATCTTGCCGGGATACCACCTCAATTCCGTCTGGCTACTGACAGCGCGTTGCTCCCACGGCGACTTCTCTCCGACGATGGCGCGATGGCGCAGCGGGGTGGTGTGACGGGGCGGCGAGGTGGCGGCGGAAGCGACGGTGGGAGGTGGGCCGGTGGGGGGACGGCTACTTGGCCTAGTCTGCTTCCAACTTACTGGGCCGAGCCCACGGGCCACGCCCCCTGAACCTGCCCACTAAACCCCGCGACGCGACACCGCGGCTTATCTCCAACCCCCGCACGCACTGCCGTTGCCGCACGCGGCGCCACACTGACGCCACCACCACGACCACCATGCCGACGCTTTTGCTCCCCACCCACGCGGCGAGCCACCACACGCGCCGTCTTCTCCGGCGGCTCGCTGTCGCACCACCACCTCCCTCTCCAGGACCTCCTCGGCAGCACCCTGCGTGCCGCGAGGACGAGGAGGCACAGGCCGATCGCGGTCGCGTGCCGGGCGACGGCCAGGGCCAAGGAGCGTCCCCCGACGAACGCAGGGGCGCCGCCGCGCCACCGCAGGTGCTGGCCAAGGAAGCGCACAAGTACTTCGACCACGCCGTCGTCACCGTGCGCGCGGGCGACGGCGGCCACGGCGCCGTGCTCAACATGCCGCCCGGCCCCTCCACGGACGCCCCCAAATCCCGCGGCGGCAGGATCGATAAGAGCAAGAGCAAGAGGGGTAGCGGCGGTGGCGGAAAGAAGGTGTCGTACAAGAGGAACTACGACGGGTCGGTGTCGCTACCCGTGGGTGGCCACGGCGGCGACGTGGTGCTGTACGCCGACGAGGCGGAGGAGACACTGCTGGGGTTCCACAGAAGGCCCGGCACTGCGCCAAGAGGGGAGGCAACGTGGGGGCCAACGGCGCCCTGAGCTCGCGGATGCACAACGGCTTCGCGGGGGAGACGCTCAGGGTACCCGTGCCTGTAGGTTTGTAGGCTTGGTGCTGTGAATACGGAGCTTTCTTGCTCCATGACTGAGGATAGGTCTTTGATGCCTGCCTGTGCATCAAATTGCAGGTACCGTTGTGAGACGCAAGAAAGGGGCTGTTCTTGCTGATTTGGCTCATCCAGGTGATGAAGTGCTCGTCGCTAGGGGTGGACAGGGCGGGGTGAGTTGGTAGTTACTAAGCTGTATTGTTGTGTTTTAGACTGTTAAAACAGAAGTGTGAATTCCTATCTCCAAATATGTACGGTGCTTAGAGAACATTTCGACCTGCTTAGAGCCCTGAGGTTTTCCTTTTGGACAGCTCAAATTCTATGGAGCTTACTAACCAACACCAGGATGCTCAGGTTTATGCCACTTTCAGCAAAAATGCTTGTATTGCGTGGCAGAAATCATAGTCCTCCCATTTTAACGTTTTGAGATGCACCTATATGGTTTCAACTCATTTAATTTGACTCACCTTACCCCTGGAAATTCCTTTCAATACAGAGTTCATAGTCTAACTGATCTAAAAGCTATATAATTGCCTAGCTTATTTAATACTGCTCCTTTTATGTATCTTCACAGTGGACCTTTTTCATTGTTCGCTATGATATTCTCCTTTATTTTATATGACAAATATGCTGGATAATATTATTATGGTTTTACAGGTTTACTTTATTTTTGCAGATCAGCTTGATAGATGCACCTGAGTACAGAAGAGGGAAAGCCAT
This sequence comes from Stipa capillata, assembly GCA_019208055.1. Classification (NCBI taxonomy): domain Eukaryota; kingdom Viridiplantae; phylum Streptophyta; class Magnoliopsida; order Poales; family Poaceae; genus Stipa; species Stipa capillata. The sequence continues at coordinate 329,920 of JAGXJF010002262.1, forward strand.
GGCTTTATCACCTAATGTCATGCGTGATGTTACTGACAAGGTGAGTTGTCATCTATGGTTTTCCGAATCATGGATTTGATGGTAGATTCAATGCTATTTCTACCAATAGGTTGTCTTAGTAGGATCTTTTAAGTTGAGGAAGGACTGATTGGAGAAAATGGCCTGTTGTTCTAATAATGCACTGCTTGTTTAGTGCATATGGTTACTCTAATTCCACATAGGTAATTGTACAACGGTCGATCAGAGAAATCTAGTTGACCGCCTCCACTCCAGGTCCTCGCACACCTAGCAAATCTCCAGCTGCTTGCATGTTTGCAATGTCATATTAAGCCTATGCACAAATTGATCAAGACTTACACAACATGTTGTTTACTGGTTATGAGTGATAATGAGAACGAGACATTAGCAGATGCTCAAGCGCTAATGCCAACAAGTACCATTTTCTTTATAAAAAAGAGGGGTGTGCCTCCGATTTCTATTTTGAGAAACCCCGCAACTAGGCAAACACTGCGCTGCCCAGTGGATTACAGTCACAAAAGAAACAGAGTAAACTGAAACACCAGACTAATGTGAGACAAATTATCTTTTTCAAAGTACTCTTATGCAAGACCAGCATAAGAATATTTTGATTTTTAGAGGAAGTTTAGTTTTTTTAAAGTTATGAGGAAAAGGAGTGTCAGCCCAGCACAGCTTCTTATAGAAGGAGCTAACTGTAAATTTGCCACTCTTATTTAGAATCCAAACAGCTGAATCATTCTGTTCAGTTAACTGAACTTCGGAGCAGGCAATGAGAATCTGATCCCACATTTCCAGTGTGCTCCCCCATAAAGTACAACAAAAACACACATTCCTGCCATCATTCAGTATTACTGCAGCCACAGTAATATTCCTACTAAAACAGATATAAAATAGAATGGGGAATTGTTGGAAAGAGGTCTATCTCGTAGCCACCAATCCTCCCACAATCTGGTCCTCCTCCCATTACCAATGATCTTCCAAAATTTGTAGAAGTAATCCTTAATATGTAACAGTCCAGACCAAAATAGAGAATCTCCAGGTCCTTGTGCTTAATTCCAAAAAGACACTTGTGTTGAATATACTTACTCTTCAGGACATCCTGCCAGAAACCAGATTCAGTTTCCATCTTCCAAAGCCATTTTCCTAGTAAGGCCTTATTCATAATAGCCAAATCTAATGCCAACAAGTACCTACAAACTCTTGACATTATGTGCACCGAATTGCTCTTATTCATTGTTGTATGATTATATCAACATGATTGATTTGGATAGTTCAAAGATTTCAAATAACCACATGCATTTTCACCATATCATTTTTGTGATTTTGTGACCTCTCCTTTTTCTGTAGGTATTAACTCATGGCCAGCCTGGTGAGGAAGTAAGCTTGGAGTTAATCTTAAGGGTGGTTGCAGATGTTGGTCTCGTGGTAAGTGTGTTTCACTATTAGATACGCCTCTTATAGATTTGCTCTTGTTTTGTGCTATGGGAGCAAGAAAGTGTTTAAATCTTAGTATGTGCAAGAGTCAAGATATGGGATTAGTTTGGTGGAGAAGGGTTGCAATTGCAAAGAGTCCATCTTGTTTAACTTTTAGGGTTCAGATGTTCGATTATCTGGTTTTAGGTTGACTTCAGAGATACTTCTTTGTCATGCCACCATGTTTGTATAATTTTCTTAATTGCATTTCCAGGGACTTCCAAATGCTGGAAAGTCGACACTTCTATCAGCTATAACACTTGCAAGACCAGACATTGCTGATTATCCATTCACTACATTAATGCCAAATCTTGGCCGGCTTGGTGGGGATCCCGCTTTAGGGGCATTGCAGTTTTCCTCCGAAGCAACATTGGCAGACTTACCAGGTCTAATTGAAGGTGCTCATCTGGGCAAGGTACTTTTCTGTTCTTTGCTTGGTTCCTACACAATCTTTCTTTGGAAGTTCCATGTTGCTGTTTCCTCCGATTAATTTATCATTTGGTTTACTTACACTGCAGGGTCTTGGTCGCAATTTCTTGAGACATCTGAGGAGAACTAGAGTAATTGTTCACGTTGTTGATGCTGCTGCTGCTGACCCTGTGAGCGACTATAAGATTGTCAGAGAAGTAATTCCTAATTACTTTCATCTTTCCCAAGTTGCTGATTTTAATAGTTTCACATTCACTATGTATCTGGCCCCGTAAAGCTGTCACACTAGCATCTGTGGTGAGATAGTTTGATAAGTTCCATTTTCTATGTAGCTCGGGACAGAATCTTATTACCCGTTTGTACACAGGAATTTTGAATCAGCAGAACTAAAGGGACGGGAGAGTCTAATGATATTTACGTGTCATGAGGGAAACTTGAAGTAAAGGAAGATAGGTCCAACTTAGAGTAAAGCTTTAGGATAGAGCGAGTTGGCAAAAATATAGGATGTAGAATAATAGTTGTTCCTTAAGGGATTGTAAAATTCAATTGGGAATATAAGGCTTGTGAAGAATGAATCATATATCTATTTTATGTTTGTCAATTCAAGGTGCTGTGTTGAATGGTGATCTGACAAGCAGCTATTTACAGGAATTAAGAATGTATAACCCCCAATACCTGGAGCGACCTTATGTTGTGGTTCTGAACAAGATTGATCTTCCTAAGGTACAATTTCATACCTTAATTTGAGTCAAACTATGGTCCTCCTAGTTTGCAACCTGTTTTTTTCTATTTCCAGAAAATTTGTAGTCTTACATGCCATGGTTGGTGTTCTAACTATTTGTGCATTGCCTTTTGCCCTTGTAGGCCCAAGAAAGGTTATCTTCACTGGCATTTGAAATATCTTCAATAGGCTGTGAAGAATGCCATAACGAAAATGCCAGCAAAGGAAAACTAAATGGGAACATTAGCGAACATCAGGTCTCAGAAGGTGGTGATAAGGAACTTGGGGACTATCCTAGACCTCAAGCTGTAATCGGTGCAAGTGTATTGTAAGTCTCCTTGCCTGAACAAACTAAACACATGTTTACTGTTTTCATTTAATCTGTTCATGAAGTTTGCTGTGCTCTTGATCAATGCAAAACCATGGCCTTGCATTTACCACTCCATCTCTGGGTCTGGGCTGGTTAGCATCGTAGGATTTGATCCTTCCTAACTGTGGAAGAAATAGTGTTCTCTTTTGATCATTGCTTAAAATAATGGCTTGGTGTCCATACCGCAAGTTTTTACAACAGTGTTTCGAATGTTCCAGTTCTACAGATTGAAACGTTTATTTATGCCTTGTCTTGAGGTTATTATTGCTTCATTTCTCTAGACCTGATTCTCGTCGTTCTGCCTGCCCTTGCAGAAGGCATATCGGGATCGACGAGATGCTGAAGGAGATAAGGGCAGCTCTACGAAAATGCTTTGATCATAAATTACCAGAACCGTGATTCGAAGGTCAGCGTACCAGAGTTCTAACATCATTTGTCCAGCCCCAGCACCAGGAAGGATCGGACTGGATAGATCCTCACTGGCACATGCTACAGAGTATGCGACAACAGCAGCAAGTCTCTTGGTTTGCAACAGTGTCGACAATTCCTGAAGGATGAAACCACCCATCAGCCTCAGCATACGACAAGATACGGGTTTCCGCGTACGCATTCGTGTGGTGGTAATGCCAATTCGCTACAGCCGGTTGTAGATTGCAGATTTTATGTGCATAAGATTGATTTTGCGTTCCTGATCGTCATTTTTGCACAAGAGAGCACTTTTTGAATCGTGCGCCATTGCTCTTTCTGCGCTCTAATTTGTTGTTCACAAAAGCAAGTGAACAACTCAGTGCTTTCAGCCTTAGCGATCGTGTATTTGACCGGAGCTACTAGTTCACGATCGGTCGCCGCGGCATCGGCGATCCCGGTTTAAACAAAATGAAGCGTGACGCGAGCGGAGGCGGAGCCGATGGCCGACCTCGCTGGCGAGGTTGGGTCTAGGGTTAGGAGGTGGCCGGGGAGACATTGCCCGGTGCTGCAGATAGAAGTTCTAGTGCTATAAGCTCTCGTTGTACATACATTGTTATGACCATTGGATCCAAATAGAGGGACATGATCATGGCGGGTGAGGCTCCTCTCCTGCTATAAAATTTGCAATCTGGCTCTCTTAGTATGCTTTCTCGTGCGGAATGGACCTAACGGTAATGTTACCAAGTAATATAAGAAACATGCAACAATGACATGTCAGACCATCTTTTGGACTAGACCCACGTGTCATTAACTACTAGGTGCATAGATTAGTTGTATTGTTGCTCTCACTATCCTTCTCTCCCGTATAACATAGGTCTAATATGCTGTCAACTCACCTACATGTGGGGGCTCTTCGTTAGACCCACATGTCATGATCCACGCATGCACTATCTTCATCACCTATCTGTTCTCCCTTCTTTTTCTTTCGCCTTGCTGGCTGTGGCGTTGGATTTAGAAGCGACTCATGCAAGCGAGGCATCAACTTCTGTTGTTGCGTGGGGCCAGATGATGACTAGCCAGTTGTACTACCATCGGCTCTGGATTTAGAATTATTGTGGAGGTATTTTTTAAGGTATTAATTGTGGAGGAAGATTTGATCGAGAAGAAAGATGATTTAATTGGGGGAGGGTCGGCATAATTTACGCAGAATGGAGTCCTTAGAGTCAACCACATTGCTTTTCTACGTTGTTGCATTTAATGTTAACCCTTCATGTAGAATCAACGCTATAAAGGTGGAGTTAGCCATTGATTCTTCTACCTCTCCACATCATCTAGAGTCGACTATCAAATAACTCGTACAATAGTGTTGCCTTTTAAGCTAATTCTGCGCGAAAAGTCAATATTAAATGCAGTAGCGTACAAAGGCAATGTGGTTGACTCTAGAGATCGTATTATTTTTAGAGTCCGACTCTTCATGAAAAGTCAATTTGATTCTCTCTCATCTTCCTCTTTTCTCTACATCAGCAATTCTTACATGACATGATGAAGAATCGGCTGATGTCACGTCTTTATAGATACCTTTGATATCAATACACTTTGGCCCTTTTAAGTTGTTATCTTTGGTCATTGTTATCTTCTTCCCTCACTCACTTAATTTAAATGCACTCGTAGATTTGCCCGCTGTTGTTTTTAAAGTGGTGATTTTAAGGAAGACGCCGAAGGTTTTTAAGTGGTGGTTTTAAATTGCATCTCTCCTGTTTATCGATTGATGTCAATGGCCCAACGTACTCAGACTTTCAATTCCCAAACAGATCGAACTGGATGGGGTTTATGTACAAATGGTCTGAAAATGAACTTTGATGCATATTGTGGACACACAATCAACTCGCGCTTGTCGATGCAGTCGTTGTTCCTGATGGCGCTAGTGATCACGTGATCGGAGTTGGAGCTTGCCGCCACCATTGAGCTACCACCGGCATTCCGTCATGAACCACATATACGCCCCACCGTTTGATTGGTCAGGTAGGATGTATCTGATTGCCTATATAACTCTAGTCTAAAAGCTGGCTGAGTTTGATCTGGTTGAGTGGTGCAATGACATGGTGAGATGAGCGTTTGGTTGCCTATATGTCATGGAACATGCTAAGTTGAGATGTTATTTAATAAATTGTATTTGAAGATGCATGAGGCATTGTGGTATGTAACAAAAGTTGTCTCATAAGTTATATTTGAATTGGCGTGGGTTACCTCTTTCTTAAGATAGTGAGGATGCCACCAAAGAATGAGAGGTGAGCTAAACAGAAATTTGCTATGTCTATGGGTTTGTTCATACATATATTTCGTTGTTGTTTATAGTTTCATACTTTTGAGCTGAGAATGCTTGTGATGGTTGTGGCTCAAGGTGGCAACAGGTATGATACTCGGCGGGGCAAGCTATCTGTATTCGATACTTGGTTCCTTGTTTTACCCGCTACCCGTATCTGTTCGTGCTACCAATTGGATACCGGGTACCTAACGAGTATCCATACCCGATAAAAATGTGCTAGAAGACTGTGGGCTGTGGGCCAAAAAGGCTACGGGTTGTGGACCTGTGGGCTAATATAGAATTATTTTTTGTTTGATTCTATGCTACGGGCCGACCTGTCATAGGTACTAATAGGTACCCCCACTAGGTATCGGGAACGGGTAGCAGGGTCCCGTCCTCGTTCCCGGTTTACCTGGTGGGCAACAAATTTTGCCCATTCATATCTCTATGGGTAAAAAGTTTTCTATACCCAATTTCTACACGGGTAAATATCTGCCAGGTATTAGGTATTATGTATCCATTGCCATCTTGAGTTGTGGCAAACAAACTATGGATTGCACGAAGTGAGATGCAATGCCAGGCTATAGAACGATTTAGCCAAACAGTGGATCTTCTAGTAAGAGAAGCATATATGCTAATAGAATTTTTGAACTCGACGCAAAAAAACCACTCTCTCCCTATGAACTATTCATATGCCTTTCAGCATTTACATTGTTTCAGATTTCATCAGTGCTTTCAAAATATCAAACCGGGGCTATGCTAAAACAAATTTCTTTGTCTTACCCTAAAGTTGCATAGCTAGGTTATTAAGTAAGAAAATATTATATATCACTAGTCTGATTTTATTTTTCGTAGAATAAGTTTCTATTACATGAAAAAATATTTTCATCTAAAAAAAATCAATTTTTTTTGCTTCCACTCCAACTACTGCTTGACTTCGCAAGGTGGCCAGGGGCCCTGGCCTCCCTCCGACCCCCGGGCTCTCCCCTCCTGTCACCACAACGACAGTGGCAAGTACACCAAAAGCCGAAATGGGCACGAGACTACTGACGCGAGCGGGGACATGACAGGATGCTGAACTGGGCTGGTTTCCATCGCCATCGATGTCGACGGCTCGGGGCGGAGTTGCCAGAGCACTCGGATCATAGCGTGATGACCTGCACGTACGTACCTGGCGGCGGCGGTGCGCGCGCGCGGCAGGGCCGGCCTGGGCGTCCCCAACGGACGATTCCGTCGCACTCTCCGCCACATGCCATGCCGGCTCCTCCACAACCTCCAACGCGCACCGCGGCGGCAGCTGTGAGCCGTCCGTCTCCTGAGAAAAAACATACAAGTGCTGAGAGCCTGAGAGCACAGAGAACCGGAGAAGTCCGATGGACCGAAGCTCGCGGCACCGGCGCTGCGGCAGTTGGTTGGTTCCCATGGCGGGCGACGGCAGCGGCGAGGCTCCCGCGGCGGGGGTGTGGGGGCCAGTCGGGAAGGTGACCTGCGCGGCGTGGATACGACGGCGGGGCGACGAGGTGGCCGCCGGCCGTCGCCGCCTCCTCGTGGTCTACGGCCGCGGCGCCACGGCCTCGTCCCCGCCACTCCTCGACCTCCTCGTGTTCGACGCCAGGGAGTCCGCGCTCGCCTCCGAGCCCCTAGTGAGTCGCCCCGTCACCCGTGCGCGCTCGCTCGCTCGGGGTTTCGGTGCCTGCCTGCTGTTCAGGCTCTACTACTACGGCCGGGTTAATCGCGGGTTTTGCAGCTGAGGGTCGTGATGGGCGAGGAGGAAGCCGACGCGCCGCGCGCGATCGCCGTGCATCCCAGTGGCGACGAGTTCGTCTGCGCCACCGCCAAAGGCTGCAGGTCAGTGTTCGTTGCTTTTGTGACGCTGAATTGCTCGTGCTAGTTCGGCTTCAGTATGATACTTGGGAGAAAAAACTAACAGGTCTCCTATAAATACATTTGCTTGATGACCAGCTTGAGCTGTACATTTTTGTCAGTGTTTTTCCTTGTAGAAGCTATCAGTGCAAGGTTTTGGACTAACCTTATGTCTTGTTACTGTCACATTACTTGAAATTTGGTATTACCTATCTACAATGCTAGATCCATTTCATATGTACCTACACAGGGTTAGATGTCGCATCCTGTTACTGTTCTTGTACATGCTTGCGTTCCTGCATACACTTCACTGCAAATTAAATTGAAGTTGTGTTTGCCTATACTGAGGGATTAATCAGTAGGAGAGCACATACATTCTTCAGGCTTTTGATACCAGAAATAGAACCCTTTCTTTTTCTCTTTTTGTATATCAACTTCAGTTAATTTCTCCTCTTTCATACTCTTTGTTTAAGTATGAAAAGTGTACCTACAAAAATGACGTTCTGTCACACTTGTAGGCTGTTCAAGCTGGTCTATGAAGAATTCAGTATCAACCTTATTTCAAGAGATTCTCCACCTCTCCAATCAGTTGGGCCTCAGAGATGTTTAGCATTCAGCACTGATGGTGCTAAGTTTGCTATTGGTGGTGAGGTATCAGGCCATTCCATATTGCTTTTCAAATATCAACAGTGCACTTTTCTCTTTTTTCCTGTGTGCAATTTTTGTATAAATTGTATGGCTTCTGTTTTGCCATCTTCAAGCAATGATCTATCATATGCTGCAATTTTGTAAGTCCCTTTTGTTCAAAAGTTATATAACTTTGACAGTGAGTTATGACATATTTTACTCTGCTGAGCTATAAATTGTCATTAGATTCTGAATTTCAGCCTCCGCAAATCAAAAAATTGATTTTTTAAACTGAAATTTACTATTTGTATTCCACTATTTCATTGGCCAAGTCTAACTGTGCTCTTGGATGAACCTAAAGCTCATAAATCCTTCCGAGACATGGACATCAGGTGAATGAAGGCGGAAGCATACGTTTTCATTGACAAAAAATACCTTGCATTAATCAACAGTTGCATTACTGCCTCACTTCTTTATTTACCTAGGTGCTCGTATTATTAACCACACTAGACATAAGAAAGCTTCTACCTAGTATCTTGATAGTTTTAAAACAGCTTTTTTGCATGAGATCCTTGTTAAGAAGTGAAATTAAGTTCTTGTTTGGATCCTGATATAGTGCTGCTCTCTTTCTCATGTAGCTTGGATTCAGAGTTTTTAGTCTCAACATCCACCGATGGTTCTGCGAGAATATGGAAGATAGATGGGGGCGCCCCACTAGTAAATTTGACTAGATCTTCGGAATAGTGTGATAAATTGCTATATTTTCCCCTTTACAATAGTTGAAACTGAATAGTGTATTTGACCGTACTGTTTTCATTTCATCCCCGGATTACAGGATGAGAAGATTGAGTGTTGCTGCTTTTCTAGGGATGGAAATAAACCTTTCCTGTTTTGCACACTTGTAAAAGGTAATATGCTCAATAAGTTAAGAGATGCACCACTGGGCAGAAATTAATTCTTTTTCGCTGAAACAGGTAATAATGTTGTGACTGTGGTGTTAGACATAAGTAACTGGAAGAGAATTGGATACAAAAGGCTTCTGGGAAAGCCCTTTCCACACTTTCAGTTAGCTTGGATGGGAAGTATCTCGCATTGTAAGTGGATGAGATGCTGTGCCTCATGTCATATAGACTGGTAATACTGCTATATTTAGCATTTTTAGGAATACTGGCATTGCCAATGTTTGAGACTATCCATAATAGTTTTTCCATTCCAAGAGTTCAAGCTATTTCGTGATCTTCCTTTCTTGCATTTCTCATCTGTCATCATATTGTTGTATACTTTCTTGAGTTGAATGCATTATTTTTGTTAGAGGAATTATATATATTCTGGTAAACTGTGGCTGATAAGATCTGTTTAGTTGCACAAAAAATACAGCATTATGCAAATATATATAATAGTAGTAGCAGAAGTACCTGAAGTGACTATTTTACTGATAGACACCAAGATATCTGCTTACATTTGGTAACAAAAAGAGCTTGTCAACTTGCCATCCTACTTAGTCATCATCAAATTTAATGTGTTCGTTTAAATCTGTTGGAGATTTCCGCATCCTTTGGTTGTGAAGTGTTATTGATATGGATGTATTTTCCATCTTTATTTAGAGGAAGCCGTGATGGTGACTGTTGTGTTGTGGATGTAAAGACGATGGGAGTTTCTCACTTGAGCAAGAAGGTTCATCTTGGGTCCCCAATTTCCTCCATTGAATTTTGTCCTACTGAAAGGTAACCATTGGTCTTTTTTGGAACAAGAAGCCAGACAAGCCAAAATCTCTAGAGTGGTAAGTAGCCTCACTAGGAACAGTAACTTCATTATGATTACTAACTATATCCAGAACAGAAGTTTCTGGAGATTATTTGGCTTTGTGTAGCACTGCCAAACTTTTGAACTAGTAATTAGTTCAGTATTTGTGCATAGTAAACTTGGAGTTCCTTAAGTTATTCACCTAGAGATTACTCACATGATTCGTCACTGGTTGATGTCCATGCTGCAGCGGTTGAAAGCACTGAACACTGAATAGTTACAGTACGGCTTGTCTGCTGATATTGCAGGGTTGTGATTTCCACCTCGCATCAATGGGGAGCAGAGCTAACGAAGCTCGACGTCCCTGCCGATTGGAAAGGTACATGCATGTTTCTGTAAATGGGGTCTTGTATGTTCTATATAAAGATTTACCAAGATGCTGCTGCTTCCCCACTTGCTGCAGTGTGGCAAATCTGGTTGATAATGTTGAGTCTCTTCGTGGCATCGGCGATCCTGTTCTACACGTTCTTCAAGCACACAGACCTTTTGTAACCCTACGGAGCGGATTCCGGAGCAAGGTCCTCAAGTTTCTGATGACCAGAATCCATGTTAACATCATCAGCATCGCTAACAGCGATAACTGTACCTTGTTCTCATGCGCCCTCCCACTGTATCATCACACTGTTTTGTAATTGAACTGATCATCGCGCATGTTTGTCTTAGCCTGATACTGAACTCTCAGTAAGCAAAAGAAACACAGTATGTTCTGTTCCTACCGTGACGATGAATGCGTGCTCATAATTATAACCTCGATAAACCGAGAACGCTTGATCTTATCACTGTGGCCATCTAACTGACCCTGAAGCTGATAAGCAGTTGATGTCCCGAGATTTGTTTCTGTGGACTTGGAGCATATTCTGAGATCTGACGATGCCGGCCCATCACCTTCAGGCTTCAGTTCAACATCTGATAGCGTGTGAAGTGTGAACATTTCTCTGAACGCTCACGCAGCAGGCGAGCCCTGTGTGGTCACCAAATGGGGTAAGGTTTAAGGATGAGACGGAGACTTGCTTTGACTGGTAGTGGCATGCCGTGATTCTGATCACTGGTTGGACCTATCTCGCAACAGATTCACGCGTGGCTTCTCTTCTCTGTGTGGACAGCACGGAGGAGCATCTGTGCGCGTGCTTGGAGAAAATCAAGTAGGTTTGTGCAGCTGTGTTCCCATCGACTGCTCTGTTGATCAGCTTGCGATGGTGAGCTGAGAGCTTTGGGCAGTGGCATCCAGGATTTTAAGTAGGAGTGAATTAATTTAATATAATTTTTTTTCTTAAGATGAATCTAGGAGTATAATATTTTTTGAGCTATAGTATGCCCACCCGAATCATCTTTTGGATCCGCCACTGCTTTTAGAGTTCCCGCACGCTCTCACCTTTCTTGCTGTTTTCCACTTATTGGATCACATGCTGCTTAACTCTGCAGATGCTGATGCAACCATTGGGTCAAAATGATCAGTGGCTATCTATTTAACTCTGCATGCTGCTTAAACAGTATAATGATGTATGCAATGTCATGCGCAAGTTTATTGATTAATTTTGCACTTTAGTCAAAACCTAGTCTTCATGTGAATCCCATTGGAAGTAATTACGTGATTTTGTTAAGTAATGTTAGGAAGTAATTGTGTGATTTCATGGAGTAAATTTTGAATATTATGGTTGAAATGCAATAATATATTTACGTATTGAATGATATATGCAAATTTAGTAATAATCATGCAATTTATTGAGACCTTAGTTTTAGAGGTTGTTTGAAAATTTCAAATTGGCAAGGCTTGAGTAGTAATGATGTTATTGGCATTTTTTTATTGTTCTTGTAGCACGATTAGTCTTTTATCTATAGTTTGAATGGTGATTTCAGCAAATTATGAATTGTTTGCCTAATGCATTTCCTATTTTTATCTTGACTGGGAGGTGATCAGCCTATACATGGAGGCGTGTTGTGCATCCACCACTGACTACGCCTAAGGCACCAAAGCTTGTTAGTGCGAGCACTGTGATGACATGACTAGGTGGTACCCTCTCTCTTGAACTTCTAAGCAGTACTGGTAGAGGAAGCTGGAGCCCTAAAGTCATGAGCTACCATTGTGCCTAGATAGCGATCAGAGAGCTTCTTAGTGAGTTTTCTACCACGACGAGTCCTCATGGCCACCAAAAGTCAGGCGCTCGTGACGATCCTAGTTCACCGGGCGAGCTTGGCGGCGATGAATGTTGGGACAATATTTTCACTATTTTTGTTAACGACAAACTTAGTAACATAATGACATAATTAATATTTGCATGATTAAAACCTCTCCCAAATTAAAATCAGTGAGCATCTTATAGGAAAATTAACACTAACACTAAGCATAATCAATGTCACAATTTTTGCAATATTAACACAAAATCAGCATGCACGATAAAAGCAAGCATATGAAATAGCAAGCACGAAATCTGTGAGAATCTTATAACAAAATTAACACTAAAACTAAGCACGAAATCAACGAGCATCTTTTAGCAAGCATAATTAATATCATAATTAAAAACATGATAACAATGAGCATATAAATATATAAATTCATCAAACAACAAGCATTTTGCTAACCCTAAATAGCAAGCGTATAAATTAGCAACATCTTGCTAACCCTAAACAGCGAGCATTTTACTAACATTAAACAACAAGCATGTAAATTGATAATATCTTGCTAACCCTAAACAACGAGCATATAAATTTACAATATTGAACCCTAATTACATAAATGTTTTATTCAACAACCCTAACTACATTGATCCCTAACTACATTCACATTGAACCCTAACTAAACAGCGAGCATATAAGGAAGAACAGAGAGGGAGGAGAAGGCTTGCCCTATTGTGGAGGAGGAGAGCAGTGGCAACCCACTTGGGGAAGGTGCATGGTGGGTGGCCCGCTTGGAGTAGGCGCGCGGTGAGCGGCGTCGGTCGAGGACGACGAGACAGCGGCGATGAGGGTGAGGGTGTCGAGGAGGAGGCGGTGGTCCACGTTAAGGATGAGTCCATGGCCTGTGTTGAGGAGGAGGAGGAGGCAACTAGCATTGAAGGAGGTAGCCCACGCTGAGTTAGTGGTGAGGAGGCGGCCGGGTCATCAGGGAGGAGTTGCAAGCGTGGATGAGGAGAGGTAGCAGCAGCAGCGGATGATGGCGTGGGCGAGGGTGAGGACTAGGGTGAGGAAAAGGATGCGGTGGTGGCTGGCATGGTGGAGCATAAAGGGTGCGGAGGAGCTAGGGCAAAGAGCAAAGGGCCCAACTTTATATATAAGGCCAAACCCTAGATGGTTCAACGTGATGAACCGTCTAGAATATGTATTATGTTAAACGGTTCTTCTCTATGAACCGCCTAGGATATTATACCTTAATTCTTTATTTTTTGCATACTTTCTAGTACTATTTAACTATTTCATTCATCATTCCATTACAACACTATCCCTTTCACAATACACCTTAATCATACATTACATTAATATTTCATTCATCATTCCATTATAAAAATATGTCATTCAACTTTTCCATTACAACACTATCCCTTCCGAATGATCGTCACGTTTGTAGCAAGTTTCGCAGGTTGTTCTTCCTCGACCCTTATGCAGTCCCCGATGGGCGGCAAGTCATCAAATTGATTATACTCTTCCTCATCCACTAGATTCAACCCCACAATGCTTCTTTTTTTAGACATAACTACGTGACACTTCTTATTTGTCAAGCTGGTTAATTAGAAGATTCGATCAACTTGGTTGGCAAGCACGACATTTCTTCTTTGTACATAACACGATCAAGGTCGATGGTGGTGAATCCGTACTTGTCCCCTTCAACATGTTGTAGATTGACCCAACGACACTAGAACAACGGAATCTTAAACTTTACATCATCGAGCTCCAAATCTCCTCTATGTACCCATAGTACGGCATTTTCCTGTCAGTTGTATCTCAAGCATCAATGCAGATGCTGCTGTTTTGGTAGGTGCTTTTGCATCTTGAGTCTTAGTATAAAATGTGTACCCATTTATATTGTATCCTTGCCAATTTGTAACTGTAAAGTATGGTCATTTTGCCAACCATGTCAGAGTATCACTAGACGATCCCTCACATATTCGCTCATTGAACCAATCATTGAATCAAATGTTGTGCTCTTTCATCCTCCAAGGATCCGTTGCTTTCAGATACTCTCTCCTTAGCTTGTCGTCATGCTCTTGAGTATACGGGGAAACTATAGTTATATGTTGCAACATCGTGAAATGGGCTCGAGCAAGTACATCGTGTTTAAAAGTCTAGAATGATTTTTTTAGAGTACTAATTCCTTGAAGTCTTTTCTTATGTCGAGATTGAGGCACACCAGTTGGTTGGGCCTAAGCCATGTAATCAACGTAGAACTCAATAACATTTTCTAAAGCATAACCTTCAACAATATTACCCTCCGACCAGGATTGATTCTGCATATAGGACTTGAGAATTCCAATGTACCGCTCAAATTGATACGTGCTCTGAAGAAACATGGGCTTGCACATCTCTATCTCGTAAACAAGGTGAACTATGAGATGGACCATGATATCAAGGAAAGATGGTAGAAAATACATCTCATGTTGGCATAGAGTTTTCACCACCTCCTCTTGTCCACCGAGATCCATGACCTTCTTAGAAATTGTGTTAAAGAAAGAACATAATCTCATGATTGTTCCCCTAACATTGATCGGTAAGATATTTTTGACTGCTGCTAGGAGCATCTGCGTGAGTAACACATGAAAACACGAGATTTCATGCCAATTAGTTTCAAATCTTCCATGGAAACAAGTTTTTTTATATTCTCGGAGTAATCAGACGGAACCTTAACGCTATGCAAGAAGCTGCATAGTTCAGTTCTTTCGACCTTGGATAAAATGTAACAAGCAAGGGGGAAGTACTTGCCGCCTTTCTCGATATCTATTCGTGCTAACTCAAGTCTGATGTCCATATAAGCCAAGTCCAAGCGTGCCTTAAGGCCATCCTTGTTTTGTCATGAATGTTTAGTAGGAGGTTGAGCACGCTGTTACATACATTTTTCTCTACGTGCGTAACATCGATGTAGTGCCGAACTTCTAGATCCTTCTTCGAGATACTCTTCTCAAAATACTTTTTTGGTTTCTTTTGTCCTTTCCTAGGAACAATGGTGATATCCTCCATCTCGTGCACCTCTGTACCACTAAAACGCAATGGTTTTTGAACCGTGTTCCATTTTACCGTCAAATTGTCTCATCATCTTGCGGTATGGGTGACTCCTCTGAAGGAAGCGAATGTGTCGCATATACACTATTTTGTGAAAGTTGTTTAGCCACACACTCGTTGTATCATCCTAACATTGCACATAAGCTTTAGCTTCTTTTATAGTCCGGTCCGACATGTTACGAAAGGCAGGATAATCATTGACTGCCAAGAACAACAAGCAACGTAAGATGAAGTACTCACGTTTGTCCACATCCCATAACTGCATCCCTTATGTCCACAAGATTTTCAAATCGTCCACCGGTGGCACAAGGTACATATTAAGGTCATTCCCATGTTGCTTAGGACCTTGGATAAGTATGGCCATCATGATGCACTTTCTCTTTATGCACAACCAAGGTGGAAGGTTGTAGCTACAGAGATTCACGGGCCAAATTTTGTGTCAGCTGCTCATGTTACCAAAGGGATTCATTTCATCGATAACTCAATTCAAACATTATATTATTGGCTTCTGTACCAAACCCTAGATACTTCCTATCGATGTTTCTTCACTGGGCCACATTAGCAGGGTGTCTTAGTTTTTCATCATTTTTATGCTCCTTGACATTACCAGCGCATCAGCTTTGTCTTATCTCGGTTCGCAAACAAATGCTTCAATCGAGGAATTACGGGCAGATACTAAGCATTCTTTGCTGGAATTCCTTTCATCACCTCGATTTCATCATCACCAACGTTTGTCTGACTCTTACGCTTGTATTGAGATGTTTTGCACAACGGGCACACATATAAGTTTGCATACTCTTTACAATAAAGGATACAGTCATTTAGACATGCTTATATTCTTTCTACCTCCATTCCCAACGGACAAACAACATCTTTGCTCTATATGTGGTTGTGGGCAATTCGTTCTCATCCGGAAGCATGTCCGCCAAAAGACCTAATAGCTTGATGAAGCCCTTATGAGACCATCTATTTCTTGCTTTTAGCCTCAGAATTTCTAATACGGATGAATACTTTTTGTTGCAGCTTGGAAAGGTTTATTTGAATCCTCGAAAAAGCCCAAAAATTCATTATAGTCTCTGTCATCGTGGTTACCCTCTACATCATGCAACATCTAATCCAGATCGAGCAAGGCACCTCATGAACCGATATCTGATCAACAGCTGCACAATCGTCGTCATTTGACCTATCATCATTGCCCACGTCTGGCGTATCATTGACTTGGTTATCCGCGATTTTATCATTATCTTCATCTATCACCTCCTCTTCACCATGCTTAGTCCAAATTGTATACTCTTCCATGAAACCTATTCGAATCAAGTGGTTCTCGATTTGCTTTGAATTATATGACATCTTATCATTCTCACATTCGAAGCATGGACAATACATTCACCCTTTCCGCTTATTCAACTCAGTAGCTCTTGTCAGTTAGACACTAGTTAGTACACATCTCTCGTTTATCATTCCTTCCCCACATGGCACACTTGTATTCTCCGGACCATGTGTCTCCAGAACAGGAGCAACTTATTATCAACGATGTAGTATTATCTTAGAACTTGGCACAAGAGGTCCTAGAATCAAAAAATAAAGGATCATCAGGTTTATTTGATATTAACCTCTCATTTGTAGTACTAAAACATACCCCAGTATATGCACCCTAAAGTTACAGAAAAGTGACCTTAAAAAGGAAGAGAAATATTACTTTTCTTTTTGATGGTAGCGACGAAAACACAGAGGAGAGCGGTTACAACTAGAGTCACCGTGGATGCCGGCCGACAACGACACAACGGCCGGCCGCACTTCTCCAGTAAAGAGCAATCCATCTCGGAACGAGGGTTTAAGCTAGAGAGGACTGGACCCATCTCCCTCTCGTCCCCGTCGTCGAGATCCGCCGGAGTCACCTGCAAGCTGGTCCGGCGGTGAACTTCAGATCAGCAGAAGCGGCTAGACGTCACTTACGCGTTGTAGTTGGCAAGAAGGATCACTCTGCATAGTGCTCGAGATCAGAGCATCCTTGGCAGTACAGTAGACTGATCCCAAGTCAACGTCGCAGACCAACACTACACCATCATACTGCACCGTTTGAATTCATCAACGGTTAACGTAATTAATCAACAGGATTGCTAGTGCACAGTTTGATTTTAAGTTTCAGCCGATTTTTATGATGATTTGATTTTTATTTTGTGATTCGTATCGGACTTAAGATGAAAATCTATTTTTTCTAAAAATAAACTAAAATACATCTTAATTTCAGTCACTTATACATTAGACGCCCGGTTAATCAACCAAATGGGGATTAATTAACGATTGGATCGCCATCCACCCGTTACCTAGGCAGAGAGAGCATTAGTATATTTTCCGTTCCGTTATATAATCCGTAGACGCGCGCGCGTCCTCCCGCCACCAGAGAGAGCAGCGCGCGCGCCCCGCCCACACACACTGACGGAGCGTGCAAGAGGGGACGGGGAAACTAAGGGGCCGAGGCAGCCCGACGTTCTTGGCGCGCGAGCTCAGCTGGTAACCATGGTGTCCGCGTCCGGCGGCGGCGGAGGTGGGATGGCGGCGGCGCTGGGGGAGGTGCTGACCGCGCGGTTCGCGCGACAGGTGGTGCTGGGGCGGTGGTTCATGGTGTTCGCATGCTTGCTGATCCTGTCGGCGTCGGGGGCGACCTACATCTTCGCCATCTACTCC
This sequence comes from Stipa capillata, assembly GCA_019208055.1. Classification (NCBI taxonomy): domain Eukaryota; kingdom Viridiplantae; phylum Streptophyta; class Magnoliopsida; order Poales; family Poaceae; genus Stipa; species Stipa capillata. Next base: position 347,833 of record JAGXJF010002262.1, read on the forward strand.
AAGGTGCTCAAGTCGTCGCTGGGCTACGACCAGCGCACCCTCAACACGCTCTCCTTCTTCAAGGACCTCGGCGCCAACGTCGGCGTCGTCTCCGGCCTCATCAATGAGGTCACACCGCCTTGGGTCGTGCTCGCCATGGGCGCCGCCATGAACCTCGCTGGCTACCTCATGATCTACCTCGCCATCGACGGCCGCACCCCGCGCCCGCCCGTCTGGCTCATGTGCATCTACATCTGCGTCGGCGCCAACTCCCAGTCCTTCACCAACACCGGCGCGCTCGTCACCTGCGTCAAGAACTTTCCGGAGAGCCGCGGCATCGTGCTCGGGCTGCTCAAGGGCTTCGTCGGACTCAGCGGCGCCATCTTCACGCAGCTCTACCTCGCCATCTACGGCGACGACGCCAAGTCGCTCGTGCTTCTCATCGCTTGGCTCCCCGCCGCCGTCTCCATCCTCTTCGTCCACACCGTCCGCATCATGCCGCACCGCCCCAGCCGCGGCGGCGGCTCCGCCGCCACCAGCAACGACGCCTTCTTTTGCTTCCTCTACATCTCTATCGCGCTCGCCACCTACCTGCTCGTCATGATCGTCGCGCAGAACCAGACCAACTTCTCGCACGCCGCCTACGCCGTGTCGGCCACCGCGCTCCTCCTCGTCCTCTTCCTCCCGCTTGCCGTCGTCGTCAAGCAGGAGTACAGGATCAAAAGGGAGCTCGACGAGGCTCTCAACGTACCCCCAACGTTGACCGTGGAGAAGCCAGCCGCCTTGCAGATGGCAGAGCCGGCGACGTCGACGGCGAGCACCATCAAAACAGAGGCGGAAGCGTCAAAGCCGCCGCCGCCGCCGTCTTCTTGCCTCGGTTCGTGCTTAAAGCACATGTTCAATCCGCCGGCGCAGGGAGAGGACTACAGCATCCTGCAGGCGCTGGTAAGCGTGGACATGCTGGTGCTGTTCTTGGCCACCATCTGTGGCGTCGGCGGCACGCTGACGGCGATCGACAACATGGGGCAGATCGGGCAATCGCTGGGGTACCCGGCGAAGAGCATCAAGATCTTCATCTCCCTCATCAGCATCTGGAACTACGCCGGCCGCGTCACCTCCGGGTTCGCGTCGGAGATCTTCCTGACCCGGTACAAGTTCCCGCGCCCGCTGATGCTGACGCTGGTGCTCCTCCTCGCCTGCGTCGGCCACCTCCTCATCGCCTTCGGCGTGCCGCATTCGCTCTACGCGGCGTCCGTCATCATCGGCTTCTGCTTCGGCGCGCAGTGGCCGCTGCTCTTCGCCATCATCTCCGAGGTGTTCGGGCTCAAGTACTACTCCACGCTCTACAACTTCGGCTCCGTCGCCAGCCCCATCGGTGCCTACGTCCTCAACGTGCGCGTCGCCGGTTACCTCTACGACATCGAGGCCGCGAAGCAGCACGGCGGCACCCTGGACGGCGCCGGGGACAAGACGTGCATCGGCGTGCAGTGCTTCAAGATGTCGTTCCTCATCATAACGGCCGCCACGGTGGCCGGCGCGCTCGTCACCCTGGTGCTGGTGTGGAGGACGAGGAAATTCTACCGGAGCGATATCTACGCCAAGTTCAGGGATACCGCCGCCGAGGAGGTACCCAACGGCCGCGAACTGACGGCGCAGCAGCGGCCCAAGGAGGCCGAGTCAACTTCAGTCAACGGGAGGAAGGAGTAGTTTGTACTGCCCTGCCCATCCATGACCGGTTCTATGGTTGACTTGGTCAAATCTACCATATTTTCAGCTGAGCTAGCACTTGGTATGGATGCAGCTAAAGGATAGCAGGTGCTTATTGGCTAATGAATAGTGTCAGTAATTTTTAGTTGCAGGAAAGTGGTAGTATACAAGTGTTCCTTTTGCTGTTGTACGTGTAGCTGTTAGTAGCATGTTACAAGGAGAACGACTGAATTAAAACGAGTTGAGAGGTCCATTCGTAGTACAACAAGACTGAACGTGATGTCTGGACCATGAGAGCTTGCTTTTCATGTATACTTAAATTCCTTTGTCCTTTGTTTCGTATGTTCTAAAGAGACCCGCGATGTTTTAGGCTGGTCATAGTGGGTATCATAGATAGTATCATAGATAGTATCATGCATTCCATGCATGCAAAAAGCTGATGTGTCACTGCAGTTAATGATGAGAGAGATGATAGTGGTATCATATCTGGATACCGTATCATAGCACATAGAACTAGAAAATTTAATGTCAAATAGATCTTGTACACAATTTTGCATTGAGATTCTACAAATCAATAAATATAATGAGACTATGGTACTACTACATGATACCATACATTATAGAGATAGTATCATACACTAGTATCATATGCATGATACTAGTATATGATACTACCCACTATGACCAGCCTTAGGTAGTACTGTGTATAGCTGTCACGTCATAAACCACGTCTATTAAGATGACGTTAATTTACTAGATCAATACCGTTGGGGTACTAATGACGTGGGTGCTTCCCAGTTCTTGCATCACTATATGTGAGCACCGCTGAGGCGATTAGGACTAAATCAGTCAATCTCCAGCTTATTGCTGTGGAGAAAGACATCTGCGCTGCTACCGACGTTATTCCAGTTCGAGGTTGTTGATGTTGCGCTTTAGAAAACCATTTCTTTTTTGAAGACCATTTTGACACAAAGAAAAGCACTCCCTTATCCAGGAGGAGATACTGCAGCTAAAAATGGCCTTCAACAGGGAGCAGAAGATCACTCCTGAGGGGTTTGGAGCCCCACGGTAGCACACGACGCCGCGAGAATTTAGCATAGGGGTCTTTTTTTCTCTCTCTTTCACTGTACATATTTTGTGATTTTTTCATTATATACGAATAAGAAAGCGCCTGCCCTTTTTTTTAAAGCACTCTATACGATATATGAGAACACATTTCTAGTTGTTTCCGCTTGTTCACTTCTAGAGTACGAAAATCCTAGAATAATCTAAAAGTAACAAAAAAGAGGAACTAGCATGGTCATAAATTGAAACATTCAGAAGATCTACACCTCGACCTAAGACCTAATTGTTCAAGTTTGTAGAAGGAAAAAGGGAGAGACATAGAGTGCATCACCACCCTTGAGATGCAATAGTGCACCAGGTCACCAAAACCGCTCTTAAAAGTCGTGAATTTGAATTTGGCATAAACATAATATACATTTATCATACTATAAAATTTTAAATCCAAAGTCGATCTTACAACTTGATAAAAAAATAGACAAATTCAACTATGGATACTACCAAATTCAAATTAAAAGTGAACAATATCATATTAATACTATTTAAAATCAGATTTTTTTTTCTTGAGCTGTTGGTCGAATTTAGATTTGAATTTTTGTGACATAGTATATGCATGTTGTATGAATGTTACAAAAGAATTAAAAATTCAGACTAAGTGATAAATTGAGGGTTTAGTGCACTAGTACACCTCAAGGGTGCTAGTGCACCCGATATGCCCAAGGAAAAATGTGTGCGCATTTGCTAGGTCCACATCATAGGTTTTGCTATGTGGTCAACAAACTGTGACATCCCATTTTGCTAATATATGTAACACATGTTGATGTGCATCATTGCCATTTCATGTTATCATTTATATTAATATGAAATTGAGGAGAATCTAAAACCTTAAGAAATGATGAAAGGGGAGAGATTTTTATTGTTAATAAGAATTAAGAAAAACCCTAAATACAAATAATGGGTAGATCAAAGATCTATTAAGTAGATAGATTCTTCAGTGTTGGAATCTCTTCAAAATTTATAAATAAGCTAAATATGATATTTCTGAGCCTCTGAAATCTTCTCGTATTTTAAGGATAAATTTATAACATACTTATAGTTCACACCCAAATTTGGGTCAAATCTAAATTCCATTTTTTATACCATAAATTATTGAACAAAGTAGCTCTGGAAATATTTTTATATGGTTCTAAATATTCCCAAGAGCCTCTGTAAAAATTTACAAAACAACTTAAGCTCAATTGATTTGAATTATAAAATCAAACTAAACTCAAATGAGAGAAACCGAAAGAAAAGAAAATGAGAAAAAGAAAACTAAACCTCGGACCAGGTCGAATTTGGCCCCGTCATCCTGCTAGCCCAGCCGAATCACGGCCGCGTGCCTTGTTAGCGTGACAAGACGCTGATAGGCGGGACCTGCTTGTCAGGTCCATTGTCTTCCTGGCGCGTAGTAGCTGTGTGCCTTGTGGCAACGCGGGCACCTGTAATTTACGGGTGACCTTCCCAGCGGTCAATTTCTGATAGCTACAGTAAAGCTGTCGGAAAATTGTCAGGTTTCTACTTTAACACAGTCAGGTTTCTACTTTAGCACAGTCAAGTTTCTACTTCCAGCTTTCAACTTTCTGACGGTACTGTAGCTGTACTGTAGTGGTACTGTAGATGTACTGTGATGGTACTGTAGCAGTACTGTAGCGATCGGAATTGATCGCTGGGAACGGTCGACCGCGCAGTATGAAAAGCGTGGCAACGCAACAGGCACCACCTCCTGCTCGCTAGCACACCACGCCACCTCAGCTCACACCAGTGTGCTAGCAGTTAAGTCCTCCTAGACTATCAACATCGTGATCCGTGAACCAGGGGTGCTGAATCGCTCCTCGAACCGAATTGTCATCGTCCGTCGTCGTCGCTGTAACTATCCATCCCACGATTTAGCTGCGTGGACAGATAATTCCCTCCTCTCTCTACCTTCTTGCGTAAGTTTCTCCATCTCTCGTTCTCTCTATCAACCGAAATGTAAGCGACACCAAAAGCTCACCGACTGTCATCGAGTTGTGCCACTATAGCCACCGACCACCTCGTCGTGCACAACCTTGCCGAGGAGCTTCGCATCGTCGAGGAGAACCTTTTGGCCGAAGGAATCAAACCAAGGCGCCGTGAATCGGCCAATCGTCTCCTCCAATTCCGGCTGTCGTTTGCCGTTGCCGTCGATCCGGGCTGCTCTGACCTCCTCCGCCATCGCCGATGCTTCCATTAGGTTCACCATGAGCCACTAATCCTTTTGCTTGCGTTGTTTTACCCAGGCACATCATCTACAGACCTTCGTGGCGAACGCTGCCGTGCCGACGTTCACAGTATATGAATCATGGCACCGATGGCATAGACGAGCTCAACATGGAGTTGACGATCACTTAGGTGCAGAGACGCGGCTTGCAGTGGTCAAGAACGGCGCGGAGTAGGAGGTGTCTTGTATCCAGTTGCATCAAAATTCCCGCCATCGTATGATGTATGGCCTGGATATCGCAACTCCAACCTGTTAATCCGCTACTACCATTTTCCAATCCCCACGACCCTGCGCTGCCTTCCCCTTCCCTCCCATCGCCGACATGCCAAAGAGGGAGCGCGAACGGAGCTCGTCGTCGCGGCGGCGGCGGCGCAGCCCGTCGCCGTCCGACTCGGACGACGCCTCCGACTCCAGCGAATCGCCCCGCCGGAGCCGGAGCCGGAGCCGGAGCCGGAGCCTCCACCGCCGGAGGAGCCGCCGGAAAGGCACCCCGTCCTCCAGCGATGCGAGCGATTCTCAGGCGTCGGCCTCCGGGTCGGACTCCGGGGGCCGCCACCAGAGGAGGAGCGGCAGCCGGAAGCGTGGGGGCGTCACCGAGGAGCAGATCACGGAGTACTTGGCTAAGAAAGCGCAGAAGAAGGTATTGCGCGGTTCGAGATTGGGGGGTTTCCGTTTGGTTGGCTCCTGGGGTTGCGGTTAGGGTTTTGGTTGCTGACTTGTTAATGGTTGTGTGGTTGTGTAGGCCGAGAAGGTGGCCAAGAAGATGAAGGCAAATGCGGTGTCGGGGTACTCCAACGATTCAAACCCTTTTGGCGATCCCAATTTGACAGAGAAGTATGCGAATTCGTTCCCTCTTCTGATACGTTAGGCATTGCAATTTGCATTAGTAATACTGCTTTGCTCGTAGAAATTTGGCTTGACATCTGTTTGGAGGGTGACGTGGGTGAAAAGAAAACTGAGATAGCTCTACAGATCGGAGAAGTTATTACTTTGAATCTTCGATGCCTGTTTAGAGTTTGGGCTTCTTGGTGGCATTGTGGCAACTTGTTCTTGCTTAAGTATAAAGTTATAAACTAGCTCGATGATTAATACCTATAACCTCAAGACATGCATATCTTGTATGAAATAAGAAAATATTCTTGGTTAGTGCAGTCCAATCAGATTTTCCAAATGCGTGTTGTGTCTAAGCTAACTGGATATAATTGTTTTTTTGGAAGGTACCGAGGTGGTTTATGCATCGCTACTGTATAACCACTTGATAGGGGTGGTATCCATCAGTTATGAAGTTCATAAGTTTTCTAAATGTAGCTCATAGCTTAGGGGTAAAACTGTTGCAATGGCTAATTAGGTCTAGTATTGGAAAAAATACATGAAGAATTGGATATTTAATTTAGTGATGCACTGACTCGTATGTATTATGAGTGATGCTGCCATGAACACTTCTCTTGAAGTACTAATTAAGTTGATAAAGTTTATTTCATCAGTTAATGATAGACATGAAAGTTGGAAGCACAACTTGCGTAGTAATTTGGTGTACTCCCTGGGATGAATTGTCCATGGTTGCAACCTCAACCATAGGAGCTTTCTTAGAACAGTATTTTGCACATTTGTGTTCTCAGAATACAATTTTCTGGTTTGACCATGATAAATTGGCAATGGTGCTGATTCACAAGGCTAGTTTAGTTGTCTGAACTTATTTATATTACTTTGGACGTACCTTGTGATTAACGCTTTTTATGTTAATGTACTAGTAATTTTCCTTGTAGGTGCTGTAGCCTCATTGCCGTATGAGATATATTGTTCTTGAGCTATTATGTTCGGCCTTATGTTTTCGTGTAGTTTTGGACATTATTTTTGGAATATGGAGATACGATTTTCTTTCGAGTTAAATGTTTATATTTATTGTTGAGGATGTTTATCTGCATTGCAGATCATTGGTTATTTGCTATCCCTTGCTGTTGCATTGCTACTCTGAGGTTTCTCTGAACAGTTGATTTAGTCTGACATACCTAAAGAAGTATGCTCTCAAGTCGCAACCTTATCTCTTTACAGCTTTGTTTGGCGAAAGAAGATTGAGCGAGATGTATCTCAAGGGCAAAAGGTGGACATTTCTGTCAAAGCCGAAAAGAAGAAACAGAGAGAAAGAATGGTATTATAAACTGTAAATTTCACTAGTACTGATGTTATATTTACTTACATTATGAATTTGAACTTTGAAGCCTATGATATGAGTATTAGTGATGTACTTCCTGAACTTGGTGATGAACTTTCATAGAATTAACAAAGTCTAGTCTTTAGACTCTGAATGAGCTTAACTTTCTAGGATTGTTTTATTTCTAGGAAGGAACAAACATTGTCTTGTGGTTGCTCACCAGATTAGAAATTTGTTCCTATCATCTTATGAAGGAAGAGGTGTGGCCAATAGTTCATTATGACTGGTTGGAATACACATCAGATCATGAACTAAACATCAGTGTAACTGCAAAATGCCCTCCCTCAAAAATGTGCATAGAAAGTGTAAACATGTGCCTTCACACATTCATAAAGATTATATGGGTTGGTCTATTCTCAGGGTGGAATTTTAGCTCGAGGCTCACAGCTTGATTCGGGCTCGGATCGGCTCGTAGGTCCAACGAGCTAAGCCAGAACCTCCTTCTCAGCTTGTGAAGTTCGCCGAGCCGAGCCAAAAAAGCTCGCGAGCCGCTCATAGGCTCATAGGCGAGCATGTCGAAGGAGCCGGCGGCAAATGAGGGTGCAGGCGAGGACCGCAGCGGCGGGTGAGGACGCAGGGTCGACGGGTGAGGGTGGGGGCGAGGGCAATGGAGGAGCCATGGCGGTGGAGGGTGAGGCCGCGCGGCCGGTGGGTGAGGACGGTAGCGCCGGAGGCGGAGGAGGGTGAGGGCGGCGAAGGAGCCGCAATGGCGGAGGAGGCTGAGGGCGGTGGATGAGCCGCAACGAAGGAGGAGGGCATGGGTGAGGACGGTGGAGGAGCGGCGGCGGACAAGCATCAGCGGTGCCCTGCCTAACCCTAGCGTGCATGCAGTCGCCAATCGCTGATGGGTCATGCGTGTGAGGAACTTAGGGGCTTGGCTAGTTGGCTTGGTGGCCTGTTGGCTTGGCCTGACTCCTGAGGCCCAGCTCGAGCTAGCAGCGAGCCCAATTCCCAGTTCGCAGCAGGTGACGAGCCGAGCCAGGCTCGGTTTGTGCTTAAGCAAGCTTTTGCGAGCCGAGCCACGGCTCGGCTTGTTTCAGCCTTAGTCTGTCACTTAAAATTTGTCGTTGGTTCTACGCCTTGTACACGTTATTTATGGTTGATGGCCACCGTATGAAAATGCATATCTTGAATATGTCACTAGCCTGCACATCTCCTAATTCTTTTTAAAGGTTGAAGTCTATGTCTTCTTCTAGTGCCTAATCCTTGTTTTTGCACTTGTTAGGCTGAAATAGAGAAGGTTAAGAAAAGAAGAGAGGAAAGAGCAATTGAAAAGGCACAGCATGAGGAGGAAATGGTCAGTATATATCTGTGGTTATCATAAATCATATCTAGTTTCAAGTAACGTTGCTTATATGTGCTTATGGAACTAAATGCCTACTTTTATAAATTTTTAGGCATTGTTAGCCAGAGAAAGAGCACGTGCTGAGTTTCAAGATTGGGAGAAGAAAGAGGAAGAGGTTCATATTTTACAACCTGACAAATAACATATAGTTCTTGTTGAACTAACATGGATCGATTATTAAACAGTTTTCATGTTGGAGTGCAGTTTCATTTTGATCAAAGCAAGTTTAGGTCTGAGATCAGGTTACGGGAGGGACGTACAAAGCCTATTGATGTTCTCCTGAAGAATCTTAATTTCGCAGAAGAATTTGATGTTGAGTTAAATGAGCCCTACTTGGTGTTCAAGGTATGTGTGAATTCTTTTAGCCCTGTTTGATACCATTGATCGAAGAGTGTTTATATGTTTGCACTTAAAAGTAACTCAAAATAAGGTTCCTTGATTCCTTATGCATTTAGGCGGTGCACTCAGGCACACCATTTTGTTTGTCCTGTTGAGCCTTGACAACAGAATAATAACCACTTTCAGTAAAAAAGTAGTCCTCTAGGGTGCTAAAATATCACTTCAATATCACTTCTCTGTATATTTATCAATGGACTGATTGTGTTATGATGTCTAAGTATGCATTTCATGTAACATCTAAGTTATTTTTACTCAATTCATTTGAACATGTTCTATTTTGGTTTGCAGTCCTTAGGTCTTAGACTCTTGCAAGTTTTTATTTGGAACAAATGAATTTGTTATTTCTCTTTTTAACACTTCATTTTCCCTCTTGTATCATCCTTAGGAGAAATGTACTGCTAAACTTAATTAAGCTGTATTTCCTCTTCTCTGAAACTTTTCCATCATAGAAGTATTGTTTTATTCCCATGTACTTGTTTCATAGGCATCTTATCAAGCTCTGAAACAAAAATTCGTTCATACATGTCTTGTTTCTCCTTATTTTCACCCACTTATTCTTCAATCGTTCATAGATCTTAACTGAAATTTAAGGTCAGACTTGTTCTCATACAAATGCAGTAGAATTCCAAGCTTGCTTCCTTCTTAACATTCTCTTCAGAAGGATGGTTCCCTAGCTGCATCTGCAAATCACAGTTTTAAGACCTCATTCACCATGTGCAAAACATATCCTTATACAAATGCCAGTTTCATGTGCTTTAAGCATTACTACCAACCCATCAGCAATTAGAGAGGGAGGGGAGAGGATCGTGCTGTGTAGTTCTCTCAATTTTTTATTTAAAAGCATACCATCTCTTCGTACTAGGGAGAGGGAGAGGATCGCCCTGTGTATTTCTCTCAATTTTTTTTTAAAAGCATACCATCTCTTCGTACTACCTCCATACAACTAGGCCACATTTGAATGAGATCCTTTTTCCTTTAGCACTTACTGAAACATATGTAATTTGCTAAATTGCAGGGATTAACAGTGAAGGATATGGAAGAGTTACGTGATGATATTAAGATGCATCTCGATCTGGACAGGGAAAGCCAAGTAAATGTCAAGTACTGGGAGGTACATGTTTTTATGTAACCCTTCTTGAAATTTGAATATTACTCTTTTCCTGAACAATCTTGAGTGTGATGTGCATGACAATGATACATACCACATTACTGCTGAATGAGCTCAACCCTAAAACTGCAGTCCTAAATGGTAATTGGCAGGATCCTCAGTTGACAGTATTTTGACATTTTTGCTCTGTTGGACTCTATTTGCGAAAATATTGTGCGGCGTAGTATGTCAGGACATGTTCTTTAGCTTATTATATATAATTTGCCCTGAGTTCCTCACTGAAACTAAATCAAGTTGGAGAGCGGGTTCCTAATATGACAGGGCTAATATGTTACTTTCATTTGATTTCACGTTGCTATGTTCATCTACTTGGCAAGATTCAAAAATGTTCATATCAGTTGACCCAATTTATTTTGAAATTCATCAGGCACTCATGGTGGTGTGTGACTGGGAGCTAGGTGAGGCTCGGAAAAGAGATGCCTTGGACCGGGCTAGGGTGCGTGGTGAGGAACCACCCCCTGAAGTTCTTGCCGAAGAGAGAGGCTTACATGCAAGTATTGAGGGGGATGTAAAAGATCTCCTGGAAGGTAAGACTTCCACAGAGCTAGAAGAGATGCAAAGTCAAATTGAGTCCCAAATGCGCTCTGGAACTGCAAAAGTTGTTGAATACTGGGAGGCCATTTTGAAACGTCTTCATATTTACAAAGCAAAGGTATGTTATACTCGTAGATACTGTGATGATGTTACTACTTCTTAGAGAAAAGCTAGAAACAGGATCCCGTCGGATCCCATCCTACCAGAGCTCGAGGCGGAGCCGGTGACGATGCAGAGGTGCCAGTGTTGGCGGAGGCTCACCGGAGGTTACGGGTTAGGGTTGGGGGGGGGGTGGTGAGAGGGAACGCTTGTTCCGGCGGTGGTGGCAGCTGCCGGAATTGAGGAAGAGAGGAGGGCAGCGGGAGGTTGAAGAAGGGGATTCCGTTGGGCGACGGGATTCTGTTGTATAGCCGCTCCCTACTCATATCTGACTAGCAAATTTGATTTCTGGTTATACCGTCATACATTTGTCATTTTGTTTGTATAACGCAAGTATAAGGGCGCAGGAGTATCTTGATTTAACCTTCTTTCAGTAGCATTATCTTCAAAGCCACATGATTTGGAGCGTGTTTCAGTCTGCAAGCATGCAAGTGCAGCTGCATTGTCTAACTTTCTGAACTTCCAATTGATCTGATTGCACAGTTGATCAATAGTGTATTTTAGAAAAAGGCTTATTTCTTATTTGCACTGCAGGCTTGCCTGAGGGAAATCCATGCTTCTCTCTTACGGAAGCATCTACATCGTCTAGAGCATACTGGTGCTGCTGAACCAGATGTGGAAGCTAATGAAGAATTCGACACCAAAGAGGAGGATGTGATGCATGATGATGATGAAGGTTTAGATTTACTTCTGATCAATTAACAACCCTTTTTCTGAGATTACTCTAGTGATTTCTGATACCTGCTCTATGTGTAGATGATAACGGTATTCACCAGAACCTATAGCTGAACAAACAGAGAGCCATTTGATGAAGAAGCTGGCTCCTTCTCGCCTGAGCTAATGCACGGCAATGAAGATGAAGATGCAATTGATCCTGAAGAGGACAAGGCAGAACTGGTACAGAGTCTGTTTTCTCTGCTGCATTTTGTTCTTACAACAATATAATTGCTGAAAAAATAGTATAGTTATTTCTGTAGTGCGGTTGGTTATTTAGATTATCAATACGACTAACAGTATTGGGCACCATATTGTGCAACAAGAAAGTGAATTGATAGCCCTATGATAGGAACACTTGTAATAAGACAACGTTCCATTGAGATCTTAGGATAACCCTTTCAAGCACTGGTAGGCCTTCATGCATGTTTACCCTGAAAGAGGCATAGTTTCATTTAGACATAAACATTTGATGATAATGCACCCAAGGACCAAGGGCATTTGTCCTTTGCCTAAGGTGCTTTACGTGAGTAGGGTGCATTTCTCAGGTTGATCACACATTTGAAATGTGGTACTGTGGTTAGCTAGTCAGTCTCACAAATGTGCCCGTCTGCGCTTCTGAATTAATCTCCAGGATCGAAACGTGCAAGCTGTAGTTGTTGAGCATCAAAGGAAAGTAAGGAGGTCATGACAGCTAAGGCCAAGAAAACCTGACGAGATGGAGGCAAAAGCAATGAAAGCTATGGGCAGCACTGGAGGAGGGATGCAGTATTTGGTTCAGGTGCCGAAGTGAACCTGGATTCACAGTTTGTCTCATTTGCCTTCTGGACAAACAAATAATACCGATGATTTATTTATTATTTGAGTAATATACATATCATCTTGCCTCATTCGAGCTGGAGTCGTGGACACATAATATTAGTCTAAAGCTATATTTTATACTTTGTAATTTGGATGATAATCTCCTTTTTGCATACTAGAAGAATTTTAGCAACTTGGTGCATTGAACTACTGTCAATGGACCTGCTTAATGTGCTCGCAGGTGTACTGGTGCATGACAAGTACCGACAAGAAAACCAAAGTACTTCAATCGGGTGCATACTGGATACGAGTGGAACAAATACAACCAGACTCATTATGATCACGACAATCCACCGCCTAAAATTGTCCAGGGTACAAGTTCAATATATTTTACCCTGATCTCGTGGATAAATCAAAAGCACCAACATACACTATAGAGAAAGACGGAAGCGCTGGGGAGACATGCCATATAAGATTTCACGCTGGCCCTCCCATATGAGGATATTGTAAGTCTTTTGCCTCCCATCTTCAATTTAGCTGTAGTTTCATGGAAGTTCCACTTAATTACTCTGGTTTTCTTTGCCAGTCGTTTCGTATCGTCAACAAGGAGTGGGAGTACTCACATAAGAAAGGCTTCAAGTGCACATTCGAACGCGGGATTCTCCATTTGGTATTTCAACTTCAAGCGATACCGCTCACAGGCGATACAATACCATTCAAAGGAAGAACTAGGGTCATCGGGCTATTGGAAGTTGGTTCGCGTTTCTTGCCTTAGAGCATATGCATAGTCTGTGCACGGATGTCAGACCTGGAGTAGAGTATGCATCCTCAATTAGATCTTGTACAAAATGTGAACATAGCAAACAATCCGATAGTTTTGTATCGACATTGTTTGTTCTGCTTGCTACTTGAGTAGAATGGAGATTGTGTTGGAGTACAAATTCGAAAGATCTATACATGTGTTATTCATCATATGACCTTCTATGTGGGATTTTCTGCAAACTAACAAAATGAAACAGATGTATCTTATATGTGCTTTCTGTTTAGGTTGTGATTAGGTTTTGCGCTAACTTTATTAGAAGAAACAGAACGTATGCATAGAGACCCACACGGATATCAGGCTGTAGTCATGTATGCATCCTCAAATTACAACCTGTACCCAAATGAAACAAGAATGTCCCTACGACGGGCTTTATGGGATTTTCTTCAGTTATCGAAAGAAACAGAGGTATCTTATCTGTGTTGTCTGTTAGGCTTGTTATCAGTTCCATATGCACTAATATTAAGATGTCTCCTGGACTAACAGAAGAACATGTAAACAGATGACCAAAGAATGGTGAAGCCACAAATAAAATTACTGCTTGGAATGAACGGGGAGGCTAAGATGTAAAACTGATGTCTTGCCTCCATGAGAACTTTTTTCTTGAACTAACAGCATGATAACTTGTGTTCTGTTAGCAAATGGAGCAGCAAAGAGAAGAAATGTGCAAACACCCATTTGGTTGTGGAATCTAGAACTGGGTGACCTGTTTGGATCTGGACAAGCCGAAGTGCAAGCCACGAGCCACTCTCAAGTTAGTGGCTTCTGTACTTAAGACCTTTTCACCAGATATCCAGAACCAAGATTAGGTCATCAGAAATTCATCCAAGTGTTGATTTTTTTTTCAGGAAAGAAAACCAAATGGCAGAATAGCACAAACATAGAGCAATTAGCAAGCCACCTGGTTACTTAAAATACTTGCATAGGTTCTGACAGATTTAAGGCCTTCAATACCAACAAAAGCTCAGTCATAACCTGCTACTTCGAATAACAGAAGAAACTAAGAGCAACCAGCTCCAAGGCCACAAGTTCTACAAAAAAAGGTACTCAGAATCATCGTCAACCGACTCTCAGGCTCTCACAAACATACATCATCCAGCAAAAGGAAAAGGAAAGTATGTAGGTCGAACAGGAAACAAGTCCACAGGAGCTCAGCAGTAGAACATGACATCCCTGACGTTTTCCTTGATCTTTGGGAGTTGGCGCACCTCAACAGGCCCCTCTTGGGCTACAGCTGCCTGCCCGCTGCTGCCAGGGTTGAGCCACCATCTGAACTGTCTCCTTCCACATAGTAGCGTGCACGGAATGCGGCAAGGTGGGCGTAGTAGGCTGGTGGGACTGCACAGAAAGTTTAACCATTTTAGCTTCTGAAGTAAATGCTACAGGATGTAAAGAAAATAGCTAAGTTAAACAATTACTAGGTCAGAAAAACAATAACAGGAAAATATGTTATGTTGTTCAATTCACTTCAAATGTATATCACATGTACATAGGCAGGAAAATACTCAGTGTGTTCATCTATGAACAACAAAGATGACATGAAGCAGAGAGGAAAAGATGCTTTGCTGTGCAACAAACTAAGGCCTATTGATGAAACCACATGTTAATTATTTAGAGTTTTACACCAAAGGCACTCAACACAACTTTATTAACGAAGCTAAGAAATCAGTGGTGGTGGGGGGTTACCAGCTTACATCAGAACAGGCAAAAAGAGCTACAAGCAAAAAACTTACACCGAACCGCTAGGAGCCTAGGACTAGGACTATCAGGATAAAGAAACATTGCTGCCTTTCAAGAAAAAAGTGTACTAGAAGAAACTAACAAATCCATAGCAGGAGAGAGAAACTACATGATAATAAGATTATCATGTCCAATTTACAATAAAATCATAACATAGGACTTACTAAAGTATCCTTTTAAATGCTTATAGAAAAAAAGGCATATCAAAAGATCAAGCTTCCACTTAAGAAAAAACACCCGAAGATTCAACTAAGTAAATTAAAACAGGAAACAGAAGCACGAAACTCACCCACAGAGACTGCACGGGTGCAACGAGCATAGCTGCATTTTACCAAATAGATATGGGTCAGAGTTAAACCACCATCAGAGTCATGAGAGAGAGATAGAGAGGGACGAGAGAGAGAGAGAGAGAGAGAAAGAGTTGAAATTACGTGTAGCAAAGATTGTTGGTCAGTGACTGAAGTGCATCAGCTGTGAAATGATTCTCATCATAAAGAACATGATAATGTGTTGGCCTGCTAGTTCCCTGGGGAGGAGTATTTACAAGCAAGCAATAACTGAAATATTCATGTGCTGAACATTGAACAAGGATGTGCATGGAAAAAACACCAAGTGGTTACCTGAATGCCTGCATGGCTACACAAGTAGAAATCAAACTCGGTAGGGTGGCAAATCATGAGGTCAACCACAGTTCCTGCAGGAATACACCCAATCAGCAATGCTTCAAGAAGTAGCAGATAGTTGTTCTCAGTGACAACAAAACACCAAATGTACTAACCAGGAAGAATGTTTCCACTCTTATCAGTCATATCACGCCTTCCATGAACCTCAGGAAAAAGCCTTGTGTGATGCCTTTTCTGGACAACCACAAACGTGACTGGGGGCAGATACCCCTCCTCCAAAGAGGCACAAGCCTTGCAACAGATAAGTAGAAGACCATCAAATGACAGAGGCCAAGGGGAACCAAACAAGATATAGACAGGTAAAGGTAAGCACGCAGCAGGCTTACCTTTCGGATTGCGTCCATTTCATGAAGCAGAACACGGCTGAACTGACCTTCACTTACCCCATCTCTATATAGGAGAACAATCAGTCAACTGGTTCCATTAATTGGACAAAGTGAAAAGAACATCATGGTCTTGTGCACATACCTGTAGAAGATTATCCTCTCAGGCCTCAAGCCTGTCTTCCTGCGGAAGGCAATCAGTAACTCCCTATAGAGAAGAGCATGTCAGATTCCCAGTTAATCCATATGACAATTGACAATAATCATCTCTGATTAATCACAAAACTTACCTGATCATGCCACCATTGACAGTACTTCCCCTCTGTGGATCTTTAGTAACACTAAAGAGATCTTGTATTATCTCCTGCCTGTGTGGTTGAGCAGAGACAAGACCTCTATACTTTGTGATTTCTGGCCAATCCATCGATGCCACCACCTACATCAATTAAATGAAAATAACGCCAACTGAATATATTTGCATGAAACTACTTTTGTCCAAGATAATACCCTAATCGCATGCTACTCGACAGGAATGTCCATGATGATAATTCTATTAGAAAGATCAAATCTGAAAGACCAAACAAAGAATTGAGGAAATGGTAGCTACAGGAAGAAACTCACAGCAGCAATAGATGATGCAGAGTCCTCCCCAGGTGGGGGGTGTGTGACATCAGCACCAAAGATGATTGTTGGGACTTCAGACACAAACGGTATGCCGTTGTGTACAAAAGCTCTCTCAAGAACTGTGTTGCGACCTCCGACCTGGTTAAGACAGAATCATTGTGTTACTGTAAAAAATTAAAGTTGAAACATTGAAAAATATAGATACCTTCACGTTGATTTTGAGTGCAACATTTTCCAGATATTGCTTGTTTGGTCTGCAAGCATGCCTTGGCAGGCAACATTGAGATACAATCCCAAGGTCAGTCTCGCAGATCCTTTTAATTTTCCCTGCAAAATTACACATGTTACATATGCAACCAACAATCCACGAAAGGTGAAGTGCACCAGACCAAACCAGCAATATGCATACCATAAGAACCACTGATTTCAGGTAGGATTACAATTAACAGCTGCAGCTGATTAGCCTTTCCCTGTTTAGATAGCATTTCAGTGGTCCTCCTGTGAACATCCCTCAAAGCATTCTCAATGTTGTTGGGAGTAGCTGACCGGATATCAACAAGTGACCTTGTATAGAAAGCCTACAGGGTTGGCACCAAAATTCAGTTTAACAAGCATACATAATTATCCGAATGTCTTAAGAACATGAAAGCATAACAGGACTTTACCATTCCAGTGGCATTGCACATATGAATCAGATCACTACAGAACCTTTGTACCTCCTCGGGACGCATACGTGAAAAACTCAACAAGCCCAGTTTTCAACCGTTCCTCCATTAATCATTTTCTAGGGAAAAAATGAAACAAGTAATACCAAGATGTAAATATAAGAAAGATATTCAAATTTTCTATTGAACCTGTTCTATATATAGTGCTTTCTATTCAAATGCGGGCATGATCTAATATCTAGAGTAGGAGGTGCCACATTAGAACTATCATTTGCATCACCCATCAATATCAGATATGCTACATCATGTGCAAACAAGCTTAACGATTTGTCATTTTTCAGTTACGAGTTACTACTATCAAGTAAAGACAATGAGCGCAGGTGAACAAGTTTGCCCTGAATTCAATTTCAGCAAGTGCAGTGCTTAATAAACTTGAGAGATAAACTGTGTAAAAACAAAGAAACAACACAATACCTTGTTAATCATGTTCCACTGTCCAACACTTGGTGCACAAGTTTTTTCCCTTCCAGAATCATGATATCTCAACTGAAACATTACAGAGGAAGTGATTCTTGCAATTCCTCAGCTTTTAACAGCTCAAAGAACAGAAATAGAATGCATCACAGTTACCATTGGCGGGGGCAGGACACGGGCTGGAACAGAGACCAGATCAGTGCAGACCTTGATTCCAAACTCCTGAGCAAACTTATCCTCTGCATACCTGTTGTGCAGAACCATCTACATTGTAAACACAAAAAATATTGTTATAAGTAATGATACTCAATGCAGGCAATCATGATTTATATATCTCTTCAAGAGGCAACTCTTAAGCAAATGAGTTATCAGCATTTTATTTTTTTTGGAAGGGACTTCCAAATATATCATTCAAGTAAATGATGAAAAAAATAGAAAGCAAATATGGGCAAATATCTATCTATAACTATGTCACAGCATCCTAATGATTAATGGTACCTCACGAATGCTTTGCTCCCTCTGCTGGGGACGTTGACAGGTTGCTCTAAGCATGTTGGTCACTTGTTTGTCATTAAGCTTCTTAGAGAACCTCTGCCCTTCTACAATCTTGCACACCTGAAACAGATTTGTACCAAACATTGAACAAACCATGTCTAGTTAAAATATGAGGAAGGAGTCATGGTACAGTACCTCCATAGGCAAATATAGAGGACGAGAATCACTTCCAGATTGTAGGCAGGGCCAAGAAGTGTGCTGCAGTCTGTAATTATATCTTTCCATGAAGTACTGAACAACTGCCATCCTTGTTCCTCTATCATCAACAGGAAATCTAACAACAACAAAAGGCATAAGTTGACATCAGAGAGAAAATCAGTAATCATCATGCATTAAAATCAAAAAGAAAGAAAAACAGTTGCACCATCTTATAAGCAGTCAGAACAGGAAAATTGTGTATAAGTTTATTTTTACACACTACATTAAGTACTTCTGTGGTATTATATACTCAACTTAGCATTGATAGATCTTTGGTAGGTACAGAAATCACATACATGGGCCCTAGGCTGTATAAATTTCCCTCTCCTACCCCAGTCCACACACAACAATATCAACAAACAAATAACAAGCCCAAAATCCTCAAGCCACATCCTTCTGATATTCCAGCAAGACGATCAGTTAATTAGTTTTCCCATAACATAGAGCCTATAGGCAAAATGGAAAAAGATAGCAGCATGTGAGGAAAGATAAGTACATGAGCTGGCTCAAAGGGATAGGAGTAATCCCTGTTATCCTGTATCTTCTGATTTGGTCCTGCTGGTGGTCTGTTTCAACAAGAACTCCTCGCAGCGCTTTCTTTATCTAAACATATTGGATGATGAAAGAGAATAGTCAACTACTAGCAACCAATAACATATTGCAGTCTGCATAACAGGTTTTGGACACTCGCTAGAGTATAAAATGTACCTTCACACGATCCCTGTCCGTGGGAGGCCGTGAGGCGTCACGTAAACTCAGGAACTCTTGCACAAATTGGATCACTGGCACAGGCTTGAAAAAGGATGTTGCAGATATATCTGAATAAACAGGTGTCAGAAGATGCTTGTTATTGAAACAGATCAGATAAGTAAGGCAAGAACACACAGCAATATAGTAACAATAACTAACAGGCGAGTACCTATATTGAGAGAAAGCCCATCTGTGTTGGACGCAGACTCTGGTAGTAACCTCTCCAGCACTCTAATCCATCACCAATGTCTCCTCTGTGCCCAAATGTTGTAGAGAAAAAGGATCTGGACACTGGAACATAGCTGCAATGAAAAAGTTATTGCCAGCAATATGGTTAGGGCCCTGGAAAAGAAATATAATCAAGAAAAATTCATAGCAAGAACTCCAAACGTAGATGTTATACTTCCATGATGGTGACTCCCTGAGGACAACATCAAGTACTTGGATGGTTTCTTGAGGCATATCCCTCTGTTTTCCACACAGAAACTGCTGCAGGTGGTACAAGTCTGTTCTCCCAGCAATTCGAATAGTGATCTTGTATTCCTTTCCAGCCCTGCAAATCAAGATGGATTTAGTAGCAGCAATGGAGAAGCAAATTGCTCATAATAAAGAGAAGTCACCCTAACTCAGAATCTAGACTGACCTTTCTTTATCTTTCTTTTCTGGATCAACCAGTGTAACAACAAATTCCTCTGATTCAAAGGAAGTGAGCATGCAGTATAAAGACTCTTTCTTCCATCATATGCCGGCAATTTGCCACCAAGGGATGTCTTCCCATGCAACTTGATCAGCTCACTGAGTACTTTTCTGTTTGTAGCTCTTGATTTTGACTCAGGATTAATAGCAACCTACATGCAAAGCAAAGGTAAATAACCTTCTTCGCGAGCAACTAAAACTAAAATTACACATTTCAATATCACTATATATATGCAAACAAGTAATTCTTTATTCTAGATTCAGCAAACAATATAGAGACAATTAGGCCACAGAAATGGACTATAATAATTATTTTTTTAAATAAGAAGGAAAAGCACTCTCTACCTTATATATTCCAAGCAGACCGTAGTCTGAAGTAGTAAAAGAAGTACACGGCAGAACCAAGAGAATAAGAACCAAGGCAAAAAACGAAGCAAGACAGGAAACTAAAAGAAAGGGAAAGGGGAAGAGAAAGGAAAACAAATTGCTTGCTATCTACTTATGCTATCCCATATGCGCAGTCTCGCAGACTGGCCGCCCTATGGACAATCATTATAAACAAACCTACTCCAATCTTTTGATGTATTTATGCTCCATCGCTTCAAGAGAGTAGACAGTGCCAATTTGAAGTAATACACAAGAACATCTAGTCAATACATTGGGAAAAAAGATAGTACCGTGCAACCACTAAACCAAAATGTCCATAACAAACGAAATGAACAGCTATCAGCAATGCAGGTAATGAAATCAACGCACAATAGGCAACAAATATTACCATCTAGTGGCCTCCATTTCGATTTAAACTCCAGGAAAATAGCCACTTGAAGCGAGTTGCTCAATCAAATTTGAGTAAACTCGTTGGACGAACACTCAATCTGAAATGGAACACCCATAAAACGCAAGGAGGACAGCAAAAGATGTTGGACCGAGCTACGCTAGGGGTCCATGAAACCTGAGCAAAGGGCCGCGGCCTGGGCAGGCCGGTGGGCAACGCCGGAGGCGGAGGGGATGGCGGCGTAGGGTGAGGAGGGGTTGGGTGGGGTACTGGGTGGGGCAGCGGTGGGGGAGCGAGGCGTGAGCTTCAGGGGAGGTGGGCACGAATCTCATTGCAGCCATGTGGTGCTAGAACACATGAATGGACCAATATACCTAAAGATTGCTAATTTTTTTTATCAAATCACCAAAGGTACTCCTATAAGGAACAGATAGAAACGGACAGATCTTATCATCTAGAATTCGTAATTCGTAAAGGACACCAAAATATCAGTGAAGCTTGAACCTATTTTTCCCTACAATTTCTAAGTATGGGACCTATGAATCAGATGCTTCACCAAAATCGCATGGATCCAACTGACTAATGAGAGCCATCTGCCAAGTTTCAAAGAATCCCCACCAAAAAGAGTTCCAAAAAAAAAGAGGTGAAGGGAACAGACCACGATTGCTTTGTTCGCACCAAAGCTCAGAGAAATGACACTGTCCTTCACAAGGACACACAAGAACACATGATGGCTCCACAAAAACGTCGTCGAGAAAGCCGAGAAAAACTCCAAATTTCTTTTTACTAAAAACGTGCCAACACAAAGAAGGAACACACTGATGCGCACTCGAAATGACAATATAGAGCCATAGCATTAGCAAGTGCCACAATCTGATACATGCTCTCAACATCCCATGCTTTGTCCAGTGATACTGCAGCACAAGAGATCGATCGATCGGAGGATAACCAAAGCAAAAGTGCAGCAAGTACGTTTTCGAACCCACGCGACAACACGTAAATCAGCTAAGATGGCAGAAGAGAGAAGACGAGCAACACACCAAAACTGTACCAGACAGCAAAAGGCAAGCACACTGAAGGCCTTCTGTTTACTTAAAACGGCAGCAGTGTACAGAAAGAACACAACGGGGACCGGCCGGAGGGAGGCTGCAAGATGCCAGTGGTCACGCATCTGCCATCTTACCGGCTTTATGTTTGTGGCCTTTGCCATTTTCTCTCAAGAAGACGGACATGCACGTACATAGCGAAGATATTATTGCACTTTGCGCTGTTCTTTTTGCAAGAACACGGTTCAAATGAAAGCCGAAGCTCTTGAACTTCAACGAGTTAAAATCCTCAAAAGTCGCCAGAAAAGACGAGAGCCCAAAGTGGAACAGAGGGCATGCAGCTAGCTTGCATGAAATGGGAAAGCTCCGACCAGCACCCACCAAGATGAAATCAGAAGCCCAAATGTATATGCTACTTCATCGAGTCCGCTTCGCCAAAACAAGCTCCAAAAAGAGCAGAAAGAGTTCCAGGAAAAAGCATCGTCCCGGTGTACTGTCCAAGAAACAACAGAGCGTGTATATCACAAGAACAGCGAACCGACGAACAACTGCGTGCGACTGTCACTGGAGGCTGGAGGAAACCTTCCGTTTCCATACAAGTCTCTCACGGTCCACGCGACCGAGAGCTAGCACCCGCAGCGCCCATCGAACTTAAAAACTCCAAGAGGACCGAAGCAAATGGAACGCAAGCATGAAAACTACGTACACCCACATGGAGCGCAAACACCCACATGGATGAGACCGGAAGGCTCATCGCTTCACCAAAACTCCAATCAAACAAAGGAAACCGCAGAAGTTGCTAGAGCAGTGCAATCAGAAGCGGATCTCAAGAGATCACTAAGCGGAAACAACAACAAAAAACATAAGAGCATGCAGGGAGCACCAGATCTGGACAACACAAGTAGAGTACATGTAGTAACTGAAAGTAGCAGGGTGTTAGGGTTATGGAAGAGGTAGCTTAATTACATCGTAGTGGAAGAGGTTGTTATCGGCGACGTTCACGAGGAAGTGGTTCGCGCGGACCATCACCTTCTTTCCGATGGTCCCAGCCCCCGGACGCGCAGGGTGGGCGAGCCCCTTCTTCGAGACCGGCGCGAGGTTGACGTCGGACCCCTCCGAAGCCGCGGCCGAACCCTCCTGCGAGACGAACAGCTTCTGCTCGAGCTCCTTGGCGATGGCCGCGGTCGATGGCGTCGGGTGAGCGGAGCGGGAGCCGGCGCCTTGGGTCCGGAGGAGACGTGCGCCGGCTGGAACGGAGCCGCAGTCGGCGAGGGCGGAGGAGAAGGCCCCCGGACAGGCGCAGGCGCGTAGGGGTAGGCTGGAGGAACCGGCGATGGAGCCCTGAAGACGACGCCATGCTGGTACGCGCCCTGGTGCGGCGCCGTCGCGGGCTGGTAGTGCACCGGCGCCGGGCGCGGCGTCATCGGCCCCGGAGGCGGCCACACGAAGCCAGTGGGTGCGGGTGCGCGAACGCCCCGTCCTGCGACCACGCGCGCACCGTACGGCTGCTGGTGCTGGTCCCCGCGGTCGCCGCGGCCTCCTCCTCGGCCGCCGCCACCACCACGGTAGGTCATGGGAGAGAGGGATGGGAGGAAGCAGGCAGAGGAGGTGGTGGTGGTGGGGAGGAGTGGATAGGAACAAGTGAGGCGAGAAGGGAAGGGATGGAATGGCGAGTTGGTGAGTTCTAAGGGCAGGAAAGCGGCCTTTTATAGGCGAGGTGTGTAGGTGGCGAGGGAAGCCCTAGCACGGTGATTTTACGATCGGTGCCCAGATGCCTGTACTGTCCGTACGAGAGAGTGGTTCGGTTGTTCAAAATTCGAATTTGACCCTTCAATCTGCATACGTCTTGCAAACTTGTGTCCAGGGAAATATCTGGTTTTCTCAGATGATAATATGGGATTGTTCCGGAAATACATGAGCTTTTTTCTTGTCTTAATGTTACTGGGTGAGCACCAAGATTAGGATAAGCATAAATGAAGGGCGAGATGAAATAAGAGTCAGAGTCAAGAGTAAAATTTAAAAGGGTGCTTTTATACAACTTCATCGTGTTGCGACATAATTTACGTTCCATTAGTTGAGAAAACTAGGGCAAGTTTCAGGTCAGACATTTTTTAAGAAACAAAAAAAAATGTCCCAACAAGATTGAGTTCATGGTTTTGAGCTTTAATAGATTCAACAAAAGATTGGTTTACACCTTTAGTTCATTTCAAGAGAAATGGATCACGGAACAAGTTTGATTTGGATCAAATTAAGCCGGCCTCGGAGTGGATGGCATCACCAAGAATCTAAATTGGGTGATCTGAACTAGATCGTTGGCTTAGCTCGATTACGCACTTCCTCTTTCTAGCTCACAACCATGACCGATGTCAAAGATAAGGCTTCGACCTGGCTACCGTTTCTTCTTGACTTGGATGAAATGTATGGGTGTGGGTAGGGGTCAAAACCATGAGATATTGTTGCTGCTAGATTTTGACATGATAATCACTTCATGTGACTTCATATGCAGCATGTGTACATGCACGTTAGGTATGTTGATTTAGGATGTGATTTAGCTGGCTTGAGTAATATTGTGTGGATCGGGATCAACATTTTTATTCGACTTAATTACTCTTACATATGGGTTTGAGAGCTAGCAATGCATCACTCTAGCTGGCGGAAACTTGAAAACAGCAGGAGTTGTTATACGGTGTGTGCGTTAAGCGATACACTCGACAAGTACAGCTAGTGCACCCTGGGGAGTATAGCTGGGACTTGGGCCGGGCCGTGCCGGCACGGCCCGGACCCGTCGGGTCTCGGGCCGACTCGGGCCGTGCCTGGGCCGAGCCCGGCCATGCTGCCGTGCCATGCCGTGCCGTGCCGGCGGCCGGACGGGGGCGCCGAAACCCGGCCCGTGGCACGCCGGGCCGCCATCGGGTCGTGCCGGCACGGGCACGGCCCAGGCCGAAGGCGGCAGCGGCGGGGGCGGCGCGAGCACGGGTGGAGGAGGGCGGCGGCGGTGCGGGTGGAGGAGGAGGAGGAGGGCGGCGGCGGCGCGGGTGGAGGAGGAGGAGGAGGGCGGCCGCGGCGGGGCGGGTGGAGCCGCGGAGGAGGAGCCGCGCGGGTGGAGGAGGGCGACGGCGGCGCGGGGTGGAGGAGGAGGAGGAGAAGGGCGGCGGCGCGAGCGCGGGTGGAGTGGGGGGGCGGCGGCGGCGGCGCGGGTGGAGGAGGAGGATGAGTGCGGCGGCGGCGGCGCGGGTGGAGGAGGAGGTGGAGGAGGGCAGCGGAGGCGGCGCGGGAGGTCGGGGAGGCGGCGGGGTGGAGGCCGCGGAGGGCCGGCGGGGGGAGTGCGGTGGCGGAGGCCGGGAAGGAGGTCGCCGGGGAGGGCATGCAGCTGGTGGCCAGAGCGGGGATCGCCGGGGACGGGCTCGTGCAGGCCGGGGCGGTCGCGGCGCCGAGGCGCTCGGGGTCGTCGACTCGTCGTGGGCTTGTCGGTGGTCAATGGATGCCACCTGAGGCCTGAGGCCGTCCCCTCCCCCCTCCCTTTCCCTAATTTTGTTCCTTTCACCATTTTTACTTCTTCTTTTTCTTTTATCTTTAAGGCACTGCTGCACTAGTGTGTAGACATGCATGTGACAGCTCCTTTATGGGATGGACACATAAATTTGCTCTAGTGCTCTCTATTCACTTGCTTTCCTCGTGACTTCAACATCACACAAGCTCACCGGCAAAGAACAAACATCAAAAGGGCATTGATGTAACCATGCTTCTATTAGTTACCGAGTAGTTAATTGCAGGGGTGTGTGCTTAAGCTTTGCCCTGTGCATTTAAAGTACTTGGGATGGATGGCTGTAATCCTTGTATTTGTTGAGATCTTGACCAACCTTTGCGAACTCAAGGACCAAAAGTTATGTTGTTAATTCTCCTTTTCTTTCCAAAGGCATAGTTCTTAATTTCAATGGTGTGAGTGCCGGCCTGCCGGGTGGTTGGGTGGATAATTAGGAGACAGGTCACAGGAGAAATTAGAGAAGAGAGGAAAGAAAAAAAAAGAGAAAAGAAACAAGAGAGAGAAATTAGAGAAGAGAGGAAAAAAAAGAGAGAGAAAAAAGAAAAGAAATTAAATAAAGAGAAAGAATAAAAAGAGAAAAAAGAAAAATAATGGAAGATTCTGTACCGCCGGGTCACAGCACACGAGTATTGGGGTAATTTTAATATTGATAAAATACCGATACATGTTACTGCCTCGTTAAAAACCTTACACCCCAGTATGGGGTTCCTCTGTAAGGAAAAGAGTACAGTAACTACACTAAGATACATATACGAACTACTCGACGTCGACGATGTCGAGATCAGCTAAGGCTCCTAGGATCTCAGGATCCTCTACCTGATGTTGTTGTCTTTTATCCGCGTTATTCCAGTCCTTGAGGCATGTGATTGCTTCCACCGTCTCGGGCGCAAGGGACGACCTTCTTTCTTCGATTATTCTCCCAACCATGCTGAAAGTTGCCTCGGAAGAGACAGTCGATACCGGAACAAGTAGAACATCCCGTGCAAAATGGGACAGAACAGGAAATATGCGTGCAGCGTTCTTCCACCACAAAAGAAGGTCAACATCCTTCCCGTTGGCAAGTTCACTATCTGTGGCTTCAAAATTATGGTCGAGGTAGTGGTTGAGTTCTGCAATAGGATTCCATTTGGTGGTGGACGATTTAGTTGATGTAGAACTGGAATCCTGGGGCTTCTTCCTCTTCCACAGATGTGCCGTCGCGCTTCCCTTACTATGCCGTGTCTCTTCTAACCTCGTGCCACCCGAGACGCCGTGCTTGTCGCTGTACAAGCGGAAGACTCGAAAGAGTTCCTGTTTCACATGTTCAAAAGCTTCGGAGTAGTCCAATCCGATTGCATCACCTATTCCATCCATAGCTTCTTGCAAAGCTGGTAACTTCCTGCGGGGATCGAAAATGGTGGCAAAGCAATATGCATGCGATATGGATTCAAAGTATTTAATGAATTTCTTCTCCATTGGTGCAACAACATGGCTTAAATATTGATGGTTCCTATAATTGTTTAATGATTCCGCCATTAGCCAAATATATTCTATAACTAGACATGAGGTAGGATAGTAAACACCTGATAAAATTTTACTTGATTTATAGAAGGCTTTAAGAAAACACGAAATTCATTAGCAATTGTCCAATCAGAGGGTGTAAGCACGATACCTCCATCTTCAGAATTGGCATTAACAAAGACAGTCAACAGATTTTCGTATCCCTCTAGTTTCTTTAGCATTATATATGTCGAGTTCCACCTCACCTTCATGTCAAGACCGAATTTTCTTGGTTTGACTCCTTGAGCAATGCAATACTTCTTGAAGTTCCCTGACACTACTGTAGAACTTGAGAGATAACGAATAGCGGCACGTATATTGTTCAAATATAACCCGATTACCTGCATACCATCTTGCACAACAAGATTGATGATGTGACAAACGCACCTCTGGTGGACAACATATCCACCAATGTATGACCGCAGGTGGGGGGTGAGGATTTCCATAGCCTTCGTATTCGACGAAGCATTATCAAGGGTAATAGAAAACATCTTATCTTGAATATTAAATTCAGTAATTACCTTTAATATGTGCTCAGCAATGGCCTCACCGGTGTGTGCCTCGTCGATTAACTTAAACCCGATTACCCTCTTATTTAAATTACAATCACCATCTATATAGTGGGCAACAATACTAAGGTACGAAGTTCTCTGATGAGACGAAGTCCAAATATCAGAAGTTAATGCAAAAGAAAAGCTAACACTTTCGAAAGTTTTTTTTAGTGCCGTTAGCTCCTTATTGTAGATCGCTATAATGTCATTTTTGGTTGTTCGTCTACTGGAATGCAGGTACTGTGGACAAAAGCCCCGTTGTATCATTCGCTCAAAATTATCGCTCTCCCCCATCCTAATAGGCAAATCTTCCGATACTATATAACGTGCTATTTCGTCTCTAGCTACTTGGGGTTGGTAGAACCAATTACTTACAGAGCCGTCAGCCGCGTAGCTCAGTTGGGTCTGCATGCCTCCTCCTTGGGTCTGCCCCAATTTTTGTAGGCACTTCTTGACGTGCCGGTTGAGATGCCCCGTCCCATTAGCCGAACCTGCAGTAAATTCTTTATGACAATAATTGCATGTCGCACTTACTAATCGTACACCGTCTTGCATTGCAACCATCCTCGTCATGTGGGCCCAGCATGCTGCCTTCGAACTCCTCGAGGAGCCACCGACGTCTTCGGTCGCATTGTAGGCATGGAGCTATGCACGGAGCTAGGGGCAGCATGCGGTGGGCTTTCCCCAGCTCCGGCGTCTTCATAGCCCCGATGACCGTCCATGTGCTGGTCCTTCCATGCCATAGTCTCCCATACTGGGGGAGAGTAGGCGAGGATCGACCTCATCGTCCCCCACTAGAGGAACATGGTGCGGCGGCGTCATGCCGGATAGCGAGGATCGACCCCGTTGTGACGCCGTAGGAGGAATAGGAGGACGGCGTTGCCGTGCCACCTCCGCTTTCTTCTTCTTTCCACGAGAGAACATGGTGAGAAAATGAGAAGAACTATAAGCATGCGGTGCTCTTTCCTCTCTGTGCTCCCTGGTAATCTTCTTATATAGACTCCGCAAGTCCGACGCGCCCTCTCTTCTCTAATCCCCGTCCCTGATTTTTTGCTGCAGATTCCCAATCCTATCTTTCGTATCACCTTTCTCTTTTCCCTCCGTGCCTAAATTTGCTTTGACAGAACCCGCATGCTTTTGCTTTGATAGAGGGAGAGAATACTTTGAGTTGACAAACACATCAAATCGATGTTTGGATTTGAGGCGGGAAATGGAGGCATTTACAGAACTTTGAAATTTTCTTAAGATCTCATGAGAACCCGCATGCTTTTGCTTTGACAGAGGGAGAGAATACTTTGAGTTGACAACACATCAAATCGATGTTTGGATTTGAGGCGGGAAATGGAGGCATTTACAGAACTTTGAAATTTTCTTAAGATCTCATGATATCTTATGATTGCATGGCACATGCATGGAGGTTGGATGGGGGAAACGAGCACGTATTCAGCTCAGTATGGTGCTAATCATATTAGTACTAAGTACAGACACCCAAACTGCAGCTAGCACGTTTCTTAAAGCACCGGCACCGCTACAAAATTGTTAGCTAATTGTTAGTAAAAGGTAGCTATATTGATCAATACATCTAAAGAAATTGCTATAGTGGATTCTTCAACTACAACAAAAACACTATAGTGATCCATAATCTTACAGTTAATTGAACTTAACGTGATAATTAAATATTTTTTGTGCATGCATGCAGATATACTTGCCTTACTGCCATTTTTGTGTGTAAAGAATCACCTGTCTCTTCTCTCCTTTTTCAATTTCCAAGAATTCAAACAAATCCCCCCCACCCCCCCCCGCGCCGACCCGTCCCATCTGCCATCGCGCGCGCGCCCGTGCCCGCGCCGCGCTCTCCCGTGCCCTGCCCGACGCCCCGACCGCCCGTGCCCGCAGGCCCCACCCCCCCGCGCTCTCCCTCCCGCGTGCCGCCGCGTGGCACGCCCGCCCGCCCGTGCCCGCGCGCGCTCCCTCCCGCGTCCGCCGCGGCGCCGCGTGGCGCGCCCCGCCTGGCCCCCGCCCCCGCTCTCCCTCCCGCGTCCCGCCGCGTGGCGCACCCCGCCTGGCCCCCCCCGGCTCTCCCTCCCGCGTCCCGCCGCGTGGCGCACCCGAGCGCCCGTGCCCGCGCGCGCGGCGCGCCCCCCCCTCCCCCTGCTCTCTCTCTCCCTCCCAGCTGGCCAGCACTCACTCGCCACTCCGCGGTCCCGCCTCGCCACCTCAGCACTCGCCCCCCAATTCCCACCCGCCACGTGCCCCCTCCCGGCTCCCGCGCCCCCGGCCGCTCGGGCCTCCGTGCCGCCGTGCCGCCCGGGCCTTTCTCGTGCCGGGCCGGCCCGAGCACGGCCCACGTGGCCGGGCCGTGCCGTGCCGTCCGTCGGGCCCCGTTTGCAGGCCCGGCACGGCCTGGGTGTTCGGGCCGTGCCGGCCCGGCCCGTTTAGCTCCGTGCCGTGCCGGGCTTTGGGCCGTGCCGTGCCGGCCGGGCCTCGGGCTGGCCCGAAAAAGCCCGGCCCGGCTCCCAGGTATACTGGGGAGGGGTGTGTGCCCCCTTTGACGACTTTGTGTGGCTCAATGCCGCGCCGTCGCCGGTCAAATTCTTCGGCTGGCTTCTGGCCAGGATGACATCCAGTTGACGGCGAACTTGCTCAAGAAAAAAATCGTCGACTCAGCCTCCTGCGAGCTCTGTGGCACGCTATCGGAGACGGCCTCCTACACTGTGTTCCTCTGTAGTTTCGCGGCATCGTTCTGGGGCGCCCTCGGGCACCGTATCCGATGCGTCGGTGCACCGCCTGTTCGAGTTCCTGGTTCCTACAGGTGCCCCCCGCCTTCTCCTCTGCCGTCTTCACCACCCTCTGCTGCTGGCTCTGGCACCTTTGGAAACACAGGAATGGGGTGGTTTTTCGAGGGCTGGAAGCCTCTCTCTCCCCTAGTTAAAAAGTCCTGCATGGAAGACGCCGTCCTGTGGCGTTCTCGGCTCCCCCCGGTGCATCGGCAGGTCTCGGAGGAGTGGCGTGCCTGTTTTGCCCGCATGTAATCTTCCCTCCTAGTCCCCTGCTGTAATCTTGGCTTTTGGACCCAAATCAACGAAATTCAGGTGGGGAATCTCTCCCCCGTTGATCATTCGGAAGAAAAGGTACAGCTAGTCAATTGACTACCATTCCACCGGACTTGAATTAAGTATACTTTAACCAAAAAATATTGCACTATATTGCATATGTATGCATGCAATTTTATCTCCGATAAGGATTGATCCGTCCACCGAATTGTGCTTTCAATTAGATCAGTACGTAGATATCTTTTTGCTTTGATTATGGTTTGAGATAAATAGTTTGCAAAAAAATAGTAATCAAAACTTGGCAGCACACACATGCACGTAACATCTCGATATTAATTTGAAATTGCAACGACCAAAGCGAATCTCCTCTGATTGTAGACCTAACTTAATCGAACCTGTGACTAATTGTTTCATTTTGAATTATCGCACAGAATCTTTCATATACCTGCAAAATAAATTCACCAATAATATTAGCACAAATGGCTTAAATCATTTTTGCATGCATGTCCCAAGGAAACCACATACATGTAGGCATGGATTATTGATGGTCGGCGATCACCTAGCATCACGCATGCATGCACGGGCCGGCTTTCGGTGAACCAAACGCATACCATTAATTCCAGCGTTCGATCTCCCTGAGAGCGTTGATGACATGTTTTTAAAGTAAACAAAGTGAAAACATGCACAATTGTGCGTCCCCAAATCCCAAAACAGCCCTCCGAAGCCTCTGTCTTATCCTGGCCAAGGGTTTTCTACTTTTGAGCTAGGAAACAATTATCAAATGACCACACTGCCCTCCCCCCTTTACCAGATTAACCACCTTACTAGAGCCAGGCAACGCATGCAGCGGACACGTGTCGCATGCATACTCGCGTACGTGCTCGGAGAGGCCGAGATAGAGAGAGTGCGCTGTGCGGTAAGGTGACCGCCTCCCTCGGTCGTACGTGTACTGTTGCTTTTGCTTGCAAGCACATCTGCGAACTGCGATTCGATCTTCGTGCTTGCTGGTTTGACGTGGCTGCCTCCCTCGATCTTCGTGCTTGCTGGTTTGACGTGGCTGCCTCCCTCTCTCCACATGAAGCCAAACCCAAGGAACGTTCCAGAAGCAGCACGGGCCCTGGCTGCTCCTGCGTGCGATCTGCTGCAAAGCATTGGCTTGGGAGAGGAGCAGTTCAGCTCGTGTTGTTGTTGCTTTGGGTCTTGGGTCTTGGGTCTTCGGCCCCTCTTGGCATGGACCTGTACATATCATTCCATATTACTAACTTCGTATTATTAGTAAACGCATCGAATGATTTAGTTAACCTTAGTTTTACAGAAACTAACTAATTAAACACCCCGTCAAATCTGTCAAACTAAATCTAGTCCTCACGAGCTAATTAACATGCACGTAATTTAGAGACCAAGCTATTGTTTCTTTTTTCTTTCTTGGAAGGATAGAGGCCGAGTTGAAGTCGTATGACCTAGTCTCCTCGAATGCAACGGAAGTGGTATACTACTATACCGATATACACATGCTGACATGCACCGCGGATTTTGAAAATTGAAATCTCTGTCTCCAAAACCGATCAGATCGGTCACGCGCGCGGCAGGCGGCAGCAGCAAAGAAAGGGTAACCACGGTTGCATCGCTACGTGGTTCGTCGTCGCATGGTGCCACGCGTGGTGGCAGGTTTCCGTTCCGGTGAAACTACGGGGGAGATTTAGCCAGGTGCTGGGAAAAAGAGGAAAGGGCGCCGCGCGACCGAGGGAACATGCACGGCCCTGCGCGCGCGCCTGCGTGCATGCGTCCAAACGGCCGTGGTCGGCAACAACTGCTGCTGCTGCTGCTGCAGGAATGCAGGATGAAACATACCAAGCTGCAAAAGCAAAAGCACTGCTGCAGCCCTGCGGCCAGAGATCAACTGCGTGCATATCTCGTACTTACCAAGGGCACCGGTGTGAGAACTGATTCATCGAGACCTGCACTGATGTGATGGGGGGGAGCTGCTCGATCGATGTGGATCTGAGCAAGTTCCGATCAATTATATATAGTGCTGACACTATAACTCGAGTTTAAACAGTAGGAGTGAAGCTATTCATAGCTAATATTTTTAGGGTTCAGGTAGTAATATACTAGACGCGAGATAGATATAACTGCTCGTTGCAACGCCAAATATATATATGTGATCCTGTATCTGCATCTGGTCTGATTAATAAAGTAGAGATGGCAAAGCCCCCGTGGCCGGTATCCTCTATGTGAGATAGTGAGAAAGCAGTTGGCTTCACGGCCAAAGAAAGCAAAACTACAGCATCAGGAGGGAACACCATTCTGAGCAGATGCATCAGGACGCAGCGCAAAAGCGATGCAAGAACCCAAAGCGTTAGCTGTGGCCGGCTCACCTGCCTACCCTGCGAACTGCGCCGATCCAGTGCAGTCCGCCCTCTGCATGCACCTTCCCCCTCTCTTTTTCCTACTCCACTGCATGCTAGTATGCTACCCCTCTTGCCTCTCTTGCCTTTTCCACCGCAAATGATTTAAGCACATGTTAATTAAACCAGGCCCGCATGTCACTAACACCATGGGTTAAGTTACCTTATTAAAAGATTTAAAAGGATAGAGCCTGCGTATCAGTGGCTAAATATTGGTTAAACCTGTTAGCTTAACGGTTTAACCATTCCGACAGTCTAGTCCCATTGGTCAATGACTCTATAGACGGATAGACGCAGGAGAGCGCGTGCAAGAGCTTCAGCGAGAGCTGATCTCACTTCACAACACGTGTGAGGACACATGCGTGGGCGAGTTTGGTTCCCCTGATGACTCCATGTCCGAGGGTACCGGTGTGGAGCCCTAGGGTTACCGAAGCATATGTAGTAGTGACCCGAGGCGGAGGCCGACAGTGGTGCTTAGCACGAAGACCGACAGAGGAGTTGCGTGGGAAAAATAACATGCGCACAAGGATCATAGCTCATTGCGAACTTAGTTGAGGCCTCGATGATAGTGGAGGAGGTCGAAGTAGCGCAAATCAATGGCGGCGGCAGACGACGGCCGAAATTGAGGAAGAAGAGAAGGATCCAGCGATTCTAGGCACTTTGGCTTGATTCCTTCGGCCAGAAGGTTCCCTCGACTTCAAAAGCGTCTTGGCAAGGTGGTGCACGATGAGACGGTCAGTGGCCAGTTCGAAGGAGGATGATGAGGTTTCGGCGTTGCTCGTGTTCCGGTCAACAAAGGGAGCGAGAGAGGGAGAGAATTGCATAAGAAGGTAGAGGGATGAGAAAATTATCCATCCACGCGATTAAGTTGTGGAATGGATAACCATGGTGACGACAACGATGAAAGGGACGGACGACGGATGTAACATCTCTATTTTGATAATATATGTAATCTATGTTGATGTGTATCATTAGCATTTCATGTCATCATTCTCCCTAATTTGAAATTGAAACAAAATTAAAACCTCATAAAAGGAAGGAAATGTCACATGAATTTATGGAAATCATGAAAATCCTAAGTCCAATTAATTTGCAGGTCAAAGATCTATTAAGCAGAGGGAGTTTCTAATGTTGGAATCTCTTCTAAATCTATATATAAGCTCAATATAATATTTTCGAGCCCCTGAAAATTTTCCATATTTTTGGGATAAATCTATAACATACTTGTAGTTTAAACCCATATTTGGGTCAAAACTGAAGTTAAATATTAACTCACGAAATAGTTAATAAAGTGGCACTGGAAGTATTTTTAAAATGATTCTAAATATTCCTAGGAGCCCTTGTAAAAATTACCAAATATTTGAAGCTTATCTGATTTGAGTTCAAAAATCAAACCTCCATTTAGAACAAAAGATAGAAATGAAACAAAGAGAGAGAAAGAAAACCCAACCTCAGACTGGGCTCAATTCAGCCCAAACATCTAGCCCACCCCAGCCACGCTCATGTGTGCGCCTGTCGGCATGACAAGACGCTGATAGGCGGGACCCACCTGTCAGGTCTGTATTCTTTCTCATGCACGTTAGCAGCTGCATGTCACGCGCACCGTCTCCGTGCGCCACCTCCTACTCCCCAACGTGATGTGCCACCTCAGCATGTGCTAGTACACTAGCAAGTGGGATTCAACGCACTGGAATCGTCTAGACCATCGGCGTTGTGATTCATGCACCGAGCGCGACAAGTCACCCCTTGGACCAAATCGCCGTTGTCCGCCCCTTTCTCAATTCGGGCGATCTTCGTGCGCCACCTACTACTCCCGAGCGTGATGTGCCACCTCAGCACGGCCAATACACTAGCAGGTGGGATTCGACGAACTGAAATCATCTAGACCATCGATGTTGTGATTCGTACACCGAGGGCGACGAGTCGCCCCTCAGACCAAATCACTGTCATCCACCCCCTTTCTCAATTCTAGCGGTCTCCATGCGCCACCTCCTGCTCCCGAGCGTGATGTGCCACCTCAGCACGTGCCAGTACACTAGTAGGTGTGATTCGACACACTGGAATCGTCTAGACCATAGGCATTGTGATTCGTGCGCCAAGAGGCAATGAGTCTCCCCTCGGAACAAATCACCGTCGTCTGCCCCTTTCTCAATTCTGGCAGCTTTGGTCACCCTTGCCTCTAATTGACCGTGTGGATAGAATCATCATCTCTCACTCTTTCTTCCATTGCAAGTTTCACCCCCCTCTTCCGCCCTCATTCGTTAGGAACGCCACAGTGCTCCTCTAGGCTCGCCACTTGGCCGACAAGCTTCATCGAAACAAGATAAACTTTATGATCCATTTTTATAAATTGCAATCACTAAATCCCCTACATTCGTTCCACTGATCAGTTGGTCCCGAGCAACCTTGGAACTCCGGATTCACTATCATCATCTTCCTCTTCGGTGAACCTCTGTCGCCGCTGTTGTTGGACCTTTCCGATGAGTCCTTGATCCTTCTCTTTGGTTCTTTCCCTTCATAGCTTATTGTTGACCCTTAACCTAACTTTTTACGAGAACTCGATTGGAGCAACGGAAGCACCGTGGCCGCGAAGCCCTTACTCCGACATCCATCGTCGTCGTCGCAACCGCTGTTTTCGAGCACCACCGCCCTAATTGAGACCTCCATTGAGCTTCTAGTGAGACACCAAAGCTTTTCACGCTTTTTCCAGCATGCATGTGTCCTCTGCCGGCCTTCACGCCGGATGCCGTTGTTGTCCTCCGCCTTGGGTCACCGTCGACAATGCTCCGGTGACCCTAGGGCTCTACACCTGTACCCTCTGGACACAGTCATCCGGGGAACCGAAAGCATGCACGCGCTTTTTTTCGCATCCTCGCACGTGCTGTAGCGCTAGATGCGAGCTCACCAGAGCTTGCACACACTCTAGCCAGTGTTTAATTGCTGGTAGAGTTGTTGCCATGTGGATCCGCCCTATCATAACAGTTAAACTGTTAAGCTGATAGGTTTAAACCTTAATGACTCAATGACATGTGGACCCAACCCTTTAAATCATTTAAACTGGTAACTTAACCCCCTGTGCCACTGACATGTGGACCATGTTTAACAAATATGTGGTTAAATCACTTAAATGACTACGAGTCACTCACATGTGGGTCCACTAGCCATTTTGACCAGTCAAAGTGGTTTCCTTGGACCCTTCGGCCCACCTGTCATTAATTGTGGCTGGTATTCCATTGAGTAATAAAGTAATTTATTTTATTTAAATCAAAGTCAGTTACTTGGATTTATAGAAAACATTTTGAATGGTTTAATCTTACATATTTCATAACTAATTCATATTAAGTCAGAAAAATATGAATAAAATTTAAAATGTTTAACAAAATGAACAATATTTGTTTATGCCATTTTCATGCATGTTTCCATGTTAGGTAAAATCAAAATAACTAAAAATATGAATCTAGTTATTTCCCTCTCGTCAGAGATTCTTCGGAATGTTATATCTTAAACACCCAAGCTCTGATTAATTTGATTTCACTTGTATTAGTCTTTGTTTTGAAAATTCTATGCCATGCCATGCATTTCATATCACAATCATGCTGATAAATTTTGAGTAGTAGTAATTTCTATTATATTATTTTGCTGGTATTTCTGCTTCTTCTCGATAGCACTGGAAGGTCACGATGTAAGTGACATAGACTACGGACAGTACCCCACTCCCGAGCAGCAAGGTAAGCGCCCCCATTTGAACATGTTGATAATACGTATTATTTTCAAAACATACTATTGTGTTCAACTCAACGTTGTATGTGTTCATTGCCACTTTATATTCCTATTCTATGTATGGAACTGTCTTCTAACCTCAATACCATGCCAATCCCTTCTACCTAGCATGATTAAGAGCTAGTCGAGTTTTTAGCAACCAATTATCTTATTATCACATGCTTAGTCATTCTTAGACTTACCTAGTCATGATCTTTTGGATGGTCTGATAAGTCAGTATGCCATAGGTGCGTCACATGTGATGTTGTTTATAGACTACTAGGAAGTAATTAAATCTATGCACACTAGGTGCATTGAAAGGTGCAATACAACGGTCTACTATCTACTGTGTTACAAACTGAAAGAATTCAGAAGCTTCAGTTCCATGCATAGGTGCATTGAAAGGTGTGATACAATTGTACTTTACTATCTACTATGTTACAAACCGAAAGAATTTGGAAGCTTCAGTGAGGCATCAGGAATAAGCACTGAGATTCTTTGACAAAGACTGCATAGATAATGGGGGAAAAAGAAGAGATGATTTTCGCATCTAGACATCTCTCACAAGGGTGAATTCTTGAAATCAAAATACAAAATGCATCAGAAATACTTTGAAACACTTCAATGTGGACTTAGTCATAGCATCATTTTGTATTCAGTGACTTCTTGAGGGACCGAAGGACACCCCACATGACAGTAGATACAGAGAACAGAACTATTCCAGTGATAATGGCATACTTCAAACCTAGATTCATAAGCAAATTTACCAGCAACCCTGCTAGGATGACTCCCACAAAATTTGCGGAGAAACCTGACCAAAACGGCATGCCAAGGACAGATGCAATGATCGCACCAGTCCATGCTCCAGTGCCTGGGAATGGAACAGCAACAAACAGCATCAACCCAAGCCATTGGAATTCCTCAACAGGTGCAGCCTTCCGTCGTGCCCGCTCAAAGAGGAGATCCATAATCCGGGTCGCAGAAGCACTTCTTCGAGAGAGAAAAGTTGCTAATTTTTTCAAGTAGAGGATGATGAATGGCACGGGCACCATGTTCCTGGAGTAATAGATAATAAAAATCAAGTTCTGTATATCTACCATGAACCATTTCTGAAAGAGATGACCAAATTGCTGAGCACTAGAGTGACAACTGGCAGTTTCCATTTTAGATGTGTCAATGAAAAATGACCATAAATGTCATCACAACCCTATCAATCATCAGAATGCAAAAATTGCTACATCAAATGTTAAATATTCTGCAAATTATTTAACTATAATCATTTAACTATAGTGGCTATTCTTTTCAGTCCCTTGCTCATATTGCGTTCTCTACGAAATTAGTTATCTTACAATGTAGGAACTGCACATATGTAGTAAATGATAATCAAGTGTCAACATCTCTAAATCTCAGCAATGTGTTCACAGCTAGAAAACTACTATTTATCCCGAGCATACATCAAGACAATAGCTAAGTTGTACTGGAGATGGCCGTTGGTTAAAAACTCTCAGCTCACATTAACTAAATGAGCCAGCCTATCTTTATATTCACTTAGTTTGTATGTCATGTCATGGTACTTATCATTTTGCAACATAGGCTACATGGTCAACCATTTCATCATAAATTTTACTGTACAATTATGCATAATCCAGTCAAAATGTTACTTACACCAGTGCCTAGTGTATCACATTGTAGCTTAAAGACAAGTCAAAGCCCATATTTGAACTAATTTTACTGTTATTGTACACCTTAGTTTGAGAAGTCAGAACTCAGAACAAATGTAATAGAATATATCTATTTGTTTCAGAACAATGTATAGTATCTACCTTCAGAACGATGTAATAGTATCTATCTATTTGTTTCAGAACAATGTAAAAGTATCTACTAGCAAAACAAGCTATTTTTTTAGATGCATGACACGCTCTTTGACACGTAGTCCATGTGTCACTGGCAATTCATCGAACACCTCGTGAGCACAGACTAAGGAGACCTAACACGAGAAACGTGGGGAAGCAAGACAAACCCAAGAACGGATAGGACGGTGAGGCGGACGGGGTCGAGCCGCATCCAGTACCCGGCCGGAATGGCCCCCCGCAGCTCAAGCACCGGCAGCGTAGCGAGTGTGAATACGACGGCCTCGTCGGGCCACCCGAGCCTCCGCAGCCACGCCGCCACCCGCAGCCCGAACCCGGACGCCCTGATCGAGTCCTCCGCCGCCAGTGCCGCGCCGCGCCCGCCGCCGAGCGCGGCGCAGCCCAGGAGCGCGCCCAGCACCAGCAGCCGCCTCGCGAGAGCGCCCCAGTCGGGCGCCCGCCCGCACCGCTCCGTCGCCTCGCCCCCATCTTGCGGCAGCAGTGCCGCCGCACGTGCGGCTCTCGCGACGGCAGCGCTGGCGCGTGATTCGCGGTGGAGCGGCGGGATCCGGGAAGCGGGGGCCGGCCTCAGGCGGAGAGCGGGCGGGGGAGGAGCTGCGAGAAGAGGCCTCCGTCTCCACGACGCCGGTGAGAGAGGAGAGGATGTGGCGAGGAGTGAGGAGGCGGCCATGGCCGTCGGGATCGAGAAGAGAGGCTCTCTTCTCTTCGCCCCTTCCCTCGTGGCCGTGGATTGGATTAAACCCCGCGAGTTTGGATCGAACCTGACGGCGGTTACGAGGTGACGGGGCGTCGGAGGAGAATCCAAGGCTAACCAGCGCCAGGCTACTCCTTTTTTTGTAAGGTCAATGTGTCATATGTTAAATCAACTTTTTTTTAGACAAAGCATATGCTAATCGACTTGGTCGGATAAATTGCCCGTTACAAAGGCAGGAATTTGTCCAACAACTCTAACCGGTGAGTGCAGTCCAATTTTTTTTGTCGAGATATAGACATAGTCAAGAAAATAGATGAATACATCAGAAACACAAGTACAAGTTTAGTAAAGTAAATAAGGACATGGTTTCTAGAGAAAGTTTCTCTTTATTAATTGATCGATAAAAAATAATTATAGATTAGGTGAACTTACCAGATCAAAGATGGGATAATGATCTATCTAAGTGTACTCATGAAGAATCTAACTCCTACGTAAAGGTGGGACCGCACTGGGGTGGACCCCGTAATTTCTTAACACTCCTTCTTGATACTTATCTCGTACAGTCAATGCCTTAAAACCCCAAAAATAGTAAGAAAAATACGTGGAGGAAAAGCACATAGCATACATGTCGGAGTATTATTCCGGCAATACTGAATATGGGGCGGTGTGAGCACAGCAAATCCGGATGGGTGCACACGGGAGACATGATTTAGACAGGTTCAGGCCCTCGCGGAGAGGTAATACCCTACGTCCTGTGTTTGGTGGCTAGTATAGCTTGAATCCCGAGTGCCGCAAGCCCTGGAGAATCGATCTCGAGGTGGCTTGAGCTATGAAACAATGGAGATTGTCTATGACCAAAAAGGCTTACCGATCGGAGGTCCCCAACCAGGCCTTATATAGGCGACCGGGATAGAGTTATAAGAATCCGGATCGGTTAACAGATTGATTTCCTAACTGGTTACAACAGATTCCGGGTATGCCGGGTAGGTACTAGTCCATGTCTTGTACTCCACGTTGATGAGGAGCCCCCGTGTAGAAGTCGAACTCCGAGTAGTCGGTCCGGCCCACCCTATGGCCAGAGGGCTGAATTCGTCCTCCTTGATGATACCCGGGTGCCATGTCATCATCAGTAGCCCCCGAGTCCTTCACGATCTTACTGCTATCGGCCTCCTCTTCTGGGCAAGCTTCCCGAGTGACCTCTGTTTGCAGGGAGATTGCGAAGGACTGGTCGAACTCCTGTGGAAAAGACAATAAAAGGACGAGTAATATTCGCCCGTAAGGCAGGAATATCATGGTGGGTGAGCTAGTAGCGGGTAAATTCTAGTGGTACCCGGTCCATCCTGATGGGCAGAGACCGGCTGATAGCCCAGAGTGGGACATACCATGAATCCCGACTGAATTTCCGAGTAGCACCTGGCCTTCCCGAGTGGGTTAAGTCCAGCTAGCGTCCCCGGAAGGAATGCCTCTGAAATTCGCGTCAGAACCAGAGAAACAAGCCATGGCGCATAGGTTCCCGAGTGACGGAGCCTTACACCGAGTCATTCCACTGAATCCAGAAATTCCGGATCCCGGAGCCTCTGGAATGGCGTTCTCGGAAGGTCCAGGTGGAGAATCCGGCAGCTCCGAGTTGCTCGGCATCCGACTTGTGGCCTACGGAAGGCACGCCATTACTACCCTTCACTCGGGTGTATTCAAGTGATTGCGTTCCTGCTTGAGGCCAAACACTGAAACCCTTTACAACTGTAACGCCCGGTCCCGATTCTGCTGGTAACCGGCTAGTGGTTTGCGGGAAACACGTTGCAGTTGCTGTTTGCGGGGGCATATTCTGAACGGCTATTAACCCCATAAGGCCAAACATCGGATCCCCTTTCAATTAAGCAGCACGAATCGCGGCGCCGTTAAGCCGTGGGCGCGGAAGAGTCGCGACGTGGCCCATCCGAAGTGCGTAGTGGAATCCGAAGGGGCGCATCGTGGGCGCGGAGAATCCAGGTGTGTGCGGATGTGGAGAAGCCGAACCGCTCAATCCGTTCCCCTTTATATTCCGAAGAGGTCGCGGGATCGGTTCACGCCTTCAAACGCATACTCATTTCTTTTGCGCCCGAGCCCTTTGTCTTCCTTTCGCCCAAACCGACTCGTGCGCGCCGCTCCACCCAAAACCCTAACTCCCATTCCGGCCACTTTGGATGCAAGCCCCTCATTGGGAAGCTGATCCGACCGAAGCCGAGGAAGACGCTTTGGTGTGGAAGCTGTTGAGCGAAGAAGATTCCCCTGCTGACCTGATGGCCTCGTGGATGAAGTCGACGGTGACGGAGGCGCGGTTGGAGGCCCTCGTGCGGCTAGGGATGCTGCCGCCAAGAGAGCTGGTCGAATGGCGCGCCGCCGCGGGGGAAACCGTCCCCAATCCGAACACCGGCGAGCTGGTCGTCCACTGCTCCTTTTTCGAGCGAGGGTTCTCGGTGCCGGTCCACCCCTTCATGCGGGGACTGCTCTACTTTTACGGGCTGGAGCTCCACAACCTCAACCCCAACAGCATGCTCCACGTCTCGTGCTTCATCACGCTGTGCGAGTGCTACCTCGGCATCCGACCACACTTTGCCCTGTGGAAGCATCTGTTCATGGTGAAGCTGCAGCCAAGTAGAGACAACCCGGCCGTGGTGGGAGGCGTCGGGTTCCAGCTAAGGTCCAGGGCAGCGAAGAGCTACCCGGCCCCGCCGATGCAGTCCTCGTACAAGGGTTGGCATGCCAACTGGTTCTACTGCGCCAATCCCGACCCATCGCTTCCGGCCTTCTCGGGCCATCCGCCAGAGGTCAAGCCGAGCTGGTCGGAACCACCGCTCGACAGGGAACAGGATAGCATTGCGGTCCTGATGGCGCAGCTTGCCGAGGCGATCCAGTCCAGAGTTACCGGAGCAGTCGTCGTGGCGACCTTCATCCGGTGGCAGGTGCAGCCCGCGAAGCTACGGGCGCATCCAATGTTCGAGTACACTGGCGAGGACGACGCGACTCGGGAGTCCGCCGAAGGGCTCTCCGAGGGGGAAGTCCAGAGCCGGCTCGAGAAGCTCCTGGCTCAGGGGACGAGCCTGGACTTCTCCGGGCGGCCGCCGCCCTTCAGCCGGGTGAACCCCCCGAGTCAGGTGGGTAACGATACCCCGACCTTTCTCACTTAGTTCTTTGCCGAGTCTCACTCGGGGTTTGTCTTCTTGTCTTTATAGGTTTTGTTGGGGCTTTTGTTCCAATGCTCCCCTCCCGGAGGACGAGATATGGAACCAGCCGCGGTACGCCGACGTCCCAAGCGGCGGGCCTCCATCGCGGGGGACGGCCGGAGCGTCTTCTTCCGGCGCCGGTTCTTCAAAGGGCGCCGGGTCCTCGAAGGGCGCTGGGTCTTCCAAGGAGAAGACGCCGGCAACAGCAGTGCCCTGCCCTCCCCCGCCGAGCGTGCCAGCCCGGAGGAGGACGAGGATGACGACGATGTCCCCCTCCGCGTTAAGAGGCGAAGGCCGCCGGCGGGTGCTACCCCGGGGGGACAAGGCGACTCCGCTACCGGTCCCAACCCGGCGACGCCCGCCACGGCGGGCGCCACTTCGTCAGGGCAGGGTGGTTCCCCCGCCCATCCTGACTCGGCGGCTCCGCCCGCTACGGGTGCTGCTCCGGTGGAGCAGGACGGCTCCTCCACTGGCCCCGACCCGGTGGCGCCGGCTGCCGCCCCGAGTGAAACTCCTCGGGCGGCCGAAGGTGACGTTCCCCCCGGCCGGGGGGAGAAGAGAAACGCTGACACCGCCTTCGGGGATCAAGGCGGATTGGGAACGTCGTCGGCCCCGACTGCCACCACGTCCGGGCGGCGAGCCCCGGGGCTTAAGAAGCGCGTCCCCGTCCCTCGATCGGCCAAGTAAGTGTTTCAGCGACTACTTGTTTGTCTGCGCTCTTCGAAATTGACGGGTCCGAGTCTCTTTTGCAGGCCACAAAGGGCTGGAGACGTCCCAAAGACTCTATCGAGTGCCCCGGGATCTAGCCGAAGTGGGGATCTGCCAGGGTTGGACGCCCGGCCCTCGTCGCCTCCACGTGTGGCCACGTCTCTACCTCCTCGACCGTCTCCTGAGCAGGCCAGTGCGCA
Organism: Stipa capillata; assembly: GCA_019208055.1. Lineage (NCBI taxonomy): Eukaryota > Viridiplantae > Streptophyta > Magnoliopsida > Poales > Poaceae > Stipa > Stipa capillata. The sequence goes on from JAGXJF010002262.1 coordinate 391,070, forward strand.
ACCCGCCTCGCCTGCCGCTCTTCGGGGGGAGGAGCCCTCAGCCGGAACGTCGGCTCAGGGTGCGCCTGCGGACGCCGGCCCGAGCTCGGAAACGGCGGGAGGGGCAGACCCCGAGTCAGCCGGAACCACCCCGCAGGACCGTAGGGGCAACCTCCACTTGCCCTCATCGGTCGAGGAGTTCAGCGCTGCTCCGCCTCCCCGGCCGTCCTCCGGCAATCTGACCCAGCGTGGTCGACCATGACCATTCGGGAGATCGATGACGTCCAGGAGGAGGAGGAATGGAGCGACGCGACGGACGTCGCCGCTCAACTTGGCGAGATGCTCCCGGCCTTGATGAAGATAATGAAGGAGGGAGCCAATCTGCTGAACGACAGATTGCGTCCGTTGATGCAGGTGAGTCATCTCTGCTTTGGAGGAGTGTGTCCATAGGGAGTAGCCCCCGGGCCTCTGCTCGGCTAAGGTAGTCGGGCGGAGGACCTTAGCTTTTATGTAGTTTTCACTCTGGGTGTAGCCCCCGAGCCTGCGTTCGACTAGGATAGTCGAGTGGAGGGTTCATTGCTTTTCTTGCAGGTTTGACTCTGGGTGCATGAACAGTGCACCCGGAGGGTGTAGCCCCCGAGCCTTCGCTGGGTCCGTGGGACCGAGTGGAGGGTCTTGATAATCTTCCCGGGTGGCTTAACTTTTGTGGCTTTTTTCAGAAATTGAATCGTCGGTCGCAAGACAAGACCGCCTTCCTCCAGGACCGACTGCCAGTCCTCGACCGACTCGACCTGCGGAAGGCCGAGTGGGATAAATTGGCTGCAAGCCAGCAGGCGGCAGAGGACATGGCCCACAAGCGCGGGGCTGAAATTACTGCTCTGCAGGCAGGCCTTTCCCAGGAGATCGCCCGAACGAAAGGTGAGAAATCTGACTTGCGCTTGTTGCCCTTTTTGCCTCTTGGCATACTAACGGGTTGTTTTTTGCAGCCGCCGAAGATGAGGCCGCGAAGCTTAGGGCGGAGCTCGAAGGGGTGAAGGCCCGCGCCCAGGAGCTCGACGCCGCCAAGGACCAAGCCGGCAAGCTCCAAGAGATGCTCTCGGCTGAGAAAGCTGGCATGGAGAGTCTCGAGAGCAGGGCGAACATGTTGGATGACAGTTTGCGAAATGCTCTAAAGACGACCGAGTCGGCGACTAAGAGGGCCGCCGACTCGATGGCGGCTGCCGAAGCGGCGAAGAAGAGAGCCGCGGACGCCAAAGCTGGTGAGCCTTTTGACTCGGGCTTGGAGCTTGTCAGGGCCCGTCGGTCATTTTGCTCAAGTTTGTGTTTTGTCATTGTAGGGTTTAAAGCGCGCCTTAGGAAGGCCCGTGAGTTGGCTGAGTCGTTGCAGGCTGCGGGACGGGCAGCGTGCGGCGCCATCTGGGAAGAGGAGCCGGCTCCGGACTCCATGGAGGCGGTCACGGAGCGCCTTAAGCAAGCGCCCGGCCAGGTGAAGAAGCTAGAGGCGGAGGCTTCACGGTCGGGGGCCATCGTGGCCCTGGCGGTGGCGCAGTCCCACTATCCGCTGCTTGACATGCAGGCGATCGGGGAGGGGTACGCCGCTGACGTCTCGGACGAAGATATTCCGGAGATGATGAACATCGTCGAGTCTACGGTGAACTCCCTCATGGATCGCGCGGGCCTGTAAAAATTAGTAGTAGTTGTGAACTGCTCGGGGATGCCGAGTAACTTTTGTAAGGACTCGGGAATGCCGAGTGGCTCTTGTACGGACTCGGGGATGCCGAGTGATTTTTGTACTAACTCGGGGATGCCGAGTGATTTTTGTACTGACTACTGCGATATGCAGGTAATGTTATTTTAGTCGTAAAAGCTTTTGTTCGTGTGTATGTTGGTCGTTCGTTTCTGCTCTTCGTCAACCCGTCGTAGCCTCCTTTGCGTAGGGATTAGCCGTGGGCGTGTGTCCCGTGTAGCACAAGGTTGCAGCGTAAACTGGCGATTGGAGTCAAAGAGTTAATGTCAGATTGTATACACGGTACTAAAATATTTTACGGGTACAGGTGAAACCGTGTAGGCGCCGAGTATCCGCTTTGAACGTGCCTAGCGGGTCAGTTGGGAAAAGGAGCTTGTTTCAAGCGAAGCGAAAAAGGTGTCTTTATTCATGTTTCCGAGATATCAGGGAAAAAAAGGGTTTAGGCGTAGAAACGACGTAGCTGTTCGATGTTCCATGCGTTGGTGAAGACGTTGCCGTCGCTGTCCTTCAACCGGTAAGCCCCGGGCGTAGCACCTCAGCGACTATGTACGGACCCTCCCATGGTGGTAAAAGTTTGTGCTGCTCTTTGCTGGACTGGACTCGGCGCAGAACCAGATCGCCAACGTTGAACGAGCGGCCTCGTACGTGCCGATTGTGGTAGCGTCGTAGGCCCTGTTGGTACTTAGCCGACCGGAGGAACGCAACTTCGCGCGCTTCTTTGAGTTGGCCGAGAGCGTCTTGTCTTGCTTCCTCTGACTCGGCCTCGTTGAAGGTGCGGACGCGTGGGGAGCCGTACTCCAAGTCAGTCGGGAGGACGGCCTCGACTCCGTAGACCATAAAGAAGGGTGTATAACCGGTTGATCGGTTGGGCGTAGTCCGTAGGCTCCAAAGCACTGATGGTAACTCGGCTGCCCATTTGCCTGCAAATTTGTTCAGTCGCTGAAAGATCCAAGGCTTGAGGCCTTGCATGATCAGACCGTTGGACCGCTCGACTTGCCCATTAGTGCGCGGGTGTGCCACGGCGGCAAAATGTTAAGGCTGATGTTGTAGTCGTCGTAGAATTGGAGGAAAGCTCGCCCAATGAACTGGGTGCCGTTGTCAGTGATAATGCTATTGTGTACGCCGAAACGGCAGACGATGTCCCAAAAAATTCGACGGTCTTTTCTACAGTTATCGTGGCCACCGGTTTGGCTTCAATCCATTTGGTGAACTTGTCGACTGCAACGAAAAGGTGTGCATAGCCCCCGGGAGCTTTCTTGAGGGGACCAACCATGTCTAGACCCCAGACCGCGAAGGGCCAGGTGATCGGGATAGTTTGGAGGGCCTGAACCGGCAAGTGTGTCTGCCGGGCGAAGTACTGGCATCCCTCGCAGGTGCGAACGATGTGTTCGGCGTCTGATACGGCGGTTGGCCAGTAGAAACCTTGTCGGAAGGCTTTCCCGACTAGCGACTTGGGCGCCGCATGGTGTCCGCAGACTCCCGAGTGGATATCGTGCAACAGCTGCTTCCCTTGATCTTGGGATATGCATCGCTAGAGGACCCTGGAGGTGCTCTTTTTGTAAAGTTCGGCATCGATGATGACGAAGGCCTTGGCGCATTGCGCGATGCGGCGGGCCTCGGTCTGGTTCGGCGGAAGGACATCCCGTAGGAAGTGATCAAGGAAAGGCGTTGTCCAGTCGGGAGTGACGACCAGGACCTCTGGCGAGAGCTGCTGAGTGGCGTCACGTTCCTGGACTTGCTGTTCTTCGGTCTCGAATGTTGTCTCCGCCTTGATGGGGGGGTATGCAACTCCTGGAGGAAGACTCCAGCTGGGACGACGTCCCGACTGGACCCCAGCTTGGCGAGTGCATCCGCGGCTTCGTTGTCCCGGCGTAGGACATGCGTAATTTCAAGACCATCGAACTTGGTTTCGAACTTGCGCACTTCTTGGCAGTAGGCTTCCATGGAGGGGTCTCTGCATGACCAGTCCTTCATGACCTGCCGAACCACCAGTTCGGAGTCCCCGCGGGCCAGGAGGCGACGAATCCCGAGTGAAGCGGCAAGACGAAGACCATGAAGTAAAGCTTCGTACTCGACAACATTGTTAGATGCTGGGAAGTGGATCTGTAATACATACTTGAAGCGCTCGTCTTTGGGGGATATGAGCACCACGCCAGCCCCCGCGCCCTGAAGCATCAGAGAACCATCGAAGTAGAGTATCCAATGTTCGAGGTCGATGACAGAGAGTGGAGACTGAACTTCTGTCCACTCGGCCATGAAGTCAGCGAGAGCCTAGGACTTGATGGCCGTGCGGGGGCATAAACTATGCCGAAAGCCATTAGTTCTATCGTTTGTTGATGACGTCAGCAATCGAGAAGGAGCTGACCACTGTAATGGGGTGTCCTTGGAAGTAGTGGACTAACTTCCGTGATGTTATGAACACCGCATAGATGATCTTCTGGATCTGAGGGTACTGCGCCTTGGACTCGGAGAGGACTTCATTGACGAAGTAGACCGGGAGCTGGACCTTCTGGATGTGGCCGGGTTCAGAGCGTTCCACAACCAAGACGGTACTAGCTACCTGAGTAGTTGCTGCGACATAAAGAAGCAGCGGCTCGTTGGGCATTGGGGATGCCAGGACCGGGGGGTGGTTAAGAATTTCTTCAAGCCGTCGTGGGCATCCTGGGTGAAGGTTTCCGACTTCTTCATGAGCTTGTAGAGAGGCATGGCTTTCTCACCGAGTCGAGAAATGAACCGACTGAGAGCTGCCATGCACCCGGTCAGCCGTTGAACATCTTTGAGGCTCTTTGGAGGGCCCATCTTGACGATGGCATCGATCTTCTCCGGGTTGACCTCGATTCCCCGTTCGGAAATGATGAAACCGAGTAGCTTGCCCGAAGAGACCCCGAACACACATTTTTCAGAGTTGAGCTTCATGCTGAATCTCCTAATGTTGGAGAAGGTTTCTCCCAAGTCACTTAGGAGGTCTTCTCTTTTCTGGGACTTGATTACCACATCGTCGACATAGGCTTGCACGTTCCGGCCGATTTGTGACTGAAGGCAACGCTGTATGCATCGTTGGTACGTAGCACCTGCGTTCTTGAGGCCGAAAGGCATAGAGGCGTAGTAAAAAGCACCAAATAGAGTGATGAAAGATGTCTTGATTTCGTCATCCTCCTTCATCTTGATCTGGTGATAGCCCGAGTAAGCGTCGAGAAAACATAAATTTCACACCCGGCCGTGGAATCAATCACTTGGTCGATGCGAGGAAGAGTGAAAGGATCTTTGGGGCATGCCTTGTTAAGGCTAGTATAATCAACACACATCCTCCACTTTCCATTCTTTTTGCGAACAAGAACTGGGTTCGCTAACCAGTCGGGATGATACACTTCTTTAATGAAGCCAGCTGCTAGAAGCTTGGCTATTTCTTCTCCTATTGCCTGACGTCTATCCTCGGCGAAGCGGCGCAAGCGCTGTTTGACCGGCTTAGCATCCGGCCGAACGTTCAGAGAGTGCTCGGTAGCCTCCCTTGAAACCCCGGGCATGTCAGAAGATGTCCGTGCAAAGATGTCCCGGTTGTCCTAGAGGAAGCTGACGAGCGCGCTTTCCTATTTGTCGCCGAGCGCAGTCCCGATCTGCGTCGTCTTGGAGGAGTCTTCAGGGTTGAGCTGGATCGATTTGGTGTCCCACGCCGACTGGAACGATGTCGATGCTGAAGCTTTCTTGGCCGGGGGTGCTTCCTCAACCACAGCCGACTTGAGGTTGTTAAGCTCGGCCTCAGCAACCTGAGCCGCGGCGAGGTTGCAATTTTCCAGGTCGCACGTGTATGCGTGCTGGAAACTGCTTTGCACCATTATTACTCCATGGGGGCCTGGCATCTTGAGCTTCAGGTAGATATAGCTGGGGACGGCCATGAATTTTGCGTAGCAGGGACGTGCCAGGATGGCGTGATACGATCCTGGGAAGTCGACGACCTCAAATGTGAGGGTCTCGGTCCGGAAGTTGTCGGGAGTACCAAAAGTGATGGGCAGGCTGACCTGCCCGAATGGACTCGCCATCTTGCCGGGTACCACCCCGTGGAAGAGGGCACCAGTCGGCTTGATCTCGGAGCGGGAGATCTTCATGTCGTCAAGAGTTTTGACGTAGAGAATATTAAGACCACTCCCACAGTCCATGAGGACCTTGGTAAGGCAGACACTGCAAACGATCGGGTCCACCACCAAGGGGAATCTTCCCGGGTGGGGAATGTAGTCGGGGTGATCCGAGCGGCCAAAGGAGATCACGGACTCGGACCATCGCAGGTACTGGGGCATAGCCGGTTCCACTGCGTTAACCTCTCGATCTGTGATCTTCTGGCGACGTTTGGATCCGTAGCCGTTGGGTCCGCTGAAGATCATCAGACAGGCGGTCTCTTTTGGGAATTCGTTACCTTCGTCCAGAGGGGGATCTTTTTGTTCCGATTGGGGACGTAGGGCTTATTCAAATTCTTCAAGAGGTTGCAGTCATGTGTCAGGTGGTTGGACTTGGGTCCATGAAAATGACACGGCTGACTCATCATTTCTTCGAAGGTCGCGTTGGTGCGCTGAGGATGACGCGGCGGGGCGCGCTCGGCTGTAGCACGAGATCTCCGCCCTTGCGCTTCCGGTGCTTCTTTCTGGACGAGTCGGGGTGAGCATCCCGACTGGGGGACTCGGGCGCCTTGCCTTTGCCCCTGCCCTTGTCGTCTCTGGTAGCACTGCGGACGGCCTCTTCGCTAGTGGCGAAGTTGTTGGCGATATCGAAGAGCTCGCGCGTAGTTTGGGGCTTCTTGCGCGCTATCTTGTGGATGAGGTCGGTGCTTCGAACACCCTTGGAGAAGACGGTGATGATGTCACCCTCTCGGACCTCAGGTAGAGAATTCTTCTTCTTGGAGAAACGCTGGATGTACTCTCGGAGAGTCTCATTCGCCTCTTGGGTACAACTGTGGAGGTCCCACGCATTCCCGGGCCTGTTGTAAGTGCCCTGGAAGTTGTTCACGAAGAGGGTCTCGAGGTCACTTCAGGACTGGATGCAACCTAGAGGTAAGCTGGTGAGCCAGGCTCGTGCTGAGTCGACTAAAAACAGTGGCAGATAATGGATCGCGACGTAGTCGTTGCCACCATTGGTTCTGCACGCCGTGTGATAGTCAGCCAGCCAAATGTCTGGCCGAGTTTCGCCCGTGTATTTGTCGATGCCGGTGACTCGGAATCGCGACGGGAAGATGACGCTGCGGATGCGGGTGCCGAATGCTTTCGGGCCCACATACCCCATGCCGGAGGGGGTTGGCGAACGGCTACGGCTGGTGGTGTAGTGACCCCACCTACCACCCTCCTGGGTAGTAGGCCGGATCTTCGACATATTGCGGACAAAGTGCCGTTCTATCCACAACACGTCGTACAGAGTAGCACACAGAAGCATCGCAGCGGTCCATTTATTACAAACTTAATTTACAAATTCAGAGAATAGATGCAAATAACAAACATATTCCCAAAAGTACGGGGAATTTAAAACCGTTCCATTCGGCTCTAGCAAAGGCCTTATCCTATATCTCTCATCTCCCACTTCCTATGCTTCTACACTTCAGGGTCTTCACCACGGTAGTCGAAGTAGTGGTCGATGCCTTCACCTTCCGTCGCTGTTGTCGGTTCTTCGGAGCCTCCGTCTTCGACCTCGATGTAGACTACGTCTTGATCCGTCGTCGGCTCGTCGACTAAGCAAAGGAATTAGAATAGAGGGATGAGTACGGAAGGTACTCAACAAGTCCAGGAATAGCAAAGAGGTGTTTAATGCACTATCTACTGAGAACGGCAACGTTCTCCAAAAGCAATGCAGTCTGGCGAGGTAAGAGAGTCAATTTTAATTTAAGAGACTACGATCTCATGTCTTACAAGCTGCTAGGATTCCCGATGAATCCCTTTCTTGCCGGGTTCGCAGTTCCAACCGGGAACACGGAGTGACATGCCACGATTCTATACACTCTGCAGAGGTGCGCAACTGTACCCACAAATGATCATAACTATGTACCCGAGGTAGCTAATCCCAGATCACGTACCCATGATCACAGAGCTGTTTCGCCGCCCGCTCGGTTATACTCCGCGTCGTAGTCCGTATAGGACTACCGGTCCCCAATTCCTAATGTGAGCAGCCCGACGACCAAACCACATCAACTACTGTGGGCAGTCCTGCGACCAAACCACCTTCCCGGTAGCCGATCCCACTACCGAGGCCTTGCGTTCCCAGGGGAGTATAACCTAGGGCAAAGGTACTTTAGCTCTGCCCTGCCCATACAGGGTATGTGGTAAGCGCGGTCACTACGGCCCTTAAGCACATTCGATCGTTGGTTGCATTAACCTTATATGAAACAAACCCGTGTGATGAAATCCACCTTCCAATGTGCTACCCGCACCCTTTCCAGGATTTCATCACCCACCATGCCATCGCCCAAGAACCAGCGATCAAAGTAAAACAACAACAGTTGATTGAGCTTAGAAAGTAAGTTTTGTGCAGGTTGTAGACAAGAGGCGACTTCGGGCAAGGGTCCTCCAGGGAAGGACATCCGGGGCAGCGCAACTCCGGGACGCCGCCTCCGCCGCCTCCTCCGCCCGCGCGCCCTGCAGCGCCGGGGGTGGGAGGCAGCGGTTCTGGGCGAAAGCCCCCCGGGACCTCGCCGGCCGGTGGCTCGTCGGTGCCGGACTCGGGGGCCGCCGCCGGGCAGAAGAGGAAGGACCCGACGTCGCCCTCGGACCCGGGACGCCGCGTCCCGAAGGCCTCGTGGCGGTAAGCGAAAACTTCCTCGCGCTTTTGGCTAAGTATCTCGCTCGGGAGCTAACCCGAGTTTGGTGGTACTCGTTTTTCCAGGGAGAGCAAGAAGTCTCGGCCGTCGCCCGAGCTCTCCTCCTGCCCCGAAGGCTTCGTCCGCCCCTGAGCACGGCCGCGGGCCCGAGAGCCTCTGTGGCTCCGAGCGCGGCTGCGGCTCCGAGCGGTCCTCGGACCCCGAGCGAGCGGGAGGACCTGGCTCCGAGCGCGCCTCCCGCCCCGAGCGATGCCTCGGCCCCGAGCGGTCCCTCGCCCCCGACCGGGCCGGAGGACCTGACCCCGAGCTCGAGCCAGCCCACGAGCGCGGTGCCGGCCCCGAGGGCCGAAGCCGCCCCACAGGAAGAGCCCGCGCCGGAGGTGATGGAGGAGCCGGAGGCGACGGGGAGCGCCGCACCGGCGGCGGCAGGGGTGCCGGAGGCGACGGAGGGCGCCGACCCGACGGGGAAGGAGTCGTGTGCCGCCGCGACAGAAGAGCCGGCGGCGACACTTGAGCAGGAACCGGCCCCGACGAAGGGCGCCGCCCTGTCGGAAAAGGAGTCGTTTGCCGCCGCGAGGGAAGATCTGGCGGCGACGTTTGAGGAAGAAGCGGCCCCGACAAAGGGCGCCAAGGACAATCGGCCCGAGGAAGGGGCCGAGGCTTCAACCGTGGCCGAGCACGCCGGGCCCCAGAAGGAGAAGGAGCCCGAATTCTTCGATACCTTGGTCCTGCCCGGATGGAGGCCCGCCGCGCGCCCCGAGCTGACGCCTCGGGGGCTTCCTCCTAACGTGTTTGACGCCGCGCGCGCGGCCATCACCAAGGTCCAGGAGGATCTTACCTCCGCGGAGCAGTCATTGAGGGACCGGGAGAGGTCCGTGGAGGAGCGGGAGGAGTCGCTAGACGAGCGCGAAGCCGCGCTCGCGGAGGCGGCGAAGAACTTCTTGGCCCGCTCTCGCATCGCCAGGCGCGAGCACGAGCAGAACCTTGCCGACATCGAGCGCCAGCGGGAGTTCGTGGACGAGCTGAAGCTGGAGGCCATCTCGAGGAAAAAAGAGATTGACCGGCAGGAGCGGGAGCTCAATCGCCGGGCCTCGCTGCTCAGACCGCGCGAGCAGGCCTTGGAGGAGCGGGAGAAACGCGCCGCCGAGAAGGAGGCGCGGCTGCAGCAGCTCGCCGACGACGTCGCCCGCCGCGAGGAGCAGCAGCTTCTCCGGGCGGGAGAACTCGAAACGAAGGCGCAGCAGCTCAGCCAACGCGAGCACTCCCTTGAAGAGGCGACGGACAAGCTGGACGCAGAAGTCCAGTCGCGCGTCAACGCTGCTTGCGAGGAGCTCGCCAAGGAGGTGGAGAAGCTCCGCGCGGAGAGCGAAGGCTTCAAGCAGCGGCTCGAGGACTCATGGGTTTCGAGGCGCAACCTCCAAGACACGCTCCGAGAGACGGAGGAGGCGAGGGAGCGCGAGTCCTCGGAAGCGGCCGCGCAGCTGGCAGAAGTGGATAAGGAGAGGGTTCAGCTCCTCACCGAGCGGCGCGAGACGGTGAAGATGATGAAGGCCATCTTCTTTCGCGCAAGGGACGCCGCTGAGGTTGCCGGACTTGGCACCGCTTCCTTGCCAGGGTTTGATGTGGCTCCCGGGAACATCGCCCTGGGCTTCCAGAGCATCACCGAGCGCCTCGAGGGGCTTGGCGATGCCGTGCGCAGCCGACTCGAGGAGGAAGGTCGGGAGTTGGCGGTCGTGGTGGCGGAGCATACTTTGACATGCTACCGCAGCCGCAACCCCAACTTCTCCTTGGCACCCGCCTCGGAGGGGCTCGACGAGGTTGACGAGGCCGCCGAGGAGGAAGCCCGGAAGGCGGTCCGCGGGGTGGCCGTAGAGATCGCCCGGCGGTTTTCCCGCGAGAAAACGCCAGTGATGGCGGCACCGGCGACGGCGACGGCGGCCGCGACGGCACTGGCGAAGGCGACGGCGCCGGCGAGGAGTAGCCTCTCCTTTACCTTCCTTTTTTGCTGTTCTTAGCCCAGGGCTTTTAGCCCTTTTATAAGAACTTTTGCTTAAACTTTTGTTATGCAAAGAACTTTGGCCCAAAGGCTCTTTGTCCCTTGCTTTTTCCCTTCTTGTTATGCTTTAGCTTCTTTTCCTTGTTGCTTCGGGCGGAGCGTCTGGCTCTTGCTCGGAGAAGGACGGAGAAAAAAGGCCCTCGGGTCCCCCGAAGGCCCCAGCCCCCCGAGAGCTGGAGGCGCCGCGGCCGAAGCAAAGAAGGCCCGTCCTCGGGACGCCGAGTGTCCCCGAGCCGACCTCCTGATTTCATCGCTTGTCTGCAAAAATTGCCCAAGTCTTTGTGCTCGGGGCAATTATTAGTACCAGTATTGTTAATATATGCGTTATGTTAACCATTGCATATCTGTATACTTTTTCCTATACTTTGAAAACACTCGTTTTTGCTCGGCAATGCTTCCTTATGCCTCTGGGACGCTACTGGAAAAAACCGCCGGGCGCGTGCGAGAGTGCGTAGGGTACTTGGGCGGCTTATTTACCAGGCTGATGTCCAGGGTTAAGAAACCAGGCAGGACACCAGGGCTTTGAGCGGACGACCCGAAGCACTCCCCATGACTTTCGTCGCTGCCTTCAGGTAAATCCCATCGCGAACACAGAAAGAATTTGGGAAAAATTGGCGAGGAAAAACTAGTTGTTCGTGTAATGCTCGGGAGCTCTAAAAACATGGAGATGTGATTAGAAGCTTAGCTTAGGGATCGGGTCTCAAAGGTGACTTGGCACCTTGTGATTTAGTGTTGCTTCAACGGGCGGCACCCAAGGACTTCGTTATGGTGAACCTGTTTACTTCACAAACGATTATTTAACTTGCTTAGCGAAAGGGGCGTTTTCCACAGGTCCCCCGGGGGGGTGGGTTGCCTGTCAACGCGGCCCACGTGTTTTCGGATCTGCCGACCTGTCCCGAGCGCGAGGAGTGAAGCTATCCGAAATGACGTGAAGTTGGGTGGCGCTCGGGTTCGCTAACCAGCAGAGCACGGGTGGCCAGGGGCTTATTTGCCCTGACTTGGATGTGCTCGGGGTACAGCTAATCGCCCGAACGTCTTACGGCCCGACAACAGGTATTTGGATAAGCTCGACTGCTCGAGCTCGGACCGGTGGGACCTACTCGCAACGAGGGGGGCTCGGGGGCCCCGAGCCCGCGCGGAAAACCACTCTTTTGCTAACTAGAGAGGAAAATACTGATATTTGAAATAAGGAGATTGAACATTGCACAGGGGATTCATATGAAGGGAAACTGCATCTTTATATTGACAATAATGCTATTTAAATAGCTGGGAATACAAGGGAGCCCCCGAGCGCGGGCGCGAGCGCGTAGGATACTCGGGTGACCTTTGGCCGGACCGGTGCTCGGGGTCTAGGAACCAGACCGAGCGACCGGGGCTTTAGGTGACGAACCCGGAACTTCCCATGACTCGTAATTGGCACTCGGGGAGCCGACCCTAAAAGCAAAAACTTACCCGGGCCATTCACGGGGAAAAACTTGCGCAGGTGCTCGATGTTCCAGGCGTTGGTCAGCGGCATCCCGTCTTCAGCAGCGAGCCTCACCGAGCCTGGCCGGGTGACTCTGGTCACTCGGTATGGACCTTCCCACACGGGGGAGAGCTTGTTCTTGCCTTCCCGCGTCTGGACGCGGCGAAGCACCAGGTCTCCGACTTCAAGAGACCTCGGCTTGACGCGGCGCTCATGGTAGCGGCGAAGGCTTTGCTGGTATCTGGCAGCGCGGAGGGCGGCTCGCATCTATGTTCTTCAAGGAAGTTGACGTCTTCGACCCTGCGCTGATCTTGATCTTCCTCCGAGTACGCCGCCACCCGAGGGGAGCGAAAGGTGAGCTCGGAAGGAAGGACTGCTTCTGCCCCGTAAACGAGGAAGAAGGGGGTTTCGCCGGTCGCCCGACTGGGGGACGTCCGGATGGACCAAAGGACGGCGGGGAGCTCTTCTATCCAGCCGGCGCCGCACTTCTTGAGCCTGTCGAAGGATCTTGTCTTGAGCCCCCGAAGGACTTGAGCGTTAGCACGCTCGACCTGTCCATTGGCTCGGGGATGCGCGACAGAGGCGAAGCAAATTTCCGTCCCGAGGGCTTGGCAGTACTCGAGGAAAGCATCGCTCGTGAACTGCGTGCCGTTGTCGGTGATGATGCGGTTAGGCACCCCGAACCGGCTCATGATGCCTCGGATGAACTTGATCGCTGACTGCTTGTTGATCTTGACGACTGGCTCGGCTTCCGTCCACTTGGTGAATTTGTCGATTGCGACGTAGAGGTACTCGTAGCCCCCGACTGCTCGGGGGAACGGTCCCAAGATATCCAGCCCCCAGACCGCGAAAGGCCACGAGAGGGGGATGGTCTGGAGTGCCTGAGCGGGCTGATGTATCTGCTTGGCGTGGAATTGGCAGGCCTCGCAGCGTCGAACCAGCTCAAAGGCGTCCTCGAGAGCTGTCGGCCAGTAAAATCCTTGCCGAAAGGCTTTACCGACCACCGTGCGAGACGATGCATGGCTACCGCACTCGCCCTCGTGGATGTCCACGAGCACGTCGTGGCCTTCTTCCCGGGAGATGCATTTCATGAGAATGCCGTTGGTACCGCGCCGATAGAGGTCCCCATCCACGAGCGCGTACCTTTTTGATTGCCGCGCGATTCTTTCCGCAACGGCTTCGTCTTCGGGAAGGATGTTTTCTTTCAGGTATCCTCGGATCTCAGAGATCCAGGAGGTGTCCTGAGAACAGGTGGCAAGCACGAGGTGCTCGCCCGGTGGCGGCCTGACGGGAGGATCTCCCACTGAAGGCGCCACCTGGGTAGACTCGCCTTGGCGCGAGGTTCCCCCTTCGTCTTGGTCGGCGGCCTCGACGGACGGCCGAGAGAGCCTTTCTTCAAAGGTCCCAGCCGGAACCGGCTCCCGCGAGGAGGCCAGTCGCGATAGAATGTCGGCGGCGTCGTTGTAGCGGCGAGGGAATATGCTGGAGCTCCAGCCCATCGAAGCGCCGCTCCAACCTCCTGACTTCGCTCAGGTACGCTGCCATTTGAGGGTCCGAGCACTGGTATTCCTTCGACACCTGATTGACGACTAACTGGGAGTCGCCTTTGACGAGTAGCCGGCGGATCCCGAGGGATGCGGCTGCGCGCAACCCTGCAAGGAGGCCTTCGTACTCCGCCATGTTGTTGGTGGCGCGGAAGAGCAACTGCACGACGTACTGGAGCGTCTCACCCGTCGGAGAGGTGAGAACCACTCCAGCCCCCGCGCCCTTGAGCGTGAGGGAACCGTCGAAGTGCAGAGTCCAGTGCTCGGTTCCTCCTTGTCCCGGGTTGTTGGAGAGCTGCTCGCTTTCGTCTTCGGGCACCGGCGTCCACTCGGCGACGAAGTCGGCCAGAGCTCTGCTTTTGACCGCGTGGTTGCTGATGAAGCGCAGGTTGAACTCTCCAAGCTCGATGGCCCACTCGACGACTCGCCCAGTGGCTTCCCGGTTACGGAGGATGCGCTCGAGGGGGTAGGCCGTGACCACCCGGATCTCGTGCGCTTGGAAATAATGTCGAAGCTTTCTTGATGCGACGAGCACCGCGTAGAGTAGCTTCTGGGCTTGAGGGTAGCGCGTCTTGGCATCGCGCAACACTTCGCTGATGAAGTATACGGGATGCTGCTGGAGGCGCACCCGGGAAGGAGGTTCCCCGGGCCCAGCCCCCGAGTGGACGACCTCGCTCCCGAGCAAGGCGGGTTGCTCGGGCTCGCTCGGGGGGCGGGGCTCATGGTTTTCTCCGGGAAGATGGTTTCTCGGGGACTCGGCCCCGAGAACCCCGCTCGCTTCCCCGAGAGCTTTGCTCGGGAGTTCGCTCTCGGGGATTCCTGCTGACTGCTCGGGGTCACCGCTCGGGAGCGGGGGCCCGAGAGCCTTTGCCTGGTCGGGGGGTGGTGGGAGCTCGGACCCGAGCTCCCGCTCGACGACGAGGACAGCACTCACCACCCGGGGCGTCACCGAGAGGTAGAGGAGCAGAGGCTCCTCGGGTCTCGGCGCCACCAAGACCGGTGGTGAGGTGAGGTACTTCTTGAGGCCCTCGAGGGCCTGCTCGGCTTCTGGGGTCCACTCGAAGTGGCCCGACCTTTTGAGAAGCTTGAACAAGGGGAGGCCCCGCTCCCCGAGCTTGGAGATGAACCGTCCCAAGGCGGCCATGCAGCCCGTCAGGCGCTGCACGTCCTTGAGACGAGCCGGCGGGCGCATCTGATCGATGGCCCGGATCTTCTCGGGGTTGGCTTTCTATGCCTCGGCTTGAGACCAAGAAACCGAGAAGCTTGCCGGAAGGAACCCCGAAGACACACTTCTCGGGGTTCAGCTTCATGCGAGTACTGCGGAGACTGTTGAAGGTCTCGGCGAGGTCCTCGATGAGCGTCTCCTCGCGCCTTGACTTGACGACGAGGTCGTCGATGTAGGGCCTCAACATTGTGACCTAGCTGCGACTGCAAAGTTATACGCATGGCCCGCTGATAGGTCGGGCCAGCGTTTTTCAACCCAAAAGGCATGCGGACATAGCAAAAAGTCCCCGCAGGGGTTGTAAATGAAGTTTTCTCCTCATCCTTTACAGCCATACTAATCTGGTGATAACCAGAGTAGGCATCTAAAAAACAGAGAAGATCACACCCTGCGGTGGAATCTACTATCTGATCGATGCGAGGTAAAGGAAAAGGGTCTTTCGGACAAGCCTTATTGAGGTCGGTGTAGTCCACGCACATCCTCAGCTTGCCGTTGGCTTTGGGGACGATCACCGGATTGGCGAGCCACTCGGGGTGGAGGACTTCCCGGATGAAGCCGGCTGCGAGGAGCCTGCTGACTTCTTCCCGGACGAACTCCTGTCGTTCTGGTGCTTGTCGGCGCACCTTCTGCCGAATGGGCCGGGCGTCAGGACGCACGGCGAGGCGGTGCTCAGTCACTTCCCTAGGGACCCCAGGCATGTCGGACGGTTGCCATGCAAACACGTCAGCGTTTGCCCGGAGGAAAGTGATGAGCGCGCCTTCCTATTTGGCGGCCAGGCGGCCGCCGATCTTGACGGTCTTGGAGGCGTCTTCTCCAAGGACCACCTCCTTCACAGGGGACGGAGTCGTCGGCAGCGACTCTGGCCTTGGTCGGGGGCGGACCCGAGGATTCGGGGTGCTCGGGGACGTCGTCGAGAGCGGCGGCAACTTTGGAGAAGAGTTGCTCGGCGCAGGCGACGGAGCCCTGAAGGTCGGCCGGCACGGTGATGGTCCGTTGGGGCCCGGCATCTTGATCGTCAAGTAAGCATAATGGCAAGCCATCATGAACTTGGCGAGCGCCGGACGCCCCAAGATGCCGTTGTAGGGTAGCTCGAACTCGGAAACGTCGAAGACGATGTTCTCGGTTCGGTGGTTGCCCTTGGTGCCGAAGGTGACCATCAAGGACACCTGGCCCAAAGGCATGGTGAGGCCGGGGGAGACGCCGTAGAACGGCAGCGTCGCCTTTAGGTCCCCACGGGGTACCTGCATCTTGCCAAACACCTCGGGGGACAGGAGATTAAGCCCTGCGCCCCCGTCGATCAGCATGCGGGTTACCTTAATGTTGCAGATGGTGGGGGAGACCACGAGCGGGAAGCGGCCCACGCCGGAGATGTTCTCGGGGTGGTCCGAGCGGTCGAAAGTGATCGGGGACCCCGACCACTTGAGCGCTCGGGATGCGTCGGAGCTTGGGGTCGCCGAGCACACTTCACGCGCCAATAGCTTGAACTGGCGGCGCGAAGTGGGCGTGAAAGCGCCCCCGTTGATGCATGCCACCGCCTGCGGCTCTTGGAAGCCGAGGTCTTCTTCTTGCCCATCGGGGTTGTTGTCGCCCTCGGCGCGGCGCTCCTCCCGCTGCTTCTTGTTCCTCTCGGCGAGGAACTTGACCGTCCGGCACTCGGAGAGGTCGTGCCGGTCGGTCTCGTGTATGGGACACCACAGGCCCGAGCTCGGCTGGGGAGCTCGGGGTGGCTTTTTGCCGCCGTTTGACCCGCCGCGCGAGGGCTTACGAGGCTTGGCCTCCGCCGCGGCGACGGGCT
The DNA here is from genome assembly GCA_019208055.1 of Stipa capillata. NCBI lineage: Eukaryota > Viridiplantae > Streptophyta > Magnoliopsida > Poales > Poaceae > Stipa > Stipa capillata. The sequence goes on from JAGXJF010002262.1 coordinate 407,668, forward strand.
CGGACTTACGCTTCTTGCCCTTCTTGTCCCGCTTCCCAGCGGGGCGAGAGGGGCCGGCGCCGTCGACCGCTGATTGGTCGGGGCATGGGTCGTGCCAGGCACGGGCTTCCGCCGCCTTAGCGCACTTATCCGCGATAGCGAACAAGTCCGCGGTGGACTGGACTTCCCGAGTGCCCAGCTTCTCAAGCATCTTCTCGTCGCGGACTCCCTGTCGGAAGGCGACGATGACGGCTTGGTGGGATATCTTGGGGATGGTGTTGCGCACCTGGCTAAAACGCTGGATGAAGTGCCGCAACGTCTCCCCTTTTCGCTGCCGGAGAGCGTGGAGATCGCTCTCCGTGCCAGGACGCTCGAAGGTGCCCTGGAAGTTCGCCACGAACTGGTGGCATAGGTCCTCCCAGGAAGAAATGGAACCTGAGGGAAGGTTCATGAGCCAAGACCGGGCCGAGCCCTTCAGGGCCATCGGGAACCAGTTGGCCATGACCTTCTTGGCACCTCCAGCGGCCTCCACCGCGGTGGGATAAATCTGGAGGAACTCCTCGGGATGGAAGGACCCATCATACTTCTGCGGCAGCTCTGGCCGAAACTTGTTCGGCCAGGTTACGCGACGAAGTTCGGGAGTGAAGGCCTGGCAACCTGTCCCATAAAGGGGGGTGCCGGCCTCCACGCCTTGCTGGACGCGGGGGCGCGCCTGAGAGCGCGCGCGGCCGGCGGTAGGGCCGGAGGAGGATTGGCCCTCGTCCACCCTATCGCGCTTGCGCTGGCGCTCGATGATGGTGCGCGCGTCCTCGACTTCCTCTCGCCTGCCGAGACGGTGGCGAAGGTCTTGAACGTTCCCCCGGGCCGGAGAGGCGACCGAGGGTGGAGATCCGCCGCGCCGGCCACCGGCAGGTGCGCGCGGCGGTCGTGGTGGCACCGGCGGCGAAGCCGCTGAGGGGACGGCGCGGGCACCGCCACGCCCGGAGGAGGTGTGAAGGCTCCTGGCCGCCGCATCGTGCCGGGCGGTGTCGACCAGGTTAGCGAGGTCCTGGAGCCATGGGCCCACGGGGGACGTCGCTTGCACCGGGACGGGAGGATGCCGGAGGAGGTACTGCGCCGCCTGCAGCGCGCTCCCCTCCCCGAGATCCGAGAAGTCCAGCCGGCGACGAGGTGGTGGCGGCCGAGAAGGCCCGGCGGCGCCCCCCGAGGCCTGCGGCCGTCGCCGGAACTCGAAGGCAGCAGCAGCCGCCGACGTTCCCCCGGTCTCGTTGAGCTGATCTTCCAAACCGGGGGGATCCGCACCGGATGAGGACTCGGATCCATCCAAGCTCACCTCACCGGGGGGGCAGATCAGGATTCGCCATGGAGGTAGGCTCGAAAAAACCCTAGACGCCCCCTACCTGGCGCGCCAGCTGTCGGCGTGGAGACGCCTCTAGCGGTGGTCCGGTTGGACCCCCTTTGGGATTCGGCCGGGGGCGTAATAGGGTTTTTCTTATGAGCCGGTGGTGGATCGAGAAGGGTGGGAATTCGATACTAAAGACACGGAGATTTTTCCAGGTTCAGGCCACCCGGAGGTGTAATACCCTACGTCCTGTTCTTGGTGATGTGTTTGTATTGATTCGATCGAGACTATTCAGGTGTTCTTCCTTACAAGAGACTAGCTTTTCTCCTAGCATAAAATGTCTGGAGCTCAAAGGAGTCTAACTCCAAAAGCTTTTTCCCCAAAAATCCAACCCCTCGCATGGCCTTGGAACTCCCCTTATATAGCCGGGGGTTTACCACAGTGGCCAAGGGGTACTGCAGTCGATGTCGTGGGCGCCAAGAAGCCGCCCACTCCTACATTTAATGCGCAGTGCCGACTTTCATGCCGGACATCTCCCCGCCATGCTTCGGAACAGGGGCTCCGCCCGTTTTACGCCCGGTGGGTTCCTCGAGTGCTGACTTACCGGGCTCCTTCTGACAGAGTGGGTGAAACATCCGCTCCTGGGCCCCGGGTGTCAGCGACCGACCGCGCCGCGGGACGCGCGGGTGATTTGACCCAAAGGCGGGCCAAAAAGGGGCTGACAGCGACACGGGTACGCGGGGCGGCGCACCCGGTCGGTCAACAACCCTGTCAGACGGACCCATCCCCTGGCAGGGGTCATGGCAAAAAGGGCTTTGCCCTGCGCGGATGGGACCCAGCCTGACAGATATTATGCCCGCACAGGGCTTAGCATTTAAGGCCCGAATGACAGGCATTAAATGCCTCTGCCGGGGCTGAGGCTTGCGGGAGAAGCCAAACACTGCAGCGGTGCGCCCGGATGAGGGCCCCACAGGGGGACCCCACGACCCCCGAGCGCTCCGACCCCGAGCGGTCCGGCCCCGAGCGGCCCGATCCCGAGCGGCCCCTTCGGCTCCCGAGGGGCGCCAGCTGTCCCGGGTGGTCCCAGGGCGACCCCGAGCACTCGGGGGAGCACTCGCCGGAGGGTCGCTCGGGGCCCGTTATGGGGAGAACACCGGGGGGTCCGCTCGGGGACGCGACCGAGTGCTCCCCTGGGCCCCACGCTTTGCGGGACGCCGGGCGCTCGGGAAAGGATCCCCGAGCGCTTCCTCGATTTTTGAGCCAAGGACCGAAAGGAGCCCAAGGCCCTTTCTAGAGTGCTCGCCAGGACGCGGTGCTCGGGGAAAACCCCCGAGCACCTAGGTGGGACCACCGGGCCCACTTACTGCTGTGGTGGGGTCCTCGACGACCCGGCCGCCACGTGTCTCGCCCTACGGCCTCTGATTGGCCTCCGCCGGCGGTTCGGGGGACCCTGGGCCCCATTCCGCCGACAGACGCAATGCGACTAAGGGTGTGTTTGGTTAGAGGGATGGAGACAGATAGGATAGGGATATCCACTCTTTTAAGCATATCCTTCTGTTTGGTTAGAGGGATAGAGTGGATAGGGGCAACCAACAAAAAATATTCCACAAAGATCCTGAACAAGAAGACATGGCCAAAAATGGTCGGATGAGGATGCCGCCATTTTCTAATCATGATTATTAGGAAATAATTAGTGCTAATTATCAATTATTAGTGATACTTAACATGTTTTATTATTAATTAGTTTTTAATGGTAAGATTAGTACTTAGTATGTTGATTAATATATGATTAGTGGGTTGATTAGTAATAATTAATATATTTTATTATTAATTAGTAAGTATTATGGCTAGTTTAGCATTGATAAGTATTCAATGTATTCATTAGTGTACAATTAATCATTATTAATACAAACTAAGTAATATAGTTAAGTTAAATTAGTTCATCCAATCTAACTTTCATCCCACTCATCCAATCAAACAAAAAAATGACTTATCCCGTCCATAAAAAATCGAAAGGCCATAACCCACCCATCCTTACTCTCCAATTAATCGCATCCTAATTGATCTTGAGCCCATGGGGTCCTCCTGTGGCGGAGGGATGTTGAGGTTGGAGGCAGGCTCACGTCCGGATAGGTCGAGCTCAAGACTCAAGAGGCGTCGAGATCACAACGCCTGTGAGGGGCCTCCTGTTGTTTGTCTCCAAGTAATGTAGTCATGGATGGTATTAAGGCAGTGGAATGGGAGCCATTTGATTGAACGGACAGTAGATTGTCTATGCTACAGCACTTATACAGTAGTACCTTTACATTAGAGGAGTTGTTCCCCTGCGATCTGAATGTTATGTGTGGACATTGTACTCTCTATCGGTTTCATTGAGTGAGAAGAAAAAACAAAATTACCATTTCTTAGTTGATCGAGTTGCAAATTATCAACTCTAGAGTTATAACTTTATATCTAGAAATATAAAACTGTTTAGTTGCACAGCTCTAAATATAAAGTTACATATAATTTATAAAATATGTAACTATCCAATTAGTCGTTAGATAAATAATGAACGTCTAAAATCGTCGATTTAGAAATAACGATTTCTCGATCAATTTAGAAATAGACGCTTCTGGAAGAAAAGAAAATAGAAATATATTTTTAATAGGTGTAACATCCCAGTTTTGCTAGTTAGGATTAGTGTTGATTTATTTGAGCAAGAATTAAAAATTGCCCTTGATTGCACCATCTCATGCATGCATGTATAATTGCAATCAAAGTAAAAGTCTCAAGGGCAAAGTCAATAAATAATTAAATTCTATAACTAGATAAAATGATGTATTGGCATCCAATATTTTTATGAAACTATAAACAGACCAAAGATCACATAAAAATATTGTCACAAACATTTAGCTAAGGTCTATATGTGGCTTAACTCAAGTAACCATTAGTAGTAGTTAATATTTCACTAAGCGTGAACTCAATCAAGGGTTTAGCAAGTTAATAAAGAAATGGAATTTTTGGCAAGTAATAATTCATCTTCCTGTGTCTCATTGACGATGACATAGCACCCGGGTATAGTCAAGGAGGACAAAGCCGGCCCTCTGGATATAGAGTGGGTCAGGCCGACTACTCGAAGTCCGACTTCTACACGGGGGGCGCATCATCAACTTGGAGTACAAGACAGCAACATGTACCTACCCGGTAATCCCGGGTTCTATTTGTAACCAATTAGGAGATCAATCTGTAAACTGATCCGGACTCTTGTAACCCTGCCCCCGCCGGCTATATAAGGCAAGGCAGGGATCCCCCGATCGGTAAGCAAGCTGCATAAGCTCTCGTATTCTTAGAAACCTTCATACACACATAGCCCTAGCAACCGAGAGATCTATTCTCGAGGTCTTGCGGCACTCGGGATACAAGCAATATCATCCACCAAACACAGGACGTAGGGTATTACCTCTTCTCGAGGGCCTAAACCTGTCTAAACTTTGTGTCTGTTTAAAATTATAAAACCAAAAATTTGGTTAACCGAAATTTCGGTTTCGGTTATCGGTTTAAACTGAAATTTTCAAAACATTCAGACATTTGAGAAATGCACATGAATTCAGCAAAAAAAAATCAGAAATGCACAAATATTTTAGTGTCAAATGATGCCAACTAATAGAACCCATCAATCCATCACAGGTCAATCCACAAATAATCTCCATATATATGTTAGACTGCTAGGAAGTATGAACAGCAGAAATTGAGAACTAGGAATCAACAAATTAATCCCCATATGAATCAAGACTGTAATCAACGAATCAAAACAGCAGAAATTGAGAGCCAGGACGCACTGTGGTCTTCGGCTCACCGATGGACGATGGTCGGGTCTAGGTAAACCTCGCCGTTCCTGCTGCTGCCGTTGCCACCAACCACACTGTGGTCATCGCCGCCACGCCGTGCTCAGCCGCTGCTGCATGCCGCAACCCGCGCACTTGCCGCTGCCACTTGCCACACGCCTCCCGCAGCCTGCGTGCCTGCCACCGCCGCTTGCCGCCGCCCGCAGGGCTACCCTTGCCTCCTCGCCTCGGATACTAGGGTCTAGGGGCTTGGGAGGTGTGGGCATGTGGCCAGGTGGGCGTTGGCTGGAGCCCGGAGGTGTCGCCACTCGGCGACTTGCTAGGAGGGATGGAGGCGGCGGTTAGGGGATTAGGGCACCAGGAACGGGCATGTCTAGATGGAGCAGTGGCCGGTTGGGGCTTGGGGCTAATGAGCCTTGCCCTTGTGGCTTGCGGCCTGATGGGCGATGGCCTGAATGAACCAGTTAATCGGTTTTTTCGTTAACCGAGTGGTAAAACCGAATAAACCGATTTAAATTTGGTTTTCAGAATTTGCTAACCGAAATTCAAATAAATTCGGTTTTTTTTGTTTCGGTTTAGGTTTCAGGTTCGGTTTCTCGGTTTTTATGCCCGGGCTGACATAAAGCAGCCAAGAATTTCTTTTATCTTGATCTTTATCTTCACTTCAGTACTACCATTACAATACGAATGAACAGCAGCTGCTAGCAAAGCTTAGGGCCAAAGCAAAGTCCTTGCCACCTCCTAGTTGTATATGTGAGTCACCACAGCAAGTAAACAAAAATATGACACCAGCTGCTTGCTGTAGATCAAACTGAAGGCAAACAATTCTTTTCCTTGTACTCCAAACAGAGTAGCAGCGATAGCAAATCAACCTTGCACTCTCTCCAATCGTTGCATCATCTAAGGCCAGCTGCTACTCCTAGCTATTTAAGCCAAGCTAGACTGCACCATGAAGCCGTAAGGAGAAGGAAATCAGGAGAGAGGCCATGAGAGCAAGCACTATGGTGCATATACACACTCATTAGAAGAACACCAAGGAAAATAACGAGGAGGCCACCACTAGGAAGAGCAAACCAGGAGCAACTTGACCACCATTGGAGCAAGAAGGCAAAGTTCCAACCCCAGGGAGAATAAGCAAATCAAGAAGCTCACCATAGCCTTGAGCTCTATCAAGGTATAAAAATACCTTGCTAACCACTTATCTTTTTGCTGCGCCTATTCCATCCGTCCAAATATTCTCTAATTTTTACCACAGTCTCTTTGATGCTCTAGGAGTCCGTCATAAAACTTTCAGCTTTTTTCTAGGTGATTTAACCCCATGTTCAAATTTTGAAATTTCTAAAAGACCTAGAAATCAATACTGAAAATCATGCTTTTTGGGCATCCTAAAATGTCAAAAGTTCATAAAAATTCATATCTAGGACTTATATGCTATCCCTTGCCTGCCTGAAGTTTCCCTATATTTTTGGGGCAATTCTATCATGCACTTGTAGTTCAAACTTACAAGTGGGCCAAATTTGAATTCAATTTTTGTTTCAAAATCCTCTGAACAAAGTGACCTTGAAATTATTTTTAGATGATCCTAAACGATCACAGGAGTCTTCTGTAAAATTTAGACAAAATAAAAATGTCATTTGAATCAATTTTAAAAATTAAAACCAATATTCAGTCTTGAGAACCGAAAAGAATTAGAAAAGAAAACGAAAATTATGATGGTCGGCCCTACCTGTCATAGGCTCGGTCAAACTCTGACCAAGCTGACCAGGGGGCCCACATGTCAGTGGCTGTGGTTACTTTGAATTAGGTAATAAAAATATTTCTGACTTAATATTTTTTTATTACTTAGGAAAATGCTGAAAAGGATTTTAAAATGAGTAAATCTTAGAAAAACCATAGTAAATCTATTTTTAATCAAAAATACAAATGATTTATCAAAATATTCAGAAAAATAATATTTATCTAATCATGTCATTTCCATACATGTTTTCATAGTAGAAAAAATATAAATGGTTAAAAACTTAAATTATGGTTTTTCGATTACCCGGAGTTCTTCGAATCACGAATTCTCAAGCGTCCGGACTCCGATTAAATTAATTCCACTGCATTAGTATTTATTTTGAATCATTTATGCCATGACATGCATTTCATACCATGCTGATGTTCATCATTTTGATATATATCATTGCACCTTCTTCCGATGTTTTCGTTCTTCCCGATAGAGCCGGAAGATCCCGAAGCGTATAATCCTGAGCGGGAACAAGACTTAATAGCCGAACCGCAAGGGAAGTAACCCTTTGAACATTTTGCGATCATCCTACTATTTGTAAATTATTGATTGTTTCCAAAACCTTATCGCATGCGTTCAATTTATACTTTATGTTAAAGGCTAGCTTTATTCCTTGCATAACTTACTTTGTCACTCCATCAATCCCACCACGCCCCAACCTAATTAGAGTAAGTATAGTTGTTGCTTCTAAGTTACTTATAAAGTTACTGATGCTTAGACATGCTTAGTCATGTAGAAATTGTAATTTCTTGGATGGCAGACAAAACACAACACTCTAAATGGGTTAAGTGGTAGGTGGGTGTTCACCGAAAAGTAACTAATGAACTTAATTAATAATGATCGGGCTTAGACGAGAGGCCATGGCTGGGAGCATGGTGGGTTGTCTCGTTTTTCCCGCAAGGACTGCTTCCCGGTGTCTGTTTGAACCAAGATTTGCGTAATTCTACACGGGTGGTGTAATGGGCCACCCATGATTGAATAATTTGTCTAGACTTGAGTTATGGGCTGCATAGTTTGCCGCTTCCATTTGCTGGGTGAGTGAAAAATGATGTGATGTGGTGCCTCAATATAGGTGTAAGGGTTACATACGGTCCGGGACCAGGGATGTATCACTTGCTACAACTTTTGGGACCGTGTCGGGGTACCGGGCAGACTGGTGTACACGGTCCATTAGGGCGGCTCATACTTAAATCGAAAACATTGTAAAGGTCGTGTTCAATCACACTCTGCTAACACACCTCGTGAAGTGTGTCTTCGGCCTAGCATTCAGAGTCGATTGATACGTGTAGGTAAAGATGTACATCCCTGCAGGGTTTGAACTATTCAAATAGCCGTATCCGTGGTTATGGACAGTTTGGTAAGAATCCACATCGAATTAAACAACTATAAAATTACCTTAAAATATGCCAACTCTAAGGCCGAGAAGTTAGTGATTGCTTCCTCCCTAGTAGTTGAGGAAGAATCCAGGGTTTAAGTGTTCGGTGGTCTGCAATAAATTTTTGTATGAAGATTCGATTCATCTCCTTTAAAAGTAATCTAGTAGTCGAATTTCATCCTACTTAAAGAATATTATCAAAAGAATAATCAGCTTTTCACAAAATAGTCCACAATTACCCCCTTATTGAAACATGTTACATCTATTACTAAATTCACTTGTAAGTCTTGCGGAGTACAATTTTTGTACTCATCTTGCAGTTATTGATAATTTTGTGCAGAGAAAATCATTCCCTCAACGGATGGTTTTTATGTAGAGATCGACACCCACAATGACTAGTCGCTGGGAATCCCAGGCAGTGGTCTTGCCCAGGGTTCGGCAGCTTGGTTTGTTTTACTGCCATCTTTTAGCCTTACCTTTTCAGCTTCTTAGTCATATTTAATCTTTCGCTATGTAATAAATTCTTTGTGTGAATTATGTTGTTAAGTTTTAAAGAACAACTAGTATTATTGCAGTTTCAGTCATAGAGTTGCTGTTGTGATACTTGTTTGTTCTCACCTGCCTCTTGTGCCTTACGTGTATGTTATTGAAGCACACGGTGCGGGTAGGGTTTCAGAGTCTATATCATAGAATTGTTAGGTTTAATCACCCCTGTGAAGTGACTCTTCCACTGGGAGTTTGGGAACTATATCATCCTAATCTAGCCGAGCATTAAGTTGCCGGAACAAGTTCGGGGTTGACGTTTCGGGTTATTTGAAGCCATATCACCCCACTCTTCTTGGAATTGATACTCAAGGGTTGAAGTCAGGGTTGACGTTTCGATTTAGCGGGTGATTTCACTTAAGATTCGCTGTTATGAATTTTGGGTCCCGACAATAGGATAGTGAGCCTAGTAGCAAAACAGAGAGAATTGAGAAACAAGATAGTACAAAATAGAACTAATGAAGAGCTATAAAAGTACTGTCATTACATTGTGCATGTATTTTTTTTTGGTGCACTGCAGATCTCCTGGTGTTGACCTCAACTCTAGCCCGTGAATTTATGCAAATCTCAACCATTGATTCCTTTTAATGGATCAGATCAAGCCACGTCTCATCTTCATATCCCCAAACGGCCAAACCCCGCATTCGAGGCCATGCATGCCTTTCTGTGAACGCCTGTACGGGGATCCTGACGGTGCAGAACGCGATTCAGTAAGAACAGAGGACGCATATCGGCCCCGGCCGGCAATGGCTCGAGGACCGGCGAGCGAGTCGTCGTAGTAGCCGCGGCAGGTTTTCCTCGCGCTTGGCAACGCGGTGGACGGCTAGCTGCGCCTACCGGTCGAGGACGCCACGCGGCGGAGCTGAGCGGGATGTCCTACTGGGGACGCCGGACGAACGAGCAGCGCGCGGAAGCTATCGCGCGGTACGTCTGTTAATTAGGGCGACAATAACGTATAACATAACAGAACGTACGCGTGATCCGCGGAACGCGAAGATTTCGCGTGCGTCTCTAGTCTCTACCCCTACTTGGAAACGTTGCGCCAGCAGTCACTTCTCTTTGTTTTCCTTCCCGTTGTTGAGCCCTGGGCAAGTAATAACGCGGATCGTTACGTCATGAGGCACAAGGTGCACAACCCCTCTCGAGGCGCTATCTGCTGGAGTGCAAATGGCGCCTGCTCACGGTGATCAGGTATCTCCTCCCGCGCCACCGAAGCCTCATGTTCGAGGTCCACGCGTTGGAGAGCAACGGCGACGGGACGACGACGGCGACTGACTGGTGGGTGCCCCTCAAGCGCTTCGACGGGTACGCGCACTTCGTCGGCGCTCCAGGCCTTCCCCGCCACGGCGGCGCACGACATGATCAGAGAGAACCAGGTCTGCTTCGTCGACAACGAGCTAATCATCAGCGACGAGGTAACCTCATGCGCGACCGGTAGTCCGTCGTTAATGGTGATCGCGAAGGCCAGCGCCGCCTCCGCACGGTCGAGGCCTACCGCGTGCCGGCATCTACCAGCCCGACGAGTGTCGGCGAGCACGGGACGGTGGCGGTCCGCGAGGGTGCAACGCTTCTCGAGGTACAACCCCTTGATCTCCGTTCCTGCCGGCGACTTGGAGGGCGACCATGAGGGGGAGGACCGTGACTGAATTCTGTGGTGATCTGAGGCCGATCAGCGTGATCGATGGGCGGAGCCCACTCCTGAATAGTAATGACAAAATGATGGTTTTATGTGTTCTAGAAAACCTTGAGGGAGTAAACGGTAAACCAATTCCTACGAGAAAAGGGATGATCTTATTACATATTCGAGAGCCAATCCGACCTTCATCGACACACCTGACACTGCAACTATCTGCAGCACTTTGTTGGCCAAGCTAGCCGTGCAAACTGCTAAGCCCTTCCCAAGTGCCAATAATAATCAATTAGTAGGGTCATGCCCGCACTGCAGGAAATGTTTAGATAATATTTTATATATTTTTAAAAACTATAAGTAGCTCAATATTTAGTCATAATAAAATAATATTTATTGCAATTTATGCATCCGTCCGGAAAATAAGGTACACACGTTTTTCAAGATTTATCTTTGACCAACAATTAGTCCAACATTATATGTGTTATTGATTCAAACTTGATATTGTTGGACTCTTATTTAAAAGCACTTTCTGACAGTATCGATTTTGTTTCACATAATCTACGTATTGTTGGACTAATTATCGGTCAAAGATAAATCTTGAAAAACACGTCACCTTATATTTCCGGTGGGGGAAGTAATACTTCTGTTCTTTAAAACTATATTTACTATATATATTGTAGTGCAATTATTTGTTTGACTTAAAAGCAGTTGATATCATGCAATACTTGATTCCATACAGCCCAGGAGTGCATGTACTTTCCTACATAACAGATGTTTTGTTAGATATTTCAGGTCAAAGGGAGGGAGTTGAGTGTGAATGGCATACTTTGGAAACTAAACAGTCTAGAAATACTTTTATAATTTCATTAGTGTTGTTAATAAAAGGAATCACCATTCAATGTATTGTTGTGGTGGCGGTTTTGCTTTCAATTGTTGGGCTTTTGCTTTCTTCACGAATCGGGCCTAAATAGGTTAGAATTTTGATATTTGCGCCTTCCTGAGGATGAACATGCATCTTTTTTATGTAGAACCAAAACATAATGTGCTCATCTGGAGTTTGTAGCAGTCTGTAGCTTTCAAAATCACGTAACATTTATTTTTTTGAGATAGCTCCAGATCCAAATTAGCGCTGTCATTATAAATTAGATTGGTTCAACTGGGCCGTGGCGGTAGGATGATAACCTCGAAAGGCACACGAACACGACTGCCGCGCTCTGCGGCGTTCAGCCTCCCACGCAAACACAATAACCCACTCGCTGCCGCTAACTGGTCCAACCTACTGCCTGAGATCCTCGAGGGCATTGCCAGGCGCGATGATGACAATGACATACCACACAATGTTCGCCATCATCTGCAGGTCATGTCGCGGGGTGTCGAGCGCAAGTGACCCTCAGCTCAACCGCTGCTCCAATGGCCCATACTCCCTCCGTCCAATAATGTAAGGCACGCACGCGTCCCAAGATTTATAATTAGATCTATAATATTTTGGTTATGTGACACAAAAATGGTATCATTAGATTCGTTTTCAAAAGTACTTTCCAATAATACCACTTTTGTGTTATATAACTAAAATATTATAGACCTAATTGTAAATCTTGGGATCCGTGCGTGCCTTACATTGTTGGACGGAGGGAGTATTTAACAACAGCAACAACGAGCCCGAAAGTATGTCCAATATAAATGTTTGAAGAGATGTTTAGTAGAATAAAGCCATTTTTTCTTGCAACATAGACTAAAAGATGGTAAGGGTTATCGGCAGACGGACACGAAAGACAAGCAAGTAGGAGTAAGATCGACATCCTTTTCGAGTCGCTGTGCAATTCTTTCCTCGGTATATTCTAAATTCGTGGCATTATTAATTGTTGGAACTGATTTTCGGTCATGTTAATTGTGAAATGCTGCTGACTGCTTCCGTGAACTGTACGATATCATTAGGTTTGTCCAATGCAATTCGTGACTTTTTTCATTCATACAGGAGGGACAATCTCTCTATCTCATAAGAAAAAATTCATCATAACAAGCAGTCCACCCTCATTTTTTCATCCAAACAAAAAGTTGGCTCACCTCATTTAATTCTCATCCTTCCAAGCAAATGAGAAATTGGTTTATCCCACTCGGAAAAACAAATAAAAAAATTAGTTCACTTCATCCATGAAAATTTAGATGACTCTTAACTCATCTATCTTCGTTTTTCAACCAAACAGATCCTTTCGCGGGCTTTTTAGGTCATGCTGTATGTCTTATATTCTCTAGGTTTTTACCTTGGACCGATTTCTATCCTAGTATCCTTTCCTTCTCTCTTCTCCCTCCCTAACTCTCCTTCCCTCCACCGGCTTTGATGACCGGAGTAAAGGGAGAGGGGCTCGGCAGCCTCCGTATATTACGTTGATTTGCCGGGGCATCTGGCTTCGTGCCATCTAGCCTCGCACCATCTTTCCGGCTGTTGTCTCTGCTTGTGGTGCTCCTCTGTTGCCGCGCTCGCCGCTGTCTTCTCCGATAGTTGTTCCACGGCTCTGGCTCTCCTCCAAGCAGGTCCAAGCATCAATAATCCGGATCCGGATCTCCTTCCCGCAGATGAACTTCTCCTCCCCACTCTGCCTAGACCACGGCGGTGGCGTCCACGCTCGGAGTTGAAGAGCGTAGAGCATCGGACATACTGTTCTACGAGGGGAAGCTGCACGCTCTCCCCTCGTACGATCAACTACTCCTCTTCGACGACGGCGGAGTGGACCTCTTTGCACCGTGAGCCGTGAAGGCAGCACGAGCAGGAGCTGCCGCCGCCGGTCAAGATCGACAGGAGCAAGGTATAGACTCACACGATGCGCTATCTGGTGGAGTGCAAAGGGGCGTCTGCTCGCGGCCATCAGGAACCTCCTCTCGCGCCACAGGAGCCTCATGTCCGAGGTCCACGCGTTGGAGAGCAGCGGCGGGAAGGTGACCGACTAGCGGATGCCCGTCAAGCGATTCGACTGGTACGCGCTCTTCGTCGGCAAAGCTTGCTCGAGAGCCTTCCCCGCCGCGGCACATGATCAAAGAGAACCAGGTCTGCTTCCTCGACGACAAGCTAAACAGCGCCACCTCCGCACGGTCGAAGCCTGCCCAATGAGTCGCCGGTGATCACGGGACGATGGCGGTGCGCGAGGGTGCAATGGTTCCCAAGGTACAACCCCTTGAGCTCCGTTTCTTCCGGCGACGTGGAGGGAGACCATGAAGTGGAGGACCATGACTTGAATTTGCGGTGGAGAAGAATGTTTCTGATGGGTGGGAGGGAGTGAGTTCATGATTCGATCCTGTCCCTTCATTTAGAGCAAACGGCCCATGTTGGCAGGTAATCTGGTGGCACCCATATGGCCCGTAGCACTAGGACTCTTCTTATCGCTTCTATTGTGGCCCATGTATTGAGATGACTTCATATATACCGAGTAAAATGAACTGACAATTACACATTTGACATCTCTGATCCAAGTTTCAGAGCTTTATTACCATTTTACGTCGAATTTTGCAGCATTTTAAAAGAAACTTGGCATTTGACATGGGGAAACCATAGGAGCCCCCTACTACTGGGAGAAGCCAGAAACCTGGCACTAAATTGGAGTACAGGTATCAAGTTAGGATGTGGTGGATCTGAACATGCTGATCTTCCTTTCAAGCTCATCCTTCTTAGCCCCAACCACGCGGCTCACCTCCTGCCCGCCCTTCACTAGTACAAAGGTCGGCATCGCCTCTACGCGAAATGTCTTTGCAACCTCCTGCAAAATTCCAATACATCAACATTAATAAAAATTCTGCACTTCCGTTTCAGAAGAACAGGAAACATTCCACTCTGCATAAAATGCCACGACAGGCTCGTAAGTGAAATTTTTGAAGATCACTATATTAAGAAACATTCGACACTGCAATGCATAAACTGCCACGATAGGCTAGAATGAATTTTTAAGTCTCCTTTTCTATATGGACCAATTTTCATAATTCACCCTTGGTCGCGGGCATGGAGCTAGGTATTACATTCATGATTCATGCAGTTTTAAAATTAAAAATAGAATTGCTGCCTTATATTTCAGTACTTTTTGTGATAAACTTTTTTCATGCAAACTTAGGAACCAAAAGAGTAAATAGTTCACTACTTCACTATATCATTGTATGTCCATACAAGGACAGGCATGTAACCTTGATTTCAACCACTGGTTGTCTGTACAACCCAAAGTATCAAAATGTACTCAATAATCCATCCCAGTGGAGTGGAATCAAGCACATTTTTGTTGGTTACAAATATAATGAAATCATCCTATCGTTTTGCGGCTGAGCTCAAGTGACTCAGTGTTCTAAAACGCGCTAGGCGAGCGGCGGGGCGGCGCCTAGTGCCTAGTCCCACTAGTCAGGCTAGCAGACACCTAGGCTGGCTAAATCATGAGTATGCATGCTAGTTCTATAATCATCTCAAACTTGGCTAAATCTTCCCTGCTACTTTAACTAGAGCAGAAACCTATGTGCAATGTGTGTTTTGAACAAACAAGAGCAAGCCTCTATGAGCACTTCACTTCTTGATTTGATCCTTCTGGGGTGAACTCATAAATTGGCATCAAGTGGAATTGCAGAAACTAAAGGCAAATTCATTCCAAAATCCAAATTACATATATAAATTTGATCTACACAGTGAGAAACAAAAAAGGGAAAATCTGCTGTGAATAATAGTTGTGCTGTGAATAGTATCAGCTACTATTCACAACCGAATTTATCTTTTTTGTTTCTCATGTGCGGATCGAATTTTGATTTGAAATTTGTGTCATAATAGATGCATGTTGTGTCAATGTTGATGATGAAATTCTTTGTGACCTTTTGGATCTCGAGATCATTAGATTGCATGTAAGCACCTAAAGGGTAGATTGCATACTAGTTGCTCCTGCAAGAATGCCATCATAGTGAGCTCCACAGCTGTTTCAGTCCTTAATACTACCAAGTATCAAACATCTCGCTCAAGACAAGGATGCATCCCAGTCTATTGGAATTGACCACCACTGACGATTCCTCCTAAATATACAGTGGAACAGGTAACTTGAAGTATTTGGTTCCGTTTATCTGTATGAACTTCAAAAACCCTCCAGTTTCGTTAATGAAATTGGGTGCTCACGCCCTTTTATCCCAAAAAACACAGTGGAACAGGAAACATTTGGATGATGAGTTGCGCGCAACTTGGATCGAATTCGTTCAACCGAAGGCGTAGGGTAACTGCTACGTCAAGATCAAGCTGAATCAGAGCTTTCCCCTTCCAAATTTCACCAGATTATACGCACCAATCAGGTGTTCTTAGCTGAATTGGGCGAGCTGGTAAGTGTTGTCGACAGACGAACGCGGAAGACAAGCAAGCAGGAGTAAGATCGATACAGCAGTAGGTCGCAAAAGAGAAGGTGCCGTACCGAGAGCTCGTCGACGTCGATCTTGACGAACACCACGTCGGTGAAGCGGGAGGCCATCTCCTTGAAGCACGGCTCCATGAAGCGGCACGGCCCGCACCACGCCGCCGAGAAGTCGATCACCACCTGCGGCAGAGCAGAGCAAGACAAGACACCAGCGATGGATTTTTGTTTGCTCAGATCCGGGGCACGAAAGGCTTGTGTGGATGGTTACTGATAAGCAGAAGAGATGAACATCAGGAGGAGAGGTAGGTGGTGGTCTCTGACCAGCTGGGAGGGGTCGCGGGCTTCCCACTCCTTGTCCCAGGAGGCCTTGGAGTGGATGGCGACCACGAGGGAGTCGCCGTCGTCGGCGGCGGCGGGAGCCCAGAGCGACGACATGAAGGAGCCCATGTTTGCTTGCTCCGCTTGCTGGCTTGGCTGGCGGAGTGGTTAATTGCTCGCTCGGCCGGGCTCGTGACTTGGTGAGCTGTTGTGGTGTGTGTGAGAGGTGGGACAAAAGAGGGGGAATCTAATTACATGTTGTGACTCGTGCCGTATCATGCCTCCCAGATTTTTTCTTATTTGGCCTCTCTCATCTTCGAATACTGGACCACTTCATCGTTGTCTTCTATTGGAGTAATAATATGGTTTTGCATGTCTGTCGTCCATATCATTGGATCCTGCATGTGTGATATCCACTCTTCAACTCAGTCTCTTCTTGACTATTAGTTAGAATCAACTTAACACTATTTTTTTCCGTCTCGCTTAGTTTAAGGGAGTGATGCGGCTTAAGTGACGTAAACAAAAGTTCAATGGGGCGAAGTGATAAGGCGAGGACATAAGTCCAGAGAGGTAAAATAGACTTTGATACTGTGTTTAAAGAGAGGATATGACATAACGTACGGCAAGTGTCTATATAGACGTCAACGCAAGCATCTCATGCATGCGCGTAGATGTTTGTATTATCCACAGTGTTAGTTAGAGATGGTCACATGCAAGTACCGGTATCTACTTAGCATCGATGCTTACAAAATACTCTCTCCGTCTACAAATATAAGGCATGTATAAAATTTAAGGTCTAACTTTGATTAACAATTAAGCCAATAATATTAAATTATATAATACAAAAATGATACCATTTGAAAATACGTTTGAATATGAATACAATGGTATCACTACTATGTCATATAAGTCAATAGTATTAGTATAATCGTTGGTCAAAGTTAGACCTTAAATTCCGTGCACGTCTTATATTTGTGAACAGAAGGAGTAGAAAAAACTTATTCTTGTTAAAACCTCTCACTCTTAGAGCACCTGCATATGCTGATATGCATTGGAGGTACCATCAGTGTTTAACCATGGAGAGAACTTGGTAGTGCCAATTACCAAGTCTAGGGGTTCTGTGCTGACGTGTGATCGCGCGTCTGTCGGGGTGGGTTGGTTATGTGCTGCCAACGAAACAAATGCCAATCGCTGTAGTCAGTGTCTCTTAGAAGAAGAAAACATGAAGTGCATCGCTGCAAATGTAATACTTTGCTCAATATTTGTGAAGCTTTATCAAGCACGCACAACACGCCCGAAAGTTCTCGACAAAAGCTCTGGGACGACAGGTGACAGAGACATTTTCTGGCTGCGTCATGCAGTAATGTGAGTGCGGTTCTGTAAGGTTTCCCCGTTGCTCATCCATTAACCCAAAAGCGTATATGATGCTGATGCGGATATGTTTGTAGCATAATTCCTTGCGGCGAAAGGAGGTTCCATTTAAGAGTACACCAAGAACGTGCACTTTACACATTCACTGGCAGAACGCAGACACGTGTTTATCTTTTCACTGAGGGCGCGTTTGGATAACGGGAAATGAGGGATGGGAAAGGGAAATGCTATACCGATCCACAGAAATCCAACGTTTGGGAACCTGGATTGGGAAAAGAGGGGGGAACGGAATGGGAAAAGAGGGGCTTATTTCCCAGCGATTTCATCCCGACGGAGGGGGGTGGGATAAGGCTGGAAATGCGCCTCGTCCTCTCGCGACCTCCAAACGCGCCTCATCGCCGGCACCTCCTTCGCCTCGCCTCCTCCCCCCACCTCCTCCCCCGACCCCGCCTCCCCGCTCGACGCCTTCGCCTCTGATCACGTCCTCCATCCCCATTCTCTCACACGCCCAGGTCGCCGCCGCCGGCCGCGTTCGTCTCCAACAACGAGAGCCCGTCCCGCTCCTGCTCGGAGGAGTCCAGCAGCGGCGAGTCCGTCGGCGACCAAGATCCGAGCCTCGTGCCGTCCCGTCCGCTCCGGCTCCGAGGAGACGACCAGCGGCGAGCCGGTCGGTTGGCACGCCCACCCCCCGGGCCCGACCCGTGGGCCCTTGCCGCCGGCCGGCGACCAGCGAGATCCGAGCCGCGCTGTACACGTCCGGCTCCGGCTCGGAAGAGACCTGCAGCGGCGAGTTCGTCGGCGGCAGCCCCATTCCACCGGGGCCGAACATCAGCAGGTACCGCTCCATGGCTTTTTCCTTCTTCTCCTCACCTCTCCTCTTCCTCGAGTGTCTGGACCTCGGGCTCGCCGTCTCTCCGCCGCCTGCCCTTGCTCCATTTCTGTCGTCAGCAGAGAAGTATTTCCTTTCCCTTTTTAGCGACTGACCAGAGGTAGGAGATGGTTGCTGACCATTGAGCGATTGATTTCCTCATTATATTGATGGTTGATTTCCTGATTACATTGACGGTTGATTTCCTGATTATCATCAAATACATTTCACAATTCATTCAGCGATTGATTTCCTGATTATTTTGATGGTTGCCGACCATGTATGTTCACACATTTAATTGCTGAATCTTTGCACGACTGAATAAGCTTACAAAAAATGTATTTGACAGAAATGGCCCGTCCTCCGCCCAACAGATAGAGCCTAATTGTGTGCCATGAAAAGAGACGCCGTAGGATGAAATTTTAATGGCAGTACACATCTCTTGCTTTATTGGATGCTACTGATAAAAAGGTCTCGGAGTAGGATGACTAGAGAGCCCTGTAGGTACGATCCCGCTAGTCGAACAAGGAGTTTGAATAACATGATATATGAAAAGTGACATCCTTTGTGTCGAGCAACTTCGAATGGACCGACGTTGTTTCTGGGTTCTCTGTTCTTTGGTGAAAGAAATTGGAGGGTTGCGGGATACACGGAACGTAACCGTGGAGGAAATGGTTGCTATGTTCTACACATACTCGCGTATGACGAGAAAAGTCGGTCGATGAGGACAGATACCAGCGGTCAGTAGAGACCATTAGTCGACATTTTAATAAGTGTTAGTTCAGTTCTAAAGCTTTGGAGAGTACTGCTTAAGAGCCCTGAGCCAATCACGGAGAACTGTAAAGACGAAAGGTGGAGGTGGTTCAAGGTAAAATAACAGAAATGAAAATTATGTAGTTAAATACTTCATAATTGATCGTGTATACCTAACTAACATAATGATATTATATAGAATTGCTTGGTGCTCTGGACGGTACGTACATAAAGGTCAGAGTGCCTTTAGTTGATAAACCACGATACCGGTCAAGAAAGAACGATATTGCCACAAATGTTCTTGCTGTTTGTGCACCAGACATACAATTCATCTATGTGTTAGCTGGATGGGAGGGATCTGCTGCTGATGCGAGAGTACTCCGAGATGCCTTATCGAGAAGCAATGGCCTCAAGGTTCCTCGTGGTAAGGAATTGCGCCTAAGAAATTAATTTCGTTGCCTTGTAGAATTGTGGATGCGGGGGTACAGGGTACAAGAACTGCTAGGGGTTCCTTGCATATTTAAAGCTTCAAGTACATACTGCCTGTGTAACTAAGAAATTAATATGTGTACACCTTAGGTTCGTATTACCTTGTGGACGCGGGGTACAAAAACTGCGAGGGGTTCCTAGCTCCATACAGAGGACAACGATACCACCTAAAAGAATGGAGTAATCCACCAGTAAGTAAAGAGGAATTGTTCAACATGAAGCATTCGTCTGCTAGGAATGTCATCGAGAGGGCCTTTGCATATTTGAAGGTACGTTGGGGAATAATAAGGAATGGATCTTACTATCTATAGATACCTAGATCGGTATTATCTTAGCCTGTTGTACCTCCACAACTAATAAGACGTGAGATGAGTTCAGATCCACTTGAGGCACAATTGGAGTTTTTTTTGGCACGCGAAGGGGGCAACCCAGATGTAATTGAGCGCACTGAATCTTCATCTGAGTGGTCTCAATTTAGAGACGATCTGGCATCTAAGATGTGGAATGCTCGAAATGTAAGAAGGAAAGTACACATGGGGATGGTTTTGTAATGCCACGGTTATCGTCTCTGTCAACATTTTGTTGCTAATAATAGGTAACGTGGCCTTTTTTTTTGGTGAAATCAAATCTACACTATATATAAATAACATTTGGCTCACTCAATATGCAGGAAATGGACCGACGGCGCTCGTGACATATCTTGATGCACTTATGGGGGTGCTTTTCTAAGGAAGGTGCTCTATCTACGATGGAGCAAGGTTGAAATTTTTAGAGATATCGACAGAGACGAAATGGGCTTCTTCTGTATAGTCGAGCTTGCCAAGAGAGTGGGATTCAGGATGGGGACATACTGTATTATTCCATTCCTGGTCGCAGTCTGAGCTGGAATAGACCATATAATTAACGATGTATCAGTTTCTCAAATGATGACATATGCACATCATTGTAATTTTTTGGAAGTCTACATTAAACATGTGGAACATAATCTTAGAGCCAACCAAACTGTTGGTCCAGCCGGCTCCCATGACAACGTTTGTGATGTACTATTTATATCAGTACTATGTTTCTACTCTCTCTTTTCCACTATTACTCGTTTGTATGTTGAATCATTGTTTGGTTAGACTAACACAACTGCAGAGCGAAAAGGATAAACAAGAGAGACAAGAGGGTCTGGACTGCTCATGAGGAGAAGGAACTAATTGATATTCTCCTTGAGATGAATGACTCGGGTGGAAGGTGGATACTGGTCATACGTCTGGATACCTTTCCCACATAGAGAAGGAGCTATCTAAAAGACTACCTTATGCTCAGATCAAAGCAGACCCCCATATCCAATCCAAGGTGAAAGACATGAAAAAGATGCTTTCATATATCTTGGATATCAGCAGTTGGTAGTGGCTTTGGTGGGATGACGAGAAGAAATGGTTGTCGAGACAGAGAGCAATTCATGGGATGGGCAAGGTTAGCAGCTTATCCAAAGTCTATGTTTTTGTACTTGTAGCTCTTAAATATAATATGTTGCATGCCCTTTTTTGTTGGTACTTACACATAGTGTTCCTAGTAGGTCCTTTTTTCATGGCAGTCACACCTCACCACTTGCTGCAGAGTCGTGCAGGTGCAGCAGCCCTATACGGAAAGCCTTTGTGGAATTATGACAAGCTTTACGAAATTTATGCTAGTGATTTAGCTAAAGGAGGGAATGCTAAAGGCCCTGGGGACGAGTTAGAAATCCATGAAGAAGAACCCACCATAAGCTGGCACAAACACAAGGGAAGTAGTGAGGACTCTCATTCTCAAGGGCCATCTCATAGCAGAAACCCTTCAAGTGGAACTAAATCAGGTGTGAGGGCGTAAGAGAAGGTATGTAGAAGATGATCCCGTTGAATCATCTTTTATTGGTGTCTCAAGATCGATTCAAAGCCTTGTCGAAGTTGAAAAGGATGCACTTCTCCACGATATGAAGGTTCAAAAAGAAATTGATGACAAGAGGGCTCAATTGTTCAGTGTCTTGAGTGCACTTCCTGGTGCTACTGCACCACGGGTTTGTGAAGGCCGCACGTATCATTGGTGAAGATCTGTCAAAACTAAACCTCTTCTTTGACACTCCAGATGAGTTTAGAGAGGAGTTCATTTCTCAGGTGATCAATGAATCAAAAGATTAGGTGAAGTAGGCAGGACGATACTCTCTTGGTGGCAGGTGAGAACCTCGAGAGCTAATTCCGTGTGCTGTGTTTACTTGTGAATTCTCTTTGACCTGATAAGAGGCATTGCTTTATCACAATTCTATCAGTAGGTCCCTTCTTTTGCAATACGTAAGACTGTAAACTGAACCTCATTGTGATTATAATTAGAGACAAAGAATCACTGGACTAGCTACCTAGGGTCAGAACTCTAGAGAATGTATCATATGAGAACTTAGTCTTAATATAGGTGAAACAAGCTTGACCATTCGATTTTATCTGAATGGGTTAGATTAAGAACCAAAAGTAACACACATCTTTCCAAAGACCCCATGAATTCACTTTACAGTCATGACCTTTTATTGACATCAACAATGAGCCCTAGTTTGCACAGTCAGTGATTTAACTGTTGATGCTAGAGTTGTCATGTTGCTATTGTAGTGGTATTCCATGCATATTTGTTTCCAAATATGCTCGACCATGAGATTGTGCATGTTGAGCAAATGAGGACGTACGTACCGTTCACTTATATGTTGCAATTGTCAGCTGGGCAGCTCTATACTATATAACATTTGAGTTCTTTTTTTTTGTTGAGGAAAATATGACAATCCAGGGTTCAAGGTGCTTTTACTTTATTCACTTTCCTGCCTTAGCAATAAGATGCTTGTGTTGACAGGTATTCCTTAACATGCTTGTGAAAGTTACCCGTCTAGATTTGCCTTTGTGGCATCAGATACTTGTTCTTGAAATTGTGGGAGTAATTTCCCTTGGGTTACAACAGAAATTGATGCTTGTGGGTGATCTATTCTTACTTGTCTGCTCCTGTTGATTCATCAGGGTTTTTGTGTAGAAGCTCACACTCTGCTCTCGCTGTTTCAGACATTTTGTGTTCCATTGTTTAGGTCCATCAGGTCTAGAGGTGCGAGGCAATCACGCAGAGGCTTTTGAGGGGTTGATGCAAATGGAGCTTACAGCCAGATGATGGAAGAAGAATGACTTGTACTTTTGGCGATAACCTTTACCCAGTCCACCATGTTCTGGGTCCATGAACTTGTGTTAGCGGAGTGGCTCGATAGCTACAAGATAGCTTATTGGGAAGTTTCAGTGGTACTGCTGTAGCTTGTATGTAGTACTTATGAAAGGGTTGAATGGGTTAATGTTCTGGAGTGATCTTTTGTAGCAGCCACCCCTGTACCGTGTGTCTATGACTGTTTTCAATTTTGTATGAATATTATCCTGCTTAAAAAAGGTAGCAGATTAACATATTTGAATTTGGTCCCATGCCACAGTTTGTGAAGATGAACTTGCGCTCAAGTTTTAGCTATTCCGATAAATGCTTGCATGGACAACTCAAATCAGGTTTTTATTCACAGCCTGTTGGTATGATTTACAGGCTGACATACTTCTTGAAATATCATGGAAGTGAGACACATATTAATCAGACAAATGTCTTCATTTTTAACTGAAAGGTGAGGATATCTTAAGAATTAACAAAGGATTTTGTTAACTTTTTATCAAATTGCACTCACCACCACCTAATAGTGCGGCACAGTAATGCTTCAAGTGCTAATCTTTTGCTGTAAACTTCGGAGTATTATTCTCGTGATTATGCAAAAGTGAGGTAAGTGTATTTGCAGTCCATGTCTCCGTTCAGAGACGTTCTCATGGAAAACACTGGTTATGATGTTTGCCAGCACCTGAGTTTGCACATACAGGTTGCTCAGAACAAGAGTGGAGGTTCTGTGAAAAGCTAATCTGAATAGGGCATCATTGCAAATTGAAATGAGAAGAAATGCATCAAGGATAGTGTTGCTGACTGACTAAGCTGATGTTTAATCTTTGCTTGAGCTCATAATTGTACAATTTGGTAGCAAGTACACAATGCTTTATCGGAGACTCAGAGTAAAACAGTTTAACTAACAACTTGTAAACATACAGCAATCCCCAAGACAAATAAGCAGACAGTCATGCCAATGGTGCTGACATGAAGAAGCCAGATGATCAGACTTGATCCCAGCATCTCTGAAAATTGTTGGGCTGTAATACACAGTAGCATCAATTCCAGTGATTAGTTGGAACAACTGAATACCACAGCCAGCATATAACATCCGACAAACAGCAGGAGAAGGGTTCAATAGCTCCCTCCACACTGCCTTGTCCTATGATTTCATCGACTTCGTAATATTCGCAGCTTCCTCTATCTCAGCCAGCATTTCTTCAACCTCAGCCTTACTCACTTATGTGCAGCAACAGTAACAAATTGCAAACACACAATGCTTTATCGCAGCCTTTTATTCTATTGCAAAGTTTGAAACTTATGCCCCAGCAGCTGTGTCCGGTAGCTACGTAGCACCCCTTTACTCGGAGCATCTCCCCAATGACCAGCAGGCCGTGTGTGGTGCACGGCAGGTAGCAAGCCTGCTCGGCGACCACCTCTGTGTCCTCCTCTGTCTTCAGCTGACCGGACACCCTCCCAGCGATCTTGTGAGGCATTGCAATCGAGTCAGGCTCCCCAACAATCGTCGCCGGATCATCCGGAGCGTTCTCGTCGTTGGTCATTCCACAAATGTACACCTCCCCTGCACAGACACAAATAGCAAGAACATCATAAGTCATAACAATGCATACAATTCATCCTAATTCACGAGATTTCAGGTTAATGGCGTACAGGTGGGGGGCGGGTACACCTCGGGGTGGAGCATCTTGGCGCCGGGCTATGGCTGGTAGCTCAGGAAGAGGCAGTGCGGCGTCATCTTGTCGGGCTCGCGTGGCCGGAGCACGATGCTGTGCGTCTTGAGCCCGGACACGTCGAACACCTCCCTGACCATGTCGAACCGGCCGGACCACGGGCCGAGCGCGAGCACCACGGCGTCGGCCTCCACCACGTCGCGCCCCTTCACCGCGACGCTGGCGACGCGCCCGTCGCGGCCCACCACGCGCTCCACCTCGCGGATGACCACCTCGGCGCCGGACGTGGCGAGGACGGCCTTGGGGAAGAGGCCCGGGTGGACCTGCGCGGTGGTGTCCGGGGGTGCCGAGGACGAGCGGCGGCGCGGCGGAGGCGGAGGGGTTGACCCAGGGAGGGAGGAGCTGCTGCGGTGAGGCGGGGTCGGCGGGGTGGGAGGGAAGGCAGACGGCGGCGCGGCGGAGGCGGAGGGATCGACCTAGGGAGGGAGGAGCAGGTGCGGCGAGGCGGGGTCGGGGGGGTGGGAGGGGAGGCAGACGGCGGCGAGGCGCGCTCGAGTTCGTTTCTCAGGCGAAGGAATGGGATGAGATTTCCAGTCAAGGGCCAAACATCGGATTGGGATGAGATTTCCATATCCCAATATATCCCTTTCCCACTCTATATCCTAATCCCTATCCCACATCTCATTTCCCGTTATCCAAACGCGCCGTGAGTGCACAAGCGTGTGTGCACCAATTAAATAAGAAGACACAAATGTCGACATAGCTTCCTTTTCTTTTGAGTGAAAAATGCCGATGCAGCTGGGTGGCGGGTTAAGAGCCTCACCCCCACCGCTAAGCCAGTGACCGTCGTCGGCTGTCCCTTTTTTAGATTCTACCACTACCATTGCATATTCCTTTTTCTGGCCAACCGATTCAGCGTTTGTGCTTTAAGGCCACAGGGAACAAGTTTAAAACAACCGAATGGTTTCTCCCGGAGGTGCATTATCCTGCTGTGCCCTAGAATCTTCCCTTCCGTTTATTCCTGCAACACTTGCTACATTGCTTGGAAGCCACCATAATTACAACCAATGAAATAATACTCGAGAGAGAGACTTTTCCAGTACACTACACTTGTACAGATCATGTAGCCCATGGTATTTATGCTCAATAGAGATGGAACAGAAACCACTTGGTATCACATCCATGTACAGACATCACACAGGTTGGACCCAAGTGAAATTAATAATCACATTCTACTCGAAAAGGTATTGCACAGCAGCAGAAGGAACATTCTACACAGGCGCTGCTCGCTCAACACATTTAACTACTAGTAACACTGTAAATAAGCTGCTCACTCATCGGGCGGACGGACGCTGACTCAAAAACTCGGTCTGAACGAGTATTCCAGCTTCGGGGTGCAGCCAACGTATTGCCTTACAGCATCCTGATTTGCATGAAAAATGAGCCTCATATCCTTTATCTGCAGGGAAATTTGACAGTTAAATGACGCGAGCATGATGCTTGAGAGATACTAGTACATAGTTACATCTCAGTGGAATAATTTATGGGTAACAAGGATTCTTTTTTTCAGACAAGCCAAAGTGAAACAACACTGCAATTACATCATCAAAAAGTAATTGTTGGATATCTGCTTACCAATCATCCTTATATTTCTGCAGATTATTTTAGATGCTACTCACAATGCCAAAATAACAGGAATACAGAATGGAAAAGGAGTGGAGGGCGACCAGCTACACTACAACAGTAAGTAAAAGTGTATAGTATTCAATTCAATAGTAATAGCTTTGGAATGCATCAAACAGTGAGCACTATATCTTTGTTTTGCATCAATTTTCCATAATTATTTTAGTAGCCAGCTGGATACTGGCAAGGCCATTAGCATTTAGCAATCAACATTCCAAGAAGGGCGAGTAGTGAAGACAAGGCACTGCAGTTGCAGGCCATATCAGAGTCAACCAATGACATGACACAGTAACCACCTAATAAATATAGCAGCAAAAGAAAATATGTACAAAAAATAACAGTTATTTAGCGAGAAGAAATATTACCCAGACACACAGTGTACCCACCCTTGTGTTTCACATGCTTCCCAAGCCCATGTGCCTAACATTTGGTTAGCGTCCTTGCCAGAGGTGTAAGACTGGTCTAAATAAGTAACACAAGTCCAATTTCCCATTTAAAAATGAAAAGAAATCCATACGTGTACAATTTTTCTAGGCTTTTACCATAACATTTTCTTAATTTTATTTGATACCATTACAATGTTCCATTGTGTCAAGCACTTCTTTATATTATGATTTCTCATTGTTACACTTCGGTCCAGTCTCGATATACAACACTCTCCCATTGCCCCCATAGCAAGTTACCTCTTAAGATTGGGTATACTGGTACCTGCTGCTACGCGGTATGAGCTCTGGTACTGTTGTACGTTGTACCCTCAACAAATCTTCCATATTCAACTAAATGTTGATATTAGTAGTAAACTTGCATAGGGCATGAAAGGTCCATCTAGAATGAGATTGTTCAAAGAATTCAAATGCAGTACATAAATAGGCAATACAGTTTTTTTAGCCTTGCTGTGGATATTCTGCCAAGATTTTACTGGGAAATGACATAGAAGTGAAATATTCCGTACAGTTGAATCAGAATTCAGAAGAGGGAAGGGCAGGAATAATTACTAAAAGGGCCATTGCTTTATCACCAAGTTACAAATTAATTTTAAATGGGGAGGTTAGTTTTCAATCAGTCATACAGGAAACATGAAATAGGAGATATCTGTACCTCAATTAATGAATCAGAGCTTAAGTTGATGCCTTTGCAGCATGGTACTTCCTTGCTATTAACAAAGATTGAGCATTTTCCAATGTTCTTGATATGGAAAGACCCAGCTTCATCCATCTTGATAACCGCCTGATTATCAGAACACAACATGGATTTATATACATACAAAAAGTCACAGCAAAGAGAAAAGGAGCAGATTTAGCAAAACATAATAAATAGTATCGGTTTTTTAGGACAGTGCGCCAGCCTGATATCTAAACTCGCAACTTAAAGGAGAACAAACATATGATTGGTTAGTGGGATGCAAGAACTGGGGGTCAGACATAACCAGAGAGGACTGATGTTAATTACTTATAACAATGGTATATTTAATTAGAATGGCATGGTCAGATGTACAACTTACAAGATAGGCAGAATGCCACGATGTCAGCAATTTTGGAACATACATGTGGTCAACATAAATAGCTGGAGATGTTTTTGAAGCTATTCACAACAAAATGAAGAGTAAGATTGGCAATTTGTCAACTGAAAACACAAATCCATGATACTAATCGTTAAGATAAATCTATAAGTCTCCCTTGACGCGAAGAAAAGGAGATCTAGATGAACATAATCCATCCATCACCAGCCTTTTTCAATCCCAAATATTGCCAACTAGATATTTGACTACTCCACCGTTTCAAGTAAACATTATGGCCTGCATGTTAAAATATGTTCGGACAATGCATGATGTACGAAGCTTATTACTGCTGTCAAGGTAGCATAGACCTTCTGTGGCTACCAATCAGACTAAGGGCCACCAGAGGAGCTAAAAATATATTTACCTTAGGAACTTACCTCAGCCAGGAGAATCAATTAAAGTATGCAAGTGAAAAACAAGAAACAAAATTAACCTCCAATCCTACAGGGTATGGATGTTTCTCGTCTTTAAATAAAAATAACTCTAGTCAAGTCCACAATTCTTGTGCAGTAGCTATTTCCTAAGCTGTAATTGACATTTCCCCTAAGCAGTAATTGACATTTCCTAACGTAAAACAGAATTCAAGCAAATACCTGTCGGCGTGATATTTTATTTGCCCTCCCTTCTTTTCCCAAATCAATGTCAACTTTTATCTCTTCTGTCTCTCTTCCAAGAGTCACCTACATGAGAAAAGAAAAAAAATGCAATTAAAATTTCAGAAAATGGTACCAAGATACTACACAAATGTGAAAATATTGTGTCTGTATACAAGTAAAAAATCATCGTATCAAAAATAAATGAAAGTGACAGCCGCACAAAACCAGTATGGTTTGTGTCTTTCTACTTAAAAGGTTGAATTAGAAGATCAACATTCAACTATAAGACAAACAAGATGTATGATCTTCCAACAGCTAGTGCGGAGCAACTGTGGTGTTGTTCAGAAATAACCAAATATATCAACTGTTTATATCCGTCAATGTTAACACAATAAAATGTTTAAACTAGGCAACTGTCCAGCACAATATGTAGGAAAACAAACTGTGCATACTCTGGAGAAATTGAGCTGTATCTCATTCTATGCAATACACCATATTAGCTCTGAAAAACATTGCTTGAATTTACCTCAGGATCCTTTATGTAGTATTTCAAGTGCAGTCCATAGATCACTGCAAAGGCACCTCGAGACATGATAGCTCGGTTCAAATAAGACCGAGCACCCTGCTCCAACCTTATCAATGATTTCCTGCTTTCTGGATGCTGAAATCTGGAAACTGATCATGCAAACACATAGATAAAAATAAGTAGACGTTTTTCGTTGTATGTTGTAGGCAAATGCCTAACTGTAGCTTGAAAAATATGACAAGGCCTATACCGGAAAGTTGAAAAATTATGGCAAATTAAATTCAATCAATTTCTTGGTGTGCATGGGCTTACGTTTGGTCAGCTTTTATGTTTCTATGACATGTTTATGGTTTGCACCAAAATTTTCACTAAGAGGAAAAGGGTCTCATCCAGTTAGGATAGTGTCATACACACCTACACACACTTTACAGTATTACCAAAACAGAATCTCTCCCACTTAAGCCTCTCAGCCAACCAATGACACACTCATATCATAGCCGGTCTCTTCTTTAGTGACTCAAATATAAGCACTGACAGTAAAGTATTATTGCAAAAATGGGACCAATATTCTAGCACATTGGGACTCATAGTTCAGCACAATAATTCCTTTGGACAACTTTGTCATCATAATGTTACTCATGCTACCTTAAAAGATACATCTCTATACAATACTTGCATGTGTTAATATAGCATATCTTAAACCACATTCACACTGATGCAATAGATGGTCGGTATTTACCTTCAGGGTGAATCAAATCAGAGTCCTGATCCCATGGGATTAGATCCTGATCAAGTATCTGCAGTGAATGCCAAAGGGGTGAATTAGAAAGCACCATATTGAAAAAGTTCTATCAGCCAAGCTAAGAGATCTATACCAAAGCTTCTAGATCGTAGTAGTTTGGAACATCGTTTTCAATGTCAGAGGATTCTTCTGCTTGACCTGATGTCGGCACAGTCGCGACAGGGTCTTGAAGACCCAAATCAGACAATGCATGTGACGGCATACAGTTCTGTAGAGCAGCCCCATCTCCTAATTCTGGTTGATTATCATGTGAGTTGTTATTCATGTGATCGGGCACTTGAACTGAATTGTACAACATCAAACTTTGAGAGTTATTGAAACAATCGTGTTGTCCTAAACTGGGAGGTGGTCCTTCACCAAATCCAGAGGCGTGCGTGGCGGGTAAAGCTAGCATGCATGTGTTTGCATCATTGGTGTCAACGTTACCATGCGTAAGTTTGCCAGAAGTTGAAGGACCTTCAGGCGGCTTAGCTCCTAGGACACAACCTTTATTAAGTGCCACTGAACCTTCTTTTTGTTCTGAAACGGATGGGCTAAGCTTCATTGCTTGCGATGAATGTTGGGCATTTGCCATATCTTCCCTCTTCATTGGGGGCAAATCACTCACATTGGAATGCTCAGCCTTTGATGGAGGGCTAGTTGCAGGGGAGAATGGAAAGACATTGTACTCTGAGTTCTGCCCAGAAGTAGTAGTACGGCATTGAGGAGAAAACTCACCATGTGTAACAGCATCGCCATTGCAAGGGATTTCAGGATCTTCCATGTTTAACTTGCACTCAACAGACCGGCCAGGATAAGACACTTCCAGTGAAGTAGGGACCAAGATCATTCCAGAAACACCTACTAAATTATGCTGTACATCACCAGAATCTACCTGATCACTGCAAATGTTGGCATCATCAGGGTGTAACAGATTTTGCAAGGTGGAGCTCGCAGCCAGTACAATTTTGGGATCAGGATCATTTAAACCCTCCTGATTTGTCTCATGTGGAGAATTCAGAAAATTTTCACCATTCAGGAGCTCAAACTCATCGCTGTTGCTGAAAAATGGAAAATCCATGAAATCACCTTCTGGCATTGCTGCGTGATCTAAACCAGGCATGCTAACCCCACCATCTAAATTTGCTTGCAACGTGAGAGGGTCTCTGTTGACTGTCTTTATTTTCTTATCATCAGCAAGAGTGAGTGTGTCTCTTCCCTCAGTCCCATTCCAGATTGCACCACAAGGTGCTTGAGAATCCTCAGATTGATGAATCAAGTGGAGTGAGCCGGGTTCTGGCACTCCTCTGTTGTTGTTCCCAGGGAAATGGACATGTTCAACTCCACCTTGATCAGTAATCACCAATGCTTTTGTTTCTGCCACTTCATTGCCACATCGATTGCTAGAGGCCAATTGCTGAAACTGCATAGAGTCCTGAAAACCTGTGATACCTCTAAGAGAGACATTGTTCCGTTCACTTGTCTCAGGAATTCTTTGTGTGTAGGCATGTTGGTCATATATTTGAACTACATCTGAATAGCCATATGGTGCAGTATTGGTGGCATCCCCATCTTTTATCATGTTCTCAGCATGCTGTGCATGAAAAGAATGTCCATTTATTTCAGGATGTATAGGTTGTGCACCATTGTAGCTTCCACCTGCTTGACCATAGCAGCTCATTGTACTTATCCCTGGTTCAATATTATGAGCCACATGATGACCGTGTGAAGGTTTAAGTAGGCCTCCACAGACACACTCCCCACCAGTCGCCATGCATGAACAAGGGGCAATAAGAAAACCAAGGTCAGTGGTGTTACAGGGTTCATTGCATACTCTCTTTCTCATCGCATAATATAGATTCTTTACACTGTCTATTTTCCGTTTCTGAAATGAAAAATCCTTTGCTTTTGAGTTGAAAAGTTTATGCGCCTTGGCAGGGTTGGAAGTGGAAAGTTCAGTCTCATACTCAACCATCCGAGCAGAAGCTTGTGTTGAGATCTCTGGGTTATATAGCAACGAAGTCCAACGATCTTGTAGTTCTTGAAGAGTGAATTTATGGGAAAAACATACAGCTCCTTTCACTAAGGACTCCAACGAGGCACCAGTCTACAAGTATCATAATTATCATTTGCCAATTAGCAGTAAACAGAGAACTAGTCATAAATTCAGATTTCAGAATTTCATATCACATTTTTGTAAACAATTGCCTATTACACAACGAAAGAGAGTATAAAAATCGGATAAGCTTTTCCCACTTTGTGCGGTAAAGCTTCATAAGGCCGCTTATTACGATTACAAGGTCAATAAGTTGAGCTGTGAGAAAAATAACATAAGCTGTCTGAAATTGAATATAATCATAGAGCATGTGAAAGTTTGCTAGCTCAAGAACGTCTCTATATATTTCCGTAACAACTTGTAATTGTATAGACTCGAAAGTTAATAGAAGATAGCCGCAGGACCAAAAGATGTATCAGAGAAAGTGCCGAGTAAATCACGGAAAGTAACAATTTCTGATTACATCAGGGCCCCAGGTAGTGCAGAGCATCACCCTTTCTTACGGAAGAGCATTGGCTGTTAACAACAATATCAAAGAATTTTGTATAACTAAAATGCGCCACATCAAGGAACTATCCGGGTAGATTATAGGTCGGCAATTTTCCAAGGCAGGGGGATCAAAAATTACAACTGGTGGGTAAACCCCAGAACCACTGGCTCCGTCGTGCTCCAGCGGCAAGAACCCAAGAACAGCAGTTGGACACTTCAATCGAAGCGGACCTAGCCGACGCACCGAGATGAACAGCTTTTAAGCGGTTCCAGTTGCGATCGGGGGAAAGGGTGGTAGGGGGGCGCCGGTTACCTCGATGGCGTTCTTGAGGAGGATGTCATCCTCGACGAGCCAGTTCCCCGACGACGTCGACGCCGCGAGGGCCCCCATGCCGCTGCCGCCGCCGGATTCGCCGCTTCGAAAGAGGGGATGGTGTGGTTTAGGGTTTAGGGAGGAAGAAGGGGAGAAGGTGGTAGCCGGGCAAAGAGGAGGAGGGCGGTGGCGGGTTTGGGTGATGGGGAACTCCAACAGAGGCGAGTCATGGACCCGCAAGCGGTGCAAGACGGGAACGGCGTAAATAAAGTGCAAGGTAAAGCTTGGCATAAAAAAACGAGCAATGAAGTTATAAAATTTTGGCGTCAAACCAAATATCTCCACTACTGTTCGAGTTTAGTTTTTCTACAGTCACTATGTTTTATTTACACAGAATAACGTCAGCCATTTGATCCAACAGATCTGACGGATGAGATCTTCGGCGTGTTTCACCTCCATCCTTTCCGCAACAGCCAGATTTGATCGCATTCCTCACCCCCACCCCCATCCGCCGTCGCTTGCCCCGCTCACCTCTGCCACAGGTCCGCCGGCGCGCTGCCCCTTTCCCCGCTCGGCCCGCCCCTGTTCTCCACCTCCGTGCGCTCGCCCGCGTCTCCTGTTCCACGCTCGACTCGCCCCCGTGCTTCATTGAGTGCCTCGACATGCCCTTGGCGGCGGCGGCTCGGGGAGGAAGAAGACGGCGGTGGATCGCAAGGTAAGAGGCCGGGGTGACGAGGTCGACGACGTGGAAGCGGCTACTCCACGGTGGAGAGCCGCTCCACGGTGGCAGCGAGCAGTCCCAAGGCCCAGGTGAGCTCCTCCTTTTGGTGATGTTGCTTTATCGACCTCCGCTTCCTGCCCCAGGTCGAGCTGCCATTTTTTCTCCCCAATTCTCCCTATCTCTTTGTTTTGGTGCATGTTTACCTGGATTTAGTCCATTTCGATTTTTTTGTGCATTGAATTGCATGTTGTTTTGATCCAATATATCAAACGGCACCTAGCTTGTCACGAATCTCTCAGCATTTGTGTCTAAACAAGGGTTAGTGTGCATTTAGCTAGAGCCATGCATGATATTGTATCTAATCATATTTATCTCATGTGTTAGTTTTGTAAGCCGTGGTTGCAGATCTGAACTGGAAATTATCCTGCAATGATTAACTGCTAGCATCCAGCACATGACAAGGTGGGATTTCTTCTGTACCCCTAAAAATAGTGCAAAATCATCTTTTTATATATTGTTTTCTCCATTTGATTAGTGATCCCCTAATTAACGGGTAGATGCTAGCTAGAACACATCGTTTTTGTACATGTCATATTTGCTGATATATTGTGTGATGGAACATCAGTTGGCCTGCCTTTTGAGTTTTATGGTCTCTTAATCCATGACACTATTAGTTATTTTCACAGCACAAAGATAATTTTGAAATAAACTTTGCCCAAATACCTCAATCTTTTTTTACTGATCACATTGAAACAAGACTGCAAATTCTTCAGTGGGGACTGGGTTTCGCTCCTATTGACTCTTTTGAACTCTATTAGAAGCTGTTTTAAAATTCTAATTGTGTGGTGCTTATAATTTGTTTCGAAAATATAATTGTTTGTTGTTCCTGGTGCTTTTTCAAATGATCGCTCGTGGCCTAAATTTGTTTTGCTCTGCAACTTGAGCACATTAGGCTGGAGTTGTGATGTATATCAGGTGAGCTAGGCAGGTTTAGCAATGTAATTCTGTTGTAAACTAGACAAATGTAGTGTTATTTTAATTATGAAAGTGGTGATGCATGCAAATCAGCTCCAAAGCTATTTTCTATTGATGTGTTCTTATGGTCTCCTAAACATAGATGCTTCTCATGTGTAGTACATTTTACTGTCTTTTACATGCACATAAACTGCAGAAGATGTGCACACGGAAGTTCAAGTAGCTAGCGTACAAGAGCATCCACAAAACCAACCTCAGGTGGCACTTGCTACAAAGGTATTGAAAGTAGCTTTTTTGTATACAATGCAGGTTGTTGTTTTCAGACCTATTCATGATATTAGATCTTCTTTACCAAACACTAATTTATTTGAAACAGGATTCCTTTGAAATATTGTTTACAGTTCATTCCTTCTGTTGCTGTTGATACTGTAGGTGATGCTCATTCTATAGGTTTAGATATTGATATACATGCTTCGGATACAACATTGCTAACAATTTCGTGCTTACTATTTTCTTGTGCTATTTCATATTAGGATTATTTGATTTTCATGTTGTTTTTATGGTGTAAGTCAAAAAAGAATGGTCCTATTTACTACATATACAAGAACACCTTCATCAACTGTTGATGGATGTGTGGAGACAGAATGATTTTGCATGTGCACAAATATACAATAGGGGATAAATAGAGCATCCATGTTAACTTTGTGTGTTCCTATTAGCACGCTTGCCAAGTGGAAATCTATGCATACAGATGTGCTCACTAATAAATAGAGCAGCATCCATGTGGAAAGAATGGTTTGAGTGCAGTTAATAGTTTCATCGTGGTACTTTGGTGCTTAATTTTTGTCAATTTTTTATCCATAAAATTAGGTTGCACTGTTATACTTCTAATTGAAAATTGTCGCTTCTAATTATATATTTTTTGTGGAATTTAATCTGTACATCCATGATCCGATTTGGTTCTTCTTCAGGCTGCAAGATTGATTGATCTGAGTTGACCCCATAGGATTTGTTGCCCAGGTGCGTGAGCAGCTTGTTTTACAAAAGTATATTTGGGGGTTCACCTGAATCTCCCATTTGCCCATCATTTAGTCAACCCCAGGCGTAGCTGCTGACCTTGTGAGGATTAGTGATCCATTACCTTCCATATTGCCACTACCAGTGATAATACCAGTTGGATCAAGTATCGATTTAACATGAGTTCTTGTTTAGTATAATTTTAGTACTTGTAACCTACGGAACAGAGAGCGTGTTCTTGGATGCCTGCCATTATATTTGTTCTTCCTTCACCAGTGAGGTTCATTCTGACGTGTTATCTCTCGCTGGAAAGTATTGCATCTACCCTTCCTTTCCCTGAATTGTTTGCAGTTTGGAGGAAGTGCTATTCTGATAAATGAAGCATAAGCGTTTTTCAGCTGTTGTTAATTCGGTTGTGAGTTTGTTTCTGGACAAGCGGCTTATGCAGTTGCAAGAAAGGGTGGTAGGATGATGCTCTGTTTTGGTTTGGAAATACCATATGCTTGATAAAGAATGAACTATGCTAGATAAGGGTATGGTAGGAAGCTATATTTTCAAACTCCTGTACTCAATTATGCTACGGGTTGATCCAAACAAAAATATTTATATTATTGTAGATGTTAATTGGCTGCCAGTCTGCCTACACCAAACTGGATTATACTGCACCCTTTTTAAAAAAAACTGGATTATACAAACTCCATATTTTGAGTGATACAAAGCCATGAAGTCATATGGTAGCTGCCAGATTATTTACAATGTTTTTCTCAAATGATAGGTACACCGTGGAGGGCAAAGAGCTTGAGTTCCACATGAAAAGTTCCAGAGGAAGAAGGGACTATACAAGATGCTACTCTGCATCGGAATTTGCTTGTAATAACAGGAATCACCTGAAGGTGTTAAGATGGTGGAATTCCGGAAATCATTCCCAGCATACAAGGAAAAGGAAAGACTTCTAGCAACCATTGCACGTAATCAGGTATACAATGTTTGGGAGGAATTTGTGAGTTTTGTGCACTCAGTGGAAACATGTTTAGCAGTTCCCTTGTGTCCTATTTATGTGAACATTCTCGTGCAATGCCAGGTTATAGTAATTTCTGGTGAGACTTGCCTCAGTTTGTATTAGATTCGGAGATAGAATCTGGTTGAGGGGCCTTCTGTAACATAATTTTCTTAACAATGAATCAGACTTCTTATTAGAATAACAAGGAACCTATTACTTGAACATAACCTCTTGATTCCGACTTGATCACACTCAGTACTAGCGTTTATTTGCTACAATTCTCATATTTTCCCCATTATCTTCATGCAGAGGAGGGCAGAGCTGGTCGTGTCCAACCTGGAGAATGCTATCATCTCTACACTAGATGCGTGTATGATGCATCTGCAGAGTATCAGCTTCCGGAGCTTCTTCCATGTCAGTATACAAAACAATTCTCTACATGCTGTTGTTCCATGTCATTCTAATGGACAGAGAGGTATTCACAACTTTATTCTGTTTATTATACTCAGGTACATTAGGTGATTGCTATCAATAGTATTCCTTGAGAGTATTATAATGCTAGGGATTTAGCATTTATCTTTTATCCATTGTTTGGTATATATGTTAAAAAAGGAATGATGT
Source organism: Stipa capillata (assembly GCA_019208055.1). Classification (NCBI taxonomy): domain Eukaryota; kingdom Viridiplantae; phylum Streptophyta; class Magnoliopsida; order Poales; family Poaceae; genus Stipa; species Stipa capillata. The sequence continues at coordinate 444,510 of JAGXJF010002262.1, forward strand.
TGTTGTTGTCTCATATACTCCATCACACTAATGGAAAAGTAGCTCTTTTATAGACACTCCTAGCACTGGATATATTTGTAACCATTTTAATATAGATGATTGATGAGTATTGGCAACTATTTTTCTGTCGGCTTTTCAATATAAGATTTTATCATTGTTTTCTTTCCTGTTGGCCAAAAATAATTCCTTCTCTGATTACACCTTATTCCTTAATAAGCTTTATCATGGAATTTGCAAGCGGCAATGGCTAGAAAACAAAACTTATAGAAATAGTGCTATTCTTTCAAAAGAACACCGATCCAGCATCAGTAATTTAAGTAGTAAGCAGCATACAGCCTGAAACAAACTTTTGGTTGAATTTAGGAATATTTTGGCTTTGTTTTGAGAATAAAAATGCCCTGATGAAATCTGGACTTCACAGCATAAGCATAAGTTCAGATTCTGATAGTGGGGGTGTTGGACACTGTGGCGTACCCAGTTTTAAGGCCGGATACTCCCTTGTGATTACTGTACCGGTCCCTGTATCAGTAGCCGGTACACACAAGTTAACCTGTATATCATTGTCATACATACGAATACCAACATACACAATGTAAGTAGACCGTCAATGTCGATTATCTGATACCTGTAGCCCAACGGCTATAAACTTGCAGCGGAAAAACAAGCGATGATGCGGCCTAGCAATATGCCGTACCCAACAGGCAACTAACTGGGATTACGCCCTAGCTGTCGTGATCGTAAACATATCTTCGGGATTGACGTCTTCTTCGTCTGGCCAAATCAACAAGCCAGGTGAGTACGTTGAATGTACTCGCAAGCTATTCCCACAGGAGGATTATACAACATTATTTTATGCAAGGTGTAATTCAAGGAATAGCTCTATCCTAAGTTGCTTGTTGTGCGGTAAATACGAGAATAATAGATTCCAAAGCAGTTTTGTAAATCAGAGCAATTCAAAGCAACACAACTTCTCTTGAGGTAGACCCGGCTACCTCCTTTTTATCACTTGCGATGGCTCAGACCATACTGCCCCGGGCAGTATGACGAGCTTCCTCATTTCATTGCTCAGCTCGTACTATCCCGGATAGTACAGCTGGCCTCCTCAACGTAGTGCCTAGCCCGTGCCATCCCGGATAGCACGGCTAGCCTCCTTCTCCTGCAATTTCTTGCTACCAGCCGTGTAGCGTAAATTGCACCCTGTGGACACATCATGCCCACGTCCTTAGTCCTTTTCCCAAGCTTTCGCAAACAAAACTTAGTCTAACCAGTGTGTGGCCTTGCCAGTTCATGACCATGACCGAGGACGCGGCTATTCGAATAGTTTTTAATACTCTGCAGAGGTTGTACGGCTTTACCCACAAGATGTAAATCACCCTGGGAGTACTTTGCAAGTATACTGACAGGGTTATTACAACGAGACATTTCGCCCGCTTCCATACTAGAACTGGACCCGCTAGATGGGTAACCCAACTTTTGCGTCCCGGACCAAAAATGGGACTCTCCACCTTTGTGTCGAACAACTCCTTACGTCCCAGATGGGGAGGCTCTCTAGAGATCCTAATCCATCTAGTCACATACTTCCTACTGCCCACGGGTCCAGACTCTAATATTTGACGGGATATTAAGCCCAGTCCTTCCCATAAAGGACATGTGAACGTACGGTGTATAACTGGTTTAGCGGCACTTAGGCCCGGTCCTTAACTGATTCGAGCAAGACTCCATTCCTCGACTCATGTTCGTCCCGGACGACCATGCCATTATCAGATACTCTACAGCCCCCGGCTGCCCTTACCATTCTTACCCGAATCAAAATCATCTCCAGTTTTATTTGGGGTTTTGATAAATATTTCTTCCAAATGCCACCTCGGATAACACATGCTATCCGAGGGTTTTATTTCCCATGTACCAAAGGGGTTCGTGTAATTCGAACCAAACTTTATTTTTAGCTACAGCAGGTCTAAACATGGCTAGTGCCTATAGTCTTAATACTTTCGTTGATCGCGGAACAACCAACTAATATGCCTAGGGTTACATCAGGCTGACAGAAAGAGGAGATTTCGGAGAGAATCCAGGAAAAAGGGGTTTGACGGATGGGACAGCATGACTTATCTAGTTGGAAGATGAGGTGAGGCCTATTGACTATTCAGCAGTGGAGGTGACTGCTACATGCGTCGGAAGACGTATGTGCAGGTCACATTTTTCAAGCGAACAAGAAAACATAAAATAGTGAATGCGTCGCAAAGAACATCGTAGGGTATTTTATATACTTACTGCAAAGGACGGCTAAACTCGAACTAAGAAGGGGTACCTATCCCGCTGTTCGCGACGAGCGAGGTCTAGTAACCTAACCTTAGGGGTTTAATCTACTCGGTCGCTGCTTGGGGTCGCTGTCTTTGGCGGGGCATCGGTGTCACATGCTGACGAGTCTCTTTCATTCACTGCGGTGTTTCTTCACGAACTTCCACACTCTTGACGTCATGAGTTGGGAGGTCCTGCGGTAGGCTTTGACCTGGTTGTAGCGAGTCTCGGCGGGTTTTCTTGAACCTGGCGTTGATGTAGTCCGTCTTGATTCTTGGTGGGGTTGGCGATCATCCGCGTTCCACCTGTAGGGTCTCGTTGTTTCCTTTACTAGTATTGCCTAAAGATTTTGAATTAGTTGAGAGGGGGAGAAAACATTGTTTCTTCCTGAATCTTTGTAGGTAAGAGATGGAGATAAGAAGGATAAGGTGAATAGAACCCATGCTTATAGTAAGCTTAGATATATTTTCAAAAATACTGGTTATACCTAAGGTTTATATCTAACGTCCGTGCTAACTAGGGTTAACCTACAGTCAGTATGGCTCTGATACCAAGCTGTGGCGCCCCCGGTTTTTATGCCGGGAACTCCCTCGTGATCACTGTACCGGTCCCTGGATCAGTAGCCGATACACACGAGTTAACCTGTATATCATTGTCATACATGCGTAAATAATTAAATAGACCGTTACGGTCGATAATCTGATACCTGTAGCCCAACGGCTATAATCTTGCAGCGGAAATCCAGCGGAGAGATGGCCCATCAATATGTCATACCCGACAGGCAACTGACTGGGGTTACGCCCTAGCTTTCGCGATCGTGATTGCTTCTTCGGATCTGACGTCTCCTTCGTCTGGCCAAATCAACAAGCCAGGTGAGTACATTGAATGTACTCGCAAGCTATTCCCACAGGAGAGATTATACAACAATATTTCGTGCAGGGGTTTAATCAAGGAATAGCTCTAACCTAAGTTGATGATTGTGCGGAAATGTAAGTTCTCAGTTTAAATACGAGAATAGTAGATTCCAAAGCGGTTTGTAAATTCTGGTAAGTCAGAACAATAACATAAACTTCTCCCGAGGTAGACCCGGCTACCTCAACATCTCAGCCACTGAGACAGCTCAGTCCCTACTACCCCGGGCAGTAGGACTAGCTTCTCAGCTCAACGCTCAACTGACACTATCCTGGATAGTTCAGCGAGTGCCCCTGGCTCAGCCCGTGGTATCCCGGATAGCACGGCTAGCCTTCTCCTCCGGCAATTCCTTGCTACCAACCATGTAGCGTAAATTGTCCTCTGTGGACACATCATGCCCACGTCCTTAATCCCTTTTCCCATCTTTCGCAACCAAAACTTAGTCTAACCAGTGTGTGGCCTTGCCAGTTCATGTCCATGACCGAGGACGCGGCTATTCGAATAGTTTTTAACACTCTGCAGAGGTTGTACGGCTTTACCCACAAGATGTAGGTCACCCTGGGAGTACTTTGCAACGTATACTGCCAGGATTATTACAACGAGACCTTCGCCCGCTTCCATACCAGAGTTGGACCCGCTAGGTGGTTGACCCAATTTTGCGTCCCGGACCAAAAATGGGACTCCCCACCTTTGTGACGCATCAACACCTCCCGCCCGGCGTAGGTGGATCTCTAGGACTTTAAACACCTAGCACTAACTCCTAACTTCCCACGGGTCCAAACCCCGATACTTGCCGGGGTACTAAGCCAAGTCCTTCCCATAAAGGACATGTGGACGTACGGTGTGGAACCGGTTTAGCGGCACTTAGGCTCGGTCCTTAACTGATTCGAGCGAGACTCCATTCTTCAACCCACGATCGTCCCGGACGATCGTGCCATCATCAATTCCTCTACAGCCCCTGGCTGCCCTTAGCACTCTCGCCCGAATCCAAATCATCTCCAATTTTCATTCAGGGTTTTGACAAACATTCTTTTAAACACCACCCCGAATAACATACGTTATCCGAGGGTTTTATTCCCATATCCCGAATGGGGTATTATAAGTTTCAGAAAACTTGTTTTTGACTACAGCAGGTCTAAGCGCGGCTACAGCCTATAGCCTTAATACTTTTGTCGGTCGCGGGACGACCGACTATTATACCTAGGGTTACAAGGGTCGGATATTCAGACCTAAGTATCGTGCAACTAATGGGAATAACTATTCCTACATAAGATATCGTTAATAACCACATAGCATGCAGAGTTCGTAAACAACATAATTATGATTTCACACATATGGGATTCAACATGATCAAAGTGGGAATGCTTGCCTGGCAATATTGTTCCGGTCTTGGTTTTGAATCCGATTCGTCAGCTGTCCGAATTCCTTCGCGCAATGATTCCTAACGTTTTATCTACACGTCGAAAAGAACGGCGAATAAATCAACAATGCAAGGAAGAACCAAATAACATTGAATCAGAAACTTCAGCATATGAAATCGTAACGCCCTGGACAACTATTAGATTCCAAGGCTATAAGAAATAAAAGGGGCATGGAGATGGCTCGCTGTCGCGGCAGGGCAAGGTGGCAAGCGACGATGGCTCGACACGGCAGGAATTAGGCAGCAGGGACGAGGTTTTGCTGCGGTAGGAACAATGCAGCGATGGTAGAGGCTTGCCATGGCGGAGGAAGGTGGCAACGGCAGTTGCCGCGGCGGGAGAAACAACGACGTGACGTTGCCGCGGCAGGGGAGGTGTTGCCGTGGCAGAGGCATGGCAGCGACGGTAGCTGCTGTGAGGTGCCGTGGCAGGGGATCGGTGGCGCGGCAGAAACTTGTCGCGGCAGGGACGGCTTGTCGTGGCAGTTCCAGCTTTGGTTCCTGACGCGGGATGATCCCGGCTCGTCCTGACGTACGTGCCTTACTCTGCTAACTACGCGTCGGAAGAAAACATTGAATAAGAAGAAATCCAAAAACTCCAAGAAAATCAGACAATAAACATGACAAGGAAACGGTGAATACACGGTGAACTAAAGAGGGTGGTTGCCCTAGAACGATCGAGTTACGATTTAGGGTTTTGGACGGCGATTTAGCAGAGGATGCATATACCTGGAGTTAAGTTCGAGATTCGAACCTACGGTTTCATGACTTAGGTTTCTGAGGCCAGATGGAGATTTTGGCGACATGCATATGCAACATTGCCACATAAAATGACGATGTCTTTTAAAATGGGGAAGTCGTTCTCGTTAAAATTTAAACTAACGACTTTGGTTCAAACGAGTCTAGGGGTTACTGATGTCTTAATGGCACTATTTAAAAGGGAACTTAGCTTAGGGCCGATCATGGAAGGTATTTGTATAATTATATAAATCGTATGCTGATTTAGCTACTCAATTATTCAATCGTAACTCTAATCTCTATTATTTATGCACAGGCATTTTTAATCCTAAACAGGCATTCGAATCACTATGTGAACTAGCTTTGGAGTTCCAGAATTTGGTTGAAGAAGAAATCGGCCGATAGGGTTTTGACTGGCCGGATCAGCGTTACAAACTAATATCGAGCATTAACCAAACTACCCTATTTCTAATCTTTACTAACACATGCAAAAATGTTAAATCCTAACAATGCATTAGACTCAACCGATGGAAGTTAATTGGTTTGGGATTTCAGTACACAAGAAATGGGTGCTGTCTGGCTATTAGGGTTTTAATCAGCTGGGTTAGTGAGTATAATTAGGAACTAACTAGTGCATTAACTGGGCTATCCGGCCGGCGGCCCTGGGCTTGGATTAACTATCCGGCAGCACTAACGCTAAAAGGAACTAATCAGTGTATTAAAGGAGTTAACCTGGCCAGCCGACATAGTCTTAATTAAACTCAAACGGTATCGCTAATGCACGATTAGGGTAATCATTGGCTGGTTTGGCACTAAAGCAACGGAATACTACAGCACATTAACCTAAACCTGGCCGAATTAGCTAACACTTAAGGACTAATGCACTGCAATAAAGGAGCTACCCGAGTAAATAAATAGCCAGGCGATTTGGAGAGAAAAGGACCAAATAAAAGAAGCTGCTGGCGTGTGGAACATCAGCTAAGCTACTGCTCAACGAGAAACAAAAAGAAAAGAACAGAGGAAGCGGCGCTTGGGCTGCGGCAAGGAGGCTGGTGGCGTCCTGATGGCTTGAGCAACAGTGGCCATCCGGGGGTGAAGCTCGGTAGGGGAAGCTTGGTGCGGCGGCGATCCTGGGCGCGGCGAGGAGGAAACTCGGGGTAGCGGCGGTGACTTGATGCAAATCTGGGGCAGAGGGGTTGACCGGCGGCGGTAGTGGAGCACACAGAAGGGGCGGCGCCGGTGGTCCAGGCGGCGGTGGCTCAGGATCTGGAACGGCGGCAGCTCTGGGGTCCGGCTTTGAGGAGCGCGGCGGCGCGGGTAGAGGGCTGCTTGGCCGGCGGCGAGCGGAGGGGAGGGGCGGTGCGGCCAGCGATGGTGGAGCTCGCCGACTGCGCCAAGCTCGGGAAATTTCAGAAGCTAATGCTCGGTTTGTGGTGAGTAGGGCATGGGGGTGAGGGAGCAAGAGGGGGAGCAGGGGCAGTTCAAGTTGCAGAGCATAGGAGGGAGGAGCAGCTCGTGGAAGGGAGAGGAAGCACAGAGCTAGTGCTAATGCTCCTCGGTTGAGGAAGAATGGGGAGAAGGCAGTATCAGGGGGAGGTGGAGCTCGGCTGGTTTGCAGCTGGACTGAGGAAGAGACAGGTTGGGACAGCTGGAGGAATAGCGCTGACTGGATTGCTGCTGTAGACACACAGGGGGTCAGTGAGAAGCTGGCACCGAATTGTTGCGTTGATACGAAAACACAGCATGTCCTTGCATGGCAGTGTTGAGCTGTGCAGAGACGTGTCCTGGCGTTGCTCTGGCTGCTTGCTAGTGCTACTGCCGATGGAAAAGAAAAGAGCAGAAAGAATGTGACAGCTTGGGTTGTTCGTGGAGTGTAGCTTGGTCCTGAGCAAGCACATGGAGGAAGGAGCTGCTGGGGAAGCATGCGTGCGGCACAGGCATAGCAGGGAAAATTAGGCACCGTCCACTGTTAGAATTTTATGGTTCGCTTGACGTGGCAGGACAGGTGGGTGTTTTCACAGTGTAGGAGCTGTACATTGATCTGATATTTCATGGCACGGCTGGAGAAATAGGAGAGACTGGTGCGGCTACTGCGGTAGAGCCCTGGGGAGAAGAAACACGTGGTCGATGCTAGCATGGAATGGTGGCAGGGTTGGCTGTGGGAGCACAGAAAGTTTAAACACCGATCGTCTGCTAGAAGTGCTACGTGCTCAAGGAAAATAATGCCAACTGCGGGGAAATAGGGAACAACAAAAAAGGAAAGAGATTCGGTGCCGAAGAGAGAGGAGAACGGAGGTTGAAGATGGAGTGGACTGGAAAGGTTCGGGGCCCACGTGGAAGTGAGGCATAGGGAAGTTGGTTGGTGCACGAGATATGGAGATAATCAAATTAAGGCGGTAGGTATCACCACGCTGGTTTGGACCGATTAGCCAGATGTGGATATATATATGTGCCTGCGTGGTAGCTTGTTCTGTAATTACCCGCACGACGGCTTTGTTATATCGAATGAGACTAGCACATTAGGGTTTATTATTAACTTGCGAATTAACATGCTAGGAATATACTGCTCGGTTGATCTCTACTCCAGCACGCTAGGTTTAGCTGGTGAGAAGGTCAGAGTGATGGCGGATGTAGGAGAGATCAGATTTAGGCACCCAGGAGAGAGAAAAGGTGGTGGAGGTCCAATCGGACACATGCAGTTATATGCTGGGATTTTCAGGGTGCGTGTGCTCACATACACTTGGAAAAATTTAAGGATACTTGTATACAGAGGATTGTAGCATGTTCGAACGATGACATAGGGTTTTGGAACTCGCTTCCGTTGGAAGGTTTGACGCGGCCTTTGGAGTGTATGTGCATACATACACTTGGACGTTTTCACGTGCAAGGGGGGGGCAACGATACTCAACAAGGTTGGGAGGTTCCGGGCTAGGGTTCGGAAGTATTGCATAGGATTGCGGCAGAATTAGAGATGAGTTAGGGTTTTCGGGGAAATTGGATTTAAATAGGAAGGAGATAATCCGGGAGCTCGGTTTTAGGGTTTCGGGGCGCGGCAGGATGGGGCAGAGACACGGGGCTCGAGGTAGGACATATAACTCGGCTTGGGACGGGTTGGCGACGAGGTACCATTGACACATCAGCGTATACTACGCAGGTGTTGGACGGAGTTGTCCGCGTGGTCGGACGAAGGTTCGCGGAATTAGGGTTTTGGCTAAACGGTGGTCGATAGAGGTAAAGACTAGGGTTTTCGTACTCGGAATTTAGCTTTACTAAGATTTGAGCTAAAGTTTCGTCTATGTGTATTTTCAGCTGTCATTATTAACGAAAAAGTTTTTGTTGGCCCTAATTTTTGGGTTTTGGAAAATCGGGGTGTGACAGTTAGCTGGTGGTGGCAGCTGCTTACTGGTGGCAGCAACGGGTGCTAGAGTCGACCGGCCACGGCCTGTGTGAGATGAGGATGGCAACAAGTCGGCTGGGGAGCGGCATGGTTGCCAGCGTAGCTAGCAGTAGACGCGGGCAAGCTCCTACCAGCGACCGGCGGTGTGTAGGGGTGGATGGCCTGGTGGCCTACCACTGGCGGCAACTGGCTCTGGTGGGCCTGCTAGGGGCGGCGAAGGTGGATTGGGGAGGAGGCACCGCTTCGGGCAGGCGATGTGTGGTGCTCCGGCCAAGTGGGAGGGAGAAGGGGTTGTGGTGGCTCCGGGTGATAGAAAGAGAGTTGGGCGCCATGGCTGAGGTGCAGGTGCGTGGCGACGGTTCGGGCACGCGGTGGTGCTGGTGACAGAGCTCAGGGGCCGGTTGTAACACCTCAATTTTCCGAAACCTGAAAATTAGGGCCAACAAAAACTTTTTCTTAATAATGCAAGTTAAGATGCATCATATTAAAACTTCTATTCAAATCCTGCCTCTGTTGAAACCCTAAAGTGTGTCAACCCAAAACCTTTCCCCTCTGTTCCTGTGTCCTTGATCTCTGCTTTGTCGGGACTCTGTTCGGCAAATGTTCTCAAACCCTGATCCATTCTTTCCGAGCTACGGGTCACAACCCTAACTCAACTTTCGGCTCCACCACAACTCCCTGCAACTTCGCATGTCCATTTCACCCGCATACAAATCCCATATATGCAAAAATATCCAAGTGTATGTGGGCACATACACTCCGAACCCTAACTTATTTTCTCGGTAAAACCTTTTACCACCGACCCAGAAAATATCTTCGAGTACTTTACCATTATTCCTTACCAGAATATATATACGCAAATTCCTTTTCACCTTTACCCCTTACTCTTGCCAGGTTACCTTTTTACCTCGCTACGCGGTAAAACCACAAACAATTACTTCACCGTGGTAATCTTTTCTCTCTTTACCATGCGACCCAAAAATATCTTTTTCACCTTTACCGGATTACCGTACCGGGAGAAAATATCTGTCCCAGTAGTTTTCTACCAGTTAACCGTTTACAATTTCACCAATTCATCCAGTTACTTCTTACTACAGTCAAGACCCCATCTCTTCGATGCCCTAAACAATTCTTCACCACGTGTGCATGCATATACACCCGCCACCTTTTCTCTCTCCTCGGAATACCTCTAGTATTCTCCCGGCATGTCCATACCTATACACCCGAAGTATTCGCAAGATTGGGCACGTGCCTGTTCACCATCCAAGCGTTCCTCTGTGTCCGCATATATCGTCCCGATCTTACCCGAATGGGTACGCATATTTATACATGTGCGTATATACGTACACACGTTCCCTTAGGCCTCCTGCCACCCTTGCTCCTTGCCTTGCCAAATTTCTGCTAAACCATCTCCCATCAACTCACTACTCGCTTCCCTATTTAATTCCAACAGCCAAGCAGCAGCTAAGTCTTTTCTTTACTCATCTACTTCACCTGAGCTGCCATCACTCATTTATTCGCATGCACCCAAGCAGCAGCAACACAACTCCACCTTGATTTAACTAGCTGCTCCTTTAGTCAACTAAGCCATCCCATCTCCCCTCTCCTTTCCTTACTTCTTTGGTTCCACAAACTCTAACTCCAGCACCCTCTCCCCTATAGCTGCCATGCATGCATGCACCCTTTCTTTTCCCTGCCATTTCTGCTAGCTCCCCTCGCCCTCCTTTTCTTTTGATCACCAAGCAGTACCACAACAGCAGCAACCATGCATGCACTGCATGCCACTTTTCTGTTAGTACCAGCCGCACCATACCTCTCTCCCCCTCTCTCCTTGCTTTTCTTTCTTTCTCACATCAGCTCACAAGTCAACCAGCAGCAGCTGACCAGGCATGCACTCCATCTCACTCCCTCCTTTTTCTTTTGTTCAGCAGTAGAGTACTATCACAGCAGCCCCTACTCCCCAGCTCCTCACGCCACCAGCTCCCCTTCTTGCTAGCATGGTTCTACTCTTCTTTGTTTTGCTCTGCCACACTCCAAGCCCCATGCGCAGCAGCTCTTTTCTTTCTCCTGCCATGCATGTACTAACCGTGTGCTATTTTATTACACCAGCACAGCACATGGCAGCCAAGCCCCAATATTTCTTTTCCCTAAAAGCTGAACAACATCTCACTCCACACTACCCCAAGATCAACTCAATCCTGAGCATGTCCAGCAACAGCCAACCACTCCACTATTGAGTTTGACCTTTAGCTCTTTTACTCAACCAGCTCTACCTGAGCATGCCATGCATCGAATGCTCCAAACCGAACTGCCCAGGAGCTCTTTCTTCTACCTCCTGCACGCTTCTCATCTCTCAGCTAAAAGGGCAACCAACCAGCTCCTGTACCCCTGGACTAGAGCAGCTTCGAGTTTTTCCCAAGCTCTCCCTCAAGTAGCTAAGTCCCACTGCTCTACTCTCCCCCATGGCGCGCCCGAGCAGCTACCTCCCACTCTGAGCTCCATCTCCTCTCCATTAGAGCTCCGGCCAGCTCCCCATGTCCCCATTTCTTTTCGTTCTCCAACTCCCAAACCGAGCAGCGTCTAACTCCCTTCCTCCTTCCTCAGCTCCTGCGCTTGCACTCAAACCGAGCTCCTTCCCCATCCTCCCTCAAACCGAGCTCCCTCCCCATCCTCCCTCAAACCGAGCACTGCCCCCCTTGCTCTCTCTACCCGAGTGCCCCAAGCCTCCTGCCGCTGCCCCATTTCCTTGCCGCGGCAGCGCCGCGCTACCATTTGTCCTGCCGCGACAACCCCGTTGTCCCCAATCCTCTGCCGTGGCAAGCTCGCGCCAAGTTCTCCAGCAGCCAAAGCCCTACCGCAGCCCAAGTTGCCGCCTAAAACCTCTGCCGCGGCAGCTCGCCTTGGCTGTCCCTGCTGTCGTCCCTTGCCGCGGCAGCCTGCGACATCCTTTTCCCCTGCCGCGGCAGTGCAGTGCCACCCAAGTCCCCGCCGCGGCAGCCTGCCACACCTAAAACCCCCACCGCGGCAGCCCAGCTCAATCCCCGCCGCTGCCCCATTCCTACCGCAGCAGCTCATTTTAGCTGTTTCCGCTGCCGCGTCCTGCCACAGCCTCAAGCCCCTTCCTCTCTGTTCTGGCCTGTACAGCCTCATCCAAGCCGATTCTCAGAAAATGTCCCAAATAAAAGTTGTTCAAAACTTTATTTCCCATCTTTTTCATATAGACCATTTTTCGAAAATCCCAATGATACCCTCTGCACAGCCCAGATCAGTACCCAGTTCAAAATTCAAACAGTCTTTCGAATTCCCTTTTTGAATAGGTGTTTAGCTCTAGGTATCTCCAGCATGTAAACATGTCTATTCTTGAGCATTGCACTAGTTACAACCATGCATTCATGTTGCTTAGTTCAAAGTTTAAGGAGAATAAATGATCCATGAAACCCTAAGTCAAGCATGCATATGTAGGGTTATCTCTTTTTCAAATATAGTTTAATTAGATGATTCAACCCAAGTTGTCCAGTAGGTTTAAATCCAGACCTCTCCATGTATCCAGTGGACTATACTTGTTCATATGATACATGAGTACAAGAGCCAAAGAGAATAAGTATTTACCATCCAAACCATAGGAACCCTAATCGACATTTCATACATATACAAGTTCCCTTAGCATTACCCCATCGAGATAAACCTTCGAAGTTATGATAGAATCCAGAGCACGCATAAGTAGGTTTCCATCCTCAGATTGCATAGTTTGCGAATGAAAGGTTGTAGTTATAGCAAAACCCTAGATCAGCACGCATGCACGTGTAGTGTTATACTTTTAAACCTAGTGATAAGATGTTCCATTCCAAGTTGTCCAGCATGTAGGTTTGTCCTCTGATGCTAGCATAAAGACATTCCTGTACATGTTTAGGAGTTAAGGTTTTAGGGACATGTTAACCTAGAAACCCTAGCTGTCCTTCCATGCATTTATATAGGTTCCCATTAGTGTTAGCTCCACCGTGTTAAACCCTTCAAGAAAGTGTTAGAACCTAGAACCCATGCCTGTAGTTGTACTCATCCACATGTCGCCTAGTTCGAAGATGTAAGGGCATCGTAAAACCCTAAAAACCCTAGCCACCCTCTAAGATCGAGGTATAGTTTTAAATATTGCTTGAGCATATTTTTGGATCTTAGATGGATTTTTCCTCGCGCCGTTAGTGATTCGTTGTTTTTCACGACGTGTAGTTGCGACGCGGCGATACCTCACGCGCAGGACTCCCGACGTCGACGTGCCAAGGTCGCGACTGAAATTCGGCCGATAACGCCAGGCAAGCTCTCCGCCATTGATCATGTTGAATCCCAGCTTCACAAAGTATTATTTTGTTTTCGAACCATGCATGCTATATTTTATTCCTGTTATTTTATATAGAGTAGATATCACCGATGATAGAAACCCTAGTCCGACCCCGTAATCCTTGTCGCCTTAGGACTATTGTATTCCGAAGATTTATCGGAAATTTAGGGTAGTGTATGTATATATATGCTTAGCCCCGCAGTAGATGACTTAGGTTTTCAAAAAAGGAAAAGAAAAGCAACACCCCATATTTCATTTGATGAAATATCGAAACGGACCGTCGCGTCCGGATTGTAGAGGTGCATGGAAGGTAGGATATGCATGGGTTGGGATGTTCTACCGTGAAATGGTTCTGTGGAACCGAGCTAAAAAGGGAGAATATTTTGATCCGGGTTGGTAATGAAGGGTGTTGGAAGGGAGATGTTAAAGAGCGAGGTAAGGCCCGTCGCGGTTCTCGCTGCCCGTTTACGGGAGTGGAGTGGAGTCCTTCTCGGATCACCTAAGGACCTGTCTTAAGTGCCGTTTGGCCAAGTCTTACCGTACGACCACATGTCCTTTGTGGGAAGGACTTGATCTAGTAGCCGACCTGGACTAGCATGAACCCGTGGGCAGTTAGTAGAGTGCAGATGGGGTGGGGTACACTTCGAAGAGGGCAAAACCCGGGGGTACCGAGTTTTCGCCCGCCACAAAGATGGAACACCAATCTCCTCGTAGCAGGGGTACTGATTCGGGCTAGGCTTGGGACATGTCCATTCTGACGGGTTCGTGGCTGGGTTCACAGCGGTGAAGAGTCTCGTTGTACAAACTCTGGACACATGCGACCGGTAGCATGCCCAGGGGGAACTACATCGTGTGGGTAAAGCCGTACAACCTCTGCAGAGTGTTAAAACTATTCGAATAGCCGTGTCCGCGGTCATGGACGAACTTGGTCGGGCCACACTAAAGTAGTTTTGGCTCTCTGAGCCCCCAAAAAGGATCTTTGGGTTATGGGTTTAAGGACGCGATCCGCCGTGTTCGCAGGGTGTCATGCTGTGTCATGAGGTGTGAAGTCGGGTTTTCCCGTGGACTCGGGCAAACCCTAGAATCCCCGTAAGTACGAGGTCAGCTGCGTCTACCTGAGGAACCGGGTGATTGGGAACCCCGTAAGTACGAGGCGAGCTGCGTCTCCCTGTGGAACCGGGCAAGTACCGTGCTGTACCGCAGTAGCGGTAAGCACAAAAGTGAACTCCCCCGGGGTACGGGCCGAGTGTTTGAGCAATACCCTATCTCGCTGCGGCGAGATGTTTTTGGATAAAATCGCTTTTACATCTATGTACTTATTTCCAAATGCAAACTTACTTTCTCGCACAACATGAAACATAGGATAGAGCCTTGTTATTGTTAATCTCCGAGCATATTCATATCCGTATTAAACTCCCCGGCGGCGTGCTTGCGAGTACATTCAATGTACTCACCTGGCTTGTTATGTGGCCAGACCGAAGGGCAACCATCCGAAAGCAACGACGGTATCCACGATAACTAGGGCGAACCCCCAGTCAGTTGCCTGTTGGGAACGGCATATTGATGGGCTCATCACCGCTTGATTTTCCGCTGCAAGATTTCTAGCCGTTGGGCTAAAGGTATAGTTTTTTTCGATCTTGAAGATCGGATTACATATTATATTCTAATAAGTGCGTGTATGATTTTGATACACAGGTAAACTTGTGGGTATCGGCTACTGATCCAGGGACCGGTACCGTAAACACAAGGGCTTATCCGGCCTTAAAACCGGGTGCGCCACACCGGTGTGGGGGTGTGGCCGTCCTGTGGCTCTTGCTGGTGGTGACTTACCGATGGACGGCGACTTGGGCTAGGCGGTGGCAAGAGCAGTCGAAGCAAGCCAAGGGGGCGCGGTGGCTGGACTAGTGATGGCGGGGACCTCGTCGCCGGGTTGGGCCACAGCTCAGGAGATGGTGGCGGCGAGGTCTTAGGCTGGGGCGATGGCGTTCGGTGAAGAGCAGAGGCTTGGGACTCAAGGTGCGGCGAAGTTCTCAGAGGCACCGGAGTAGGGGCTCGCCGGCGACTGATAGGAGCAAGCGGGGTTGGACCCGAAGTCGTCGAGGGCAGCAAGCTGGTGGATGCGTTGGTCCTGGTGGCGAGCGGAGCGGCGGCAAGGGGCGGCGCGCCGGAGAGCAGGGGAAAAAGGGGGGAGCTTGAGGGGAATGGGGAGCTCGGTATGGTTGGAACCGGCTGTAGAGAAGCAAGGTGGGGGGGCGGCTCGGGTGAAGTGGGGAGGCGCTTGTTGGATCGATGGCCTCCCGACAGAGGGGGGGGTGAATGTCGGATTCAAAATTTCTCTTTCAAATTCTTCACATATATAATCATATGAAAGACTAGTATGATCTGAGTGAAAATGCAGCAGAAAAACCCCCAAAAGTCCTTGGTGACGTGGAGCTCTTCGATAGCTTTGAAACGAGTCCAAGTACACCGAAAACGGAGTCTGGATGCGAAAGTTACGGCCGAAACAGTGAACATAGCGCAGCCTGATTTTGCTACCCGGACATTCCGGACAAGAATGTCCGGACACTCCGGATGTACATTCTGAAAATCGATTCCTCTCGGGATAATGTCTGGAGACTTCGGGTTTGGGCCAGATACTCCGGATATGCTTTTTCAAGACCTCACATTACACATCCGGACATTCCGGGTATTCTTGTCCGGAATCTCCGGGTGTAGTCCAGAACTTCGAAAACTCTGTTTTTCATTGAAATTTTTGCCCCGGTTTAAAATCCGTCCAACCAAAAGAGATGAAACTTTGTAGAAGGGTCTAGATATGTCTTGTGACTATGAACCAAGTGTTGATCCTCACAGAAATGTCTCAAGACAAGACCTTTTCATGTTCTTCCAAAAACAACTCTAAAAGTTGGAGGAAAAGCAAAACATCGATTTCTTGTTGCTCGTGAGGATTTTTGATATGAAATCAATGGAGCAATCTCTCACATGTCACAGCAACCTAATCCATCTATTAAAACCCAAATATTAGCCCCCAAGCAAGTCAATTGCAAAACCCCAATTCTTTCTTTTCTTGCAAGCAAACTCAAAACATGAGAAAAGGGGTTGATCCTTGGATATGCTTGGATCGGATCAGTCTAGAGATGATCTCCCCATCACTTACTTGCCATACCACGAATCAAACCACAAAGAAGGCAAGAAAATGAAAATCAAAAGGATTCAAAGAGTGAATGGCTCAAGAACATATAGGGATTGAAGAAATCTTTTTGTATTGAATTTTCGTGGGTTTTCTTGGGTTTAAAAACCTCCCATGATTAGGCCAAAGCACTCTCTAGTGCAGCTCTCCCTCTCCTAGGATTTACAAAGTGATAACAAGGGGCTCACGGAGGTAAGCACCCCCTTGACACTTATTTATAGTGGGAGGGACAAATCCCCTCACCACTTGGGCCTTAATGCCCTATGGGCCTAACCTAACTAGCACGCATCACAAAGCATCTAGCTAGCTTAGCCACTATCCGATTTTCCTTCCACCCTAAGCAATCCCTAAACCGCTTCCTCGGGCGCCTCCGCCGCGGTTTCTTGAAAAGCTTCTTGGTGGATTTGTCACTTTTCCAAAACGCCCTCGAGACTCAACTTGGTCTTCACGACTTGGCTCCAACCGCTTCCTTGTCCTCCGCGTACATGCTTTTAAGCCGCACGATGTCGTCGCCATCTCCTTGACCGTAACTCCGCCCTCCAAGTTTCATGCCGGTCCCACGTGGCCGAACCATCGCCGCACCCAACTCGCACATGCACACAATAGACCAAGCAAAGCGTTGCAAGCACAAGATTTTCTCCTTGACCCAAGTTAGTCCAAACAATTCATCCTATCATTTTTTACCAAGACAAAATGATAAAAACTTTAACTTCAAACTCTTGGACTTTGCAATTAATCCCAAACTACAAAAAGCTCCAATTCCCAGAACAAAAACTCAACCATGAGCACAACATCTCAAAACCACCGAGACAAAGTGACCAAACTCGAATTCATCAATCAACACGTGGTCAAACTTGTAGGTTGATCGGAAGTTCCGATTAGATCGGATGTTCCGGATATAAAACCGGATGTTCCGATCAAAACAGAACTTCTGGATACAAAACCGGATGTTCTGAAAAACTTAAATTCTTGCAACACTCAAGCACAACTCCAAACTCAATAAAGATAGGCAATATGTTCATCATCTAAATCCTAGGAAAGCACTACGACATATGAGCCCTTCAGACACAACTCCCCCTAGGTTCTACAGCGCTGATGGTGGCGCGGCTGCTGGGGTGGTGGACGCGACCGACGTCGGAGCCGGGACGGCTGCGAGGGGCGGCGCGGACGACGTTGGTGCTCGGAGCGGGTTGGAGAAGGATTTGCTCTGGTATAGAAGGGCTAGGGAATGGGGATGAAAGGGGAGCTCAGGGAGGGATTAAGGAGACGGCGCTGCAGCAGAAATGCAATATTAGGTAGAATTTTAGGTATATTCTTCAGTTGGTGAGATGGTCCTAGCTTGTTTCGGTGGTTGTTCAAGAGTGAGTTTTGGTCTGCTCTTTTCTTTCTTGTGAGGAAATCGGATCCAAATCTTCCTCCGGAGTTGGGGCTTCAACTGAACCTCCATACCCCTCGGATAAGTCCGCCCATGCTGATAGTTTAGCTCTTGACTTTTGTCATTGATAAGGCAGATTGAAAATAATTTTGTCGAACCCTGAGGTCGTACATGTAGATGGATTATTTGCCTTGATGTTTTTGTATCTTTATCTCCAAAATAGTGCTTCTATGTATGTTCTTCATGCTGACGGTGAAATAATTACAGGGAAGCAGTAGCACATGAAGAAGTTTAGAATTGTGTGGTGAAGCTGGTTGGTAGTTTGCAGAATTGAAATTTTTCATGTCAGTTATAACATAGTGAAATGAATGCTTAATTTTTTCTAATACTACTATCGTTTGATAGAGGAGCAATTCTCAGCAGCACAGGAATAAAGTGTATGTTGGCTATGGGGCTGGATTTGGGGGTGACAGGCCAATGACTGCTTTGAAGTTACTTGAGAGAGTGACTGAACTTAACTACATAGTACTTGAGTGTTTGGCAGAGCGAACTCTTGTAAACCGCTATCGAATTATGGTGTCCGGAGGGAAAGGACATAATCCCCGAGGTATACTCTTTAAGAAATATTTGCTACTTACGCAATTAGTTGAACTGCTGCTCAAAGCAGGTCAGATCTGTTATCTTGTGAACTGCATCTGTGATCACGATTTTATTGAAAGAACTTATTGCGAGTATTAAATTGTAGATCATTTTTGGACATGTGAAGGAGAAACTTCTCTGATTTTTATCATGTAATACATATTTTGGTCCTTTTCTCCAGGAGGCTAGGCAACCTTCAATGCTCAGTAATCTGCTGAGTAATCTCTTCTCCGAACTCTTGCAATCAAGCATCCTCTCACTGATATTCCCTTCTTTTGTTCATTCATCTGTACTGAGCTTACTATTTTTACACGTGAAGCAAGTATTTGAAAGAGGCCTGTTGGGTCACAAGCAAGTAATTGGTGCAAGCAGAGGTGAACAAGGCATTAGTAGAACTAGATATAGAAGAAAGGAAGGATGTATAACAAGGTAAATATGGAAATTTCTTC
Source organism: Stipa capillata (assembly GCA_019208055.1). Lineage (NCBI taxonomy): Eukaryota > Viridiplantae > Streptophyta > Magnoliopsida > Poales > Poaceae > Stipa > Stipa capillata. The sequence continues at coordinate 463,255 of JAGXJF010002262.1, forward strand.
AGATCTTCATCGATTTGTGATCTTTGTTGGACTCAAAGAGGAGAAACAAATTTGGGTTTATTGTTTTTCTATGGAAACTAGGAATTAATTAGCTATGTGACCCTCCTGTAGCTTCTCTTTGGATTGATATATAGTAGTGTGCTACAGATAGTTAAACAGGATATCCACTGAGTTGTAACATATATTTTTGTTTATTATTTAGAGCTCTCACCAATGAGTCTCTTTTTCTGTTCACTAATTCAAAATTCTTAAGCACAATACAATGTGTAAGTCACCCTTTCGTCTTTAAGTGATCTAAATTTGCACGTGCAACATTGTTTTATTTTAACAGATACAGTTTGGAAAATGCTACTGTCGACTCTGGTTGTACTCAAAATTATTGGGGACGATTAAGAAAAACGTTGCATTATGTGAGCTTTATCTCAACAGTGGCCGAAAATATTTGTCTGTTTTCAATTCAAACAATATATTCGTATGAAAAGATAAAATTTATTGGGATTGTATTAGAGTAGATATGACTTCACAATTTAGAAAGGAGCTCATACTTGGTGTGGTATATATTGGGCAATACGATTGCATTTTGTGTGCTTGATTACTGTTTTTTAAAATTAGTGAAATTATAATATAATCAATATGTTTTGTTCTCGCGAATCGGTGGATCTGTTCTCCGGTGGTGCTTCCTCACACACCAGCGGGGAACAGATGGAGGCTCTAGTCCGCCGCTTCTCTCTTCTGTTGGCTACCTCCCTGGTTTTTTCTGGCGTGTTGCTTCTTTGTCTTTGGCTCGTGGCGAGGATTCGGCGACTGATGTGGGCTCGGCGACCTGCTCGAGATTGGGGCAATGCCCCCGCCGATGGGCTTTCAGCGATGCTTCAGATCCGCCTCTCGCGGCGGTCGTTTCTTGCGGCGTTTGGACCAAGCCTTTGTGCTCTGGTGGTTTGTGCAGGTGCTCGAGTGGTGCACGGGTCTTCGCCTTCCTCCGCTCTGGCCGGTCGTCGCGGAGATACGCTGGAATAGTGCTGAAGTCCCCAAGGACCTTCTTGTTATTTTCTCTTTCTTCAGGGGCTTCTTTGCATTTGCTTGGATCAGCTGTCTTTCCAGATGTATCCAGTGTTTTCCTTAATTTATTAATGCAGTAATGCTTTCAAAAAAAATAGTAGTCACAAGCCAAGCTTGTTCGAATAATTAGTAGTTCTGGATTTATTTATAAACATTACAACATTAACATTTAAATATGGCATGAATACTCTAGATATAGTAATTACCGAGAAGCAATCAATCATATCTATGCTAAACATTCGTGCTAGCGTGACAACTATTGACAAAATGAGAGTGAACATGATCGTAGAAACATACTCATTTTTGAAAGAAGAAGACGTTATGATGACGACGGTGTTGTCGATGTAGAGGATGTCGTGGACAAGTGAATATCGTGGACGAGTGGATGTCGTAGACAAAACAGAAGTCATGTTGTGGATGTCGTGGACGAAACGGAAGTCGCGTTGTGGATGTCGTGGACGAAGCGGAAGTCGCTAATGAAGATATATCGGTGAAATAGCAAGCAATCGCATCGTGCTCCCCGAAAGCCTTATTCATCATCGCTCGATGCAAGCTCTTAGCGATGATCGGTTCCAGAGGCCTACCCTTCTGACGAACGATGCACAACGACCAATGAAACAGAGAAGCTCTTCACAACACAGTAAATAGAACTCGCGTGAGGATGCGTGAGACTTGGTTACTCTCTACTTTCAGTCCATCTCCCATATACTTATATAGGCTTGGCCAAAAAATGAGAAGAGTCGCTGCGTTTAACTCTAACGTTAGGACAGTAACGTTCCTCCATCAAGCGCCAGCGGTAACAATCAAAGTTACTAGTCGTTTTATGTTACACCATTAACCCTCAATAATGCATCTGTTACTCTATTAATGCCACGTAATAGTTATACCGATCCAATCGACAAAACACCGCCCTTCTTAGCCACGGCATGGCATGGTAGTGCCCGAGCGCGGCTCGGCCACAGACATGTAGGCGAGCAGGTGGGGCGAGACAAGCGAGCTAACAAGCGTGCTTCTTGTTTCCACCTTTTCCCATGCTACAAGGAGGTGTGACACATTTCACCTTATATGTTGGTGTTTCCTTCTGAAAGTGCAACTAGCCTCTGAGTGTGGCTTTGGCAATTAATGATAATTTCTATGGACTAACTGTTTTTTTAGTTAGATATAAGTTTTTGTTTCATAAGTGATACATGAAGGATATTGAACGGATTCGGGATGGATGCCATGAATTCAAAGATGTGCATCAAGATCAGTGAGTTTGACAGATGAATGTCATGTGATCAAGAAGAAGATAAAGAAGTGAACTTCTAGAGAACAAGAACATGTTCAAAGAATAAATCATAAGTGACCATGGTGGAGTTTATGAGATGGCCAAGATGGAGTTGATAATGTAACTCAAGATGGTCATATGTGATCAAGATCTTGACGCAAAGAATTCAAGTTGTGGCTTCGAAAATCAAAATGGTCAACATACGAGCATAAAGATCATACTACTTGTCATAGTGTGATCAGGTGGACTCGATAAGCAATTGTCTATTGCTTTATATGAATTAACTCAATCTCTATGTGTGAAAGTGTGTCTGCGGGTTAGGTGCCACTTATGAGCTTGCATCGAAAGGTCGTGATGAGGACATCCCACCTACAGTTACACCCTCAGCTACTCCATCTCCACATGATGCCACTCATCATGATGTCACTCCTCAAGTATGGGAAATACAGGGACCTATCACTAGGGCTCGTGCTCAACAACTTAATTATCAGGTACTTTTGTTTCTCAGTACTTTACTTGATATTAAAGAACATATGGTACTGCCTAATGGAGATGATATTTTGCTTATAAGGAATGAAGGTCCAAGCCTAGCTATGAGGGATGGACAATGGAGCATGAAGAGAAGGAAGGAAGGAGATGGCAGCCAGCCTACAAACAAGAATGGGGATGCGGAGTTGCTGTCAAGCTATTTCAAGACTTTGAAGCCACCATGATGAATTATGAAGATTTTGATGAATAATACAAATTTCTAACATGTATTTTCGTCCATACCAATCCATAGGTGCTGCACCACCTTATTTTTGGGCAAGGCCCATGTATTTTCGAAATTAGGCAAGTCTTACAGTCCGTATTCGAGGAAAGCTGCACTTTGGAGTTGGATTCGCCATCCTACCCATAGCTGGTCAAAATCCACATCTCCCCACCTCTTTAAATACCCCTTGTGTGCCTGTCGCATCCCGATTTTCAAAGTTCGCATTACCAACTTATCATCGCATGTAGTCATGACGTTATGAACCATGCATGCACTCAATATACGCGACCCCGTCACACATGCACTACCCCAGACTAAACCCTAACGCCACATATACGCCGTATACGTCAGTACATCCGCGACACCCTGGAACCGACCAACCCTAACTAAGGTGAAGGACCCCTGAGAGTTCCCATACCCTCACACCACCCTGCCGCGCTCAGAAACCTTAACCCTAGCTCCCGACCATTTCCTTATATTTAAATCCTAACCCCTCCGAAACCCTAACCGCGGAGCCAAACACCCTCCGGCCTTTCCAAAAAAAAATTGAAATAATTTATGGGACACCCTAACAATAACATTAACTCAATTATAGCATAAAATAATAAAGTCCAGTACAAAAATATCAGCAATCAAAATTAATAAACTTTAGAATAAAAGGAGCGTTGCACTGCGACCTCTAGAAATATATCTTCAAAAATTCTGATAAAATTACACGATGATCCTCAGCCGTCTAGAAGCCCAAATATATAAAAACATGGGCAAGTTGTATTCAAAAATCTGGTATGCACATTATCGAACACCTTTGCCAAAAACCTTCCCTCGCATAAAATCAAGGGCAAACCACAGCAAATAGTTACCAGAGATTTTGTGCAGCCCACTCTCGAACTCCCCAACTTACCTACATCCTTAAACCCCTGCTGGCAGCTCACGTCCCATCTCTTCCAGCAAAGTCCCAGCACATTCTAAGCATTGGCATTCATGGCAAACATAGCTCGGAGTACCGTCCGGTGCCTAACTTCACTGGTCACTAGGACACGTAGCTAGGCCCCCCAGTGACATGGTGGCGCGTGGCCAACCTCTCCAGGACGCCAGTGGCACCCTCATGCCACCCGGTGCGCGCCCAGGCTGGCATCGGCATGCCAACCGCGGCATGACCGCGCCACCCGCCGGAGAACTCGTCGTCCAGCTCGCCGTTTTGCTCCGCGCACCTGCCCTTGCCATTACCCAGCACAGCATCGCCATTAATCTCTTCCCAAGCCGTCCCATCCCCGAGCACAACCTCGCCACAGTGCATATCCGTGCCGCCCGCCGATTCCATGAGGCCGCGCCGTCCGCCGCGCTAACCGTCGATTCCAGCACCGCCGAGCAAGCTGAGCAAGCCACGACCCCCCTGCTTTCCCTCTCGCCGCAGTTCCGCGTCACATCGCCTTCACTCCATCTAGCTAGCCGCCATTAATGGCCGGCGTCGAGCTCCTATAAAAGGAGGGCCAAGCCTCCCCGTTCATCTCCAAGCGGCCACCGGAACCATCCTACCCCCAGCAGTTCGCATAGCTTTTCCCCCAGCTCCATCTAGCTCGAGCCACTTCCCTCGCCATACCAGAGCACCCCGACTCCTCCTAGCCCCATCACCCGACCCGCTTCACAGCCGTAGCAGCCCGAGCCCCCTCTTACCTTCGCCTTCGTCCTTCCAGCAGCTGCGTTAGGACCTGCCGCCGAGCACCCGCCGGAATCGCAAACCAGAGAAGTCCGAAACGCCGCCATCGCCAACCGCTTCAACCTCCGCCGCCAGCAGCTCACCCCTGTCTGAACCGAACCAACCAAACCCCACTGACGCGTGGGCCAGGTAAGGAAGGGGTCCTCCACCGAATAAGTGAAGCGCTTCACGTCTATTCCCGTCTTCACCATCTAGAAAGCATAAAGTGCACTCTGTACGGAAAGCGTAAAGTCCCTAAGACCAGTCCAGAACCGGTTTTTGCTTGGTTCGACCGGTTCAACTCGGTCCAGCCCGGTTCTGGGCTATGTAAAACCGGTTCTGAGAACCCTAAAATATTTCCAAGCTTTCTATTCAAACACATTTTCAAAATTCAAATTATTTTTCACCTAGACAGTAGAAGTTGCATTAGGGTATATTGTTTCCTTTAAACCAATATATATTGGGTACGTGACTTTTTTTTAAAGATAGCCTCAAAAATGAAATTCCCACACTGTGCAGAACCACCGAGATAACTGTAGCACTCTACGAGTAATAGGACAGGTGATTTTGAAATACAACCCTAGCATCATGCCTCCACCCCCGATCGAAAGCACCGTCATTCCATGTGATGTATATGCATATACCAACCGACTAAGGCCGTCTCCGTAGACTCCAGCTTTGCATCCTCAGGGTTCCATCACCAAAATCCGTCCATAGATAATACCAACACAACCCGCACCTCATCCATTTCAATCATGTATGTTTTCTGAGTTCCATTCGGAGTTAATTTATTTGCTTCTTACTCGACGTTTTTCTTCTCGACACGTAGTTGACGAAGTGAGGTACGTGCGCGAGGAACATCCGAAATCGCCCCCGCAACAGGAATAGGAGCAAGAACTGCCAGGCAAGCAATTCCCCACCTTGACCATGTCAAATCCTATAATTGCAAAGTATTTTTATATTGTTTGCGAAAGTGCATGCTATGTGTTAACACCGATATTTTATGTGGAAATAGTTACACCCAGTAGTTGCAATAGCTTAGGTCCGTTAACCCTAACCTTGTAGCCCTTAGTATTAATTGCTGAACATTGTACGATCGGCAAAAATAATTAGGAATATAGGCGTTAGCCCTGCTTAGCCCCGCTTAGAAATAAAACCGTTTTTGAATCAGCTACTGCAGACTCCTTCGGGATTTGGGAACAAAACCCTCGGGCTGGCCGTGCCGTCTGAGGAGATGATTTGAAAGTATTGTTTATGCTTTTGAAACCCTAAAAGGAAGTGGAGTTTGATTTCGATTCGGGTGAGAGATGTAAGGGTGATATGGGAGATGATGGAGTAGCCGGAAGCTACATGGATGCGGTGTGATGAGATGTAGTCTCGCTCGAATCGCTTAAAGACCGAATCTAAGTGCCGCTAAAACCGGTTCCATACCGTACGTCCACAGGACCTTTATGGGAAGGTCTTGGTGTATTAGCCCGGTAAGTGTTGAGTCTGGACCCGTGGGAAGAATGGGAGTGTGCTAGCTAGATTGTTATCTCTAGAGGGTCTCTACACGGATTGGGGGTAGAGCTCCGACACAGAGATGAGTCCGCTCCGGGTTGTAGTGTCAGGCTGCCTGGGCACAAACGGAGTTGAGTAGATCTTATCTAGCGGGTTCAGCTTTGACATGGAAGTGGGTGAAAGCCTTGTTGTAATAACCCTGCCGGCACATCTTGTGAAGTGTGCTCACCGGGCCCTGGCAACAAGGGAGACTTACATCTTGTGGGTAAAGCCGTACAGCCTCTGCAGAGTGTTAAAAACTATTCGAATAGCCGCGTCCTCGGTCATGGACATGAACTGGCAAGGCCACACCCTGGTTAGACTAAGTTTTGATTGAGAAAGTTTAGGCAATGGGACTAAGGACGTGGGCATGACGTGTCCACAGTGTGCAATTAAGGCCACGCTGCGGTGGCAAGGAATTACAGGTGAAAGTCTCCCCCGCCATATTGGTCGAATGGCGAAAGACCGTACAAGCTGGTATTGTAGAACCTAGATGCTAGTTAGATGGAGCTATCAATCGGTGGATGGAGCTATCCAAGGATAGTTGGAGCCCCGACGATAGATGGAGCTAACGACATTAGGATGAGAGTTGAGTAGCGGTGACTACTCTATGTGATGAGATGAATTGTTACCTTTACAATACCGTGAATTTTTTCAAAATACTTTGAATCTAATATTCGTATTTAAATTGAAAACTTACTTTTCCGCACAACATTCAATCTAGTATAGAGCTACTTCCTTGAATCCTACTTTGCATGAAATATTTTCGTATAAAGCTCCCACGGGAAAATTGCTTGCGAGTACATTCCATGTACTCACCTGGCTTGTTGATTTGGCCAGAAGAAGAAGAATTCTACTCCGACGACGACGACAGTGACTACGAGGGCTAGGACGTTCTTCCCCAGTCAGTTGCCTGTTGGGTTGGCACATTGATGGGTTTATCTACGTTTTACTATCTTCCGCTGCTATTTAATTTCAACCTTCCGGCTGTGTTGTGTAAGAAAGACCATAATGGCCTATTCTTGTAATAAATCGTTAATGTATGACAATGTTACCAAGTTGATTGTGTGTACTGGCTACTGATCATGGGACCAGTACAGAAAAACACAATGGGTTTATCCGGCCTTAAAACCGGGCACACCACAGTGCCCCCTAAAGACCTCGGATTTTGTTGAGCATAGTTTCGCCTAGGGCCAAACAACATTGTCTCTAGTTGTATCTTGCGACCACCTAGTCCGACTACTTTGCAGAACTCCACCATAGCAATACATCATACTTCATCTATATTTGCAATTTCAGATTGCCTTCAATCGTTCTTGCTCGTTCTTCAGTTGCTTGCAGGGGATAAAGAATCTCGTGTTCAGGTTGATCGAGCTCGCGAGTCACGGCAAGGTTAATAACCTCCAAGAGTTGGTTTAGCGATTGCCTAGGCGCTCCGTCGCTGTGTGAGTGTAGCCGGATCGTCAAAGTCACCTCCACCAAACCGACGTGTTTTTTCTCATCGAAAGATCGGGACACCCAAAGTGCTATCAGGTCGATTCTATTTGAAACCCATGAAATGATGACATTAAGTGGTGATTGTCATCAAGGTTGAGAGAAGCAAGTTCAAGATAAGCAACATGTGAAAATACATGCTTAAAGCTTGCGGTCTATCAAAGAAGATGAGCGAGTGGGGATTGTTTCAATGTGAAAGCTTCCCATAAGGAATTATGGAGGAGCTAAATGAAATATTTCACCAATTGATGGTGATCAAGGCGATTCCGGCTTGGAGCAAGGATGCTGGATACCATCGGGCTCAAGTGGAAGGAAAAGGTATGCCTAGACTAGATTTCCTAGTTTGACCGGTCTCAAAGAGTTTGGAGGGAGACTAGATTATATGATAGATACTCACATTATTAAGAGAGGCTATCGGGTGATTAGCTTGATCATATCATTTGTCGATAGCTCAAACCATTGCATATATTGCATATATCCGCGTCCTCGTTGTGTCGTGGGAAGCTAGAACTTTGGGTTCTAGTCTCCATCATTTTGTGGGTGTGGTTCGGAATATCCGAGCTCTGTGGTTGGAACATCTGAGCTGGTCTTGTCTCGCGTGTGAGTTTCTTGGTGTTCTCGGAGGCTCTGAGAACTGTCCTTGCCTATGTTGTCCAGGGTAGGATGATCTAACCGGCTTGTGTGTGCGGTCTGACTAGTCCCTATCCCTGTGTTGGAGGTGGTTGCCCCAAGGAGGATGGTCTAGCCGGTCCAGTCTCCCAGGGGGTTAACAGAGAGCTCATTTTCTCTGGAGGGTCATTCCAGACACTCCGGGGGCATGGGGGGGGGGTCGCTCTGCGTGTCCAGGAAGTCTCCGTTCGGAATATCTGGGCTTGGTGTCAGAGATTTTGGGCTTTCCAGTTGTGCATGTGGGTGTCCAACGGTCAAGTTTTTTTACCATTGGAGGTAGGGACGGTTTGAACGGTCCCCGGGGGGGGGGACGATCTAATCAATCCACCGGCCAAAAACCTCCATCGCTAGTTTTTTAGAGTTTGAGTATAAGTACTCACCTTTGCCAGCTGGGGGAGGTTGTTGCTGCCTCTTAGGTCATTTGTTAACATTCTCTACTTGGTTACATCCTCTCTAATCTCTGTAGTATATGTGTTGCTCTTTGTGAGGTGTGGTTACATTTGGCGATTACATTTCTTGTATCATTTGAGCTCTCAATGTCAATTGTGTTCGAGTGAGAGTCTGAGAGTTTGTTACTCTTGGAGGCTACCGACTCCTAGACGCCTTGCTGGTGTTAACTCAGTGATATCTTTCAAGAAGTTTGTGAAGTGGTCCAAGTGATTTGTGAAGTGGTTGTGGAGCTCGACATCTCCGAGTAGAGGAATGAATTAGCCATAGTGATCGAGGAGATGCAAGTGCATCGTCGAGAGGAAGCGACTTGAAATAGAGTCCACCCTTAATCACGAGTGATTGGTCCTTAGACGGAGATGTAGGATATCGGTGGATATCTGCACTTCAGAACAAACATTGTTCGTCTTTTGCCTCCTTTACATTGTCGCAATTCATACTTATACTCATTGTTGTATTCCTTTCTAGAGATTGAATTGCATGCTTGTCCCCTAGGTTGCAAAGTTTAGCATAGACATAGGGTGTTGGTGCACTTTGTTAAGCCTAGTACATTTAGGATTTGAGCATGTAAAAATCCGACTAGTTTAATTATGCATTAGGTTTGCGCCAAATCCATAATTGTTTTTAAGATGCCTATTCACCTTCTTCTAAGCGACATCTAGGTCATTTCACCTTCACCGTCCACTAACAATAGCAGACTAAAGATTTTGCACATGCCTTATAATTAATGAGCCTTTGGGATCATAATTATTGTTAATATAGGCTTTGGCCTAATATTGCTAACAAAACTTTGGTAAGAGAAACTTTGAATCTATTAAGCTTGAAACCGACAACGCCCTACTCGTTTTCAATACTACAATAAAAGATAGGAGTTTGGCGAAATCCTTATGATCCTTATCATCCTTACAATTATATCTGATGGCTCATAAATTAAGTTAGACCCCCCTAAAAATTAGCTCGTAATCACGTATTTAAGAGAGAGTTGAGGGAGAGTTAATCCTCACGGTTGATCCTCTATTCTATTTTCTCCTCCCACGCCCAACTCTCGTGGCCTGCTACAAATGCCCCACGCCAATCACCAATAGAGATAGTGCACTTCAATAGATATTTGAACAATATATATCTAATGCAATCTATATTTGCAAAATGTGCATTGTACATACCAGATTGGTAGTTACTCCTGTTGGAAAACTCATACCTACACTATATATGTTGCTATCTCCTTTGATGCATTTCTTTCTGGTCTAGGTGAGACAATGATTATTATAGAAATAAGTGGTTAGTCAGGACGTGAGACTCTCTTTTGAACTAAGGTGACCTTTATAAAAATGAGTAAATTGCACCTTGGACCGTAAATTATTACCGTTTATTGTAGTTTGGATTGTATTTATGTCCAAAAGTTGCAATTTGGACCAGTGGGACCCAGATAATATTGCAGTTTGGAGCAAGTTTCTCGATCGGAGAAAAACTGGCTACTTCACTGACTTCGACTGTCCATCTATCAGGTCTAGTTGGATGCCACGTCAAACCTATCCAAGCCGCATCCCTTCCTCGCCACATCAAACATATCTTTTTCTCGTTGTTCTTCTCCCTCCCATCTGTTTCTTCTCCTTCAACCCTTCCTTCAACATGGGAAGGGAGAGAGATGGAGGAAGAAACGAGAGTGGTGACATGGCACCTGATACATGACAGAGAGAAAGGATGGAGCAGTGAAATGGCATCTGACATGTGTGGTCATATTGGTGAACCGAGCTAGTTTTCTCTAAACTGGCAAAATCCGGTTCAAACTGTAATATTTTGTGAGTCCCACTGGTCCAAAGTGCATCTTTTAGATATACTAGCAGAGTGCCCGTGCATTGCAACGGATATAGATTTTAGAAGAAATGATAGTATCATAAAATAAACTATGATGGTCATTTTGTTTCTCAAGTTATGTGATAATATATCTTGTTTAAAATTACTATGATACTATCCTTCAAAAGGCCGTGGAAAAGCTTTTGTAGAAGTTTATAACTTCCTCAATCAATTTGAAATTTGGCACAGTTTAGTCGTAGTTTTCAAATTTATCTCATTGTTTTGAATTTCCAAACCCTATATTAAATACCTGTCACGATTTCTTGCAATGTCGTCTATCAATTCTCATATAGTGGCTAAATATAGACTACATTTACAGCATGAACCTAGAATTTGACCAAAATTTCGAAATTCTTCTTCTTCTTCCTCCCTCTTCTCTTCTTTCTTCTTCTTCTTCCTCATTTCCCTCCTTCCCTTTCTCTCTCTTCTCATTCCCCCAATCAAGCTCCTCTTTATCCCCTTGACGGGCGGCTAGGGCAGTGCAGCTAGGAGGGGAGGCGGCGGTGACCGGTGACGATCCATAGCGGTGGCGGCGCGGCAAGAGGTGGCGGTGGCTTGGAGGGGGGCTAAGATAAGAGGAGAGAGAGAGATCACACGGGTTGGGGTGGACTTTATTTTTTTGGGAGCTCGCGGCGACGGTGCTTGAGCATTACGAGGGGCTAAGGTAGGGGGTGGCGGCGCGAAAAGGGAGCGCAAGGAGGATGGCAATGCATTTTATATAGGGACGAGGCCGTTGGGCGCGTATGATGTGGTTGCAGAGAAGAGATTTAACAATGTTATAGTTTAGTTAAGAGATAATGCTTGTTGGATAAGATATGGTTTGTTAGGAGTTTGTTATAGATCAATTAGTTAGTTATTTACTTTTATTATTAGAGACTTTAAGTAAGACTAAAAAGAGAGGGGAGAAGGTGTGGATGAACCACCACCACCAACTCCCATACTATAGATTGAGATATAGATATGGTTCAAACAACAACTATAACAGTAATACATAATCTAACGTGGACTTTACTCTTATTAAATTAAATCGAGTGTACCGTCTCCTGCCATAAAAAGGATAATAAAGTTAGCTGGGCCGTTCAGTGAAATAAAGAGGTGGATCATAACACACTCTTATAGCTATTTTGGAAGAAACAACATCAGCTTTACGCGGACCAAAATTTAAAATGATGAGGTATGCCGAGACTCTACATTTCTAAATACACATTTTCTTTATGTTGGCAAGTGTGTCGATCATAAAACATCATTAGCCTCGATAATGGTAAGGAAGCTGGAGGTGGCGTAAGACGCTTGTTTTGTAGGTGAAGTCTTTCGATGAGTTACATTAACTATATGAATTGTCTACTATATTAATAAGTGGTTAGTAGTCGTATAGTTGTTTATACTTAGCAGCTTTTGAAAAGTGAAAGGTAGCTTCAAAGCCAAAGAGGAAGTTTCTTCTGATTTGAAAAGAATATGCTATTCATATAACCTTTCATATCCATAAAATTTAGACATATGTAAAGAAACTAATAAAAAAATGTCAAAGTTTTGCTCAAAATAATCTTCGAGTCTATTATTGACCAAATTGCACACAATAACTAAAATTGGTTACGTTACTCTAACGAAATAGAATTACTTAGTTACTTGCTTACGAAATCAGTTCAAAAAGTATACGAGATCTGACGCTAATTTCACGTGTAGAATCGACATTGCTGACAACATATGATTCGATCTAGATTGCTATTGCTAATAATACGGGGCTCAATCCTAGTTTTCGAAGAGGAGATCAATAATATCACTATGTCCGCAAAACAAAAATATCACTATAATATAGTTTTGAGAAAAGAGCTAACGCAGAGACTAGGAATAAGATAAGACACTGCCCTACTTGTCAGATGCCTTTCATCGGTAAGTTAGCCCCTGCCAGAGCAGCTGGTCAACCCACCCGGTACTGATCGAATCGAACCATTCGGGATCCAGGGGAAAAACCCAAAAGGAAATAGGAAAAACTGAACATAAAAAAACAGGCGAAGAACACAGACACCCGCACCGAGCCATACCCGAGAGGGGCAGAGCCACGCGCGACGAGATCCAAACTCGAGCCGTCGCCGAGAACGAGGCCGACCAGATCCACCCCCGGAGGCGGCCAAGACGGCGGCCGCGAGGATGCTGCCGGACGGCGGCGCCGACGACGAGGAGCGGTGGCTCGCCGAGGGCATCGCCGGTGTCCAGCAGAACGCCTTCTACATGCACCGGGCCCTCGTAAGCAAATAAACCCTAGCTCCAGCCGTAGCTTCCTCGGTCTGTGCCTGCCGCACTCGCTTACCCTGCCTCGATCGGCGATTTGGGATGCAGGACTCGAACAACCTCAAGGACGCGCTCAAGTACTCGGCGCAGATGCTCTCCGAGCTGCGCACATCGCGGCTCTCCCCGCACAAGTACTACGAGCTATGTGAGTATTTTGGGTGCAGGGCTGCTCGAGAGTGTCGAATTTTGGGAGTGGGTTCAGCTGGGGTTTGACGGGATTTACTGTTTCGGCTGCAGATATGAGGGCGTTTGATGAGATGCGGAAGCTGGAGATGTTCTTCCGGGAGGAGACCCGGCGGGGAAGCTGCTCCGTTGTTGATCTGTACGAGCTCGTGCAGCATGCTGGCAACGTATTGCCGAGACTGTAAGGCTCATGCTCCCCTTTCGCTGAGGCTGATGTTAGTTCAATTTTAGATTGCCTGTCGTGGCATCGCCGATCATTCCAATTGGAATAGTATCAGTAAAAGATATGCGACGTCCCAATTTCAACTATGAGATTGAGTGATTGATTAGGTAACTTGATAGTAACTTCTGAGTAACGTTTTGCTGTGTTGATTAGACTAGTTTGAATGAAGTGCATATTCAACTGATGCAATTGGACGGAAATAGACTGATTGCATCCACAGTTCTATCACCAGCTATTCCTCAGTTGTTACATGTGCTGTGGTCTTCCAAGGATGCCCAATTCACATGCTGCAGTGTCTTAGAATAGTTCCCAAAATTGCAGAATTAACGATTTTTCATGGACCATTAAGCCATTTCATACTGCGTGTGGTATTTGATTGTATGGTCACTCATGGGACATCATATCGAGTAGAAGTTACTGTACTGATTTGTATGATCGTATCAACTCAACATGCACGTGCCAATATCACCGGGAAAATCACAATATTTGGAGTTGGGTTGGAGGTGAGACCACTCAATTTTTTTCGATGTGTCTCAAAATTCTAACCCAACTGAGGAAACTTTATTCTTTATGTCATCTCAGTTGCTTATAGAGAATGTGGAACGATATGTCACAACAGGATCTCCTTGATGATACATCTGTCTCTGCAGAAATAAACTTTTGTATTCATACATCATGAACTGAATCTAGGTATTATTTCATCTATGTGACTTAGTTGGAACCGACATAACCTGAAGGTCATTCAATCAGAACTCCCCATAATTGTTCTCCAGCTTTTAGTCAAACATGCTGCTTCTTTCAGCTTCGGGACCCAATTAATTTGAGTTCAGATCCGCGTAAATCATCATGTGATTATGATCAGTAATTTGAGTTTATTATATTCTGACATGGACTCATTTTTGAACTTTAAAACTGATGATCAAGCCTTGCATAATAGAACTTGACCTACAGAAAACAGTTTCTGAATTTTCATGTACATTTTATGTACTTTAAATACAGTCAGATCTTTGATTCAGTGTCTCCAAAGTTAGGTTAAGCTGAGCGTCACTCAACACTTTCTATATGTTGACCCTGGTGCACACCCATCAATTAAATTATTTACATATAATTGCTTATTGCTTTATTTTTTCTAGAATATATATAATTGCTTATTAGCTTGTAGCATTGTATAAATAAAATAGTGTGTTCATGGCCGAGCCCTGAGTTCTACTTAGATCCTGACTGCCAGCTGTCGTCATTATTCTGTTATCCTATTCTCTATTTTACTGTAACCAACCTGTATAGAATCCTTATATCTGCATATCATGCCAGCTGTTAATCATGTCATATGTATAATTTGTTATGATTTTAAGAACTTATGCATTTGTGAAAAATATCATCTGATTTGATTTTGTTCATGTGCTAGCTATCTCCTCTGCACAGTAGGATCTGTGTACATTAAATCAAAAGAGGCTCCTGCTAAAGATGTTCTTAAAGACCTTGTTGAGATGTGTCGAGGCATTCAACATCCTCTTCGTGGACTTTTCCTAAGAAGTTACCTCTCTCAGATAAGCCGAGACAAACTACCTGATATTGGTTCTGAGTACGAAGGGTACTGTACCATTCCATGCTGTTTCTAAGTCCAGTCTGTTTTGTTTTCAATAATATCTGCATATCAATGGTGGCATTTTCCTCATAAATAAAACAAACTGCAGAACACTAAGAATTAACTTATTTTCTAATGCTGTTAACCTGTCACACAAGCGTGTACTACAATTTCTCGTGAAGAAAAGCATGTGCTATGATAGTTACAAAAAATTTACTTTGCATTGAGTTGTTGACTACACAAAAAGTTCTATAATTAGAGACCTAGTAGTGAAGCTCAAACAAAATAATCTTTCATATATGTGTAAATATATTATCTTATTTTGCAACTATTGCAGCATAATTTTGACGATCATATAATACCTTGTTAACAGGATACAGTTAGCACTAGTGTTACCAGTTCCCATTTCTCTTCATTTTGTACCATTTCTGCAATGTTTTAGTCACTTGGGTGCTGGGACTTACTATCATTATTTACTGTTACTTGGTCATCAACACTGCTTTGCCATTGGCTCATATAGAATTTAACCAATTCCTATTTGAGTGCAACTGTATTATTGTACATTCCAAGTCCTAACTATTGCCACTGACACTGCTTAGTTTTGATCATGTAAAAATGATGTGTTGTTAGTTTAGTTCATTATAGGGAGTTGGGATATTGACAGTGAATTGTCCTCATAGTATATGCCAGGTCAGATTATGCAAAAAAATAATAGTTTCCTTATATCCCATCTTGTTTTTTAACTTTGATCTCTCAGGGATGCTGAAAGCATTAATGATGCAGTTGAATTTGTTCTTCAGAACTTCATAGAAATGAACAAACTCTGGGTCCGGATGCAGCATCAGGTTTGTTGCAGGCTTTTAACCTGAAGGCACAACTTCATTTCTTTTCTTTCCTTTCTTATCGCGCATTTACCATGTTAGGCTGCACTGCATCCATATCATCTCCCATATGTTGCTCAGATAAAGATCATTTATCATACATGCTGTCTTTTGGAAACCTAGTTCTGGACATTTATAGAACTTAGTGATTGTAAGCCATTGACCTGGTTAGATGATCCTGAGCTGAAACCACAAAAATGATGACCCTGGTCTGCAGGGGCCTATTCGGGAGAAGGACAAGCGGGGGAAGGAAAGAAATGAACTGCGTGATCTGGTAACTTAATTAGCATATACATATTCTCCTTGACGCTGTTATTTGGTGCCATTTTAATGACACAAGTTCTTCTAATTTTTTTCCAGGTAGGCAAAAACCTTCACGTTCTAAGCCAAATTGAGGGTGTTGACCTTGAGATGTACAAAGAAACTGTTCTTCCAAGGATATCAGAACAGGTTTGCAGTTAGATTTATTGATGTGAAATGACTACCTCCATGATCTAGTGGAAACTGAAGCTGAAATATATTGACAGGTGGTTAACTGTAAGGACGATCTTGCGCAATTCTACCTGATGGACTGCATAATCCAAGTCTTTCCAGATGAATACCATTTACAGACATTGGAAACGTTGTTGAGCGCATTTCCCCAGCTACAGGTTGGCAACTTTGGATTTTCTTAGCTTGATTCCCTGCTAGAATTGCCCAATTTATGCTGTTCTCTGCAGATCATTGCATAACAGAAGTCATCCAATGTCGGTGATGATTACAATGTGACATCTTTAGTTATTCCAAAGACTTAACTTGCAAGTCATCCTCATGCCCTTGATCAATTTGGTTTTCGTTGCCTGATGTTTTATTATCTAGAAAACTGAAAGTGTTCTTTTTTCCATGCTTCACCACTTAAAGAAGCAATTACATATAGATTACAGTCAAGGCTCATCTGGTAACCATGCAGTAATTTTATAATTTATCATGTTAGCTAAGTGTGGCTTTGAGGGCAAGCTAACTATTGTAGTGTATTACTTTATCGTGGTACAGTAGTTAGATGATGAACATATAATTTACTGGTCTTTATCATCTAGTACAAGTCTGACATGATTTATAAGTTCAATATATAGTTATCAGTATCTTGATCAACTTTAATAATTTACATGCAATTTCTATTTTATGTTTACTATGAATGCAAGTCATCTCTAAAGTTCTTTTGCAGCCAAATGTTGATATCAAAACGGTGCTATCTCAACTCATGGACAGATTGTCAAACTATGCTGCCACAAGTCCTGAAGTAAGAATCCCTAGACCAGTTCATCACAGTATAATTTGTATATGCTTTTACATTAGTGAATTGTGCAGGTACTGCCAGAGTTTTTGCAAGTTGAAGCTTTTGCAAAGTTCAGCAGTGCTATTGGAAAGGTAACACTTGTGTTACTGCTTGTTAGTAATTAATAACATGCAATCACATAAGGCATACATTTCCTACCAGTTTTATGCTATTCTCATTAGTCTTGCAATGCTATGAATATGCATTTGATCTAAATGACAATTTCCACTGTTAGTATACATATTGTACCAAATGTGGGGTGGAATAACCATAGAATATAGCTGCACCTTTTATTTCCTTATTCTTTGTTCAAATTACGTAGCTGTTTTCTGCTGTAGTACAGGTAAAACTGAAACAACCAAGTTATGGTTTCTGGCAGGTGATAGAAGCTCAAGTTGACATGCCGGTTGTTGGAGCAGTAACTTTATATGTATCACTTCTGACATTTACACTCCGTGTTCATCCAGATCGGCTTGATTATGTTGACCAAGTGTTGGTATGTCTTAGTTTGACAAATACATATGTTATACCACTTCTGTTATTGTATATTCACTAACCCTAAAAAATCAGTTTAGTTACATTGGTGTGGGTATATGCATGAACGTTCTAGCTTATGATATGTTTAATATTGGACAGGGTGCATGTGTCAAGAAACTTTCAGGCAAGGCAAAACTTGAAGATAGCAGAGCAACGAAGCAAATTGTTGCACTTCTTAGTGCTCCTCTGGAGAAATACAGTAATATTGTTACTGCATTGGAGCTTTCAAATTATCCTCGGGTTATGGATTATCTAGATAATGCTACAACCAAAGTGATGGCTCTGGTAATAATTCAAAGCATAATGAAGAACACAACTTGCATATCTACTTCCGACAAGGTAATATTTCACATTACGCTGTTGCTCTGTCAATTACTATGGTACACATCGTGTGATTCTGTATCGCTATTTCTTGCAGATTGAGGCTCTTTTTGATTTAATTAAGGGACTTATAAAAGATATGGATGGGGCTCAAGATGATGAGGTAAGATCATACACTTTATTCTACAACTTTCTTCGGCTTGTCTTCTTTCTGCTGTTGTTTGATCAGTGCATGAAATATTCTAGCTTCTCGTCAAGTTTACCCATATTGTTAACATGTTAATTTTTGTTGCTTTAGCTTGATGAGGAGGATTTTAAAGAGGAACAGAATTCTGTAGCACGCCTTATCCACATGTTGCACAATGATGACCATGAAGAGATGCTGAAGGTACATTTGTTATTACACCAAAATTGATGAGAGCTTGCAAACTTTTTTCAGTCGCCATTACATTCTCCCCCTTCCTAACTTCAGTTCTCAGTGGTGACACACTCACTGCTATACGTCTGTGTTATATGTCCATTTTACACATCTATGTTGATATCCGGTGCTAGTGATGTGCAGCCGGAGTTCTGAGCTAGTGTCTTGCCCTACTAATCAGGTTGCAAGATAAACAATGGAACTTAAGTGTAACAGGAAATTGAAGTTCTAAGTTAGCCCTAATTCTCATACCAACTTGCTTAGCCTGAATTTTTTTTCTTTATCATTTTGTTTAGTCCTATCCTTTGAGCCTAAAAAAGGTAATAGATCATACAATGTTAGTACTCCCTCCGTCCCAAAATGTAAGGCATATTTTGTTTCGTTAAGACAAGGCTTTGACTAACAATTACTCTATTAATATGTGGTTTATATGATATAAAGTCACAATCATAAGTAAGTACTTTTGAATACAAATCTATTGACATCAATTTTATGTTACATAAACTATATACTAATAGAGTAATTGTTGATCAAAGTCTTGTCTTAACCAAACAAAATACGCCTTACATTTTGGGACGGAGGGAGTATCTGTTTACAGATGAAACTAGGGCCAATTATCGTTTGCCATGCTAAATTGACAAACCAGGCACCTGCTCTTGAGTTTATGTGGCTTGGCAGCATTTATTAAAATCAGGGTACATGTCTTGACATTCCCACTTTGAAAATGCTTATAGGAAATACTTGTCAATCTTTCAGTTCTTATGTACTGTTCAGAAGCATATACTATTGGGGTACATGTCTTGATATTTGCCCACTTTGAAAATGCTGATAGAAAATACTTGTCAATTTTTCAGATCTTATGTACTGTTCAGAAGCATATACTTCAGGGAGGTCCCAAGCGTCTACCGTTTACTGTGCCATCCTTAGTATTCTCCACTCTCAAGGTTTGCTTAGTTGTTTCAGTTATATTAAAACAGTATCATGAACTAAGGATCTTTCACATTTGATGATGTATTCATACACAACGTTCCTCAAAAGACATGGGGTTGTATAGTTGAGCAGGCTGCTTTGTAGTAGGCATGACAATACGGGGATGTTGGTTTATTTCGCTTTGGTTTGTCAATTATAACAGTTGAGGGGTCCAATATGGGGATATCTTTTCTTGCCTGCAGCTGGTCAGACGATTACAAAGTCAAGATGGAGATGTCACTGGGGAGGAAGTTCCAGCAACTCCTAAGAAAATATTTCAGATTTTGCATCAGGTTTTTCTTTCTTTTGCATACATGTTAACTTTCAGAATTTCACTCTTGGAACAGACATGAACAGCATAGAGTAGTTTCCTCAATTGCATTTTAATACATATTTTTATTTCCTTGATCCTGTTAAATAGCCAGATTAAGAAATATCACATATTTATCTGCATTATGCCAAAGCTGTTGGAATAATTAGTAAATCCTATCTTAGATACAAAAGTTCAAACTATTTGGTGTCAGCATTCTCTAGTGCCAAAACTCAGTTTGAGGGCTATATAAGCTTGTGGATCTATATTCTTGTGCACACTCATCAACAATTTTCATTTTTCAGACTATTGAAGCACTCTCATGTGTTCCTTGTCCAGAACTGTCTCTCAGACTATATCTACAATGCGCAGAGGTATTGTTGTGACAACTGATTGATTTTTTTACAATTCTTCCTTTTGTGTGACTGCATTTCTTTACAGGCTGCCAATGATTGTGATTTGGAACCGGTTGCTTATGAGTTCTTTACTCAAGCATTCATCTTATATGAAGAAGAAATCGCGGTATGACACCCACATGCTTCTCCCTCTATGCCTGCCCTGGATCATATCATAAATGCCATGTGCTCTGCATTTGTTAGGACATTAGAGTGCTTTAATACTTTTGCTCTATTTTCCCCTTATAATGTCTGTGTGCCACAAGCAGGATTCAAAGGCTCAAATTACTGCACTTCACCTAATAATTGGAACCCTTCAGCGGATGAATATATTTGGGGTGGAAAATAGAGACACCCTCACTCACAAGACAACAGGGGTAACGATCTCTTGCTTTATTTTAATCTTCTTGAATTCTGTTATTGCCCAAATCTATTTTCTTCTAGTACACATCTACCCTTTATGGTAAATGACATCACCTCTGTTTTCGTGCAGTACTCGGCAAAACTTCTGAAGAAGCCTGATCAATGCCGAGCAGTCTATGCATGTTCACACCTTTTCTGGACTGATGACCAAGATGGAATAATGGATGGTGAAAGGTAAACTTAATGATGTCCTCGGTTTAAGCATCCGGTTAAGTGGATCTTGTGATCGTGTGATTCATCTTTTGGATTTTAGTTTATTCTTGCAAATAAAATGGTAGGAAATCGCTTCCTAATTATACTGAAAGAAAAATCTCCATCCCTTTTTTGCCTGATCGAATTTTTGTTACAGGGTTCTCCTTTGTTTAAAGCGTGCCCTGAGAATTGCAAATGCTGCTCAACAGATGGCTAACGTGTCAAAGGGAAGCAGCGGATCTGTCACTCTATTTATTGAAATTTTGAACAAGTAAAGTCAAGACTTATGCTTGCTATCTTTTCTGGTGCATATATGATTGCTTCTATTGTAGTCCCTCACACTTCTATTATTTCCAGGTATCTCTACTTCTTTGAGAAAGGAATTCCACAAATCACAAACACTGTAATCCAAGATTTGATTGAACTGATTAGGACAGAAAAGCAAAATGACAGCAATACAGCTGATCCATCTACAGAGGCCTTCTTTGCAAGCACTTTACGGTACATTGAATTCCAGAAGCAGAAAGGTGGAAGCATAGGCGAAAAATATGAGCAAATAAAAGCTACTTGATTGTTCATAAGACAAGTACGGCATCACAATTGGTGAGCCATTTTTGGGGATGTTCAGTGAAACACAAGCCATTGGTTTCAGCTGCCTCTGACTAAAAGATGTTTACATGAGTTGTGGTTTGTGAATCAAAAGATGTTACATGAGTTGTGGTTTGTGAATCTCACGCTCAAAGTGGTGCCTGCCCACCCTTTGGTAACATGTTTGGGCTAGTCAGGTTACAATAAGATTTACTCTATCGGAAGCTCAGGTCTGTACAGGATAGCTTGTGTCCCGGAGTGCTATTGTTGTATATTCCTTGTGATTGTTTTTATTTTGCAGAGCGCATGGATTTAGGTTTTCCTAACTCTCGAAGTATATATTTATATTTATCACACTGGGCATTTTGATTTATTCAGAGTGGTTAAGGCGTTGAATTTGGGCAGCTTTCATCCAATATGAACAAATAAACCGTTGATTCTCTTGCTTGGTTTCTCGAGGCTACAATTGCTGCTCTGTGAGCCTTGTTTAATTGGCCACGTTCAGTGATACTCATAGGGAGAGTGATGTCGACACCAAATTATCTATAACGTTTTGATCATCCTGAGGATCTGAGGTATAACGGTTCAAGTTTCATCATTTCAACAATAGGTCATCCTGCTTACTCTAGTGGTATCGGCTGTCATAGCTATGCCTCCCGAAAGGATAGTGTTGCATTGCATCCACTGCAGAAGCAATGACGTTTTATTATGAGGCTTAACCGGTGCTCTTTCTGTTGCAATCATCACTCACACAGAGGAAGGTTATCTTCAGTTTCCAGTTGCTCGACAAGGTTTTTGAGAAGCCTGGAAGGATACAAATCTTCTGTTAGAATCAATTTCTCCTTAATCGTCAAACATTCTACTAGCAACAAACAACATATCGCGGTATTGCCCTCAATGTTGATGCCACAAAGCATGGTTGCTATCTAGCAATAGAAAAGGGGCTGACTATGAATAACCCTTAAATGTACAAAACTACAACGTACTAAGCTGCTACAAAATAAGTCTCCTTGCATGTCTCTTAACTTAGATGTTGGAAGATGAGTCCCTTCTTTACTTTCATACGTATAGCTACTATAAGCCAGTCAACTCTTCTTCTTTTTTTTGTCGACCCACATAGAAAAAATGCCACTTTTGTCTCCGCTGTTCTCTCGCTGGATAACCATGCACTGATCTCTAATCTTCTGTAATAATTTGTTCTCATGGAACTGCGAGATGCTCTTCAGACTGATGAAGCATATTGAGCTTGAATACGAAGATGTGGTAATTACCTTGATGTATGTTCCATCTAGGAAAAAAATCGTCTCAACTCTGGCATCAATCCAAAATCCTCTGAAAAATGGCCGAACTACGCAAATTATGACCAGCCACCGGTCATGAATGGAGTTGTACATCACCCAAACTCAATGCCTAATTGTTGACCTTCCTGAAAAGGATTTGGTGGCAAACTGCTCTCATCTTTCATCTCAATGTCAATGGTTTCTGAGTTAATGATCACCTTGCACAGTCCACGATGCCCTCCATTAACAAGGTTACAGTTTTCATAGAAACCGTCAGCTGGTGGCATGTTCAACATGCAAGATTTAGGGAGTACAATATTTTTCCCTTCCTGGAGGCAGTATACGTTAACTGTAAGCACAAGGCGGTGTTTCCTCCCTAGTAACTTAGAGACATATTCCATATCACCCACAGACAAAGCATGGCGAACACGACTGGAAGACACCTGTCCTTTATCGCTTGAATTTACAGCGGGTGTAGCTCCATTATAAGATCTTTTTGCTGTGTCCATGACTGACCGCACAATGAATGCACTTAAACCAAATTCTTCACATAGTTTCACCAACTCAGCTGCATCACCAGATGCTTTGTAGCCAAATCTGTAGTTTTCACCTGTCATAGTACATGAACAAAGATGTTAGAAGTATGATGGTGCAGCACAATACTGAGCCTCTAAGAGAAAACAATATGTTTGTACCTGCTACGACACCTTTTATTCTAAGATCTGTTGATAACCTCTCAACAAATTGGCGTGGAGTTAGGTACCTGACCTTTGAAAACTCAACTTGATATTCAAGAGGCACCACATTTCCACAGTATGGGGCCCAAGAGGAAAGGACTCGTTTCCGGTCACAGTGCGCCACTATTGGAGGCCTGTACCAACGGAAAACAGTCATGATTTGCTACAGATTTTACAAGGCCCTCCTTAATGTTGGGCTACTCTTACCAAGGATAAGTCTCTCGGGAAGGAGAAGTTACGAAAAGTTCCCTGTAGGCTCACCTATAGTCCCAGCCAAGTACTTCAGCCATTCCCACAAAAGAAAGAAGAAAAGGATTGCCTGATTTAGAAGCATGCATTGCTAGTTCCCGATGGCCAATGTGAAGGGCATCAAACTTCCCCAAGGCAACTATCCCATCTGAATTGTGCAGAAATATTCAGTGAAACTAGACTTACAGAATAAAAAAAAGGCTGTGAACAACATCACTGATTAGTGCAACAAAAGGTCATAAAGAGCAAAAATCTAGCAATACAACAACACTGAGAGAACATACATTACAATGTTGAACTGTGAGCAGCAGCAAGTGTAAAAATGGAAAGCAGTAAAGAGATATGGCAACTTCCAGTGTAGAAAGCCTGGAATTTTGAATGCATGGTTACAATTTTCTTCGTTTTCCTCATGCCTAAGATGTAAAGTCTGTCATATTCTTTCCTTGTATCCTCTGTGATGTACACAAGTGCTGTACATATAATTTCCACAGTTTTGCTCCCAATATGGGACCAGCTGCTTGATCATCTGGAGATCCGTCCAAAAAGAAGTAAAAGACGTAGCAAGAGCCACTTATTGGTTCTTAACTTAGCTTCTAAGAGATGGACTTCAAAAATGTCAGTGCACTATACGACTTCTTAAAAAAAAACTGCATATCTAGTTAACCAGGGTGGTTCGATGTGAAACTGACAAGCACCATGATTCAAGTAGAAGTTGGAAAACTGGAAAGCCAAGCACCAAGGTTCAAGTGGAAAACCAACAAAGTACCATACACTAGTGCATACCTAATGAATAACTTCCTCAATTGAGCACTGCTTCAGTGCTCTTCCTGGGAAAGTTGCCAATATCCTAAAGCATTTTCTGTTAATTATTCTTAGGGGTAAGCATATCAGTCAATGTTCTATGGGCTAGGAACTGTATAGCTGGCTAAAATCTAGCCCTAACCCCAAACCCAAGCAGTCCAAATCAGAAGCAACACTTGTGATATCCTCATCAGTTCCTTTTCTTCATGCCTGACAGAATAATGTCAGGTCCTTCCCTTGATAAGTTTCTTTACATGCATCACAGCAACAAACACCCTAGAAGCCCATGCAACCTCAAAATACCAAACTTCAAGGTGCTTCAGCATTGCTATGCTCCCAACAGCATGTCATGCTAAGAAACGATGCACCTTCACTCGTCGAGGGCATGTCACCACGCAAAGACAACAAGTGAAAAGAGGGAGAATTCACATGATACGCGGTGCTTTTGAAGGAAACAGTAGAAGGAAGAGATATGGTTGTTAACTGGCAAACCTACAATGGAAATGAAGGATATAGCATGTATGCCTAGGTGTAGGGACACCAGATTGGCAGGTATCGGGTGTCCCCACACTAGGCAATGGGGTAGTGGAGTCACAGAGAAATTTTAGACCGAGTCCATAATTATGGATATGGGTAGTTTCTCAGCTGCCACAATAAAATTGACATGAAATAACCATCAATCACCACCTAAGGGTGCATGCTATTGGTTTTATCTGCAAATTAGAAGTGCTAATTTGGAATTTGAATGGTACGGAATGAAATCATCCATATAGAACTTACCAAGCACACAATCTTGGTCTTCTCCGCAATCAATTAGGAGCTTATCTTTCGCTAAATCTTCATTGTTCAAACTAACCCCTGGATGTCCAAATGAGCTGAAGGTCATCAATGAGCACCTCTTAATCCCATTGCTTGTGGCTAGATGCCCAATTTGACTGCAGTAGTTAAAAGTGAATAATTAAAACCTTAATGTTAATAGAAATTGAAAACAAAATGCTAAATAACAAAGCTCAAGGTATGCACCATGTATGCCAAAAAGTGACTCTCATACCAACAGGGGGCGAGAAATCATGGCATGCTAGGAGGATAATCTCAATCTTTGCACACCTTACCTAAAACTAATTAATTATAAGTAATTGATGGTTCATTAGCTGTTTTCATATTCTAGTTTTGGGTTAGAATCTTATGGTAGTTTGACTTTAAGAGGTCACTAATCCATTAGGGTTTACCTATTTGCATCATCAAACTGCAAGGGATTAACGAACCTTACATGGGGCAACGCAAAACATGGTGGTTCTATACTAGCATAACATTACGTGGGGCAACGCAAAACATGGTGGTTCTATACTAGCATCTGCATATTTTGAAATTTGAATCCCCTTTTCCCCCATCTCCTTTGGTTGACCGCACCTGCCGAACAACCTAGATTGGCTCTAGTCGGGAAAACATCCTCACCCAGCATTAGATAAGAGGTCATATGTCAACGTGACCAACATTTTGCATGTGTAGAATGTAACGCTTACTATATCAATAACCCGACCCTTCAATAAACTATACCAATAACATGAAACAAGATACGTGTAAGTTTCCTTCACGCAATCAAGCTCTATATTAAGAACCTAACTTCAACTTCCTATGTCTTACCCGAACTTCTTGTTCTAGCCCATCAAATACTAGAAATCCAACGCGTGGGGATTCATCAGCTTTGAAGTGCTTGACTATGGCTCAGCGTGAACACCGGTAAGTTTGTACATCAGTAACACAACCCTAATGAACTGCCCAACCACTCCAAGACCAACCCAACCAAAGTAAAGTTACCAACACATCTAGAATCCAAATTTCACCAGCTCCCGGGTCGAGCAGACTCAACCGCTCAACGATCCCAAGTCTCCATCCTAACCATAGAGACAAAAAAAAATGATAGAAAAGAGTTCCTTAATAGCCTTTAGTACTGCTCAGCACTCCAGCCAAATTGATTTTGTCCTTACTAGGAGGGTGGATAGACGTGCTTGTGTAGATTGCAAGGTGATACCTGGAGAGTGTGTTGTCTCACAACATAAGCTGGTGATGGCTGATTTTCGCTTTCTTTTACGGGTTCCTCGGGATAAATGTGACAAAATTATGAGAACAAAGTGGTGGAAACTCAAAGAGGAAGCGCAACAGATCTTTAAGGATAGGATGACTGTAGGAGGACCATGGAACGAAGAGGAATGGCAACTTGCATTCGAAGGGTGGCTAGAGAGGTGCTTGGAGTGACCAAAGGAAAGAAATGCGAACCTAAAGACAATTGGTGGTGGAATGAGCATGTTCAAAAGGCTATTAAGAAAAAGAAAGAATGCTATAAGTGCTAGCATCATGACAGAAACACAAACAACATGGAGAAGTACAAAGATGCCAAGAAGAAAGCAAGGCGAGCTGTGAGTGAAGCAAGGGAGAGGGCTTATGATGAGCTATACCAGCGATTAGGCACAAAGGAAGGTGAAAATTATGTCTACAAGATGGCTAAAATTCGTGAGAGGAAGACAAGGGATTTCAACCAAGTTAAATGCATTAAGGACGAGGCAAATCGGCTTCTAGTGAAAGACAAGGAGATCAAGAACAGACGGAGAGATTACTTTGATGAATTGTTCAACGGTGGGAATGAGAGCATTATTCTTGAGTTAGACGACTCCTTTGATGACACCAACAGGTGTTTCGTGCGGAGGATTCAGGAGCCCGAGGTTAAGGAGGCCCTAAAGAGGATGAAAGGAGGCAAGGCGTTGGGCCCTGATGATATCCCTATTGAGGTGTGGAGATATCTTGGAAACATGGCAATAGTATGGCTAACTAAGCTATTCAACCGCATCTTTCGGTCAAACAAGATGCCCGAAGAGTGGAGAAAAACTATATTGGTACGTGTCTTAAAAAATAAGGGAGATATTCAAAACTGTACTAATTATCGGGGAATTAAGCTTATGAGTCATACTATGAAGCTATGGGAGAGAGTGATTGAGCATCGACTAAGAACATTAACGAACGTCACAAAAAAATCAATTTGGTTTTATGCCCGGGAGATCGACCATGGAGGCGATTTTCTTGCTACGCCAGCTTATGGAGAGATATAGGGAGCAGAAGAAGGATTTACATATGGTATTCATTGACTTGGAGAAGGCATATGACAAAATAGCAAGAGCAATCATGTGGTGGGTGCTAGAAAAACATAAAGGCCCAACAAAATACGTTACCCTCATCAAGGATATGTACGATAACGTTGTGACAAGTGTTTGAACTTGTGACAGTGAGACCGATGCCTTCCCAATTAAGATAGGACTACATCAAGAGTCAGCCTTGAGCCCATACATTTTTGCCTTAGTGATGGATGAAGTCACGAGGGATGTACAAGAAGATATTCCTTGGTGTATGCTCTTTGCTGACGATGTGGTGCTAGTAGACGAGAGTAGGATGGGTGTCAATAGGAAATTAGAGCTGTGGAGACAAACTTTAGAATCGAAAGGGTTTAGACTTAGTAGAACGAAAACCGAGTATATGAGGTGCGATTTCAGTGGTGTTAGGTGTGAGGAGGGAGATGTTAGTCTAGAAGGACAAATAGTGCCCAAGAAAGACAATTTTCGATACTTGGGATCAATGCTACAAAGCAATGGTGGTATCGATGAGAATGTTAGCCCCAGAATCAAAATAGGGTGGATGAAATGGCGACAAGCATCTGGTATCCTTTGTGACAAAAAGGTCCCGCAGAAACTAAAAGGTAAGTTTTATAGAACGGCGATTAGACCTGCGATGTTGTATGGAGAAGAATGTTGGCCCACTAAAAGACAACACATCCAACAAATAAGTATCACAGAGATGCGTATGCTACGGTGGATCTGTGGGCATACAAGAAGGGATCGAATTCGGAATGAGGATATATGTGATAGGGTGGGGGTGGCACCGATTGAAGAGAAGCTTATCCAACATTGACTAAGATGGTTTGGACATATCCAACGGAGGCCTCCAGAAGCACTGGTGCATAGCGGTATTCTAAGATCTATCGACAATATTAGGAGGGGCAGGGGGCGACCAAAATTGACATGGGAGGAGACAGTAAAAAAAGACTTAAAAGATTAGAATGTATCTAAAGATTTATCTCTAAATAGGACCGCGTGGAAATTAGCGATCTACATGCCCGAACCATAATTTTCTTTTCAAGCCATTTTCTTTTATCTTTTGATTTATAAATTTTTTTATTGGGTTTCATCTCTAGTCTACCCCAATTTACTTGGACAAAAGGCTTAGTTGTTGTTGGTGTAGAAAAGAGTTCTAATCCTATTTCTACTCTAAAGACGCCTGTCCCTCATGCCCGATGGCCTAAGCGTTCCGTCGAACAACCTGCGAGCGCGCACGCAAGGACAGCGAGACTCAACTCCCATCCCGCACTGACAATAAACATGTGACAGGGAAAGGCAAGCAACCGCAACGAGAACAGGAGGCGGCTGTTTCGCTACCTGGAGCGCCGACCGGGCGGCAGGAGGAAGCGAGGATCCCCGGCGGCCGCGGGCGGGCGGCGGCTGGGCCGGAAGCGGAGGAGAGGCGGCCAACGGGACGCCGAGGAGTGGGTGCCGGAGGGGGAGCGGAAGGTGCAGGCAAGCACGGCGGCGCCGCCCCGCTCCATCCCACCACCACGCGGGCGCCGGCACGGCCACTCCCGTGTTCTTTCGCAGCGCCGCCGCCTGCGCTGTCCGCCTCGGGTGTGTCGCTCGCTGGCTTTGCCTCTGTTGCCTCTGCCCGTGATATCAGGTGTTGGGGTCAGGTCAGAACCGGAACGGAGGCGTGCGTGGGAGGCGCGAGCAGGTTCCACCGCACGACAGGCGCCCGGCGCGGGCACAGGTCAGAGCATCTCCAGCGGATATTTGAGCCTTATAGGTACCCATTTCTAAATGGGGAGTGTCTATTTATCATCAGTTGTCTAAAATCTTAATCACTTTTTAGATCTTTGAATCAACATCTAATTATCTTATCCACGTCTCACTCCATATATAACATACAAACTAAAAATTGTACTAAGTTTTCACTAAAGTTGTACACTTTCAAATACTGCAATTTTAGACCAAGTGGTGTGCAATTTTCTAAAATTACACACTTTTAATACTATAATTTTAGGTAACTAAGATTTGCAAAAATTTCAGACAACTGAGATTTAGCCAACACGTTCTAAATATTCTCTCTTCGTATCATCTCATCGCTTTACTACTCATATTTTACTTTTTATATTCTTCTCTTTTATATTTTAATAAAAAAATTCACGGTTATTTTTTCACTGGCCATTTTTTCGAACGACTATTTCTCCAAATCTATATATGTAAGTCCATCTGCCATTCCTGGTTGTGTCATCTCTCTCAGGACACAAAGAGCAAATAATCATGGATTTGTCATCATCCTCATTCGATGACGACGAACTCGTTGGTACATCATTTATAGTGCACGATGAAGATCAGGGGTTGAATGCTTGATGCCATGGTGATTCCGTGTTAGGACGTCGGGTAATTCATTATGGTAGAGAAGCCGGACATGCTAGACTATACCAAGACTACTTTTCAGATACTCCTGCCCACGGCAGAAATATATTTCGACGCAGGTTTGAATTAGTGAATACATGTTTGTTCGCCACTCTTGTTGATCCTCACGTCTCATTTCATTATTATTTTCACATAGGTTTAGAATGGCTCGTTATTTATTTTTTGTATAGTGCAAGCTGTACTAGAGCATGATAGGTATTTTGTGTAGAAAAGACTCCTTTGCAGAAGATTACCGCTGTATTTCAAATGCTAACTTATGGAGTACCAACGGATGCTACGGATGAATTTATTCGGATTGAGAAAGTAGTGTTATATCGAGTCTTAAAAGGTTCATTAAAGGTATTATGGAAGTCTTTGGAGATGAGTATTTGAGATCTTCAAATAATCTTGATACTGCTAGATTATTTGAAATGGGAGAGGCAAGAGGTTTTCGCGGAATGTTATGGAGCATAGATTGCATGTATTAGAAGTGGAAAACTTGTCTTGCAATATGGTAATGAATGTATACTGGCCATGTGCACAACCCATAATTATTTTGGGAGCTGTTGCTTTACAAGATCTTTGAATTTGGCACGCTTTCTTTGGTTTACTGGGATCTCACAGTGATATTAATGTTCTTCACCATTCTCATCTATTTGCAAAGTTAGCCGAAGGACAGACTTCAGAAGTGAATTACACTATCAACGCTCATAAGTATACAATTGGCTATTACCTAGTAGATGTCATATGGGTAACATTTGTGAAGACAATACCATCTTCGTAAGGAAATAAGAAAAAACTTTTTTCCCAAACTCAAGAAGCTGCTAGGGAGGATGCAGAATGAGCATTTGGAGTTTCACAAGTTTGTCTTGCCATTGTTCGTAGACCTGTAAGGTTTTAAGATCAAGAGACACTTAGATAAATCATGATAGTTTATGTCACTATGTATAACATGATAATTGAATATGAGTGAGAAGGACAAAAATACTTTAATTATGACAATGTGAGAGATAGGATAACAATTTCTCATAAACACATGCCTGGCTATCAGGCTTAAACGGAAATATCAGCTGTTGCAACTAAATTTGACTTGGATAAAGCTCAGTCAGTAAGGCTAAAGGGCCTCTTCTTTTCAGCTTCTAGGCTGGCTTATGGCCTCAGGAAGCCAGAAGCTGAAAAGAAGGGACTGTAGTGAGAATAAACTTCTCAAATTTCAGTTGGGTTGGGAGAAGCTCCGAAATACCAGCTTCCCGAGCTTCCCGAGCTCCACTTTTGAGAATTGCCCTCAAACTTGGAGGAAAAATTACTTGCCCCTGCCACCGCGTGCCCCTCCACCTCCCCAATCCCTCACCCGCAGCTCAACCCGCGCCCCCTTCCTCCCTCCCCGTGCGCCTCCCTCCCCATCCGCCTCCCTCCCCCGTCCGCCCGAGCTCCTCATCCCGCCGGTCATGAGGTCGCCCGCGGCCCCGAGCTCACCGAGGCCCGAACGCCGACCGCCTTCGCCCTGAGCGGCCACCACCGGCCCGGATCCGGCTCTCCTCCACCCCCGCCTTCCACCTTCTCCTTTGCCCCCATCTTCCCAGATCTCGCCATAGCCGCCACCTCCCTCCCTGTGCGCCTCCAGATCCGGAGCACCGCCGGCCCCGTCCTCTGCCCTACCCTCCTCCGCCGGTGCTTCCTCGCTGGGGCGCTGCGGCTCCTCCCTCCTCGACCTACAGCTCTGCGCCGCCTACTTCCGAGCCCAAGACGGTGCGTCTCCACCTGCCGGTCCCGAGGACGACGGCCAGCTCCACCTGTCGGCGCCCTTCTCCATCTGCCGGTCCCGAGGACGACGAGCCACCGCCCAAGACCCCGGATACGGTGACTCCCGCTCCCCTTGCTCGTCTCGGTCGCAGCCGTCGGTCCCGAGGACGCCCCGCCACCACCCGAGCTCCTGCCGCCGCCCAAGACCCCGGATAAATTTGTGTTGATTTTTTAGCTTGTTTAATTAATTGCGAACAAATTTCTCAATATATTGTAATGTATATATGCTTTGTTTTGTATATGCAAACAAATCCATATGTATATGTGTAAATATTTAGAGTACAAATATTTTCAAGGGCATTATAGATATTGCACAACGAATAAGCTCACTGGAATAAGCCGAAAAGAAGGGAATACCAATTTATCAGAGCTTCGTCCCACTGGAGCTTTTGTGGACAGTTAAGCTTGGGCCAGCTTATGCACAAGCCCAAGCCGAAAAGAAGGGGGCCAAAGGGTCATTGTGTAGCAGTTAAGAGTCAGCAGTGAGGATCAAGATGATGGGTTTGTAAGCCTACTAGTGGAAGAGTGGAAGAGCTAAACTTTAAAAGTAAACCAAATGTTTGGGCCTATTTCTCCGTTAAGGCAAGTATGCCTCCATACGTAATGGTTCTTTTATACCACACGTTACAACAAGCACATACTCTTTTATGCCATCAAGCAGGCAAATCTTGCATACTCTTCCATACTTTACAATCATGGAAACAAACAGAGCTTTGCATGTCTCAAGCAAGTCATTGACGTTCCCCTACAAGCAAATCGTAATAATAGACATGCCTAGGAGCATAATGGGTAATTTACATGCATATCAGAGAGAGCAAAGCTGAGTGAAATTTCGATGCCTTGCAACACAACCATGTCTCAGACGCTTGCCCTTTTTAGGATGTCAGTGCTGCTTCTATACACACAGAAAACTGAAGAACACGCAGCCACGCACGGACTACACACACAAGAAAGATCCCCCGTGGACACATCGACGGCTGGCATCAAGAAATCGACGAACAATAAGGAATGGAGAGAGGAGTTTGCATACCTTCCGGTGCCGCGAAGAAGGGGTTGGGGAGCTTTCGCACCTTGAGGCAGATCACTCTCTGGTCCTTTGCGCAGATCCGGTCGACGTTGGGCGGCGCTGCATGAGCTCGTCATGGCGGGAGCTACGCGGCGAGTTCTGCATAGATCTAGTCGATGCTGGGCGACGAGTTCAGGCGCGGGGAGGCGAGGTTGGGCGGGGGGCATGGTTCCAAGAAGGGAGATGCGGGTATGCGGAGGTAGCGGTTGGTGGATGGAGACCCCGAGGCACGCCGGATTTGGAGTTCGGGGAGGCGAAAATGGTGTCCTCTCCAAAATGGCATGCACGATGGCATCGCTGCTGGATGGGGATTTTTTTTGCTTTCGGATCACTACTTTGGAGATGGAGGCGTGAAGTGTGTCGCTGCTGGAGATGCTCTAATCTTGTCTTGCAACTCCTTGCGTAGTTTACACTTGATGGCGACTTATCGAGTGCAAATGGTCAAATGCACACTGAGTATGATAATCCGTATTATCCGATAGAAAACACTAATATAGTAAACAACATCCCCATTCAAATGAAAATGAATTCGAATGCGAATGATATCCAAAATTATTTTTGAAATACAAATATAAAGTTAGGCTATCTTACTTTAACAATTCTAGCCCCTCAACTTAATTATCTAGCCCAGTAATTAAAGAAGTGTTCAAGTGTTCTTTCATGTATGTACTGTATAAGTATTTATCTATGTAGAACATATTACTATCGTCTATTGTTGAGTTTACCATTATATGCCATGTAGTTATCTAGTCATTTGTTCTATCCTAATATCTTCTTAAAATCGTAGAATATTTGTATCCATACTAAATTGAGCAAACATTTAATCTGTATTCGTATTCGAATAACATCTGATTCATATTTATCAAAATTTATAACGAAGAGAGAAGAGACACTGCGCCGAGAGGCCGAGAATCCCACGACATATTTGATACTTGTGTACGTACGAACCCTGCACTTGTGTTAAACTCAGAGCCAATGTCACTGCATTAGCCTCTTTCTTTTTTTAAGGGAGGAGTACCTTATTTAAGGAGGAATTACTACAGTCACTTCTAGGCTGAGAAGAAACCAGAAGCCCAAGACGGACCATTCATCCCAACCCATATAGATCGGCCCAATAGGCACATGTTACTCCCAGCCCAGTTTCAGCCCATTCAAGCCCACTTAACAACGATCTACCCATTCTAAGCTATAAACCCTAAGCCCAACAAAAGCTCTCGTCCCATTGCCACAGTGCCACCGCGTAAGACCCCAGCTCCCTCCCACGGCTCTCCCCTGCAACGCCGGCGATGGGTAAGCGTAAGCAGCGCGTTGGCGGCGGCGGCGGCGGCGATGGAGAAGCCGCGACCGAAGTCGACGCTGCCACCGTCGGCGGTGCCGGAGGGCACAGTCCTTCCACCGTATTCGTCTCCAACCTGCCCTACACTTACAAGTCTTCTGATGTAAGCGCCGAGCTCTTAACCCTCCCCTCGACAGAGCTAAGAGGTTATGGTTTAGTGTTTTGGTTCTGGGTGTGACGTGCAGTTTGTATTGCTGTTGTGTAGCTCGAGACAGTGTTTAGCGAGGTCGGGCCGGTGAGGCGCTGCTTCATGGTCGCGTCGAAAGGTAAGCTGACAATTGAGGAATTTAGTTGCTGTTTAGTGTTTAGTTGGGAGTAACTTCTCGTTGCTTATGACTAAGGAGTGCTGCTTATGTGTATTTTTTGTCGTTGCAGGATCGGAGACGAGCAGAGGATTTGGGTTCGTACAATTGTAAGTTTCAGAGCTTGCCTTTGTGGATATTTTTAGTACCCTTTTTTCTGCAATTTTGTGAAATGCGGTTTTGGTTGGGGGTGATGTAACGGTCTACGGCACTAATTGTTAAATGCTAAGCATAAGTTATCCCCCTTCCCCCGTTAGCCTCACTACAGTATTTTTTTTAGAAGTTCATTACATATTCACTAAGTTCCTAACCATATATCATCCACTGGATTGTACTTTTGTTTCCTTTTAAATTTATATTGGACAATTGGTTAGTTTTTTAGCTTGCTTGACTGAGAAAATAATCATTCATTTGACCAATGGATGGACCAAATCGTATAAGCTTGGTCGTAGATAGATCTCGAGTCCTTGTTCTGGTACAAGTGTATTCATTGTTGAAAAAAGAGTGTGTTTCTGCTGATAATTACATGTGCGTAAAACAGACCTTAACAAAAGAGTGTGTTTCTGCTGATAATTACATGTGCATAAAACAGACCTTAACCCTGTTAGCATATTTGACTTAGACGTGTTACATTGATACCAGTGCAACTGTTCAAGATGCTGAGCGTGCTATTCAACAAAAGAATGGATATACTGTTGCTGGTAGGAAAATCAGAGTTAAGCTAGCAATGCAACGTGCTCCACTGAAGGAACGTTTGCAAAAGAAAGAGAGCGGTAAATATTAATAATTTGTTGCTTCTGAAATTCAATAGATTGAGGTTCTGATGGTCTGGCTGTTTTTGCTTATAAGCAGTGCAAGCTGAGGACTCCAATGCAAAAGATGAAGAAGATGATAATTCTGCTTCTGTAAAACACGAGGAAACCTCTCATAAAACAGCTAACACAGGTTTTATTTTGAAGTTGTTTAAATGTTGCAATCTTTCCATTGTTCAGGTTTCCTAGTACATAAAATTTTCTGATGCAAGCTATTGTATTGATCTAGGACCACCACAGTTATTGACTAAGGACACCACAGTAGCGAAGGAAGCTAGCATTAAGGCTACCAATAAAGAGAAAAATTCTGAAAAGCAAAGGTGTGGACTGGATCATTTCTATATTTACAAGACAACACTGCATTACCTAAAATATAACATGCCATATTTATGCCAAAATTTATTCCCATCCTTTTTTTTAAATTTTGCTTTTTCACGACCTCGTTCATTGTTTCTTTAGTCAAGGATATTATGTTTAGTATTGATTACTTTGTTCCAGTTTAATTCAATGTGACTGGTGATTTTAATGTCCTAATGATGAAGGATTGCAAAAACTGTCATATTTGGTGGCCTTCGAGACTTTTCTATGGCCAGTGAAGTTTTTCGTCAAGCTGGAGAGATTGGGACGGTAGTATCTGTAAATTATCCATTTCCAAGAGAGGAAATGGAGCTCCATGGTATGCTCTTTTCATGTTCATATTCTTTGCCCCCCCCCCTCCCCCAACACACACACAAATAAATAAATAAGTAAATTGAATTGTATATTATGTCATTAACACATAATTTTTTGGGTGGAAGCTCTCTGAGTTCAACAGCAATTCCAATCTCTTGTCATGGATTCCTATGACTTTAAATGTTCTTGTTGTTATATAGCAAGATAAGACAAGGGCCCTTGGGCCTAATCGAGGCACCCCTATCGGGGCTAGGGCTGCAAACAAGTTGAGTTTGAGCGAGCTAGACTAAGCTCAGCTCAGCTCGTATTAAAATACGAGCGAGCTCAATATGAGTCGAGCTAGAGGTCGAGTTGAAGTGTTGGCTCATACTCGGCTTGTAGCGATCTTGAGCCACTTTCGAGCCAGATAATATATTGAAAATTTTCGATGATCCACTTGTTATGCAACACATTTTTTTTTGAACTAGTTAGGCCACAACAACCACATGAGGAAACATAACTATATAGCACCATTCAAAATGACACCATGTGACATAATTTAAATATTAAAAATTAGCTTTATCCATTCTCATACTGAAAGATACTACTTAATTTTGACAAAAGAGGACATAGATTCATAACATGATGGATATCTAAGTGAGATAAAAATTTATTGGCCAAGAATAGTTCATAAAGGCATCAAAAGCACATGTACATGTGCTTAGAGCAGTGGCAGGACTCAACTAGTGCCCCTCCATTGCATATTCTAATTTTCATTGCATTCCAAAAAGAAGGGTAACGGATTATTCTAATTTTCTTTGTATCTACGAAAAGAAACATTCCAATTATGTTAATTCGAGCCATATCGAGCCAAATCGAACGAGCTCGCCTTGGCTCAAACTCAGCTCGTTTTTCAACCAAGCTACAACAGGTTCTCATACTCGGCTCATTTCTTTTCGTGTTGATCTCGACTCGAGCTAAAAAAAGAGTTGAGCGCGAGCGGCTCATGAGTCTCGAGCTTTTCATGCAGCCCTAGTCGGGGCCTTGCCAGCAGCCACACCACAGAGCCAGGAAAGAAGATGGAAATAGGATACTGGGAATAGACTGGTTTACTTCTTGCTCAATTGCAAATGATAACAAGGAGCCTCCTTACGTAGAGGTGTAGAACCTAAAGGATATAGAAAAAGCCCTAAAGGTAGCAGCTAATGATCCTAATCCCTAATTTAGTGCCAGCTGCCATATACTGATGGTCCCACGTTCATAGCACCTGTTAACTTGAATTGCATTGTTTTATTGATATAAAAGTTCAGATGATCATAATAGTGTTGAATCTGATTTTTAAGCTGCACACCTGCACCTTTCCAATTAGCGTCTCAATGAACTAAATGTCATTACTCGACCTGACAATCTTGCCCCTTGTGGACATGGCAATATGTTTTGATACAACTTGGTAATGTCAAATGTCCCATTGTTATGCTTATAAACTCATAATGAGTAAATTGTTGTTGTAGTATTTTGATACAACTTGGTAATGTCAAATGTCCCATTGTTATGCTTATAAACTCATAATGAGTAAATTGTTGTTGTAGTATTTTGATAAGAAAATGGAAGAAATCTTGCACTTTGCAAGATAAGTTTCCATCTTTGTTTACTTAACCATTTGCTTCACCAGGCAGTTAATTCACTTAGTGCAACTAGCATGTAAAGTTGAAACAGTGTTCACCATTGAATATAACTGTGATCCCCTCTAGGGCTTGCACGAGATGGGTGCACATCGGATGCAGCAGCAGTACTCTTTGCAAGTGTCAAATCAGCTTGGGATTCTGTTGTCTGCTTGCATCGTAAGGAGGTCAAAGGTGCAATTGTTTGGGCTCGTCAACTTGGCGGGGAGGTAAGCTTTCTTCTTGTGTTGTATTTATCTTGACATTGCATCACCATCTAGTATGATTGCCTTGTTCCTTTTCTGCAACTAAATAAAATTGAAATCTTTCTTTTTGCTACCTGTTTTTGTTTAACGCTGCATACTTCAGCATTTAGTTGATTGCAATGCCATTATGCATTACAACGTGGTATGGTAATTAAAATGGTTCAAACCTCAAATTCTTGTCTCAAATTCTCAATAACTTTTTTCTGCTATGCCTCCGGGGATGTCTTGATGCCTCATACGTTTGAGGTCTCCTGGCTATAGTTTCAAATGAATTAGTTGCAGTTTGAGACCCCGTAAGTACTCTCTCTGTTTTCAAATGTAGGTTGTTTTTGACTTCTCACAGTCTCCAATACAAGACTTTAACTACAATTTCTGAGCATGATATGTTATCAAAGATTATAAAAAGTGGATAGTATGAAAGCATCTTGCAAAATAAAATAAAATATAATGCCATTATTTTCAGACTGTATCGATGTATTTTCGTACATATTAGTGGTCAAAAATTCAAAAGGTTGACTGCATGCATCCCATGACGACCTACATTTGAGAACGGAGGTAGTACATATTTTAGTTATATTAAGTAGCCTTTATGTTGCTCAGTAAAATATTAGTTAGAATTAGTTAGAATCAGGAAGTTGATGCTGTCAAGGCCTGTGGCTGGGTTGACTCACAATGTTCTTGTAAATAACTGAATGCCTTTGTAGCTACTATTATCGTATATTAACAGGAGCCATCCCCTACTTGCCTCACCATCATCCTCACCCCGACCACAAAAAGAAGAGTTTCTGATAGATGAGTTGTTTTCCGGCCAAGCTGAAGCTTCTAGTCAGCTGCTTCCTGAAACCTGTTTACGAAATGGTTAAACTAAAGCTGAATTTCTGACCATGAAGTAACCCTCCTCGAGTATAGTTAACTGAAAACAAATCATGATTTCTCTCGCTTTTAATTTGTAAGATCCTTCCCTCATCATATTGTTTTGTGAAATGAATGGTGTGAGAGATCGGCTAGAACATTGATTCTACAATGGCTACTAGTACAATTGTGCAAGTAGGGTTTGCCATGATATTTTACATAAATTCCTAACTCTTGGTTGATGAGTGCCCCCCTCTGCGCAAGAGATACATGTTCAATCAGTTACATTGTATCGTTTCTTCATTTGCTTGCAAGTGTTTGAAACTTGTTTGTTGCTGTTCAGGGTTCAAAGATCAGAAAATGGAGAGTGATAGTCAGGAATTTACCATTCAAGGTGCTTGGTTAAATGCATAATTCACCTATTCGAAACTTTGTTTTCTAGAGCAGATAAAAGAGAAGCTATATGTGCATGTTTCGTTCTCACAGATTACAGTAAAGGAGATCATGGACACGTTCAGTTCTGAAGGATTTGTCTGGGATGTGTCCATTCCACAGAAGTCTGATGATGGGTATGTTCTGCATTGAACCCTCTATTCCTTTAGTGTGTTAAGAAACTTGGACTTGCAATATATGATAGCTCTGTTGCATTTATTCTTTTACAGGAAATCAAAAGGCTTTGCTTTTGTATCTTTCACACGCAAACAGGATGCAGAAAATGTATGGTCAGTACCTTATTCAGTAAGAGTTAAAATATTCATTGGAAGACCTAATATGCTATGATTTTTCTCTGAAACAGGCTATAAAAAATGTTAATGGGAAAGTTGTTGCAAAGAGAACTGTAGCTGTTGATTGGGCTGTTCCGAAAAATGTATATGCTGTTGCTGCAAAATCTGATGCCAAGGATGATGGTAAAGACAAAATTTTATATCACGTAACTTATGCTTCCCTTCATGCAGACATCTGCTTTTCAATTACATAAAATTAGAGTTCGCTCGACAGCCAGTGCAAGATTTATACTTACCTGAATCTGAATGATATAGTAAACTGCTATGTCGTATATCGTAAATCACGTGCCTTCGACATTTGACTAAATACAATGCTGGCTCCTTGATTTGGTTTCTTAGGAAACATGGGTATCTTCCTTTGTCTAAAACTAAACTAGGTTGGTAACCAACTATTTGCTTTAGTACACTGGGTGCCATCTCATAATCTTTTTTTTTCTCGAGAAAACGCCAAAGCATGGTGTCTCGGTGCATTGATAGATAGGAAAGAACCACTTATATACAAGCCTAGGAGTAGGCAAAACCCGCACGCGCCCAATCGCCTAGACCAGATGCCGTTAGCAGGCAGCAGCCGGAGGCAGGCCGAACCAGCTGTTGCCCAGGATTGCGCCTTGGATTTGATTGTGTCCAACAGGCAGGCAATGCCCGACGATCGCCTTCTCATAATCTTGTCAATGCTTTCTGTTTTATGAGTTACTATTTTGGGAGCTGCACATCTCATGAATGAGCTGTACTTTCAGAGTTGGTAGATGTATCTAACAAGGGCAGTGATGAGGAAACCTCTGAAGATAATCTTGTTGGAGGAGATGATAGCAGTGATCTTTATCAGGAGACTTCCAGTTGTCGTGCTGAGGATGATTTCAAAAGTGAAGTAGACATTTCGAGAAAAGTTCTTGAAAATTTGATCAAGTCATCAGAGAAGTCTGAACCATCTGGTGTTGAGGGTTCTGATATTGATACAGACACTGACAAAGAAAATGACACATCAGAAAAGAAGAAACCCCATTCACCTGCAGATGTCAAGTTGGCAGTCTCTGAACATGTAACAGAGGCAGAAAGCACTGTTCCTGCTACGAAACCCAAGAAGGAAGATACTGGCCTGGATAGGACAATATTCATAAGCAACCTTCCTTTTGATACTAGTAATGAGGAGGTAACGGAGCGGTTCTCAGTATTTGGGAAGGTTCAATCTTTCTTCCCAGTACTGCATAAACTCACAAAGTATGTTTAACCATCTGAACTGGAACACTCATTTTGTCCATTTCTCCATCAGTTTTGTTGACCACAGAACATTTACTTGCCGTCTGTGCAGGAGACCTAGAGGGACTGGTTTTCTGAAGTTTTCTACAGCACAGGCAGCTGATGCAGCAGTTTCTGCTGCTAATGCTGCTCCTGGATTAGGAATTTTTATAAAAAGCAGAGCACTTAATGTTAAGAAAGCGCTAGACAAGGAGTCAGCTCACAAAAAGGAACAGGAGAAGGCGAGTAATGAGGTTGAGGATCGGCGCAACCTGTACTTGTCTAAGGCAAGTTTAACAATTACCTCTTTCATTTGCACTTGATTTTGTACATCTCTTCCATTATTTTCTGTTCCTAAATGTTCAGTGTTGAAGCAGGAAGGTGAAATACTCGCTGGAACGCCTGCTGCGGAAGGTGTATCAGATGTTGACATGAATAAACGTAATTGGTAAGAGTTTTTTATGTGGGCATTAGTTCATCCACGTTAGGTGGTATCCATATAGCCAGTGTGTTGATTTTGTTTGGTTGACAAAAAAATCGACCTGTTATTTTCATGTTATTTGAGAACAAAGGACTGTGATTTGATGAATATTGTGAGGATTCATTCTTAGTCCCTTTTTCTTCAGAGAATGCTTTTGTCACTTCCATTTGTATGATTTTCACATCTCTATATGCCTCCTCCATGCTTGCAAGGCATCTCATTTTCCTTTCTTGCATATATCAGAACCTCATTATCTGTTGTTATACTGCCTTCTGTTATTTATGAATCTTCCTATTCATAGCTCCTGGCATAATTTGGGTTTTGTTTGATCAGATCTTTCTTCTTATATGCAGTTATAGCTCCTGGCATAATTTGGATCGTACATTTTATCAATGATATGATAACATATTTTTTATTTGTCTATTTCTGGATGTACTTTTGGTGTGTTCCTATGTGTTGACTGACCTTCTAGTCTTCCCATTATTTTTTTAGTTCCTGATTTTGTTTTCTAAAAATGTGAGATCACTCTTCTTTTCCCATCTATTTCTCAGAGCTTGCTTTAAACTGTCGTATCTTATTATGCCCTCAATCATATGTAAGGAATCTTGTGAACAATGCTTAAGAAATCGCCATGATTTCGTCTTGTAGGTTAGCTAAAAGGAAAGCGGAAATGCTTGTATCTCCAAAATTTCACGTATCCAGAACAAGGCTTATCATTTACAATTTGCCAAAGACCATGACCATTAATGATGTAAAGAAGCTTTGCAGAGAAGCAGTCATTTCTCGTGCTACCAAGCAAAATCCTGTCATCCGGAAGGTTTAATTTGTTTTTTCTTTTCAAGTTTCACATTATTAATTTTGTAGGTATGTTTTACAAAGCTTATGCATGTGTGTTTGTCTTGAGCAGGTAAATATCCTGAAAAATGAAAAGAAAGGTCAGGGTAGTGTACAGAAACATTCCCGCGGTGTAGCCTTTGTAGACTTTCAAGAGCATGAGCATGCTCTTGTAGCTCTAAGGGTTCTAAACAACAACCCTGGTATTCTTTTACACACTGGCCACTTTTATTTAGATTGACTGAAGTCATGTTGTGTCAATTGCTCTCCCCTGTTTTGCTACTTTGTGTTTTGTCTGTGGCATGTTTATCGCAAACATAATCTTGCAGTGAGTTGATTTTGCTTATGTATTGCTTCATCCTTAGATTTCGCCTACACTGTATTAGGTGGTGCACATTTGGACTGGGTTGCATGTAAATACTTATGGAATAATGTGCATCACTTTGTCTTTACCTTACCATACTGGTGTTGTATGTCAGTGCTACATATATTTACTCTTCTTTAACAATTATGATCCATTGCCCTTGCTGCATTTTCATACTGCTGTTTGATGTACTTTTTAAAACTATTGCAACAGTATTGTTTTCTGCTGATCGTTTCACATTTTTATGAAGCAATACTTGTTTTCTGTTGGCTTCTGCCTTTTTTGGCATATCTCCTTGGATGTTTGATGGTGAACACAACGTGGTTTGGTCGCTCTTATCATTTATTGTTGTTTTGGTCTTTGCAGGAACTTTTGGTGCAGAACGACGTCCAATAGTGGAGTTTGCACTTGAGGATGTTGAAAAAATGAGGCTCCAGAAGATCCGAAAGGAACGCAATGATAGGGCAAAAGAGGCTGCACAAGATCAGCGGACGACTCTGGGAGATCAGTCTGCAACTGATGGCCCTCGTTCAAAGAATGGAAGGCCTTTCAGAAAAGGGAACAAGCAAGAATCACATTATAGGCCTTCTAAATTATCCGATTCTGGCAATGGGCCTTCAGAGGATCTTTTTGTTGCCGGAGACCGTAGCACCATGGAAGGTACAGGGCGAGACAAAAGGAAGTCTCAAAGACCTGCAAAAAGAGCACGGCAGTCAAATGAGGGAACCATTGTGTCTGATGGAGATAGAACAGCTGCAGCCCCAAATGCTGCCGAGAGTGTAAGTTCTATTGAATCCTTTTTCAGTACGACATAAATTCTCCATTTTGATCCAGTAAAGTAATTAAATGTTACTTCTGTTTCATTTGAATGCAGCAGGGACCTTCCACAAAGCCTAATCAGGCAGATGCTCTGAGGAAAAGGAAAAACAGAAGAGATGGCCATTCGGAGCAAAAGAGGGGAAATGTTACAAAAAGGCCAAAGAAAGAGCCGGCTGGGGAAGGAGGCGTGGATAAATCGCTTGTGGAGCAGTACCGTTCCAAGTTTTTGCAACACGGTGTGAGCAAAACCAAGGATAGTTAAGTGGGATCGTCATGGGGAGAGCAACATGGTTATTCGGACCAGCTTCTCCACAAACTTTTCTGGCCTTTGGGTATGCCAAATTTTTGCTTGTAGTGTTATGACTTGTTTTCTCCCTCTTGTGTCAACCTTTACCCTGCTTGACAGCAGCTGATGTTCATCAAGCCGTCTATTTATAATCTTATGAGTTGGCTTTCCACTACTATGA
Organism: Stipa capillata; assembly: GCA_019208055.1. Lineage (NCBI taxonomy): Eukaryota > Viridiplantae > Streptophyta > Magnoliopsida > Poales > Poaceae > Stipa > Stipa capillata. Next base: position 506,993 of record JAGXJF010002262.1, read on the forward strand.
CCATCATGCACTAGATTATAAAGATAGGAAGTGACTTTGTTAGGAAACGAGGTTTGTGTGCTGGTAGCCCTTGTGCACATTAATCATCGGCACCTATTCTTTTGGTTACTCTAACAAGTAGAACGTAAACTCTGACAGAGTGTTATGTTGCGTTGCCTGATAGCGGGTTATAGACATGACGTGGTTTTTCTTGGACATTCTTTTCGCATTGCAAAGCGTTGCCATCGGCTGCATGTTTCTTGCGGGATTGGTGTTGTGCTGCACTGGATTTGGATGACCCTGTAAAAGGTTGTTTGCTTGGCGCCTAACCTTCCATGTTTCTCTCACGTACGAGGTTTCCCAACTGATAGCGTTTCTTCTGCGTGGAGTCCAAGCAAGCCGCAGGTACGAAAAGGGTAACAATAATTGTCGAGAAGACGAATGATTTATGTAGGAGATGCTACACACAGAAACAGTATTTGTCTGCCAATTTTGCACGTCTTTTTGGCGTGGACAGCCTTCAACGGTGGTGTTTGGTCCGTGACTCGATATTTCTAGGCTTGTACTAGCTTGTTTGCCTTGTGCCGTATGGTAATTATGAAAGAAAATTACTACTACTAGCTTACGATATAAGTGTTGTTACGCGTGAACGGGACTCTGCTCAAACTTGAAAAGAAGTTTTTACATTGTTAGAAGAAAAAAAAACTTTGTATTTTGGCAGTTTATGGTGTATATGGTTGAATTTAGAGGATCGTATATAAAAAGGAAGAATGCTGAGCTGTTGATCTTGTCTGAACATAATATTTGTGGACAGTTTCGGTTTTGCCACTTGCTTCATGGGACCACGAACCTTTAGATACCCAATCTTCATCCACGTACAACTCCGTAAGCGTAGCGTGACACTGCTAAATTCAAACTGGACGAAAATGAATTCAAACTTGACGAAAATGACATCTCAATGCTTCCTTTAAACTTGTCTTCTATAATATTTATAGATAAATTTTATTTTAATCAATTAAAATATACTTATAAAATTGAACCAAGGGAGTATTCCGGACAAAAGAGAAGAAATTTAACCACCTTCTTTTTGCGGCTAAGCCGCATTTCATTTTTCTTCTACTATTTTGCAATGCAAACGAGAGATACGTGTAAAACTTTTTTTTGAGGTAGGTACATGTAAAACTCGTGGTCCGAAGCTGACGCTCGTATAGAAATTTGATTCTGGTACAGGTCTCGCTCATGCAAAAGCATCACATTTGGGTGACGAATGATCACAGCAAAGGTTAGTGAGCATTGATCATTCAATACTATCACTAGTTCACACTTGCATCAACGACCAACACAAAATTAGTTTTTAAAAAACTTGGTTGGTGTAGCACAAGCTATGCCTCTAGACAAGTGCATTTTTAGTCATAAAATTTATTTAATAATATATTAAGATAGTGCAAACATAAAATATCTTTCGATCTCTACATTGTCAATGTACACTGATAAAGGCTCAACATCAAAATAAACCTAACCAAATACTGGACAAACAAAATTAAATTGGAGAAACAGAGCAAATTCATAGTCTCGTTAGGACGCGCACAGAAGTTTGCTGGCTGTGCGTTTGAAGAAAAAGAAGAAGTTCTTGGCTGTGGCGAGCTCGGCAGGAGCGACCGTTTTCGATCGGTTGCAAGCTAGCACGGTTTTTCTGAAACGAAGAGGAAAACAAGCGGACAGTGACCCACGGAATGGGATGCGATCGAACATACGCGGTTGAGTTCACGGCTGCATGCGCGCCGAATGCGATGAGGATTTGGTTTTGGACCAGACGGGGCAGGGCCATGTTTTGGTCGGCCGGCGGTTGAGTGGCCAGATGGGACAGACGAGACCCACCCTTCCGTGTCACCACTGCCGACTACAAACGCGTGGGCATCCGGTTTACTAGTTCTCATTTCTATCTATGACGCTTCTACAGTGACTCAGTATTTCTCCGTCGTTTTGGCCTGTTTGTTTGGCAGGCTTTTAGCTTTTTGGATTTTAGCTTTAAAGCCAGAAAAGCACCTATTTATCTACTTTTTGGACTTTGATTTTGAAGCCAAAATTCAGAAGTCAAAAAAAGCCTAAACAAACATGGCATCTTTTAAGTCTACGCTGCAGTACAACATGTGGAGATGTAAGTACTACTCATCAAAGTAATCGGTATCCTGATCCTTATCGCGGTTTCCTACGATTCGCGGTTTAGGATTATGATCTACGTGAGATCAGTATTACAAAATAATGATCTAGATTTTGAGAAATATATTTTAAAGGTAAGATCGTACCAAGATTCGACTGTCAAATCCAAGAAACACAATTTTTTTTAGACGAGGGAAAAGACTCCATTTTCCTTAATTAAGATGAAGTTAAAGGTTTATATACATAGCCTAAACACGCCATAGTTTTTCTTTGATGCCTTTTATCGTGAACCTCGTTCGTCCACCAGACCTTCACTGTCGTGGCGTCCCCCCACAAATTTGATTGTAACTCCTCAAGGCATGTTCAAGACTTCATGGATTTTCATATGCACATAGTGTATCTACATTTGAACTGCAAGTGAGCTGTCGTCTCTGGTTCTCGCTGCAAAGTTAGAAAGGCCGCAATTTGACCATCCCCGTCTCTCAAAGCAATTAGCTGTCCATATCCGGTTGTGCGTGGCAAGCCATGCAATTTTTTTGCATTTAGCAGGTTTCTGATTTTTCCAAATAGTACTTTGCATTCTAATTGCCGTTGCTCCTAAAAATTGCACTTGTAAGTTGATGCCGTTGTATGTGCCGCTTGTTGTGAGTTTCTATTGGTAGTGTCTTGTATTCCTTGAGTAAGCACGATGTGATGTAGCTTTTTCCACAACAAAATAAATTCTTGGAGGTGCCTCATTGTGATGCCTTCATTGATGTTTATTTGGCTCCCCACCGATTGTGATGCATGGCCTTTCTTACATTCCAGTTCTTGTTCTTCGAGATGTCATAAATTACAGGAGCGATGTCCTTTGGCCTTAGTCCATCAAGACAAGCCGATGTCCAGAAGGCGGCGTTAACTTCATCCCCAATGGTGATTATTGTGGCAGCAGAGAAGAGGTCTAGGTTGGCGTCGTCGCACGGGGTGTCCGAGCCCGCCCACATACTTTGCGGATCTGCCCAATCTAGCCACAACTATTAGAGCCTCAGTGCCCTAGCAAATTCTTCAAGTGCAGAATCCCTAGCCCACCCAAGAATGTGGGGCCAATAAATAGTTTTTCAGTTCACCTTACACTTGCCTCTCGATGCATTATTGGTTCCCTTCCATAGAAAAGCCCGCTTGAACTTATCAATGTTATTCTTGACACCCTCCAGGGTGGTGAGAGGCTTGAGGTGATATACTGCCTGGGAGATTAGGACTGATTTAACAAGTGTGCCCTTCCCTGCTGTTGTCAAATGCCTGCCTTGCCAGGGCGCTAGCTTTGCGGCAATTTTATCTTCAAGATGCTAAAGTCAACCCTTTTGAGACGCCTTATGGACAAAGGCAGGCGACGATATCTCATGGGGAAAGAAGTCATGATTGCCGAGAAGTTCTAAAGGATGTTTTGAAGGTTAAGCTGACCATATTTGATTGGCGTCATCAAGGATTTTTGGAAATTTGTTGTTAGGCCCGTGACGTCGTCGAACCCCTCCAAGATTCGAGAGTTTTTGAATGTCTTCCTTGATGGGGACCACAAAAATTGTTGCACCATCGGCGTATAGAGATGTCCTGATGGTGGCAGCCCAACCCCACAGCTTATGGAGGAGGCCACTCTATGTCATGGTGTTGAGGAGGTGGTGTAGCGGGTCTATAATTACGACAAAAAGCGGGGGCGCAAGATGGTTTCTTTGCTGCAGTCTGTATCCATGCTTGATTGGGTCTTATGACACACTATTTATTAAAGTCACAAAGAGAGGAGCGCCATGCTCTAATTTTGAAACTTTTTCGAAATTTACTTGAAAACCCTCGTGTTTGGAGAAGCTCAACAACGTAATCCTGAATCAAAGAATTCACTTTTTTGGAGAAAAAAAATGCCTTCTCAAATATCTAGAGTAGGATGTTGTAACCGTGCTGCCGACGAGCAAGGTTGCACACATACGAGAAAATAGTCGTACCTAAGATGCCGATCGTGGCGACCTTGCTACTCACTAACAACCAACCGATCAAACATGGCCAAAGAAAAAAGACCACAACAAAATAACCGAAGCTCAGCAAGGCAGACAAGAGAGCGGAAATCGTTGCGTACGTCCCGAAAGAAATCGTTGCAAAATAAGTCAGGACAGCGTAGTAAACGCACGGTATATCCAGCGCCCGCCACACCGTTTCCGCGTATACCTCTCCCCCGCCTACCCGCCGCTCTGCACCCGACGTGCCACGCAGCCGCCGAACGAGTCAAAACTAAAAAAAACCCCACCCCCTCCTGCAACCGACAGGTGGGTCCCTGTCCCGTCCCTGCCCCACCCACGGCGACACCACTCCGTGTATTTATTAACACCACACCACACCAAACCAACAGACAACACCACCTCTCTCGCCTTCTCGCAATCTCGCCTCGTCGTCAACCTCGCCGCCTCCGTGGCTCCGTGTGCCGCATCCCAATTCCCACACACACCCTCCCCCCCCCCACCCACAAAAAAAATCCCCCAAAACACCAGCGCCGAGTCGAATCCAAGCCGGAATCGAGGGGAGGAGAAGGAGGAGCAGGGCATGGAGCTGTTCAAACCGCGCCAAGGCGGTGCGGCTGAAGAGCCACCACGACAAGTTCCTGTACGCGGACGAGGACGAACTGCACGTCACGCAGGACCGGAACGGCTCGTCGCCGAACGCGCGGTGGAGCGTGGAGCCTGTTCCGCACGCGCCCGGGGCGGTTCGGCTCAGGAGCAGGTACGGGCGCTACCTGGCGGCGTCCAGCGAGCCGTTCCTGCTCGGGATGACGGGGCGCAAGGTGCTGCAGGCCGCGCCGCCGCCGGGGCCGGGCGGGAGGCCGGGCTCGTCGCTGGAGTGGGAGCCCGTGCTGGACGGGTTCCAGGCGAGGCTGAAGACGCGGAACGGCGGCAACTACCTCCGCGCCAACGGCGGGCTCCCTCCGTGGCGGAACTCAGTCACCCACGACGTGCCGCACCGCACCGCCACGCAGGACTGGGTGCTTTGGGACGTCGAGATCGTCCAGGTTCTCACGCCCGGGCCGGAGCATCCCGAGTCAGCGCCCGCGTCATTTCTCGCGCCGGAGTCGCCGCCCGCGCCCGAGCTCAGGCCGCCGCCGCCGCCGAACGCAGCGCACCACCGGCCCACCAAGTCGTACACCGCGCAGCCGCCCCCGCCTCCAGAGTACACAGCGCCGCCGCCGCGGGAGCCCAGGCTCTCCAAGCTCGAGGTTTGTGGGCGAATCGCTAGCTCCTTCTCTTGGATTTGATTGTGAATTGACCCGCGTATTTAGGACTGCTCGCAATGTCGTCTTGACAACGCCATTGACTTCGCGACGCTCGTGCTGTGCTAGTCGAATTGTGTAGGCAAATTATCGTTTCATAGTGCTGCTTCTCAAATTGGCAAATACATTTCGGGATCATTGGAATTGTTTAGTGGTTTTGAATGCTAATCATGCTTCGGGAAAATAGGCTTTTCCCGATGCATTGCGGCTGTTTTCGGAAAGCTCTGTCGCTTCACAGTGCTGGCATTGGTTTTGTCAGTTGGTCCAGGTGCAAGCTTTGCTGTACTTTAATTATTCCGTTGAATTATAGGCTTTCATCGCCTCAAAAAAAAAGGAAAAAAGTTGTAGGCTTTCTACATTTCTTTGTGATAGGTAATCTGGTCTTTATGTTTGTTGGGTTCAATAACGTCCTTGGATTCTCCCGAGCTGTTGCTGCGATTGCAAGCAATCTGCATTGTGAAATCCGCTACTGAATCATTCATCCAAATGGTTATTGTCATTGCAAGCAATCTGCATCTCCACATCCATTGTTATTGCTTTGGGTTAGTGTTTTAATGCTGTCAAATGCATCCTGAGAAAAATTCTTTTGTCAATTCTGTATAATTGGCTTAGACTATATAGCATTTCTCTATGTTATTGATCTTTTTCAGAATTTCTAACTTGACCTTGCATGTTGCATGTTGGTATTTGGACTTTCATGGTGGTTTCGAAAACGATTACATTGGACTTTCTTGTATTGCAGTCCTCTGATTCTTTCTCCGCCCCGTTGCACAAGGTGGAGGGCCGGGCATCCATTACCTTATTGCAGATGATAAGGGCAATGTCGATGATGACATCGAGAGACACTCGTTCACATTTAACGGCTCTAACTTGGAGGGGCTCACCCACAAGTTACAAGAGGAGACAGGCCTTGATGACCTAATCATCTGCACACGGAGCCCTATCAATGGGAAGCTCACTCCTCTCCGTCTGCAGTTGCCACCAAACAATGCAGCAATGCATATTGTGCTCGTGCGGGGGTCCTCAAAAGGTGTATTTTCTATTCCTTGTTGTTCTCACCATTTCCAGTCCCTGCTTAGGCTAATTATACTGTAGAATTGGTACGCCCTGAACTAATGCCGTCTAGTCTTGATTTGACATTGGGAATTTGGGATGGCTTGTTGAATTGGTACTCTAGATTAAGCGGAGTAGATCTTTCTCTAGTAACAATCACCTTCTCCAGTTATGGTACCTGCAGTACCTTGCATGGTCTAATGCTTTATTTAAAGTTTTTAACCAGCCAGGCCCAGGCATCAAAGAGTGGAATTCACATAACCAAATTTACCATGCCAAGAACCTTTTTTCTGCGAGTCTAGGGCATCTTCATAATGAAGTTGTACAAACGGTTTAGTTTCTTTCTTTTGAACGGTGCAGATTTAGTTTCTACAGATAAGTCAATCTACTTTAGAAAGTAAATAATAGGCACGAGATGACGTCAGCTGTTCGTGAACTTTAGCTACAGATCCATTATAGGCTTATAGCTCAACCTACTTGATTATGATTAAATTCAATTTACTATAGACCAGTACACACCCTCCTTTCGATCCACTCTATTGAAGATGCCAATATGGTATCATTCTGTTAGCAACAAACAGGATACAATGTCTAAAAACATTGTACTGAGCATTGCTGCTCATCAGGTCATGTGTTTGACATGAACCATGAACAGTTAGCTCTAACCTTTTTTTGTGTCTAGCATGGTACATGCATGTACTGATATTTTGGTTTTATCAAACAGCCCCAGTCATACATGAATCTAGTGATGTTTGAAGTAGAAGTGTGTGTTTTGATACTTTTCGTATCCTGACAGCTTAGTCATTCCAGCCAGGATTTGAGAACTCTCTCTTTGCATATAATTCTCTTGACTCATCTTTGGTTAAGAGTTACTTACTAGTGTACAGTTGCTTGTTTGGGGGTTCTCAGAGCACATTGTGATCTGGATCTTAACTCATGATCTTCTTTTCCGTTGTGAATTTCAGTGGCAAAAACATTTCCGTGGCCATACGGTTCATAATCTTTGGAGAGAGAAGGCATTGACTTCGAGTTTAACAATGGAGATTGTACACCTGGTCGGTACGTTGTTCTTGCGCTTCCAGGGATCTAGTTCTATGTGCATAAAGCGCTTGCTTAAATTAAATCGGCAGAGATCGATCGTGCGAAAAAACTGGAGAGGTATTTATAGACCTGTAGTTGAGAGCTGAGACTTTGAAACCTGTATTCCCTTGATTTGTTAAATCGTGGAGAAAAAGTATTGTATAGAGGTTGATATCCATGAATATCCTTTCCCGGAGACTTCAGAACTGATTCCCCAGATGGATTCGGCTTGTATGCATTCTTATAAGTTGTCTGACTTTGACTTCTGGGATGGGGGATGTACTAGAAGTCAAACGTAATGATTTGCCGTGAGAGCCCACAGGCCTCGTTCTATTATGCTGATCAATAGCTAAGGTACAAGAGATAGATACAAAAGCTATTAGTATCTAGAGCTGTTGCCGAATTGTGAACAGACGCTTATACGCTATCTACAGCTAACCTACAATCAGTTAGGATCAGCGTGTTTAACATTCCCCCTTAATCTCAACCGACCGCCACAAGGTTGAGATTGGTACGAAGTCGTTCAAGCATTTGCTTGGTTGCTGGTTTGGTAAATGCGTCGGCAATTTGATCCGTGGACGAGTCGAATCGTACTTCAAGAGTGCCCAAGGCTACCTTCTCTCTGACGAATTGGAAATCGACTTCTATGTGTTTCGTGAGAGCATGGAACACCGGATTGGCTGTGAGATAAGTGGCGCTGAGATTGTCACACCAAAGAACATGCCTGCATGGTTGAGGAACACGAAGCTCCTTTAACAAAGACTGTACCCAGGACATCTCTGCCGTGCCATTAGCAAGGGGTTTATACTTCGCCTCAGTTGAATAGCGTGAGACGGTGGGCTACTTCCGCACACTCCAGGAGATTAAGTTTGGACCAAAGAAGACCACAAAGCCCCCAATCCGCATTAGTGGAACACTCAACAAAGTAGAGCTCGATCGCCGTATGCTTAAGCCCGTGGTAACAGTCCATTTAACAAAAAAAAACAAAAAAAACACTTTACAGCTTCCCAATGAACATCAGTTGGTTTGGAGAGGTACTGACAGACTTTGTTGACAGCGAAGGAGATATCGGGCCTTGTGATAGCGAGATACTGTGACGCTCCAACTGTGCTTCTGTAGCTAAAAGCACCATCATCACTAAGGGGTTGTCCTGAGTCGCGAGACAGCTGAGAGTAGAAACGGGTTTGCAATTTCCCATACGCGTTAGTCGAAGAAGATCTAGTGCATACTTCTTCTGAGTGAGATTTGATTCCCCCTGAATTGCGAGCCACTTCGATCACAAGGAAATAGTTCAGCGGCCCAAGATCTTTGACAGCAAAAGAAGCTGAGTTGCAGCAACAAGCGAGTGGTGGCGGTAGGAGAGGAACTAATGATAACAATGTCATCCACATACACGAGCATGTAGACGGTAACACCATCGTGTGAGAAAATGAAGAGGGACGTGTCAGCGGCTGAAGGAAGAAAACCAAGCTGCTGAAGACGATTACTCAGACGGGAGTATCATGCGCGTGGCGACTGCTTAAGACTATATAGTGCTTTGTGAAATTTGCACACGAAGCTTGGTTAAGAGGGATCTTGAAAACCAGGCGGTTGTTGCATGTAAGCACTTTTGGTGAGGATGCTATGAAGAAAAGCATTGCTGATGTTCATTTGATGGAGATGCCAGCCTTTGAAGACCACAATGGAGCGCACGAGGCCAGCTTGACTACTGGACTAAAGGTATCCAGGTAGTCGATATATTTGTTGAGTGAAACTCTTTGCCATGAGACGTGCCTTGTACTTATCAAAGGAGCCATTGCACCTAATGATGTTCAAACCCGGTGGCTCGGGAACCAGCGTGCAGGTGCTATTCTGAAGGAGAGCATCAAATTCAGTTTCCATCTCCGTGTGCCAGCGATCATCTGCGAGCGTAACTCGGTACGATATCGGCTCGGCAAAGAAGGCTCGTCGAGTCGGATCATACCACACCGTGCCATCGGTAGGCACGAGTGGTTTGACAATGTTGTGGCGGAGGCGCGTAGTCATCTGATGATTTGCCGTGAGAGAGCCCACAGGCCTCATTGTTCATTTATACTGATCAATGGATAAGGTGCAAGAGATAGATACAAAAGCTATTAGTATCTAGAGCTGTTGCCGAATTGTGAACATACGCTAATATGCTATCTACAGCTAACTTACGATCAGTTAGGATCAGCGTGTTTAACACTAGATACGTGTACATTAAGAAATGCTGCAACCGGGAAATGCTGAGATACGTCACGGTTAGTATTTTGGATCATCATACTCCTAAGCATCTCGTTGAGGAATGCAGCAGCATTTCCGGCGATGAGAATATAGATCTCATTGACGAGACGAGGGCTTAAGTCACATTTGGAATATGGAAGTCTTATGAAATTTCAGTGAGAATACCGTTGCTGCTTTTGAACCTTGCCCCGTTTAGAATGCGGAATTTTTAGAATTTAAACTATTCTGTACAAATTCATATGGAACCCTAGAAAAATCTTTAGGAAGCGTCTCTATTTTTAAATCTCAAGTGCACTGACGCCATGTTATATGATACTGTTATATCTAGGATATGTTTGGTTCTTAGAGTCAAATTTAGCCAAATGAGGCAGATACATTTTTGGCAGCGTTTGGTTGCAGCCATACATTTTTAGTATTTTGCAGCCATTCATTAGTGGAGTAAAATTTTACTATAAATCTGATGATTAATTCTAAAGTCGCAAAAAGTATGATAAAACGTGAGTAACCAAATATGCCCTTAGTTCTAGGTTCCTGCTTCGTGACTGTGATGCATAACATAATCCTTGCCGCCATAAAGTGTGTGCCGACTTCTCCTTTTCCTTTTTCTCTCTCTCTTTTTTCCGTCAGAACACAAAAGAATGTTGGCACAGTTCATCAAAAGCACGTCGAGATTTAACAGCTGCTACAACTTTGAAAGATAAAAGTTCTTGCATTCTCAAGATAAGGGCACTTCCAATGCTCCACCGTGTACTATATCTAAATTATGCCACCTAAGCAAAAATTTGATGTGGCACTCTATTTAATGAGGAAGAGAGAATAATCATATCTTAATCTAGATATGGATCTTAGCATCAAATCCAAGACATCTCATGATTTTTCTCTCACAAAACACATTAAATAAGAGCTCTTTTAGATACAACACTAAAATACAACCCATTGAGCAGGTTGTATCTAATGCAATAAGATATAACCTAAAATACAATGCATTGGAAATGCCCTAATCGAACTACGATACCCAAGCAGCCTTGTGAGTTGTGCCGGAGACCGAAGCGGCCAATGCAACGTTGCCAGTTCGCCACTGCTCCAGGATTCCTGGTCAACAAACATCTGGCACGGAGCGCCATAAATCACCATTGATGAACGTGGTTGTCCGACGAGCCGTGACCGGCGACCACGCCAACCCCCGTCTTAAAGCCTTCCCCGTTAGCGACCGTCTCCTCCATCTTTTATTACTGCTACCACGACGACCTCACTTGCGAGGTCCATCGTGATAAACAGCTAATCAACCCCGCTAATCTAACAATCCGACCTACTAACCGCGTCGTCGAGTGATAATGACGGCCGCACTCCATGTCGTCATCGTCGCAAACTCGAAGTTTAAACCGTATACTAGTGCTACTTTACGTCGGCATCAGCGAGCATGAAGAATGAAGAGTGCATTAACCCCCTTAAACTAGAGCGGCGAGAACGACGAGTGTGATGTGACCACCAGTCCTCGCAGCCAATCAACGGCAGCTCGGTACCTCACGCCGCCCTGCCACCCGCCTTATCAATCCCCATGGCCATGTTATGTTGCGCTCCCCACTACCACGCTGGAACGAGACGGACGCGCACGGCGCCAACCCCTTGGTGCCGCTCCCGCCCGGTTTTGAGCTGAGCTGAGAGCTGAGTTTGAGTTTACGCCCGCACATTGGGCTTTTCTGTTAAGCGTCCATACCATGCACCGCCCCTTCCTCTGCTCGGTGCCATAGAAGGAATCGATTTTTATCAACAGAGTGAGAATACGGATTTTCAGGCTCGCCGACAAGTCGTGCTAACCTGGTTTGTTAGATCTAAAATTTTCAAACAAGATAGTGAGATCAATTTTTTTGATCAAAAATCAATGGGGTGTTTTTCCTAGTTGGGAATCATCATTTCACAAAAGGTTTTTTAAATTTTGTCTGAGTCATCCATTGGTTGTCTCCATCCACATTCATCTTTTAGTTGCGTTAATCACATCTTCCGATATGCTAGTATTTAATGTAATTAGGGGCAGATGTGCTGAAAACTACGCTCGTTTACGTAACTGTTCATTCATTACTCAATTATTCCATCCATTTAGTTTTGTAATGCACGGTTTAAATTGGCACCGTCTATCAAATTAAACTTTGACTGATAATTTCATACAATAAGTATATTTGTATTTAGCAACAACTATAAAGACTAGACTAGATCACACTCGTGTGTGTTTTCAAGCATTCGCCCTCCCGCCTCTCATTATTCTCCCTTCGGGCCACCTCTCTCATCCTTCCCGACCTCTAACTCCTCCTCAGCCGCCTCACCCGCATCGCCCATGGCGCGTCTCGCCAACCGTCCACTCTCTGTGCCACCACCATCCACTGCCTCGCCACGCCGGCCCCCTCAACCACTCACCCCCCTCCTCTCCAATATTGAGTGTACACCGTGTGTGCACCTTGCAAAACACGAAGTTGGAAGCACATAATAGTTGAAATTTGCAGATATGCTTGTCTTTTAATTCGAACTAAACGCCAAGAGGACCCGAATCGCATTCCCCCTGGGCCCAGAGGCCATGTGATGACGTGAAAATGACTCGTAAACACTCCGCATCTGCACTGTATCAGTAGCAACCTGGTGTGACCTTCCCCCGGCGTCTCCTACTCTACCTCCCCCCCTCCCCGCGCTCGATCGAACGAACAGGCCTGGATCACGAGGCGGAGAGCCCAGATGCTCCCGCATCTCCACCACCTCCTCCTCCTGCTCCTCGCCGCCGCCGCCGCGCTCCCGCCGCCGGCCGCGTGCCACGCGCACGGCCACCACGACGCCCCTCCTCCTCCCCCTCCCTTGCGCCACGGTAAGAGCGGCACCAGCGTGCTCACCACCGCGCTCGTCGCGGCCGCGTCGCTCCTCGTGGTGCTCCTGCTCTACCTCTGCGCCGCCATCGCCGTCCGCCGGTTCTGCCCGCCCGGCGGCGGCGGCGGCGGCGGCCCGGAGGAGGGCCCGTCGCTGGCCCAGTCCTCCCGCGCCGCCGCGTTCCTCCGCCGCCACGGACTGCACCACCACCGCCCGGCGTTTACGTACGAGCAGCTCCGCGCCGCCACCGCTGGGTTTGATTCAGGGCGCAAGCTCGGTGATGGAGGGTTTGGGACGGTTTACCTCGGGTACCTTCCGCCCGGCGGCCGCCCCGCCGCCGTCAAGCGCCTCCACATCCCGCCCTCCCCGTCGCCGTCCTTCCCCTCCGCCTCCGCGACCATCACCAAGTCCTTCTGCAACGAGGTGCTCATCCTCTCCGCGCTCCGCCACCCGCACCTCGTCCGCCTCCACGGCTTCTGCGCCGACCCCCGCGCCCTCCTCCTCGTCTACGACTTCGTCCCCAACGGAACCCTCTCCTACCACCTCCACCGCCGAGGCGGCGTCGCAGCCCCCACGCCACCGCCACCGCTCCCGTGGCGGACCCGCCTCGCCATGGCGGCCCAGATCGCGTCGGCGCTCGAGTACCTCCACTTCGGCGTCAAGCCACCCGTCGTGCACCGCGACGTCACCTCGTCGAACATATTCATCGAGGCGAACATGCACGCCCGCCTCGGTGACTTCGGCCTCTCGCGTCTCCTCGCGCCGCCCGATGCGTGCTCCACGGCGGCCGGCCGGGAGCTCGTTTGCTGCACCGCGCCGCAGGGGACGCCGGGGTACCTCGACCCGGACTACAACCGTTCCTTCCAGCTCACCGAGAAGAGCGACGTGTACAGCTTCGGCGTCGTGGTGCTGGAGTTCGTCACGGGGCTGCGGCCGGTGGACGTGGGCAGGGAGCGGAGGGACGTGACACTGGCCGACTGGGTGGTGTCCAAGATTCAGGTCGGCGAGCTTAGGGAGGTTGTCGACCCGCCGGTGCTCGGCGAGTGCCCTGGTATGATGCCAAGCGTTGAGGCGGTGGCGGAGCTGGCGTTCCGGTGCGTGGCGCCGGACAAGGATGACCGACCTGACGCCCGGGAGGTGCTTGCTGAGCTGAGGAGGATCCAAGGGATGCTTCCTTAGTTGTCCGGCCACAAGGGTTCGTGATTTGGACTGCACACAGGGGTGCCTGCATCAGAATTGAGCTAGCTCGATCTCTCGCGTTGTCAATGGCTATGGTTCCAATGCTGACTTCTCTCGGCTGAAGGATTGGCAGTAAGCTTGCATTTGTCAAAGACAAGTGCGACGTGGTGGATGACTGGATGGTACTATACATCTTTAGGAAGAAGAACAACCGCTTGTTTTTGCAGTAGAAATGTTGCAACCCAAGGTACATGGGGATTACAGATATACTGAGCTCGATTGTAGGAGGATATCTGTGTTGGTTCTGTGAGCTTAAGTAGTATGTGCAAGCTCTTATGCTTTCTGTTTGGCGGTAGTTTGTGATCACGGAACAGCACAGGATTCTTTACGCTGTTCTCATCAAAATGAACGCTTGCAAGTTTTTAAATCAAGGAACCGATGGTATAAGCAGCCCATTGGGTTCTTATCAGATCGCAATTAGTATTAATTTATCTGATGGTGATGATTGTCCTATCTGACAGTTGACTGCCTCTGGAAAATACTCAGTCCGTTGTTTCTCTGCTCATGTTAATTTGCTAGGGATTACCCCTGTTCATTCCCCTGCTTGTGGAGCTTATGTGTGCCTCCTCGCGTTCACATTTTACTTGTGGTTGCTTTCCAACAACAAAATTCTGGCAAGGAACATCTTGGTTAAACAACGACATCTAGGAGATAAGAGTTGTGTATTTTGTTCTAAACCTGAATCGATACATCATGTCTTTTTTAGAGTGCATTGTTGCGCAGAATGTGTGGTGTTTTGTCTGACATATGTTCTTTAGGAATATAAATTACAATTTTGATTCTTTGGCTGGTTTCTGGATCAGTGATAAAAGGAACAGTGTCTTGAACATGTGCGCTTTGGCTGCTCTGTGGAGTATTTGGTGCTTCTGAATGATATGTGTTTTCAGGGTGTTCATTGGAAGGGATGGGAGCTATTTTACAACTGAATGTTGGTTCCAAGGCGACGATGGAAGATTTTGTTCAAGTATATGCAGCTGCACTAGATGGATCGTATCAGGAGCTGCTCAGAATCGCCTGGAGGAGCTGGACTGGGAAGGAACTAGTCGTAATTGCCTGAACGAGCTGTTCTGGGATTTAAGATAGACACCGCAGAAGACCTGATGGCACGGCTTCGGTTGTGTCTGAATTTCTGTATTCAGTGCAAAGAAGCTGATGGGAGTGTTGGGCTTTTCATCGGTGTGATAGAACCTGGAGTGGTGGCTTTCCGAGTTGGTAAACCGTGTAATGCTTGGGGAGTCACTCACTTAGCCTTGCAACCCCGGTGTGCTGTAACTGAAAACTGTAGTACTGTACTCGGTGTGATGGAGGAGCTCAGCGAGGTGATGGACGCGAAGAAAACAAATAACTGATGATCTGGAGCTCTTTCATCCGGTGTTAATTGTCTCTTTCTGGCTTCTTCCCTTCTTTAACGGCATTGTTTCTAGAGTAGTACAGATTGCAGACTAGAGGAGCTCAGCGAGGTGATGGAGTGAAGATCTTGCGTCTTCGTCTTGTTTCAAAGAGGCAAAGGCTGAGTGATTGATGGCTCCTCCTTGTTTCAAACACTGACGGCAAAGAGGCAAAGGAGCTTCTGCATCTTCTTGTTTCAGACAAGGTTTATTTTCCACAGAATAAGACGGTTCCGGTGGTATATTGATACGTATTTGATGAATCACGTTGAGAATAAAGGCATCTCGAGTGGTAGAGAAAATAATCTTCTCTTATGTCATCTCTAGTAATTAATATCTGTATAAATATATGATTAAACTTAAATTAGAAAATGCGTGATGAAAGAAAGTCATATTATACAACAAAGAAAATAATATATTTTTTAGACGTGAAAAGATCTTTTTTGTCAAAATAAAACAGTCTTCTTTCATTACTGAATATGCCCTAATAATACCAAAGTTGTGGAAGACTAAACAAAACGGTGGCAGATAGTCAAAATTTTCGCCCGCGGTTAGTTCTCGATGAAATGGCAGCCCCGCCACCGCTGCCTGCCTCCCCGCCCTTTCCGCCTTGCACCCGAGTTGACAGAGTCGCGGACTCGATCCGGTGGCAAATCGCGGTGGACGCCCGCCCTGACCGTGTGAAACGATTGTCACGAGATCGTCGATGCGGGCGCCGGACGAGGCAGGAGGTATGCAGCTGCTGGTGCCCAACCAGCTTCTCGACGCGCTGCTCCGGGAGAAGAGAGATGTAATGAGATCACGAGAGCACGTTGCGGTGCCTGCCGGCCGGTGCGCGCTAGCAGCTGGACGCGGCATGGCCCGTGGGGTCGTGGCCACACCGTGCGTGCTTCGCGTACGGCTCACTGGTCAAGGCGGTGCTGCGGATCGCCTCGCCTCCACGTTATGCAGGCATGGCATGGCGGGTTGAGTGCAACAATTCTATCGTTTTTTCGAAAATTTTACAAAAACGCTACTTACATGCTAACGTCAAATGAGTAATGATAAAATAATAACTATTTTTCTTAAATTATGCTTCCCAGCTCTAGTGCATGTATATTATTGTTATCCACGTCATCACGTAAGTAAAATTTCTGTAAATTACCTGTGTACCAATTAGTTATGGTTATAGTCAATGCCTTAGCGACACAATGCTCGAGACGCTATGATGTCGGTATGCTCAATCTGGAGGCAGTGATCAAGGATCTTTTCACCACCAACAAATGACGGTTTAGCAACATATTTTGTAATGTTTCATATATTCGATTTTTACATGATAGCTATGTTGCATTTCTTTTTCTTCAATCGGCTTTAGATTGAACAAACGTTAATATGATGAATTTTTGTAGGTTAATATACATATCTTTTGATGCAAGAGACTGGGAGTAAATTTTTCGTTATCTAAAATCGTAAGATTTTGGAGGTTCTATCTATAAGTGTACTATTGCTCGGTTGGGCGCGCGCACTCCACGGTTCAGCGCATGTGCAAGCGTGCGAGCTTAGGATGCGAGAGGTGCTAGCTGCTGGTTGCCGACGAGATTGCGCAGTCGCGGAGGTACAAAAGGAAGGAAAAAAGGTAAAATTGGCCCCCGGGTGAGTTGCAATGCCGGGAATAGCCCCCATCCGGAACCAACAGCGAGATTGTCCCCGCGATGCAACGCGCACGTGACATGTGGCAAAATCGCGCCTCTGGCCCACGAGGTCACGCGATCGCGGACCCGGCCTGTCGCCGCGCTCCCCACCCGCGAGCCGCGCCAGGCCGCGCCCGAAGCCCGCGAGGCGAGGCCGGATCGCGCCTGGGGCCTGCGAGGAGGAGCCCGCGCCCGTGGCCCGCGACTTGCGGAGCTCGCGGCCATGGCTTGCGACGACCGGACCGGCTCGCGCCCGAGGCCCGCGACCAGCCTAGGTCGCGCGTATGGCCCGCGACGAGGCCCTTTTTTCTTCTGCTTTTTCGCTGTGCCGACAGCTGCGCTGCGCTTTTTCTTTTTACTGTGCAGTCTGGAAGTGACCGCAGTCAATTTTTTGTTTTGCTTTTTGCTGTGCAGACCGGACGGGACACCGTTGTCCATTCAATTGTCAATTTTTTGTTGCTTTCACATTTTCTCACGCGAGATACGTTATATTCTCTCTTTATATTGAGCTCGTGCTGTCGTGGTCTTCTCCCTTTCCTTTCTGTCTAGCTCTGCTCTCACTCTAAATCAGCTATCCAAGTAGTAGAAAAATTGAAGATCAAGTCGAGACGTAGCTACAAAGGTAAATTTCTTCTACATGCAAGATGTTATTATATTTTTTAGTTAGGCTGAAATTAGATAAATGATAATGTTAAGACTTTAGTTATGAAGTTGACTGTTATTTCATGCATGCATAAAATGCAGTTTTCTTGAGAATTTATAAATTTAGCTTCATATTTAATGTGCACTGAAACTCGTCTCCCTGCACTTAGACGTAGTACGAGATAGAGTTTTGCAATGGAATTTGAAGCTAAAAAGAGCAAAATTAGCCATGCGAGTAGTTGAAGAAATTGAAGATCAAGTTGAGACCTAGACATGGATGTAAATTTCTTTTACATACAAGACGTTATTATATTTTTTAGTTAGGCTGCAATTAGATAAATGATAATGTTAAGTCTCTAGTTATCTTGGTCTAGTTTATTGTTATTCCATGCATGCAGACACGGTAGTTGTCTCGAGGATTTGTAAATTTAGCTTCTTATTTTATTTAATGTAGCACTGAAACATGGTTCCACGTAGATGGGAACGAGATGGAGATTTGCAGTAGAATTTCAAGCTTTAGGGAGTAAAATTAGCTCGTGCAGAAGTTAAACGACATGTACATCTTGTGGTATTCTTGTAGAAAAGGTAAATTCATGTTGCATGAAATTCTGTGATTAGCTGACTGATTTGCTTAATGTTAGTCAAGTGACATCACGTTTAGCCATTTAAGTGCGACAAACGACATTGTTATTCTATATTATGATTTGGGTACATACCTCTGAAAGACGTTAAAGTTAAACTTATTTGACAGAAACTAGCATACTGTAAGTACTGTATAGACTAATTGTGAAAAAAATGAGAATGTGAAAATTTTTTTGTTAGCCAACGGCTAAGGATTTTACTGTTATTTAAATTAGTTTATGCTGGTAAAATGAGAAGATGCAAGAAAGTATATTAAATATACACTATTTTGGCTAGAGTTAATTGATAAAAAATAATGTTTATATGTAATTCAAATTTTGGTTTGGTATGTACGTAGGTACAATGAATGAATTGTTAGTGTTCTACGGCCCGAATATAATACGCGACGGGCCCTGCGAGCTCGACTTGCCCCAATGGGAGTACAAGGTTGCACATATAGATGGTTTGGAGGAGATTAATTTGTTGGACCTGACGACGTGCATACGCCGCGAGTTTGATCGGAACATAGCTCGCAAAAAACTAGTCATTGAAGCAGTCACATGTAGCAGTCGGGAGGACGGGTCATCAATCTCCTTATGGCAGCTACACAAGGTGACTGGCAATGTATCATGGGTTGGGTACGTGCGCCTTGTGAGTACTCCAGGGGCCTACATATATGGTCGATCCATGGTGTACGTACAGTTTATTGACAGCATGCGCCCATTGACTGGCGACCAAGGTTCCACTGGAGTTGGTGAGTTACAGCTTGTTGCAATAGACGAGGGTGTTGGGGCAGCAGATGCAACGTTAAAGGTTAATCTCACACATCCTGAAGACCAGTTCGTCAGTAATGAAGATGCCGATCCCTTCTGGTCTGCTCGTGTCGACTGCTTTGAACTGTTACCAAGCATGCCGAACGAGTTGGACTCTGCTGAAGACGGTAGCGACGAGGAGTCGGACGATACCGACGAGGATGGGGGTGATGTGGTAGGACGTGGTCTACCTGCAATAGCTGTTGGCGAAGAAATGGATGAATTGATAGTACAGAGGCTTGTGATATCAGAAGATGTGAACTCACGATGAGGTCTCGAAGAGAACACTCTGATGATAGGTCAGAGTGGGTAAGTAGACATGCTCCCGAGATTGAGAAATGGACCCTGGTGCATGACACAGGTGGTCATAGATACGGCATAATGATAACCAACATATCCGAAGCTTACAATGGTGTGCTTAAAGGTATGCGGTGCCTCCTAATTACTACCATAATTGATGAATCATGGTCTCGGACAGTTGGGTACTTTCACAATAGATTAAACGCTGCGAAGGAAAAATTAGACAAAGGTAACGAATGGTCCGAAGTCATGCAGAGGTACATGGAAAAAAAATAAAGAAATCTCAGACTCATGACGTTCGAGCTATTGATGGCTTGAGGAGGAAGTACGAGATTCACCTAAGACGGAAGCATGTCAATAGCCATGTGCGAGGTGATAGGAAACAGGAATGTAAACTTGATGCTGATATTTGCTCATGCACGTGTTACAAGCCCACGCTGCTACACTACCCTTGCTCCCATGTGTATGCGGCTTGTGCGGCGATCAAGCAGTCTTCGCAACAATACGTCTCAAGATACGTCTCAAGACTACAAATGGGGATGGATCGGCATAGAGCTTCACGTCGTGACGAAACGGTAATAATAGCGATTGTTCTGCATTTTTTGTTAAACTTATCGATCGCATGGTTTGAAACATTGTTTGTGAATGTAGTTTGATCGGGCTTTGCGGATCCATGATACTGCCGCGTCTGTCATCCGTGCGGGCCGACAGCAGGACTCGTCGAGGATACTACAGAAGGTGAAGGACATGTACGAAGATGCCAAAGGGATTTTGAAACACTTGAGTTGTGGTCGCACTGACGACGTATTATGCTCGCATTCAAACTTGTCGGAGCTGAGGTTCGCACGACCCAGTGAGGCACGACCTAGTGAGGCACGTACTTCACGAACCATTTCAGGACGCCGAGAGGTAACTTATTTCAGTGCTTCGAGCCAAACTGCTGAATATAGGGCGTGTATAATTTTTACTTAACCATATTGTTGTATTTTCGTAGTCGGATGTACGGGCAGACACGTCCTACAAAGGATCTCTTCTAGGCAAGCTGGTCGAGGACATCAAGTGCGCCTAATTAGTCACACATACATGGTGCACAAATGTACACTGAGAGTGCAATTGACACAATGCTATTTGTAGTCCGACGTACGTGGGGACACATCACTCATGCGGATGTCGTCATGACGAGCTGGTACAGGACATCAGGTGTGCTTTACTTTTCACAAGAACGCATTGCAATATTTATAAAGTGTGCTTAGTATTTTGCAATGGTCACTTGATTTATGCAATACGACTCGACGCAGGACGAACGCCAAACCTCTCATTCTGGTGCAGCTACCGATGTATGGTATTTTTTAAATTATGTGTGCACAGATTGTGCGTATCATGTGTACTTAATCTTCGCACTTGCTTGCATAGCTCCGGGAGGAGACGTTGCTACAGTGTCGCGTCCCGAAATTCCAAAACCCGAAAATTAGGGCTAACAAAAATTTTCTCGTCAGTAATGTCAGCGGAAAATACACCTATCTAAAACGTTAGTTCAAATCACGATGAAGCTAAATATCAAAACACGAAAACCTTCGTTCTTAATTCTACCGATCTCCGTTTTGTCGAAACCCTAATACTCCAAACTACGTCCGACAACACGGGCAACCCTGCTCAACACCCTGCCTTCATATGTGCCCACTCGCCCTTACACTCCTGCCATGAGCACACATTGGCATCCCTTCCCTTCTATCCAATCGGTGCGACCTAAACCCACATCTACCGCAAAGTGCCCTCGCGGTGCTTCTACGAAATCGGAGCGTATACCCATCTTAAATCTTTTCCGAATGATCTGAAATTCTACCGCCAACTTCGCCATGCCCCATTGCGAGTATGTGCAAAAATATACTGCTTTTATGTATACGCACATACGCCAAACCCTAACCCCTTCTTCCCGAACGTCGGGTCAAAACCAGTAACTCGATGTCTGTACCATATACGCCGATATGCTTACGGCACCTTGCTACCGAGTAGTCCAACCCAAGGGGAATGGATTCCCGCGAGCCTCCATATCCCCTCTTCACCTTGCCACACTCCGGAACCCTAGTTCCGAGCCCCGGTTCACCCCCTTCCTATTTAAACCTAATTCCTCTTAAAAACCCTAACTCATCGTTCAACCCTGTTTCAATCCTATGTATATATATGCTTAAATTTCCCAAGTGTATATGGGCACACATACACCTTGAAGCCCCGGCATATCCTTGCATGTATCCATTTGATCTTCCACCACCTTTTCTCTCTCCTAGGGTATATACGCGTAAAAACTATCTCTGCCGCAGTCCTGTGCATATACACGAGTATACCAGCGATATTTCCCGAACCCTAGCTCCCCAAGACTCCCTCTCATTATTCTAACCCCATCGCCAAAATATATACGCTTAACTTTCAAGCGTATATGGGTATATACACTTGAGATCCCAACTCTCTCCTCTCGAACTAAGGAAACGTCCAAGGCCCTAGTTCCGTTGTCCTCGTCTACCGAGACTCCCGAATGCTCGACACCTTCTCTTCTGTCCGGTCTATCGAACCCGGCCCCTTACCATACCTTCTTGCATGATCACCCCTCTCCTCAAGTGGGAGATGTTCATGCATTGCATGTACGGAGAATACAATATTAACTTCTTATTTTAACCTGAGCTTGCACGTGCCGTTGTCGACATCGTCAATCTTTATTAAAAAGAACCAGGGAAGCACCTAACTCTTTATCTGGACTCAGGATGTGACTCGTACTATTACCTGCCCCAATGTATTTTACTCGGTGCTAGTGATTCATCCGCTAAACACCACGAGCCTGACATAAGTTCAATGCCTGCAGTACGAACCATCACATTCCGAGCACTGCTTCTCATTGCCACGCCAGCTGCTTGCCATCAATTCTAATAATAAACAGCAGCGACTAGGCAATTCATTTTACTGCCACCTCGTTTAGCTCTACAGCCCTGGCACTTACCATCTTCTTCCCCATTTAATCACCTCTCTTGTACCGAGCTACTCCACCGGCGTACTGCAAAGTCTACTCAATCTCGCTCTATCTCATCAGCGGCACTGCTCAACCAGGCCACCTCCCATCCATCCAACAGCATTCCACGCCTACCTCTTTGACTCACTTAATTCCAAGCAACACTGAGCTGCCTAGCCTCCTCTCCTAACTATCTTCCTTCCCTTTATTGCATGCACAATTTAATGTGCTACATCTTATCAGCAGCGGGACAGAGCTCATCTTTCCCCTCAAAGCAACAGCACCAGCAGCAGTTGACTCACCTGTCTCCTCCTCACCTCGGGTTAAAAGCAACACAGCCCGAGCACCCATGGTAGCCGAGCCCCCTCATCTCAATCCCCATTCTACCTCCCTCCTTTTCCTCTGCTGTTCTTCCCAAGCACTCTTCTCTCCTTGGTCTACCCCGAGCTCAAGCCAAGCTACTCCTTCCAATCGTCCCCAAACTCCACCTTCTTCCCCACTGGGCACCAAACCACTGCCCCGCCGCCATTGGAGCCGCCGCAGCTTTCCCCCTTTCCTCAGTCCAGAAGTAGGCGCCGCCGCCACCTTGGTGAGCGCGGCTATTCTCTCCTCGCCACCTCTTCTCCCCTGCACGCCTCCTTCTCCCCATGGACCACCAGAACCCGAGAAGCCGGGGACCAGCAAGTCCGCTCTACATCCGCCGCCGTGGAGCTCTAGATCCACCACCGGTCCGCCGGCCTGCTGCCGCGCCGGGCCCGCCCGGGTCCTTGCCCGCCTCACCCGAGCCGCTGGACTAGCCGAGCCCTGCGCCGCCTGTGCCAGCACCCAGCTCCGTGAGTTCGCCTTTCCCCGCTACGCCGCCCTCCTTTGGTGCCGCCGCCGGTGAGCCAGCCGAGGGAAGCGTTCCCCGTTGCCGCAGTCTTCCCCCGGTCGCCACCCCTCGCCGGAGCCGAGGACGCCACCGTCTACTTCCCTCCAGCTCCGACTCCGCCTCGGACCTCACCGACGGCCACCGCTTGTGAGCTAAGCCGGGCCGCCATCACTTATTGCCGGAGCATCTCCTGGCTACTCCTCAACCGAAGCCCCGCTGCCATGTACTTTGTCCCCATCCCTAACTTCAAGCACGACCGGAGCCGGAGACCTCGCCGCTCGCTAACACCGAGCCCACCGAGCCCGTATGGACCGCCACACCCATTTTCCCCTTTCGTTCGTCCTTTATCATCTGCCCGGTCTTAGTCCCCTCCCCTGCGGTTATTAACCTAAACGTTGCTTAGCGCCTACTCCTCCGACTTAAGCCCTAAGCGCTTGGCTCAATGACAGACGTGGCCCACATTGGATTTAGTAGCTAGTGCTCGCCCTTTTTCCAGTCCCTGCAATTTTCCTCTGTTCCTCTATGTTCGTCGTTTTCCCCTCCATAACCAAGACCGATCTTCCGAGGCCGGTTCACCACTGTTAATCGAGTTCTTGAGCCGACTTCAACGGTACGGAGTTCCTAAAAATGTATCTACCTTTTTGTCCGAACACCATAAAAATTGACACCATAAAATGTTAAACGAATGCATCAGAGAAGAATAGGGTTAGGACTATTAGGGGTATCTGTGCAAATAACTAATCTGAAGTTTAAATATATTTCATTAGTATCACCAGATGACCCTGAGTATATATGTGACATATTGGGGTCAGTGAACAAATTTATACCGAGCCCTTGATGTTGAGAACCATAAGGAATACAGGTTTCCTTTTTATTGAACCAAATGTCTTAAAATGCCATATATAAGTTTTTCTCCATATTACTAAAAAGGTCGAGAACCTTAACCCCACTGGATGTTAAACTACAAGATGTCAGGGACATTTAGGTGCTAGCAAGTTCTTAGACCACAAGGAGTTCCAATAATTTTAAGGACCTTAAGTCATCGATTGCACCCCTTTTCCTTCCCCGCGGCAACCTCTTTCTCTGCCGTGGCAACCCGCGGCAACTCTTTCCCCCGCCGCGGCAGCACCGCGACAAGCCATTCTCTGCCGCGACAAGCCAGTTCCCCGCCGCGGCAAGCTATGCCCCTACCGTGGCAGCGCCGTGGCAGCCTCTTCCCCGCCGCGGCAACTACCGTTGTCATTTTCCCCTGCCACGGCAAGCCTCTACCATCGCCGCATTGTTCCTACCGCAGCAAAGCCTTGTCACTGCTGCCTAGCTCCTGCCGTGTCAAGCCATCGTCGCCTGCCACCTTGCTCCTGCCGCGGCAGCGAGCCTTCTCCGCACCCCTTTTTCATTTCCGTAGCTCCTTAGAATCAAATAGCTAGTCAAGCACATTATGATTTCATGCGTTGAAGTTTCTGATTCAATGTTATTTGGCTCTTCCTCGCAACGTTGATTTATTCGTCGTTCTCTCGACGTGTAGATACTGACGTTAGGAGTACCGCGCAAAGGATTCAAACGATTGTCGCACCAAGTTCAAGATCAAGCTCCGGCCAATTGCCAGGCAAGCATTCCCACTTTGACCATATTGAATCCCATACTTGTGAACATTAAGTATTTTGTTTACAAACTTGCATGCTATGTTGATATCAACGTTATTTTATGCTAGCATAGTTATGCCGAGTAATTGCATATGAGGTAGGTTCTGAAACCCGATCCTTATAGCCCTAGGGATATTTAGTCGGTTGATATTCGACCGACCAACTAAGTAGGAATATAGGCTTTAGCCTTGCTTAGCCATGCTGTAGTAAAAACTAAGTTTTATCGATACGATGGGATTGGGATCAAAACTCTCGGTTTGTTATACATTCCGAGGGAATCTTTTAAAATGAAAGGTTTGCAAAAATCCCAAATGAAAATGATAGAGGACCGGGATTCGGGCAAGAATGCTAAAGGAGTCTGGAGGTGGTAGAGTAGCCGGTCGCTACATGAGAAATGAAATGGTCGGGTAGCCGGTTGCTACCTGAGGAAATGGTTGGATATGGAATCCTGCTCGAATCAGTTAAGGACCGAGCCTAAGTGCCGCTGAATCAGTTCCCTTACCGTACGTCCACATGTCCTTTATGGGAAGGACTTGACTCGGTAACCCGCCTAATACTAGGGTTCGGACCCGTAGGAAGTAAGAAGAATGTGCTAGGTAGGACGTTGGGCCCCTAGAGAATTCCCACGGTGCTATTTGGGTCAAGATTCTTAAATAGTGAGCTCCATCTAGGTGTGGGAAAATTCGACACAAAGATGAGCGTTTCTCCGGATTGTGGTGTCAGGTTGCCTGGGCACAACCGGAGTTAGGGTAAGTCTCATTTAGCGGGTCCGACTCTAGTATGAAAGCAGGCGAAAGGTCTCGTTGTAATAACCATGTCAGTATACGTCGCGAAGTATACCCAGGGTGACTTACATCTTGTGGGTAAAGCCGTACCACCTCTGCAGAGGGTTAAAAACTATTCGAATAGCCGCGTCCTCGGTCATGGACATGAACTGGTAAGGCTACACACTGGTTAGACTGAGCTTTGTTTGTGAAAGCTGGGAAATGGGATTAAGGACATGGGCATGATGTGTCCACAGTGAGCAGTTTAAGCTACAGTCTGGTAGCGAGGAACTGCAGAAGAGAAAACCTAGCCCGGGCTGCGAGGCGGTAGCGCGGGTAGGTTGTAAGGATTGTTCGAGGCGGTAGAAGGAGCTACCGGCCTCTAGTTGACGACTGTTTTGATGGATTATCCAGCACCGAATGTTGTCTCGACGGAGACGAATTTTGGATTTCGAAAATGCTCTTGAATCTACTATTCTGTATTTCGAATAAGAACTTACATTTTCGCACAACTTGCAACTTAGGCTAGGGCTATCCCTTGATCTATTCCCTGCATGAAATATTGCCGTATATTTCCTCCTGTGGGAATAGCTTGTGAGTACATTCAATGTACTCACCTGGCTTGTTGATTTGGCCAGACGAAGGAGACGTCAATCCCGAAGGTACGAGTATGAACGCGAAAGCTAGGGCGTAACCCCAGTCAGTTGCCTGTCGGGTATGGCATACTGATGGGCCACCTCACCGTTGAATTCCACTGCAGATTTATAGCCGTTGGGCTACAGGTATCAGACTACCGACCTTAACGGTCTATTTAATTGTTTACGCATGTATGACAATGATATACAGGTTAACTCGTGTCTATCGGCTACTGATCCAGGGACCGATACAGTGATCACGAGGGAGTATCCGGCTTAAAATCCGGGTACGCCACAGCTTGGTATCAGAGCCATACTGACTGTAGGTTAACCCTAGTTAGCACGGACGTTAGATATAAACCCTGGGTATAACCAGTATTTTTGAAAATATATCTAAGCTTACTATAAACATGGGTTCTATTCTCTTACCCTTCTTAGTTCCCCTCTTACCTATGTTGCTCCAAAAGAAACACAGAGCTTTCCCTATTCTCTCGTCTACTTCAAACCTTTAGACTATACTAGCAAAGTAAGCAACGGGACCTATACCGATGAAGCAAGAAGTCGCCAACCCTACCGAAGATCAAGAAGAATTGCGTCGTCCCGTCATCCAGGACACTCGTCGAGACTCGCCCCAATGGGTCGATACCAACACTTCAACCCTTCCAACTCATGACGTCAGGAGCGTGGGAGTTCGCGAAGGAAACACCGCATTAAATGGAAGAGACTCGTCAGCATGTGGCACCGATGCCCCGCCAAGGACAGCGACCCCAGGCATCGACCGAGTGGACTAAACCCGTAAGGTTAGGATATTAGACCTCGCTTGTCGCGAGTAGCGAGATAGGTACCCCTCCCTAGTTCGAGTTCTAGACGTCCTTTGCGGTATATATATATATAAAATACCCTACGATGTCCTTCGCGAGGTATTCGCTGTTTCATGTTTTCCTTTTTGCTTGAAAAATGTGACCTGCACATATGTCTTCTGACGCATGTAGCGGTCACATCCACTGTTGAGTAGTCAATAGGCCTTACCTCATCTTCCAACTAAACAAGTCCTGCCGTCCCATCCGTCAAACCCTTTTCCTGGATTCTCTCCGAAATCACCTCTCTCTGTCAGCCTTATGTTGATTTCCTCTGACGACCTTGACTTGCTTCGTCTATAAGCCACCGACCGAATAGGACGTGAGCCTCCGTCCTATCCCGAGGCAATCCTTTCTTGAAACTCTCACTGACCTCCCTGTTGCCAAGCGGCTATTTAAAGCCCCGTCCCTGCTCTTGTGCTCTGCACCCGTGCACTTCTCGACTTGCCTAAAACTTTTCCTCTTGCTAGAAGCATCCCTAGTCTCTAGTGCTTCTCTTCCTGCTCATTCTTTCCCCCTCGTGAATATGAAGTCTCATGGCGCCCTTTGCCAAGAGACCACCACTGAGGAACTCACCGGGTTTCCAAACCTTTTGTGGACCATGGTTCAGCAAACCCTCGGAGCAACACAACGCCCTAGGTACTTTGTGTACCTAGGGAATGCCTCCTGTTCCTTGCATGAGTTCTGGGCAAGAGTTTATGTCTACCAGCCGACATCGAACGAGGTTTTCCCCTCTGTTTCACCGGGAGAACCATGCCTGCTCCAACGATGGCTATTCAAATGGCCGCGTGGGGAGCCATCGATCGGCTTCACCACTTGGTTCCTGGTTTGAACCAGTGAGCTTTCCTTCTCTATCCCAGTTGCGCCCCTAAAGAAGACACAGTGTTCGCCAACACCGATCAAGAGGAAGACGCTGCGGTAGTCCACGCCAACCACTACATTACCGCCCAACACAACTTGCTCACTCAGTTGGCAGACTCATGGATCGCATCACTCAGAACCATTGATCCTCCGTCTCACTTCAACGATTACTCAGCAACACCCGTAAGTGGCCCCGAAGTAAACGAGCAGCTCCCGCCAAGACTGGCACCGATCGGACCAGGCATTCGCCGCCGCAGGAATATCGTCATCCCTCGGAGCAATTCCCCTTCTTCGGAGGACGAAAGCCCTCGTAACAGAATGACCCCACCTTAGGTGGTACACCTAGTTATAAGATCAAATAGTCGAGGCACCCCGAGGCTAGAATAGCCCCCTCCGTGTCGCTAGTCTGGTGTGTATGTTCATTGTTTTAGTGTTTGTCCTAGCAATCTACCTCCTGCCCCTCGGCACTAAGGCACACCTGTTCGATACGCTCTTAGGCGTATGGATAGGTTTCATGTTGGTTTTCTCGTCGTTTTATTGGCTTTCTGATCAGGCTCTTCGGCTCTTGTAATGTTATGTGCGTCTCCTAGTTATGCTCGTGTGAGTTACACATCCGTCCTAGGGTGCGTGTGGCAGCCACACCCGTATTTTAAATAAAAGGTCTTAACATATCTCCGACCCAAAGAATACCAGATCTTTTCTCTCTTTCGTAATCTACCTTGTTTGCCCCGCCCCAATACCTCCTTATATATAGTACCTTTTTTATATAGTACGTGATCGATTCACCACATGAGCCGCCGCAAGGTTCCCCGGGAGGAACATTTAGTCAGGTATGTCAATTTAAATTTATTGTTCTCAAAACAATACACTTATTTCTTAATTGACATACCCTTTACTCCGGTTATTTTTCAGACATTAGATGAAGTTGATTCGCCTCCCCACGATGGTGCTTTTATTTACCAAAATCCATTTATGTGATCTTCACTTCAATACCAGTCCTTAGTTGGAGGAGGAAGTTCCGAACCTGATTCGTCTCACCAACAGGGTCATGAGTGGGTCGAAGATTTGTTTCGACATCAGGAGATCGTTAACAGCCAAATTCCTAGTCAACCATATCCTACTCAGGACACTTAGGATGATCAGGAAATTTATGAAACTCCCCAGTACAGTCTCCGAACAAATCCAAGACCAAGCGAACATTTCACTTTCCCCTCAGGTCACATGCCACCGAGGCATAAGAGGGGTAGAGGCCGGTGATCGTAACTTTTTTAGTTCCTTCAATTACTTTTACTATTGTACTTTGCCGTATGCACCACTCTATTTTCTTACTGATTTCACGGTGTAATGAGCTATATATACATAGTGTTCGCAGAAGAAAACCTAGATAAAAGAAAAAGGGAAAAAACGGGCTCGTCGCGGGCTTCGGGCGCAGCTCGCGGGTGGGGAGCGCGGCGACGGGCCGGGTCCGCAATAGCGTGACCTCGCGGGCCAGAGGCGCGATCCGGTCACCTCGCGGGCCAGAGGAGCGATTTTGCCACGTGTCACGTGCGCGTTGCATCGCGGGGACAATCTCACCGTTGGTTCCGGACGGGGGCTATTCCCGACATTGCAACTCGCCCGGGGGCAATTTTGCCTTTTTTCCCAAAAGGAATTGCTCGGAAATGTCATCGCGTACGTACACTGCTATAATTGTCTGACATGAACTCGTTTACAGATTACAATGTGACGGAGCAAACTAGCTGATTTCCTACCAAGGCCTACTCTTTACGCTACACTTAGGGGGTGTTTGGTTGGGCTTTTCAGTAGCTTTTCACTGGAAAAATCTGCAGCCCAACCAAACGGCCAGCTTTTCAGCAGCTTTTGCCAACGGTAGCTGTGGGCTTTGCAGTGTAAATTCAGCTGTTTGAAAAAGCTGCCTTCTGCCAGCTTTTTGCAATGTGTTGAAGCTTCAATGCTCATTTTTCAAAATGTTGTAGATGATTTGAATCAACCAAAAGCCATATGTTCACTTTCTCACAGCCACAGCAGCTTTTCTAGACAGCCAGCCAACAGCAGCTTTGTCAACAGCCATAGCCCAACCAAACAGGCCCTTATATACTAGCTTCTCCAAACAAAGGCAGGAGGATACGTAACGGGGAAATGCATTAATTGAAGCACCTAGGTGTAGACGTACCTGTGATCAGAGAGTGACACGTATCCTATAGTGAGTACATTTGATAAGAGTATTTATCAAGTGTATTTGCTATTTGTTGTACTTTTGAAAATACCAACCTGACATTCGAACCCCACAGTTAGATCTTCTATTTAATGCAGTTCTCCCTCTCACGCAATTCAAAATTAGTCGGCACAGATTTTGAATTCTTCTAACCATCCATTTTGAATTAGTAGCAATAGTTAACATTGTTGTTTATGTTAATGATAACCATGTGGATCCAAATATCTGATCACATTGATGGCGATTGTATCATTTCTATGTTTATGTACATTTGACAAATATGTCGTTATTCTGTTATTCGAACAATTAATAAGAATGTGGCTGGTTCATCGAACTTTTATTCATATTACGAGGGTTCATTTCTCACTCGTTATTGTCTCTCCTCCCTCCCGAGCTCTCTTTTTGTTCTTCCTCTTCTCCGTTCCACCGCCGCGTCTCCCTCTCTCCCTTGCCGGCCTCGCCGGCTGGAGCGGAGGGGAAGGGCATGTGGCCTTCTCCCCCGCCTGTATATTATCCTAGTAGCCAATAAGGTTTCCTTTAGAGGGTGGTTGCCGCGATGGCATTCTTGGAGCTTCATGTCGACATCTTTGGGCTACTACCGGCGAGCCTCATGCTAGTTGCTTCACTCCACCCTATCGTCGTTTGGATCGTCAATGAGCACAAGAGAACCCTTGTAGAGAGTGGTTCATTGTACAAGCCCCTCCTGGATCCAGATCTAGGAGCGCATGGACAAGTTCGTGTCGTGGCCATGATGCCACCACAATGGGTTAATTCGAGGACATGGTGGTGTCGCTTTGGTCCTTGTTCTAGCCTATGGTGGACGGGCGCTTGGATTCGAGTGACAAGCCGTCACCTCATACTTCGATGCTTCCCTTGTTTTTTCCTTCTTGATTTGCCAATGAATCTCCTTGCTTGGTTGTCCCACTCCTCGGGTCGCGGTTTGCCCTCTTCTAATATTGGTTTCTCGGTGCTTCACTTTTCTTCCCCTTGCATCTGGAGCAAGGCAGCCACAGCCGGTGCATGATTTCCTTTTTCCTCTTAAGGTGTAGTGTTCATTCCACCAACATGATGTTTTCTTTGATTTTGTCTTTGCATGGAGGTGGGGCTATCTCTGGCTGGTTCACACGTTCTAGTGGTGTTGCTGTCCATCTCAACCTCCAATGTGGAGGCCCATTTGGTGTTATTTGAATAGGACGGTGCCGGTATGTGGTTGACCGTCTTGCTCTGGTAGCACAACAGAGCTATAAGCCCATCCTAGGGGTGCTTCATCAGCTAATGGAGTAGGTTCATCCACAACATCTAAGGCACTACATGTCTGAGCCTCCTAATCCCAAGTCGGATTCGACACAGTGAAAATGTATTTGGCGTCACAAGTGGGCTTTGATGATGAATGACAAAATGATTAAGGGATTAATGTGTGCATCCAGTGTGATCACGTATTTAGTCTCAAAAGAAGTGACAAAGCCAGCGTTGATGACCCCTAAAAAGTTTTAGGGAAAGACGGCTCGAAGAAACGAAGATTAAAAATAATTTTTTAGCTTTTTTGGTGGTTGAGAAATCACATTGAGTTTAGAAAAATTCGTACTATTAAGGAGGGTTGAAATCTATAAGCTGTTGAGAGTGCCTTGTTAATGCTCAGTTAGAAATCAATTTTTAAATCTAAAAAGGTTTTTGAAATCTCTTCATGCATACTCCTTTTGGAAATGTCAGAACATCCAAATTTCGTATTGGAACATCCGAGTTTCACTTCTATGTGAAGAGTCATGGAACTCGAAGTCTCCGAGTTGTCCTTCCTGTTTGTTCTTATCTATGTCGGATCATTCGAGATTTCCTGGAACTCCCAAGTTCTGTTCCTAGAAACACCTCAGTCCTTCTGCTTTGAAAGTCGGAGCCGTCGGAAATTTTCTGGAGCCTCTGAGATCCGCTTTGGACTTATCCTTGAAATCTCGGATACTCCGAGTTAATATGTTGGAACCTCCAAGTTTGCGTACTATCCACCTCATTGAGGTTCTTTGAAATCTCGAAAACTCTGAGTGCAATGTCGGGACCTTCAGGAATCGGTTCTATCTGTGCCTTGTTTGGGCTATTCAAAATTTTGGAGGGTCTTGGTTCAAAATTAGAACCATTAACATTTGCTTTTGTTCGTTATGTTCTGAAAGTCCAAACCTCTGAGTTCTTATTTGAAGTTCCAAGATCTGTTTCTGGATATTCAAAGTAGTCATTACTTTCAAATATCAGAACCTCTAAGTTGTCAGAACTTCTGAGTTCTGCTGATTTTACACTAACGGCTAGTTTTTGAGGAGTTGGCTATATATACCTCTAAGCATATTTGCATGCCTAACTATCACGCCCTGTTTTTAAGCACCCCGATTTCCGAAAACCTAAACCCTGATACGCATACATGCGTATACGTTTTGCAATCATGTTGCGTGCTTATTTGGATTTCAATATTTCTCGACACATGTCATTCCATGAAAACACCTAAGTTTCTCTCATCATCACATGTGCATATCTGCTTTACGGTTTTGCTAGCATGCATCTTTGGATTCCCAATTTCTCCTCGAAGCATGTCATTTCATGGGAACACTTAAGTTAGGTTGCACCGCCGTGTAACGAACCCAAGTCGTGACCCCATTATCGCATGCGCATCTAAAACCCTAATTGGAACACACGCACCGTATATGCACGAGCATTTTCTAAACAGAAACCCTAGCGGCAAATCTACCGGTGCTATTCCAATCTCTTTAAAAATGCTTGCTAAACCCCCCTTATACCACCTACCCTTCTTGCCGACCCTAAAACTCCGAAAACCTAATCCCTCGGCTATTCTCCTAATAAGATTTCTTTTCAAACAGAAATTCAAAAATCCATATCACATGTGTTTTCTTCTACCCAAAAATTCTGGAAATTTTTTTAGAAACTTCTTGGAGCTATTTGTCACCCATTTATAAAATAATATTTGAGGGTCCAGTTCAAATATTTTTGATTACATCCAAATTTGAATTTGGAACAAAACCTAGCTTTGAACTACAGCCCATATAAATAGAGCTCAGAAAAATCCAAGAAAATTCCACAGTACCTCCTAGTATCAGTGACTCAAATATGCAAAAATATGTGCATGTCCAGTTCAAAACTTTGGCAGGAATCCTATCGAACACCTTTGTTCTATTCCCTCTCTCTCTTGAAACCAGGATTCGCATCCCATCTAAATATTTCCAAACCCTTGCCAATGCCTCTACTCCAGCTCAGGGACCGCCCCTTTTCACATCCATCTCAGAAAACCTTCCTTCTATCTCACGAAACCCTAGTGCCACTCCGTGCCAACACCGACGTCTCAAATAAGCACTTTTTACTCTCTCCCGTCAGGGTCCAGCTTTTCTATTTGCCTTGTACCTGTCCTCAGCTGGCTGGCAAGTAGTTGACCCCCCCTGCAAAAGCTAGCAAACCCAAAAACCTCTTCTATACTTTAGCCACTGCCACAATCAATATTCAACTCTCCCTCCCTACTGCTGGCCATGGTGTTGCTTCTGGCGTTTGCCTTGTAGTGAATTCGGTGTCTACCTTCCCTACTCACCGTACCCTAGCCATTGAAGGTTTGCAACGTACTGGCATGCACCCCTGCGCACCGACAAGGGCGTGCTCGCGCTCTAGACACGCGCACCGCACCCAGCTATGCCGCTCATTGGCATCCGCACGCCACCCCTTGCCTTTGAGCCGCTGGCACCTTCTGCCGTGCGCCACCGCGTCGGTCGCGTCTTCCGCAACCTCAGGACCCCGCACCCTGACCTCTGAGACATCGCATCCACGGACATGGCAGACCACAGGGGACGCCACAGCAAGTCTCTGCTTCCATGCCTATTTAAGGAAGCCCGGGAGCTCGCCTTCCCCTCACCAACCCCTCTCCGCTTACTAAAGCCTAGGTGACAACCAAGCTTTCCTACCGAGCTTGCCATTGCCGTCCTCGTTCAAGCTTTCGCCGCCTTTGAGCCAACCCTACCGAGCTATATGGACCACAATCAGAGAACTCCTCCTCACCCCTGAACTCACCACCCCATGCCGGTCCGATCTCCTGCTTCAATTTCCCTGATTAACCACCATAGCCGAATGCCCTAATCCTCACCGGAGAAGTCCACCGCACTCCTCTCACCGCTGGTGAACCCGACTGAGAATCGGAGCCTCGCCCGACGAGTGGGCCGCAGGTAATGTTTCCCCGAAACGGTAGGCCCCGACCCAGCCTCTGACCGTGGGCCTGCGACATCAGCCGGGTCCCGGAGTCAGATTAAGTGAAGGCGCAATCTCCGTGGGCGCCATCGACGTCACCCCTGGCATCAGAAAACCGGTTCAGCCCGGGTTAAACAATATTAAACTTTGGTTCAGCCGGTTCAGCACCAAGACGACCGGTTTTTGAAAAACTTCCAAAATAGATTTGACTCATAAAAATATTTAGGACCTTTTGGTTTAAACAGATTTTAATTTTCAAAAAAAATTCTTGCTGAACAGAAGGAATTTCAGATTTCTTTTATTTCAAACCCTTGTTAAAAATCTTTCTAACTTGTGAACATATTGCAAACCTTGTCAAAATATTTTCTTAGCTTCCCCTTAGACCACCAAGTCTCTGGACTCCCCATGTTAAGGTATTAGATTAGAGTTCTCCAAGCAAAGGAAGAATGCAAATCGTGAAACCCTAACTCAAATAATCATCACATGAACTATAAAGGCAACAACTCTTCTTTCTTTCTTTCCCGGTTATGTTTGCAAAGCATGGCATATATTCTGCATTGGGTTCTCCTCTTGGCTCTTTGTCGCGTTTGGATCCTTATTGATGTTATTTGGAAACGTGTAGTTGACGGAGTGAGGTACGTTTGTCAGGAGGAACCAGAATCGTCCTCGCGTCCAGATCAAGACCAGGATCAAGACCAAGAATTGCCAGGAAAGCTCTCTACCCTTGATCATGTTGAATCCCAAGTTTACGAAATGATATTTTATTTACGAAACATGCATGCTATGTTTTACGACTTGTTATTTTATGTAGTATAGCTATGACCAATGCTTAGCAAACCTTAGCCCGACACTGAACTCTTTGTAGCCCTAAGGACTATGTATTCCGGAAATGCTACTAGAAACTTAGTATAGAATATGTATGTATCCAGCTTAGCCCTGTAGTAGTAAAATGTAGGTTTTCGAAAAAGGGGAGGAATACTCACATATTTCACGTGGTGAATATTTGAAAAGGGACCATTGTGTCCGATGGTGTTCGAAGGTAGTATATCCATGGGTTGTGATATTTTACCGAAAGGAATTTTTGTTAAAACCAAAAACAAATGGAGAAGATTTTGATCCGGGTCGGAAATGAAGGGGGAAAGCAGGAAGAATGTTACATGCGAGGTAATGCCCGGCGTGGTTCTCGTTGTCCGTTTACGGACGTGGTGAGAAGTCCCTCTCGGATCACATAAGGACCGAGTTTAAGTACCGTTTGGCCAAGTCTTACCGTACGTCCACATGTCTTTTATGGGAAGGACTGGACCTATTATCCGATCTGAGACTAGCATGAACCCGTAGGCAGTATGAGGTGTGCAGATGAGGTTGTAGCCTCTGTAGAG
Organism: Stipa capillata; assembly: GCA_019208055.1. Classification (NCBI taxonomy): domain Eukaryota; kingdom Viridiplantae; phylum Streptophyta; class Magnoliopsida; order Poales; family Poaceae; genus Stipa; species Stipa capillata. The sequence continues at coordinate 542,761 of JAGXJF010002262.1, forward strand.
AAAGTTCCCGTTGAAGCGGGGTCATGTTCGCCACAAAGTTGAAACAGCAACCTCCTTGTAGCGATGTTACTGATTTAAGCTAGGTTTGGGATATGTCCTTTTGGCGGGTTCATTATTAGGTTTACTCCGGTGAAGAGTCTCGTTGTACTAGCCCTGTTAATATGTGGTGCACAGTATACCCAGGGTGACCTACATCTTGTGGGTAAAGCCATACCACCTCTGCAGAGGGTTAAAACTATTCGAATAGCCGTGTGCACGGTCATGAACGAACTTGGTTATGCCACACTATAGTAGATTGGGATTTCAAAACCAAAAATGGGTTATGGGCTTAAGGACGCGATCCGCTGTGTTCGCAGAGTGGCATGAAAATTTCCCGTCATGGCGGAAGGAGTGAAGAAGGGATTCCCCGTTGAAGCGGGCAATCCCTAATATCCCCGTCGTAGCGGGTGAGCATGAGACTCCCCGTTGGAGCGGGTGAATACCAGACTTTCCGTTGTAGCGGAAAGCCCAGATATGATTCCCGTTGTAGTGGGAAGAAGGATGTAAACAGATGCTTGTCTCACAATACCGTGACAATTTACGAAAAACTACTTTTACTATCTATTTACGTATTTCACATGCAAACTTACTTTCTCGCACAATATGAGACATAGGATAGAGTCAGTTTCTTGATCTGTCCGTCCATGCACAATCCACGATAAACTCCCTGGCGGAGTGCTTGCGAGTACATTCAATGTACTCATCTGTTGTGTTGATGTGGCCAGACGAGGAAGAGGAATACCAAACCGGAGATAGTGACAGCGACTTTGAAGCGTAGGGTTTCAACCCCCAGTCAGTTGCCTGTGGTGTGGCATACCGATGGGTCATCTTCCACGTGTTTATTCCGCTGTAGTTTAAATTCGGCCAATAGGCCTGGTTTGTACTAATAAAAGACCAAATATGGCTATATGTGTAACGAACGATGTATCATGGGACTATGCTATCAAGTGTTTGTGTGTACTAGCCACTGATCATGGGACTAGTATGGTAAACACAAGGGTTTATCCGGCCTCAAAACCGGGTACGCCACACTAACTCTTGGCTAGTTACATTTCTCTGCTCTTCTGGTGCTATCACACATTTTCTCAAGCCCAAGCTTCCAAACTTGTGATGAAAATCTTTGTGAGAGAGAGAAAGAGATTGAGCTATAGTTGAGCACTATCATCTCCAAGCCAAAGCGATTGCAACATGTTACTTTTGGAGATTGACGTCTCCTAAACGGTCAGGAGTAACTTGAGAGTCTTCAAGGAATTTGTGAAGCACCTCAAGAGTTTGTGAAGGTCCAGAGCTCACCTATTGCAAGATGAAGAGGCTACCAAGTGAGTGAGAGACTTTAAATCAACAAGCCTCTTGAGAAAATAGCACGATTCTTAGTTTAAGCACTGTATGGTTTTTCAATTTTGCACTGTGTAATCTAACGCATCTCAATCGTTTACATAGATGTGACGGCCCAGCTCGGCGGCTCCAAATCGGTTTAGGCCTGCCAACCTACGAGACCTGTAAGTAGAAATGATGGTCCAATTAAACCTGATTGGATTCAGTACCACGCCTTGCTAATTGAGAGGAACCTAGACTAACATATCAGTCTTAAGTGTCAAATGCATTTCAATCTTACATTAACTTTTCTATGCAATGTGAGGACGAAAATATAAGCGGCCAATTATTGCGAGTGCGTGATTTGTCTAGAGTGGGGTATCACGAACATACGCCACGTGAGAAAAATCCTGGTCATCTCTCCCAGCATGGTTTGGGTATGTTGCCGATTATCCTAGAGCCCGTGTCGTTACCAAAGGTGCGATGACACGAACTGTGGTGGAGATCAATGTACATGTTAGCCGTGCGTGCATGTTATTGTTCATTCGTAGGATGTTGTCGGAAAATTCCTCCAAACCCATACACGGTGTCGTTCCGCACCTAATAAAAGCCCGCCCGGATGCGGACAGCCTACGGCGGAGTCGGTGGCAGAGACAATTAGCCGTCTAAAACGAAAGAAACTGCCGCCATCCGCCCGTTGCCATGCCAAAGGAGCGAGAGAAAAGCGAACACGGATTGACAGCAAGAGGCAGTGAGGGAAGGCAACAGGAATCGGATGCAAAAACATCGTAGCAAAGCAATCCTTTTCCCCGGCTCGATTCGACCTCCCCTCTTGCGCGCTTTCCGGATGCTTCCCTTCCCTCCGTTCGGGGTCCAACCGACCAATCCACTGCGCGCATGCGCGCAGCTGGCCGACGCGACGGTCCCTCGAACGCCACGTCCCTCCCCGCGCGCGCCACACCTCGAGTCACGCCGCCTATATGTACACGCAGCCACCGCCTAGAAACGCCATTACCTGCTCCATCAGCCAACCAACCAACCAACCCGTTGCCGCCTTCTCTCCTCCTGCGTCGCAATCACAGAGCAAGTTCATCGCCTCTCTTCACATTTCAACCTCCGGAGTTCATCACAGAGAAAGATGAGTGATCCCAAGTACGCCTACCCCTACCCTGCACAAGGTATTGTTTTTACTGTGTCAAGTTAATCTTTGGGAAGAACGAGGTTTTGTGAAGAAAAAGAGGAAGTGCATGCGCGCTCACGGATTCGTTTTCTTGATTTGTTTTGGTTCAGGTTACTACCAAGGGCCGTACCAGGGGCCTCCGGTGATGGCGCCGCCGCAGTACGCCGCGCCGCCGCCGAGGAGGGAGCCCAGCTTCCTCGAAGGCTGGTATGCACGGCTGATCTCCCTTACTGTGCTCATAGCTTCATAGCTTAATTAGCTAGGAGATCGAGCAGCTAATTAACTAACTTTATGTGGCTACCCCGTTTGCAGTTTGGCTGCGCTTTGCTGCTGCTGTTTGATCGACGAGTGCTGCTGTGACCCGTCGGTCATATTCGTTAGCTAATTAAAGGGATCAATCCGGCTTGGCCCTGCATCGGTGCATGAACTGTACAGAAAATGGCGTGAAGGATACCTAGTTCTAGCTACGCTATGATCTATTCGCTTATTGTTACTCTCATCACTGTGGTGCCTACATGTCTCGAATTAATAAAAAATGTGTGATGATTTGGTCTTTAATCGTCTCCCTTGTACTGTGTATGTAACTTGCCACGTTAGCGAGGTAGTAATGGTTGTCACTTGTCACTGGATGTATATGGTTGCAAGTGTGTTTGTCTTTTGCTCGTACGTTAATTATTTGCATATTCTGAGATTCTATGCTTAGCAGTGGATTATTATTCTCCTCTGTTGTGATTCGGTGGATGAGGAACCTTTTTAACAGAAAATGGGAGTAAAAGTCCACAAATTTGCATGAGTGCTAAAGCAGATGATCGATCGTGCTATAAAACAGATGATTCAGTCATCTAAAATTACATATTATTTAGTTAAAAATTAGCATAAAATTAAAATATTTAAAATGTGTAATTTTATTAAGAATTTAGTGTAACTTTTAATTTCTATGTTATATATAGAGTGAGACGTAGATGAGATGATCTAAAATTTTAAATGGATATTTTCTAACAACAAACAAAAAGTATGTATGCGTTCGGACGCTCTCTAGAAAGGAAGGAGCGAGTGCATTCGAGAAGGCGGCATTGCTTGCCATAGCCGTGTGGTAGGAACGAGACGGCACATCACCACGGAGGCTCTGGACAGTAGTGGATAATCAAGAGTCAAAAATGGCTTGCGATAACAACTGATAGTTGAAGAACCAATCGAATAATCTTTCTAGAATGGAGTCGATTCATTCTATCGTTCATTCGTCGGTGCGCAGTCATGGAGCTCCAACTGCAGAGCCATGTACGTTACCACATACGCGACGCATGCAAAACTTCTGCCAGATATTGTTCATATGATCAATCAAAATTTCAATTCGACGAAAGAGGCCGTCTTACGTAGTCAATAGTAACATCCAGCCATGAGTACGAGGCCTCCCACGAAAGCACTGATAACAAATTACTCTTTCAGTTTTGAAATAGAAATATTTTTTAACTTTGTACTGTCTGTAATATATATTTTTGATCATTACTTTTTACATGAGCATGTAAGTAAAACGTTATAAGAATTTATATTGTAAAGCAATTTTTAATGATAAACTTAATGGTATTATTTACATCTAACCACTCTAAATTATTTTTAATTAATTAGTGGTCAAATATAAAAAATGTGACTATACACTTCCTAAGGGTAGTCCCAATGCACCAGATCAGCTGTCTCTTAACCTATGCCACGTAAACAAAAATCTGAGGTGACAGATAATTAAGGAGGAGAGAGGAGAGAGCCGGCTCTTGCTAACGAGACGACTCCTAACGCTTTGACCGAGGGAAAAAGTTGCTCTCTTCGATCTCGTGCGGCCCTGAGCCCATCTCCATCCCCCCATTTCCCTGTCGCTCTGCCCCTTCCCCCCCATTTCCCCATCTCCCCATCGCTCCAATCCCAACCCCATCTCTCCGTCGCTCCCTCTGTCCTCCATCCCCTGTCGCTCCGCGCCTCTGCCCCTGTCCCCGTCCCTGCGGAGGTGGTGCACCACCACCCCTGCTGTGGAGGGCTGTCACCGACACCCCTGCCGTGGAGGCCCCCTGCAAACAAGGCCGCCGCCGCCTCTCGTGCCGTGGAGGAGTGCCGTTGTCACCCATGCCGTGGAGGGCCGCCGCCGCCGCCGCCCCTGCCGTGGAGGAGCTCTTGCAGACGAGGCCGCCGCCACTGCCCATGCCGACGAGCGTCACCGCCACCCATGCTGATGTTCTTTGGTGATTTTTTTGTCAATTTTTTGTTGTTTGTTTGCTTGTTCAATGCCAATGCAATGATATTGTTGTATGAGCAGTACACAATTTCTTGATTTAGGGTTAGCCTTTTGATTGTTGTCACTACATAAAAGAGGTGAATCCCAGAAGAATCGTTCCATCTCACATCATCACTAACCATGAGCTCAGTGTCATGTTTATATTCTCATTCTGTTTCAGTGTCAGTGTTTGATTGTTGTCACTATTTCTTGTGGTATTTCAGTTCATCTTTGTTGGAAACAGTATCAGTTCATGATATTTTCTTAATGACTAGTGCTTGATTAATCGTGACCTAGCAGTGTATGCTTTTAATCGTGCTTGACTAGTGCTTGAATTAATCGTGACCTAGCAGTGTATCAGCTCGTGGTATTTTGCCTACATCACTACATATATATATAGCTGCTAGCATACACACAAAAACACATCATCTCTTGCTATCAGTACACTTCCTCCTTCGTGGATTTATAAAATTTACATGTAATTTTTCTAGCATCATTTGTTTATTTTCTTATGCAAACTTCTGCAAACATGAAAGGATTGATATGTGTCATAAATAGGCTGCAAGAATAAAATGGTGCTATTGATCACAAAATACAACAAACTAAAAGACAACTTAAGAGACAATGCACTGAGAAAGCTGTCTCTAAGCAGTCCTTTAATACAAGAAGAGACAACTTAAGAGACAGTGCATTAGGACTGCCCTAAAAGAACTTCTATTACTTCCATCACCACAATTAGTAATCTCTTGTAAGTACAATAGACCAGCCGATGAAAACATACGAGACGGTAGACTCAGTAAGTTTGGGAGAAGAAAAACAACAGCAATATGGCCGTAGGGCGCAAACGTAAATCCTTTTGTACACCACAGCTACACGCTGGCTATGCATTTTTCCTCGGTGTAGGACTGATCTACTTAGGAGACGTGAGTTTGCTAGGGTCGTTGGACGAGTTTCCGCTCACCAGTTCGTGAAAAGCCTCCACTTTCACAGGCGGCATTCGCATGCCATATGAGCTCCTGCGACGGGATCAAGGCATAAAGCAGATGACAACATAAAAGCAGTGAAAAACTGATGGCTTGGATTGGGGATACTTTACATCGATGGCGGCACTTGTTTGAACTGCTGCGCTAGTTGGGCATTCTGGTTTCCTGACATCTGCTGCGCCAACTGGACATTCTGGTTTCCTGACATCTGCTGCACCAATTGGGCATTCTGGTTTCCTGACATGGCCAGCTGCTGCTGTTGTTGAAGTTGTTGTTGCTGCTGCTGTTGTTGAAGCTGTTGTTGCTGCTGCTGAAGCTGTTGTTGTTGTTGCTGCTGCTGCTGCTGCTGGTGGAGTTGTTGCTGCTGCTGCTGCTGATGTTGTTGGAGCTGGTGTTGCTGCTGCTGCTGCTGATGATGATGTTGTTTGAAGCTGGTGTTGCTGCTGCTGCTGCTGAAGCTGTTGTTGCTGCTGCAATAGCTGCTGGTGCCTTAGCTGCTGAAGCTGTTGTTGTCTAGTGAGAGATCCATAAGGGCCATCAATTTGTGAATCCATAGTGTTCTCAAGCTTCACATTTACCATAGCCTGATTTTTGTCCGCCATTGTAAGAGGACCACGGGGGCTGGTCATTTGGTTGCGCCTAAGCCACTGTTGCTGCAGGAGCAGCTGGTGCTGCTGTGGTGTCAGATTCTGCGTATGAAGAGTCATCTGGGGAGGAAACTGCCTTGGAAGCTGTCAATTATGCATATGTTACTACGTATCAGTGTTAATATCAAATGGGAGCAGCATGAGAAAATGATGAAACCAATATCCACTCCTATCAAGCGAATCGAGTGGCAGGCAGCTTAGCCAAAGGGCCTGTTTTGTTGGCTAAATCCACCCATCCTTGCATGATTGTGGGTAGAGAATATTCTAATCTAATCAAAACCATCCTTCTCAGAAAGGAAATATATGCAATAGGACGTAGAAATAGAAAGGTAAGCAAAGCTAATACATAGCCTTACCTGTTGGGCATGAAGAAGATTATTTTGATTTTGTACGTGTGCATCTTGATGAACTGGTTGGTTAACCACTCTATTATTCCCCATCTTTGTAATCTCCATCAAGGGTCCAATGTTACTAAACATCAAATCAAAAATCACAATCATGACCTCAACAGCTCATTTGTTAAACATATGAATGACCATATAGCTCTGCCACCATAATGAATCAATTCTATTAGTAGCTCAATCTAGCAAGACATACAATATATTTTCGAAAAATAAAAGTCATTATAATCGCTCAGCACCTTTTCCCTACTTCCCCTGTTAAAATACTTACATAGTACCTTGCATATTGGACCGAACTGAATCCTCTCCCAAGCTCAAACATCTATGTACGTTGAAACAAATATTATTCACTTGGTGATATTTCCGTCCAATGTTATTAGAGAAGCATCGACATTGTTCTATATGACCTTGTCCTAAAAAAGCGTTTCACTAAATGGGGTTGGTACAGTCTAGCATCACTCAAAGCAGTATCAGAAGAATAAAGTTTTTAGGAGCTCATACAATAGATAGTTATTGACCATAAAGATAGAACAGCATCAAGTATGAATACTTAGGAGTTAGGATGGAAGGAGCTAGATCAAAGATATAAACTTTAGTCAAAAGTGTCTCACAGTTACAAGATCTGCTAACAACGTTAATAATAATAAATTGCATTAATGAGGAATGTAAGATAAAAGGTGACACGATCAAAATCACCGTCAGGACAATACAAATAAGGAAACTCTTATACTGAGACTGGTACACACAAAGTGAACCTTATAGAGATGTCCAGAGAAGTATCACTGTTTATCTTAAACATTCTCAGTGAAGCAATATGTCATGAGCCCCATTGGTGAAGCAAATCAGAGGTAAAGAGCAGGAAGGAGGCGAATAAGAACTAGGGAAGATGGGAAGCAGGCAATCTAAAAACTGAGGTGCATATTCAGATACCACTGTCAGTGACGCAGGGCAGAACAGTAATGTGTGAGTCTCTGTTCTGAAGCTCAGTGAAAAGGTGTACGCTTTAATGGCCAAATGAGATGTGTGGTCGTGTGGAATCCATTTAAGTCAGTGTGTGTGGGAGAGCATAAAAATGTCCAGAACCCTACCGAACAGAGATTCATGAAGACAACGACACATTTGTCCTGGCATCGTTGTGTATATTCCTCTTCCTTCCTTTTCTCATCTTACTCACCGAGTGTGGTGGAACATAAGAGTACAGACCATGACAAGCTTGCAGGGGAAGGTAAGTAATCAGTGACAACATGGATATACCTCTGGCCTGGAAGAGCATTTGATTTCTCCCTTTCAATACTAGTAATATATCGATGCTTGTCATGTGTTAACTAGAGCAAATTTCCTCGGATATGTGGAAGAGGAAAACATGGACCGTTCTTTTAAAACTAGAGTGTGTTCATATTGGACTAGCTAATCTAGCAGCATGGTTGTCACAGCAGTAATATGACTTGAGATAGAATAACATACATGGGTTATTTAAGCAAGTCGAATCTACACAGTGCAAATTATTTTCACACGAAGAAATATTGACAGGAACACAAGGAATACAAAGAGAACAGGAAAGGAAGATGCATATCAAAAAGGGTTGACATACCTATAGCCAACAGTCTGTAGGAACATCTTAAGGAGCTCGATGGATGAAAATTGCTTCCTGTAGCTGTCAGTTAGAAGCTTCAAGTTACGGCCCAGCTTAGAGACGTGCTTAATTATTATTTCTGAAAGAATATCAATGGACACTGCAGTTCCACTATCAAAGCCTGCATTTGCTAAGTAGCGAGCAACCAACTTCCTTGTGATAAGCAGTGCTTGCTCTTGACTTAAAGATTTTCCTTCTACTCTGGATCCATCTTTCCCTCTATATTTGTTTCCTGTCTTGTAGTAATCAGGCACCATGCCAAACCTTTCGAGCATTGCAGTGTTGCGACTAACAGGTGCCGGTAAATTGTCAAGAACCCCATGAACTTCTATTTTGTTGGTCCTAGATATCCCACTTGCTCTAGGAATTGCACTTTCCGGAACACAGTCAGCTGGAAATCTAATTTCTGGAATGAAAGCATCATCTGTTAAATTACTGTACTCCCCGGCATTCTTTGATTGTAGGGTAGAGCCATTTTCCAACATTATGTTGGGACTCTGATCATCCATGAATACACTCCTCTTCCTTTTATGTGCACTGCAAAACTTAAGGTAGTCAGACATTCCCTCTGATGTTCTCTTTGGTATTTCTTTGTCACCTGAGCGAAACTTGCCATGCCATGTCCTGAACTTGTCAGCATATTGTTTGTACCATGTGTCAGGTAATTCATCATATCGATTATGCCTTGGAGATAACATCAAACTCACCCTGCTTGGACTAAATGCACTTCTAGATTGCATCTGCAGCAAAAGAACAATTATAACCATCAGAATGTAGCAAATGAATATGCTGCCATAGCATGTAACGACTGCATCTATGCCAAATAAAAATGATATACAGAATTAACATAGGAAACTGAAAAAGAAATATGCATGACTGTCCTGCTGTCCAGCAATTAAGGAACACATTAACAGTCAGAGATGAAGTTAGGTTAGCACCTTGAGATATGTGACCGGCCTAAAGAAGTAACATTTAAGTTGAGACCAATGAGTAGCACATGCTAGTCAACCAAGCAGATCATATAAGGACAGGTAGGGTAAAAGTGAGGCCAACATTTCATAAATGTCCCATCAAGAACCTAATTTTGTAGTTTGCAATAAAAATAGGTCACAACCTTTGCTACAACTATGTATTAGGGGGTTTTCAGGCAATGAATGAGTCTACGATCTAGATAAGCAATAATAACAACAATATCTATATCAAAAAGGTGCTTCATGTAGTGATGAACATGCCGTGACAAAACTGCGACAAGGGTACTTAACTAGGACAGTTAATGTAAGACATTCAAAATCAAATACAACGACAAAGTACAACTCAAATGATATGTCATATTTGGAGTAGCTCCCCTGTTGCACAGAAAAAGCATATAACTCAAGAAATCAGGCAAGAAAAAGGGTTTCTAGAAAGGTACGCATACACCAGCCAAATACTACCAGAAACAAGCATCAAATGGGGAATACAGCATACTTGATTGTGAGTGTTATCTTCCTGCTCTTCTTCCAATGAGAAATAAATATCATCTCCATGAAGCTGAAGATCTGGGATCAATAAAAATGAAAATCACAATCAATCATAGCAGATAAAAGAGGCAATAATTTCTTATGTCAGGTAATTATTTTGAAGCCTAACTAGCTGAATGAGCCTATTGATCAGCAAGAATGTAGGGAAGGATAGATGAGAAAGAGAGCCAGCAGTTTTGGAACAGGGGAAGCAGAGGAGAGAGGGAGCGCGAGAAGAGGCCAGACTTTGCAGATAGATGAGAGCCCCTCCTTGGGTGGATTTGTTCAGCTAGTCACAATGGTCAAATGCAAGTGTGCAGCGACCAACCAGGGGAGGGAAATATGAGGCAAGAAAGCCAAAAGCGTTAGCTATCGATCTCTTCTTGATTTCTTAGTGCTTCTTGGTCGACACATCATAATATATTATCATATGATTAATTTGTTAGATGTGGCTCTAACAAAAGTGCAATGATATCTTATAGACCACGATAGCATGTTGCTACATGTAGAGCTCTTAATCTTAGCAGTATTATGAAGTAAAGTACTTCAAATTTAGAATAATTGAAGAAGAAAAGACTTATATCAGAGTGAAATCAATTATACTGGACAAATTCAAAATATCCAATTTTTCGAATTTTACCAAGTCAAACATGGAACATCAGTGTATCTCCATCAGATTCAGGCCCTGTTTGTTTGGGCTTTTTCTGGCTTCTGCGCTTTGGCTTCGAAGCCAGAAAAGCACCTATTTAGGTGCTTTTGGCTTTTGGCTTCGAAAAGCCTGAAACAACTTTAAAAGTTGTTTCAGGCTTTTTGAAGCCAAAAGCCAAAAGCAGGTTTATAGGTGCTTTTCTGGCTTCGAAGCCAAAGTCAGAAGCCAGAAAAAGCCCAAACAAACAGGGCCTCAAGCACCTCCCTTGGTTTTCCAACTAGCATTTCACCCAATTAGTTAATGGGTCATTACGGTGCGACCATTCAGTCTGCTGTGAAACAAAAACTAGAACCAGCTTAGCTAAAATCCCAGCTGCTTGCTTCAACAACAATATCTCTTCCATCTACCTCACAAACCTCCATAGATCATGTTTTTATTCTGTTCAAAAATGACCTTTAGTTCTACCAATCTGATGCAACTCCAAAATACAAGCATCCACAAAAACTATATCTCCTATAAATATTAAAAAGATTCAAATCGCTCTCGCATATGACTCTTTGCAGATTACAACCCAAGCCCAGATCTGAATCAAGTATTCCCAATTTCCCAGGAACACCCTCCAGTTTCAAACATTGAAGCAATCATTTCTTATCAAGCCCTAGTATAAAATCCCAATTTTGGACTAGCAGGTTTTGTGACTTTTGCCTGCATCTGCCGCTATCTGTACTAGTAAAGCTTAACCACAAGAAGAAGAAAAGGCAGAATCTGGAGAAGTAAACACGCTGCAAGCAACCCCCAACCCAATCACATTGGCAACAAATACATCTACAGGAAAAACACTTATGCTTCACTAAGTCCTGTTTTAACCAAAGGTTACCCATTTCGCTGTCCAACTTCACTTTGCAAGTAAGAACCTAACATGGACAAATTCTGTGGGTTTAAAACTTAATACCAGTTTCAATCTTCACTTAAATTACAAACTAGCTGTACGTAATAATACCTCCTCCCAAAACCAACGCACGTAACAAATGCTAAATTTCACAACACACCATTTCAAACCCCAAAAACACAACAGCACCCTATTAAATTCTACCCGCCATGGAAAAGTGGCCGCTCACCATTAATACTCCAATCCTCGTTTACTAATCAGTTAGAAAAGTAGGCGACACCCGTTGTGCAACAGAACATATCGATAGGTGCTGAATACCGCACCACACACCACTCCAGAGGCCGCTGAACGTACACGCCAACCATCCCGGGTGCCACGGAACCTAGAACGCCATGTAACTAAGTCGTACATCAACCTCGCCCACCGATTTCTAGCTAAAATTCTCCAAACCGGATCCCTAGAATCTCAGCAGCCGAGTGGCGCGGGAGAGTGGGGAAGGACGGAACAGTCACTCACAGCTGGTGTTGACGGAGTGGGGGCCAGCGTGGGAGGCACCGCCGCGGGGGACGAGAGCGGCGGAGGCCTTGTCGAAGAGGAGCGCGCGGACGCGGAGCTGAAGGAGGAGGAGCGCGCGCGTGGGAGAGGACGAGGACGAGGAGGGGGAGAGGAAAGCGTCCCATGTGGACGGGGACGAGAGGTGCTGCGCGAGGGCCGCGTGGGCGCCGTCGCCGAGCCACGCGCGCCACGCGCCGCACGCTTCCAGCCGCCGCGCTAGCTCGTAGCCGCGCCCGTCCTCGCCCAGCAGCTGCGCCGCCACCGCCGCCATCCGCGCGACGGCAGGCGCTGGATCTCGTCGGTCGTCGCCGGGGGGGTTGGGTCGCCGGCTCGAGAGCTCGGTAGGACACGGCACGGCCGGAGACCGGAGGGGGTGACGAAGGGAGTCGGAGAGGAAGGCGCTTGTCGTTGGGAATGGTATGGCCTGGGAAAATGCAGCCCAGTTGCTGCGTCTGCTCCGTCCCAAGGCCCGGCAGAAGAGAACTCGTGGCTGACCGTCTGACCGACCTATGCTGGGGCTCAAATGATCAGCCTGACTTGGGCTGAGTCCAAACTAATTTATAGTGACCAGCGCATGGCCCAGACCGCACACATTCGGCATCGAAGCCGGGACGCACAAACAGCTTGTAAACTTTTCTTTGACAGGAATCGAGCTGATCAACCACCCAGGCCCAAGGAGGAAATTGTGACACTCCTAGCCAGCTTGTCAGCTACGTAGTTATGGCCTGTTTGGTTGAGCTGTGGCTGTTGACAAAGCTGCTGTTGACTGGCTGTCTGAAAAAGCTGCTGCGGCTGTAGAAAAGTGAATATATAGCTTTTGGTTGATCCAAACAATCTACAGCATTTTGAAAAATGAGCACTGAAGCTTCAACATATTGCAAAAGCTGACAGAAGATAGTTTTTCCAAACAGCTAAATTTGCACTACAAAGCCCACAGCTACCGTTGGCAAAAGCTGCTGAAAAGTTGGCCATTTGGTTGGGCTGTAGTTTTTTCTAGTAAAAAGCTGCTGAAAAGTCCGACCAAACACCCCCTTAGCCTTCCAAGAACAGTGTTCAAAGCTTACTTTACGAGTTCTACACATTCAGCAATCCATGCTGGAGGGCATGAGCTTCAGTTGTTGCCACATCGTAGGCATGATCCACTACATGGTTTGCCGCACATATGAAGGCTCTCCCGTCTTTATCTCTGATAAGTATTCCCATTGCACCGTGGTAGGATTTTTAATCAACGAGGCGTCGACATTCAACTTCACCATAGCTTGGTAGTCGGACCCAGTCGTGCCACTTAATGCCACCCTTATTGAGACATGATTTCCCGTGATTTGCTGCAAGCGTCGTGATTGCCATGGCGGATCTTCCAGGACTTTGGATCGATGCACCATTAATATACTTGCGTCGCTCCCACAAAATATACCATGCATCCACGGCGGCATCTCTTGTAGCCCCACACGTCCGATGATGGGAGAGTTCTTCTGAGTCAGTCATATCAGATGGTCCAGCTTTAAGGGGGTGTTTGGTTGGGATTTTCAGCAGCTTTTCACTGGAAAAAGCTGCAGTCCAACCAAACGGCCAGCTTTTCAGCAGCTTTTACCAACGGTAGCTGTGGGCTTTGCAATGCAAATTCAGCTGTTTGGAAAAGCTGCCTTCTGCCAGCTTTTTGCAATGTGCTGAAGTTTCAATGCTCAATTTCTAAAATACTGTAGATGGTTTGGATCAACCAAAAGCCATGTGTTCACTTTCCCACAGCCACAACAGTTTTTCTAGACAGCCAGCCAACAGCAGCTTTGTCAACAACCACAGCCCAACCAAACAAGCCCTAAATGGTCCAGCTGTAAAGCTATAAACGAGCCGAGCTAAGCTGACTCACAGCTCAGCTCGTCCTGACTCACGGAAACACAAGCCGAGTTTAACTCAGTTCGTCAGCAACCACAAGTTAGGAATAGAGCTTGGCTCAGGCTCGTCCTAGGCTCGAGCTGGCTTGGAACAGCTCGAGAGCCGGACCTCCAGAGCCGGCCCAGAAGTTAGAACGCCCAAATCGGCATGTGCCTAATCCAGCTCGCACTCCCGCACCGCACCCGCATGGGATTAGGATCCAAGCGGGCGCGTCGTCGTCGCTCCTTCATCGGACGCCGCTGCCGCTGCTCCATCGAACACCGTTGCACCTCCGTCGACCGCCGCCACTCCACCAGACATTGCTGACCATCGCAGCATGCCAGCACCTCTTCTTTGTTGGACATCGATGTTCCTCAGCCCCCCTCCGCCAGACGCCGCCAGCCCATCCCCGTCCCCCTTTCCACAGCCGCATTGTAGGACGCCTCTGCTGCTTAGCCCCCCTCCTCCGCTAGATGTCGCAACACAGGACGTTGCCGCTCCTTAGCCCCTTCCTCCGCGTCATGGACCCGGAACAACAACCCAACGAGGGCTGTAGGCACTCACACGTGGATGGAAGAGAGGCATCGCTGGCGGCCACGCTGCACCCCCTGCGAATGCCGTGCAACGCGACTACCTAGGCCCAGCGAGGTCACTACTGCTGCATGGGTTTCACCTCTTGAGACACTGGCTTGTCCTCCACCACGGACGGTATAGCATTTTTTTTGCTTTCTTGGTATGCGATTGTTAATTTGTATAAATAAATCAATGTTGTTCACCTTGTTCATGTGCATAATTGTTGTATGTGTGGTATTGTTCATGTGCATAATTGTTGTATGTGTGGGATTGAATTGTTGTATTGTTGAAATTGACATGTGTTGGATCAGTGGCTTCCGACAGAGAGGGGGTGAATGTCAGTTTCAAAATTTTCTTCTGAAAACAAGAACACAATGCAATGTATTCAAATCAGAGAATGCAGCGAAAAACCATTGACAAAAGCGATCAAGTTGGAGAAGTCAACACTGGGCAGTTCGAAAGTTTCGGACTAAAAATATTGGAAGTTCCGACATTACCGGAAGTTCCGAAGTTACCCTAATTCTAAACTCTGGAAAAATTGGAACTTCCGACTTCCGTGTCGGAACTTCCGATGTGGATCGAAACTTCCGGAGTAAGAAAATCGGAACTTCCGATTTTGGCAAAAATAGCAAATTGTCACCTCGAAAAACATTCACAGATTTTGATCTACCCAACAAAATTGAATGAAATTTGCACAGTGGTAGTGTCACATCCTGATTTTCAGCACCTTGATTTTGAATCTCGAACCTAAACCTAAGACGCGTATATGCGTATATGTTTCTTGACCAGCCTGTCATGCACACTTAGGATTTCAGTTTTTCTCGAAGTATGTCATTTCATGGGAACACTTGAGTTAGGTTGCACCGTTGTGCAACGAACCCAAGTTGTAACCCCATTATCACATGTGCATAAAATCCTAAACCGAACACACGCACCGTATACGCACGAACACTTTCCAAACCCAAACCCTAACGGCAAATCTGTCGGTGCTATTTCCATCCCTCCAAAAATGATTTCTAAAACTCTCTATGCCACCTAACCATCTTGCCAACCCTAAAACTCTCAAACCCTAATCTCTCGGCTAACCACCTAATAAGTTTCCTTTTCAAAACAGAAATTCAAAAATCCATATCACATGTGTTTTCTTCTACCCAAAAATTCTAAAAAAATTCCAGAAACTTTTTGAAACTATTTGTCACCCATTTATGAAATAATATTTGAGGGTCCAGTTCAAATATTTTTGATTACATTCAAATTTGAATTCTGGACAGATTTTCACCTTGAGCTGCAACTCATATATATAGAGCTCAGAAAAATCCCAGAAAATTCCAAAATACCTACCTCAATGCCAGTAACTCAAATATGCAAAAACATGTGCATGTCCAATTTAAAATTTTGCCAGGAACCCTGTCGAACACCTTGCTCCATTCCTCCTCTCTCCATGAAATCAAAGCTCAAACCCCATCCTTTTTACTCCAAACCTTTACCAGAGTCCCTATTTCAATCAAAAACCCTCCCCCCACCCCTTATTCCTTCAGTGAATGTTCCCAATCCACAGGGTTCAACCCAGTGTCAATTCATGCTGACATTGGCAAGCCCTTGGCAGCCTTGCTCCACACGGTTTCCAAGTCAATTCCTTTTTGCTTTCCCTCCCTCTGGTCACCTCAGCACCGCTGACTCGCCCAGGCACTCCCTCAGCACGCCAGGACATGCCTGTGCACACGCATGCCACTTGGGGACGCGCCCTGGCATTGCTCTGGACACGCACCGCACACGGCAATGCCAACCAGCAGCGGCATCTACACGCCATCCATTGTCTCGTCGCCGGCCAGCCAATTCCGCATGCCACAGCATTGCTCTGGTCACCAGCAAGCTCTGCGCACCACCGGATTGACCTCGCACACTTTCAACACCATGCACGGCAGAGTCCAGCGGCCATCACCAGGATGTCTCCGTTGACCGCCTATTTAAAGGCATTGCGAGCGTCCCAAACTTCATGCTTAGCCTCACCTCACTCCCCTGAAGCTCCCACACTCGGCAATTCCACCTGAGCTCCCACCATTCTCCCTCCTGACCAACTCTTGCTGCCTCTGATCCCATCAAAATCCGAGAGGGACAAGCCACCCCAGCACTAACCCGTCTCACCATCATCTTCCCCATCCACTCTCCTTCCCAAAACTAGTGCCAATTTTTGGAATAAGGTCGCCAGCGCCAAAAGCCCATTCCTCACTGGAACCCTCACCGGAGAAGCCTCCGTCGCCGTTGTCATCGACCGCCAGCACGGTGGAGCTGCTCGGTGTCTCTGACCTATGGACTCAGCAGCTCCCGAAGCGGTAAGTGAGAAGAGCCGCTGCCGGGTGGGCCTGCTCTTCCCGCCAGGCCCACCACGGAGTAAGTGGCGACGCCCTGGCCTCCCTCCGCCTTCGCAGCCCAGGAGGCGTAAAGCCTCTGTGAAGGAAGCGTAAAGTCCAGAAAACCACTGGTTTTTTGATTCCAGAACCGGTTCTACCTTGGTTCAGCCGGTTCGGCACCAAGATGACCGGTTCTCAAGAAACTTCCAAAATCAAAATTGATCCTAAAAATATTTAGCAACTTTTAGTTCAAACAGATTTTCAAAAACTCAAACTTTTCTTGCTGTGCAAAGAGTAATTCAAATATCCTTTTTGAATTCAAACACTTTTTGAATTTCCTTTTGAACTTGTGATCCATTCTAAAGTTTCTAACATGCTAAACTTCAATCTTCTGAACCTGGCATAAAAACACACACACACATATATATATACATATGCTGCATGATACAAAAGATGAAGAAGGCGTATATGAGACCTAAAACCCTAATATCAAACCTTATGCATATATATGTTAGGATAGCATCTAAACATGCTAAAAATTACTAAAATGTCATGAAAACCAGAATGCATGCATGCTGATCCCTGTGGATTTCCTTTATTTGGCTTTCGTTATACTTGGTTTTCTTATCCGAAGTCTTTCCGAACGCGTAGTTGACGGTGTGCCGGAAGGTTGCAAGGACGATCCAGAGTATCTGCCGTACCAGGACCCGGAGGAAGAATTGCCAGGCAAGCTCTCCACCCTTGATCATATTGAATCCCAAGTTTATAAAACGATATTTCGTTTACGAAACATGCATGCTATGTTCTACGACTTGTTATTTTATGTAGTCTAGTTATGACCGATGTTTAGCAAACCCTAGTTCGACACTGAACTCCTTGTCACCCTAAGGACTACGCATTCCAGAAAAGTTAACAAAAACCTAGGGTAGAATATATATACTTACTCGGCTTAGCCCTGCAGTAGTAAAAAGTAGGTTTTCAAAAAAAGAAAGGAAGGAATACTCACATATTTCATATGGTGAAAGTTTGAAAATGGACCGTCGTGTCCGATTGTGTATGGAGGTAGTATATCCCGGGGTTGGGATTTTTGCCGAAAAAGGTTTTACGAAAACCAAAACAAAATGGAGAAGATTTTGATCTGAGTCGGAAATGAAGGGGGAAAGCAGGAAGGATGTTTGATGCGAGGTAATGCCCGGCGTGGTACTCGTTGTCCGTCTACGGCATGGTGTGAAGTCCCTCTTGGATCACATAAGGACCGAGCTTAAGTGCTGTTTGGCCAAATCTTACCGTACGTCCATATGTCCTTTATGGGAAGGACTTGACCTAGTACCTGGTCTGAGACTAGCATGAACCCGTAGGCAGTATGAAGTGTGCAGATGAGATTGTAGCCTCTGTAGAGAAAGCCCCCGTTGAAGCGGGGTCATGTTCGCCACAAAGTTGGAACACCAACCTACTTGTAGCGATGTTACTAACTCAAGCTAGGTTTGGGATATGTCCTTCTGGCGGGTTCATGGCTAGGTTTACTCCGGTGAAGAGTCTCATTGTACTAGCCCTGTTAGTATGCGGTGCACAGTATACCCAGGGTGACCTACATCTTCTGGGTAAAGCCGTACCACCTCTGCAGAGGGTTAAAACTATTCGAATAGCCGTGTCTACGGTCATGGACGAACTTGGTTGGGCCACACTATAGTAGATTGGATTTTAAAACAAAAAAAAATATGGTTATGGGCTTAAGGACGCGATCCGCTGTGTTCGCAGAGTGGCATGAAAATTCCCCGTCGTGGCGGGAGGAGTGAAGAAGGGATTTCCCCGTTGAAGCGGGCAAACCCTAGTATCCCCGTCGTAGCGGGTGAGCTTAGGACTCCCCGCTGAAGCAGGTGAATACCGGACTTTCCGTTGTAGCGGAAAGCGCAGATATGAATCCCGTCGTAGCGGGAAGAAGGATGTAAACAGATGCTTGTCTCGTATTACCGTGGCAATTTACAAAAACTGCTTTTAATATCTATTTACGTATTTCACGCAAACTTACTTTCTCGCACAACATGAAACATAGGTTAGAGCCATTTGTTGAAATACCCCTGCATGCATTTATATCCGTGTCAAACTCCCCGGTGGAAAGTTTGCGAGTACATTCAATGTACTCACCTAGCTTGTTGATGCGGCCAGACGAGAAGGAGGAGTACCAGTCCAGAGATAGCGACAGTGATTTCGAAGCGTAGGGTTTCAACCCCCAGTCAGTTGCCTGTGGTTTGGCATACCGATGGGTCATCTTCCACGTGTTTATTCCGCTGCAGTTTAAATTCAGCCAATATGCCTGGTTTGTACTAATAAAGACCAAATATGGCTATTTGTGTAACGAACAATGTATCGTATGACTTTGCTATCAAGTGCTTGTGTGTACTAGCCTGTGAAAGTCTAGTTTCAACTACTAGACCCCCCTGTATACATCATTATCAGTCCAGGATCACACTGACGGTACACAGGCGAAATGAATAACATTGCATGCATTCAAAGTTAAAACTTAATTTGAGTACGATATGCCACATGGCTTACAAAGTTCCATATCTTAGCGACATTATTACATCAGACGAAACAGCGGAAATAAAAGTGAAGCTGCTCCATCCATGCCACAGGCAATTGACGGAAGCCACGCGACCTATTCTTCGGGATCATCATAAAAGAAGTCTTCATCGGCGCCTTCTTTAGCATACTCCTCTGCACACCACCACAAAAAAATGCACGATGAGCACTTCGCGTACTCAGCAAGCCACCTGGCGGCAGATGTTCCTACCATACTATATGCAAGGCTTCAAAGGAAGGCTTTATGGTTCATTTGCATAAAGACGATTTTAGTTGAAATATTAAGATAGATTCGAAGGCATCATTTTGATGTAAAATAGTTTTATTATCAGGGGTGTTTTCCAGCGTGTGGTCCTCGACCAACACATTCGAGCAAGGAACTCCCGCCTTAGCTCGACCATAGGTTTCATCAGCAAAGGGGTAGAGGAAAGTAGCAAGGGGGAGATGGACAGGTCCTTTTCATCAAGAATGAGTCATGTGCTGTCCATAACCGTGGACAGAGCTAATTGATTAGTTTATTACTCTACAGAGTTTGTACACTTTACCCACATGACACAATCTCGCCTTGTTGCCACTGGCCATCGCCAGCATAGTACACACCCATCGGTGCGTACCGGTAGGGAGATTGTGACGATATCTTTTAGCTAGATCCCCCTAAGGTGTGACATGCCCACCGGGTCTGGCTCAGAGTCTAGAGTACATCCCCGCACTCTGGTCCCCCCATCTGTGCTGAGGGTCCTCGTAGCTACGCCCACCCCTTCTGTGGTACAGCGACATCGGCACCAAAGGTTGACTAACCTACTTGACCAAGCCATTGCCCATATAGCATGTGGTTGTACTGTTGTTACAATTCTCCAACTTCAAGACTTCGGCCTTATTCGATACGGACGACTAATGGCTTCTTCGTTTCACGAAGAACGACCATTGCTCCTTCATCACATGATCCAGCTGTGGCCCGCACCTTTTAGATGGTAAGTTTCACCCAGAGTAGAATAGGAAGAATAGAGAGAGAGGGAATCATCGGGCATCAGGCCCTAGCTCAGCGTGCTCAACATCAAGTTTCAATTCAAGGATCATTGATCCGTAGATCATTCCTCCGTAGAGGCAAAACAAAACAACTTAAAGATGAATTAAGCATGGCTAAGCATTTCTCTACTCTATTCAGAATAAAACCTATTAATCTACTCAGGGTATCAAGTAAAAAGGCAACAAGTGGACAGGGTAAAAGGTGTGTCAATTGACACGCTAGCTACTGGATTAAAAACAACATGCATGTTTGTAAATGATAAAATATTAATGACTTTCAGAAATATAGGACCAAATATGATCAAGAAAAGGAGGCATGCCTTCGTGGTAGTACTCTCCTTCTTCAGCTGCTTCGGTCACCGGGTCGGTCTCTTCACTCCCTATCGTCGTAACGAAACGAGAGCAAGCAATAAATAACCAATTCCAAAAGGAATAACTTGGAAAGCAACACGAGAGAGAAGCACGACGAATGTAAGATACGGGTAGAATGGAATGATGGCGCGATAGCGTCATCACGAAGAAGATAGAATGGGTCTTCTAGGATTGGCCATAGCCATATATACAACATATATATAGAAATAACATATATCCCCTACCGGGTATTAGCATATATACACATATACAACACACATAACATACACCTTAACATGCTAGTCATCGTGATAAAAAGGTATAACAATTCATAATTAACCACAAATAAATATTTAGGTGAATCCTAAATATTTATAATGGTTAATAACAGTAAAGAATAAATTTATAACATGTAACCACAATTACATATGCATTTCTATTATTTTTAAAGACTAGAAATAAGTCACAAAGCTATTTCCTACCATTAGCATAAAATAATTAAGCATGGATCAACTTAGGGTTTATCTACAGTACCAGAACAGTACTAAAATGATTTAATAAAAATATTAAATCTGAACATTAATTAGTTAAAGCATCCGTATCATTTCTAGTGTAACACTTATCTAGAAATAGGGATTAACCTTATTAAATCATACAATTCGATTCTCATGATGTAATACCAATTCCAGAGACATTTAATGTTTATAAGTGTTCTGGAAATATATTTTAAGTTATTGAAACTATTATTCTAAGCATGAAAACTACACTAAAAACATGGTAAAACATTATTTAATTATGCTAAATGGGTTCTGATGACTTGACATCATTCACATAACATAACTGATTTATTAGGTACTGGAAATGAATTTTTAAAGGCTAAAACAGATTTATAAAGGCACTATTGCTAATTCAGCAATTTAAATATACATTTTAAATCAACCTAGAGCACATCCTGATTTTTATAGCTCAAACCATTGTGGGAAAAATGTTTTGGTTCACACGGTAAATTAGTTTTAGGGTTCTCTGATCCTAGGCAAAAATTTAATATAAATAAAAGAGAGCATTTCTATTTTTAATAATTAAAATAAAGTTTATTTTAATTCTAGGAAATTCTACACAGGTCCAAAATTACGAAAATTTACAGAAGTACTCCTTAGTATACTAGTAATCTACAGAAAAATAATGACTCCAAAATAATTATCCAGCATCAAGTTATCTTAGAACTTGGTCAAATTTCATTTAAATTTGAATATAATTTAAAATCTAGCGGTCGGATTAAAATCCGATCGCACCATTGGACTCATGGGGTTCTAACAAAATTCTATTTTACTACTGAGATCAAAGATTGGACCTAGATTGGATGGACTCCAAAAATTGGACAGAATGATGGCAAAAGGGCTACTGCACATGGGATTTACTATTCATGCGTGTAGTGTAGCAGTAGGGTTTTTAGACGAAATCACTTCATGGTTGCACAAGATGGATGATCTAGAGGCGAAATTAAGTTGGGAAAAATATTCCACGGGTCCATGGGAACCTACCACAGAGAGGGATTTGAGAGGAGCTCACCGAGGGTGAAGAAACGGAGGAGAGAAGGAGATCGTCGGAGTTGAGGAAGAAGCTCGCAATTCGGTTGATGTAGAGGAAGAAGCTCGCGTCCGCTTGCGGTAGGAGATGCACGTCGGCGTGGGGAAGCTCTAGCAGCAACCGCTCGGGTGGAGGTGCGTCGTGGTCGCCGGAATTGCTCGCCGGAGTTCCGCCGGAGTTGGGGAAGAAAAAGATGTGGAGGAGGGAATTTTTGGAGAGGAGGCAAAGGGCAAACCACAGGGGAGAGGGGGCTTTTTATAGGAGAAAAGGGGGAGAGGAAAGGGCAAGAATGCACTGGTTAAAGGCAAGAAATGGCCGGAATAATGGGGGAGCAAAATTTCCGAGATTTAATAGCCAACACTCCGGCGACGGCGCCCTCGCATGCGTGCGTTACGCACGCGACGCTCGGCTGCCCGCCCGCCTGGCTAGTGCGCACGCCTGGCCAGTGCCTGGCTTGGCCGGCCTGCCAAGGCCCAGGCGCAAAAAGGGGGAGGCAGCAGCCTAGGGCCGGCCTGCTAGGCCACGGCCCAGGAGGGGAGAAGGCAGCCGGGTGGGCGGGCCTGATGCGGCCTGGCCTGGCCTAGGCGGAGGGGAGAGGAGGCCGGGTGGGCCGGCCCGAGCGGGGAGACGGGAGGCGGCCTGGCAGGCCGAGACGGGCCGGGCGACGGACGGCTGGGCTAGCCCAGGCGGGGCCCGATAGGGGGAGAAAGCGGGCTGAAGGCCTAGGAAGCCCAGAGAAGGGAAAAAAATATTTTTCTGATTTAAAATAATTACAGAAAATCAAATAAGGCCTTTAAAAATACCAAATGGCTTCCAAAATTTCCAGAAAATTCTAATAAATCAATTTGAGCATGGGAAACTCAATAAAAATACTTTTGGGGCAAATTTTTAAAAGATGTTCAAATTAAAAATCAAAAACACACTTAAAGATGTCAAATTAATTCACAACCTTGAATTAATTTGAAATAAATTCCAAATAAAATACATATAGGTTTATTACATAGTTGCACATCCTCTTCTCTTTGAAAAAAAATTTCAAGCCCGTAAAATTCGAGGATGTTACAACTCTACCCCCCTTACAAACAATCTCGACCCCGGGATTCGAAGTTAGAGAACAGATCTGGAAACTCCTCCTCCAGGTCTTCTTCTCATTCCCACGTTGCTTCTTCTTCGGAATGGTTGCTCCACTGAACCTTGCAAAACCTGATCACTTTCCTTCTGGTGGTTCTTCCTTTCTCTTCCAGAATCTTAATTGGGTACTCCTCATATGTCAGATCATCTTGAACCTCAATATCATCCAACGAAGCTTTCCGAACTTCTTCTTCCGGTTCCTTGAAGCACTTTCTCTTCTCTTCTCTTCTCTTTAAAAAAATTTCAAGCCCGTAAAATTCGAGGATGTTACATAGCCACTGATCATGGGACTAATACGATAAACACAGGGGTTTATCCAGTCTCAAAACCGGGTACGCCACAGGTAGACAAGGGAACTACGAAGCTATTCCACTTGAAATCATGTTAAAAGCTTGTCTGTGCTAAGAAAAAATACCAAATTACTATCAGCTATTTTCTAACTCCAAAAACCAGTCCTAGCTAATAAGTTGGATGAAAATCGAACCCTTGATTCCTAGATTCTCGTGAGGTATGTTGATATGAAATTAGTATGAAATTATCTCACATATCGTAGGAACATATTACAAACCCCAAAAGACAGATTGAAACCTCAAAGAGAATCAAAATTGAAAACCCCAAGAACTTGTCTTTCCTCCAATATAGATCTGAAATCAAGATGGGAATAGAAAGAGAAAAGGAGAAAGTCTCAAGAACACATACTCTCTTCTTAACTCTTCTTGTATTGATTTTCTTGATGGTTTTAAAAGTCCCTCATCTTAGGCCAAAGCTCCTTTGAGCAGCTCTTGCAAGAGATTGTCTCAAAAGTTAGAGTTTTACAAACCCACTATCTCCTATTTATAGTAGAAGAGGAATATCCCTCTCCACTTGGGCCTTAAAGCTCACCTAAGAGCATAGGGCTCTTAGCAAGCATCCCAAAGCGTCTAAACCACCTATCCACCCTCAAACCTCCTTATCACCACAAGCCTAATCCTAAACTGCATCATTAGCCACCGCCGTGATTTCTTTGATTTTGCTTCGGTGGTGTCTGCACTTTTATAAAAATACCCTCGCACCAACTTGGTCATCACATCTTGTCTCCACCTTTGTCTTGTCTGCTAAGGCTCCGTCTTGAGCCACCCGATGTCGTCGCCACTACCTTGTTCGCATCGCTGCCTTCCAGACGTCATGCCGATCCTCGTGACCAAACCACCGTCGTACTCATTTACCTTGCACACTAGTAGACAAGCAAACCGATTACGAGCACAAGTTTTTCACTTGACCCAAGTTAGTCGAAAAATCAATTCCATCAATTTTTCACGAGACAAATTGACCAAACTCTAATTTATCAGAAAAATTCATGGTCCAAAAAGTTTTCACTATCGGAACATCCGGTTCCTGGAATAGAACCTCCGGTTCTCACATACGCGATCTGAGAGCAGAGTCCAGACGCTGAACTTGGTCTCTCCGGAATTGAAAGTCAGAGACTCCTCACATACGATCTAGAAATCCGCCGGGCACTCACAAAAGCCGAGTCTAGAACCTGAACTCAAAGCCTCCGAAAATAGAAGTTGGAGCCTCCGACTTCAAGCTCAGAAATTCCGACTTCAATCATGGAACTTCCGAATCATATCGGGCCATCCGGTTCACACAAACCTCAAAGCTTTCGGAAAACCTCGAAGCTTCCGAAATGAAAGTCCGAGCCTCCGAATTCAAACTCGGAACTTCCAAAACATACTGGAATTTCCGATCATTAACCGGAACCTCCGGTTTTTCTAGAGCACTAAAAACATAGTCGAGATCGAATCTTTCGAAATACATCGGAAGTTCTGACCAGAATACCGGAACATCCGATATACACATTTCAAAAGTAAACGTTGAATTCTTGCAACCTAACATTCAACTCCAATAGCAAACTCCAATAACAAACTCTGTGACAAAGTATTCATCATTTGAAACCTAGAGAAGCAGTACAACTCCATCTATGTTCTATAACATGTTTTACTGTTATATTGTTGAATTATTGTAATATGATAATGATATTTTCTTTATTGTAATTTTTAGCCGTGTACGAGCAAAAAAATAATGTTATGATGCTTGCTACTAATCTTAAATCAAGGTACAAGCTTAATATATTGCATGAGTTTTTAAAAAGATTTATGAATCAAATAAGACTATGATTAAGTATGAGAATGTGATGAAAGAATTAGAAAAGGTCATATGAGAAGTACGAGATGGATCAGAGACATGAGAAGATGGCTTTTTATAAATCTGGTGCACCCTTATCTTTCACTATGGACATAAATAGCTCTTTATCCCCGAGATCGAACAAGTTCAACCTTTTTAATTTCACTTTTTCTGAATCCATAAAAAAGTGAGCTTTTCGTCTGTCTAGATGAGAAAAAAAATAAGAGCTTGCATTACTCCTGGTCGCCAACGCTGCATCACCTGCACCGGCGCGTCGCTGTAGTAGTTGAATCTTTTCCTGTCATCCACTCTCGGCAGCCAATGAGCCTCCCTGCCACGGCGGCCCTACGATGCATGAACGCAACCACGAAGACTTGCTTAGGCATGGCATTACACGCATCGCAGCTAATAAAGCACGGTTGCGTGCGTGCATTTGGCCCTTCACGGCCAAGCACACTCCAGAGAACACAACACAACAAATTAACATGTCGGCCTCGCACCCGAAAATGACAATTCACTAGTACATGGATCCGTGGGTTTTATCCTAGCCGTCCGTTTGTTTTAAGATTCATGCTGAATTTTTATAAAAGAAACCCCTAGATTTATCAATATTACAAAAAATATTATCAAAATATTATATTATTCAAAATATTTCGTTTAATATTCAATATTTCAATATTATGCAAAGAAAAGTCTTACATTATTGAAATATTAAATTATTTCTACAATTATATATGATTTTTGTTTAGTCATAAAAAGATATGTATGAATTTTTTTTGTTAGTATCCAAAAAAGTAAAGAAATATGCATGAATGATTCAAAATGGTGAGAAAATAATGTATGCGACAGAAATTTAGACACGAATCTTAAAGCAAACGGACGGCTATGATAAGACCCGCGGGCCCTAGTAATGGTGGAAAATTATCACTTACCTCGCTCCCAAGAAAGAAGAAACTTTCTGCGTCCATAAGTAGAGTGGCACGGGGAGGTCTCACAGTCTCATCGATCACTTGTACGTAGTTTGTAGCTGGCTTGCAGCTGCAGAGCTGAAAGACCAAAGAGATTAATTTGATTTGACAGAGAAGAAGAGATCGATCGATGGAGGCGGGGGTCGGCGATGTGGGGCGGGCTCAACTCCGGCGTGGTGCTGAGCCTGATCGCGGTGCTGTGGACGGTGGTGTGGCAGAACCTGCAGCACCTGCACCTGCAGCAGTTCTTCGGGCGGCACCTCAGCCGGCACGCGCGCCGGCTCGCCGCCATGGTGGACCCCTACCTCTCCGTCACCATCGCCGAGTACGAGGGCGGCCGGATGAGGCGCGCCGAGGCCTACGACGAGGTCAAGGCCTACCTCGCCGCGTCCTGCTCCCGCGACGTGCGCCACCTCAGGGCCGAGGGCGCCAAGGACGCCGACAGGCTCGTGCTCAGCATGGTGGACGGCGAGGAGGTGGCGGACGTGCTGCCCGAGGGCCCCACAGTCTGGTGGTCGGCCTACTCCAGGCCGCCGCCGCGGGCTGACGCCGCGCCGCGTTGGGGCCGCGGCGAGCAGGAGAACCGGCAGTTCTACCGGCTCTTCTTCCTCGACCGCCACCGCGACCTCGTCCTCCACACCTACCTCCCGCGCGTCCGCCGGCAGGGTCGCGCCGTCATGGTCCAGAACCGGCAGCGGAAGCTCTTCACCAATATCTCCACCCACCAGTTCAGCGACGGCGGGTTCACGCGGTCGGCGTGGAGCCACGTCGTGTTCGAGCACCCCAAGACGTTCGCCACACTCGCCATGGACCCGGCGAGGAAGAAGGAGATCGTGGACGACCTCGACACGTTCAAGAGAGGGAAGGAGTACTACGCGCGCGTCGGCAAGGCGTGGAAGCGCGGTACCTCCTGCACGGCCCTCCAGGGACGGGTAAGTCGGCCATGATCGCCGCCATGGCGAACCACCTCGACTACGACATCTACGACATCGAGCTCACGTCGGTGCACTCCAACACCGACCTACGGAGGCTCTTCATCGAGACGACGAGCAAATCCATCATCGTGATCGAGGACATCGACTGCTCCCTCGACCTCACCGGCGCCCGCAAGAAGAAGAAGAAAAACAATGGCGAGGACGCCGCCGGCGCCGCCGGGACACCCAAGGCCGCCGGCGCCGACGAGAGCAAGAAGGACACCAGCAGCAAGGTGACGCTCTCTGGCCTGCTCAACTTCATCGACGGGCTGTGGTCCGCGTGCGGCGGCGAGCGGCTCATCGTGTTCACCACCAACCACCTGGAAAAGCTGGACCCGGCGCTCATCAGGAGGGGCCGGATGGACAAACACATCGAGATGTCCTACTGCGGCGTCGAGGCGTTCGAGTTCCTCGCCAGGAACTACCTCGGCGTCGAGTCCCATAAGCTGTTCGGCACCGTCGGGGCGCTGCTGCGGGAGGTGGACATGACGCCGGCGGACGTCGCCGAGAACCTGACGCCCAAGAGCGTGGACGACGACGCGGACTCGTGTCTCGGAGAGTTGGTCAAGGCGCTGGAGAAGGCCAAGGAGGACAAGGCGAACGGACGGAACGAGCAAGAGATGGAAGAAGATGGGGAAGTGTCCGAGGAGTAGGAGTAGATCATGATATCCATTCTGTCATTAGCAATTCTTCTACTACCGATGATCTGTAGAATAAACAGTTTTTCTTAGTGTAATTTGGGTATGAACAGATCACAAGTTGGAGTGAAATAAATTGACTTGAGGTCTGCTGCGATCTGACATGCATCTGCCTCAGGATATGCGAGTGTACTAGCTACTTGGATGTTCGAAACTACTAACTAGATCACCAATCGTAAGATCAATAGTAATCAGCGGCTACAGAGGCAAAAATAAATACTCACATTCGCACTATTCAACAATTTCTCGCAAAAAGTAGGAAGCTATGAGTAAAACCTTTCGAAAGGAAAAAGAAAAAATATTTTTTTTAACTATAAATTTTTGCCCGAATTCACATTTCAATCTCGAACTTTAAAACGGTCTGATTTAGGACCCTAAACTCTTAATACCGTTCAATTTTCAACCTTCCGCTTGGTTTTGGCCCTTGTGACTTGGTTTGACCCGGTATTCACCATGTGGCTGCTCATCACACAATAGGGACCCACATGTCATTCATTCTCTCTCTCCCCCCACAAAGAACAAGACAGGCAAGCCTAGGAGAGGAGAGACACTCTGGCGAACATGGCCGCTGAGCTCACTAGCGCCACAAGAGGTAAGAAGCATCACTTGACCGTTGGAACCTTTTCCTCAGTTATATTAGTCCATTCAGTTGTCAAAGTCACTACTAGCATGAAGCCTGGCGCTACCCATCTTCTTGCCATAGATCTGCTATCGTCGTCCTCTTCCATTGCTATTAAGCTTGCTTATGCTTTTTGTGGTGAGTTAAGGAGGACAGATTATCCACACGTGGGTAGAAAGGAGAGGGAACGGGAGGGAACCAGAGAGGGACGAGGGCGAGGAGGTGTGACAGAGTAGCGCAATGGAAGGCAACAACGGTGACCTAGATAGACATGGAGATGAGAGAGAAAATGGTCATCGGCTGGAGGAGATGAGGGAGGCGAGAGGAGATATGAGAGAATAAATAACATGTGGGCTTCTATTAGGTGACGTGGCGGCTAAGTAGCGAATACTAAGGTCGAAACCCAGTAAAGCCATATGGAGGTTGAAAATCAAACGGTGTTAAGAGCTCTATCTTAAGTCGGATCAATTTAGAATTCGAGGTTGAAATGTGAACTCAACCAAGAGTTTAAGGTTGAAAAATAGACTTTTTCCAAAAGAAAATTGCATTACACTTAAAATGCCGTAATAGTGTCGAGCCATCTACCAAAATTTGAGTATATTCCACTTTTTACCCCTTATTTATGACATTGTGACGATACTTATCTTATTTAAAAAATTATTTCATATTTTACCTCCAACTTGTGTCTTATTCCACCTTCTACCCCATTTGATCACTTTTTTCAACCTGAGATGCTGACCTCACCAGTCAAGTCTACATGGACGTTGACTAGGCTGACTATCGCCAATCAGCCTCGCCAGTCGCCATCACCTAGCAGTAGCACACACCCTTGCTTTGTCCATCCGCTCCCTCATTTGTCCCGCTCTGTGAAATATTGGAGCGGGCAGCTCGGGTGGTACCACGTGCAGCTAAGCCAAATTGCTTAGCCACCTTAGCCTTGTCAGCATCCACGTAGACCTGACTGGTAGGTCGACATGTTAAGTTGGAGAAGGTGATTAAATGGTGTAAAGGGTGATGAGACACAAGTTGAAAATAAATTATGGAAGGATATTCTAAATGAGGTAAGCACCGTCGTCACAAAAGTCGAATATACACCCAAAATCTTATGAGCAAGGTGACTTCGAAGCTCTCATATTAACACTGATAATTTACATTACCGCAGCTGCGGAAAGATCGGTCCTCTCTAGAATCTTGCAAGCCGCCCTTTTTCCACTCTTCTGATCTTCTTCCTGTGTTTAGAAGCACTGCTCTCCAGGTTCAGGTTCAGATTTGGAGGTTTCATGAAACAGAATGATGCTGCTACGTCCTGCCAGATAATAGGGAATTAGACATAAGGCCATTAATTTTTGTGTGAATTCTCAAACTCCATTCTAGGCACAAGAAACTCGGTTCGTTTTCATAAAACATTGACATTTATAAAAGTTTTCTTTTGTTGGAAGGAACAGCCGTTGCTGCCTTTTCACTGAAGAAGAAGAAAAGGCTGAAGAAGGGCCATTGTCACGACACCACTTGCAGCCTTGCAGGACAAGACAAAGATGTCCGTCCGTGGCAATCAAAACACACAAGAAAAAGACAACGAAAAAAGACAAGCCAATGGACTTCGCGGCCACCGCGCGAGACCAAAGCCAACTCGGTTTGCCGCACTCGACCGACCTGCACCACACACTTTGCCTGTCATGTGTCATCCTCGTCACCCACCGTGCCTATGATCTGACAGCTCCAACTTCATAATACTTACAAAAGATAAAAATGATAAATATCAGCTACGTACTTCCAAAGGTCAGCTAACAACTGTTGACAGCTAAAATATTTGCTAATATTCACTGTGAATTGTGACGCCAAACAGAAACAAAGTATGGAGTGGCCAAGTCACAAAGAGAAGGTGTGGAGTGGACAAGGATAACCAGTGTAAATGCACCAAATACGAGCCTTCAGGAGAAACTTTGAGAGCATTGTACCTTCAGATCGAGTTTACGGGCATTAAAGATGTGTTTCATGAAGTGAGAGTTTTACGCCAAAATGTAGGATCTCTAGGCATTTTTAGCCTACTGATTCAGGAAGAAGTTTCCGCCAACGATATTCTCCTACTTAACAATTTGAGTTGTAAACTCTACCCCTATTAAAAAGCAGGATCGAAATAACTTAATTATTTTTGTGAAATACACTTACAAGGTGCGGTTGCAAATTTGGCACATCTCTTTTCTGAACACGTGTTCTTTGGGAGAGATCTTGGCTTTCTGCAGGCACCATTTAATACTCTTTTAACTTCAGGGAAAAGAACATTATATTATCTTCGCATATAATTTGTTACCTTCAGGTAAATAAGAAACTCGAATTCTTGCGGCAGTAAGAACAATAGTGCATTTCCTTTGCCTTTTTCACCACATGCAATACGATCAACTCTCTGAATATATTCCTTAAGTCAAATTCGAATTGCTCCGTGCAGTAAAATAAGATGACTATAAAATTAACAGGGACAATTCAGATCACCAACTTTGGTTCATCCGAAGGATCATATTGCACAATATAATCCTAAACAAGGGCAAACACCCTTATGTTAGCAAAGGGAAAAAAATTAGTAGGGCTGGTTTCAGAAAAATCATTACTCAAAATCTGACCACGTCGGGACTATCAAGACCGCGTGCAGCAACATTAGTGCATAATAAGATGCTACTTTCTGCCTTGCGAAAGTTAAACAATGTTGTAGTTCGTTTATGCTGCATGAATATCAGAACACTTTATCTGAAGAAAAATTTAGAAGTTCTGCGTGGAACTTGACTGAACTACATGATGAAAAGAACACCATGACTTTCTTAGACTGTTTCTTTTTTAGGAGAGCATATAGAACTAGAAACCTGTCCTTGCTATGAATGATACAATAACCCTGCTGTAGGCCTTCAACGGTAGCCTGCAGGAGCACAATCATTATTTTTCCTACAGACATTCTTTTTTTAAAAGGAGAGTTGCTGAGTTGAACAGCTTGGTGAAACAGTTCCTTACATTTGGTTTAGCATCATCAACTTAAGATATATATATAGGTGTTTCTTTTCGTTCTATGTTCCATCAACGACAACTTGGCAAAATCTGTAACCTGTGGAGTACATCGAAACATCAGCAGATTCACTCAAAAGAAAAACAAAATAATTGACTTAAAAGTCAGAATAGGCTGAATAACAAATCCACCAACCTCTTCAGTTTGTCTAGCCGCAAAAAGGACAGCCTGTCTGTTCTGTTAACATGCACAGTGATTTAACAAAAGAAATAAAATGTTAATGTCAATAAAAAGTTACAAACTACTGTATAACTATCAAGTGAAATTTTTAAATGGCCAGATGATCGTATACCCGAGAGAGGTGCTTAAATATTTGTCTCATATCTTCCTCGGAGTTCTGCTCCTATATGGCGATCGGCTTCATCAATTATAAGGCACTACAAAAAAATTGGTAAGGTATGTCAAGAGAAACAAATTAACAGAGGAGAGGGGTCATGACAAAATACATAAAAATTGATGAGCTAAACATGACAATCCCAAAAGATAAAAAATGATTTAAAGAAGATAAACCATTAATTTTTACAAATAAATTGCATGATCCAAGCTACAAATTGATCTAAACTCTACGTATATACCATGCTACGACAATCTAAATATCCACATTGTTTCCACAAACAAATTTGCTTCATACTTTGACAGGAAAGTAGCAAATACAAGCTCCTTACTTTCATGCTCTTATATTTGAAACCTTTGGTATTTTGTAGATGGTCCAAAAGCCTGCCTCATGTCGCAACTAACAAGTTGACGTCCTTCGCAAGCTGATCAGCTTCACCTCTGCAGCTGTTACCACCAATTACATATCCAAGAGTTTGTGAGCGGTACATCAATAATTCATTGGCAACATAGTGTGTCTGAAGCAAATAAATCAAGAAGAATACATGATTGAGAATAGTGCAATAGGGAAATGCTAAGCTTTCAGCAAATGATTATGCTTCTCGACTGTAAAAGACTAAAATTTCAGATTAAACAATATGCCAGTGTTTTAAATAGATTAAATTACAAAAGGCAGCTCTATTTACCACCAACAAGCATAGTTATCTAAAAGGTTTTTTAGAGTGAACAACCTTGTCCACTATATTTACACGCCATTGTTTCAACAAAGTACTCAATTGATACATCAGATTTCAACCGTTTCACTCACATTAGGTTCTTGGACAGTCTTAGCTCTTAATACATGTAATCTGAATTGTAACAATTCTGGCAGTATGATTTCTCTAGGTAATCATAATTTATGCCTGGATAGCAAGCTCCTTGTTGATAGCAAGATTTGGCCGAGTTAATCTAATTGCTAATGGCTGAGTCGGCCGGCCAATAATTGTTTAGAATTGGTGTTGACTTGCAGCGAAGGCTTGGCGAATCCAGCATAACGAGTAGTCCGCAGTACTCCCGACTGGTCTGACATGACGGGTGGCTCAGGCCGGGTGACCCGCGGCATTCCCGAGTGGTCCAACGTCCAACATGCTCACAGTACTATCAAGTCATTCAGTGTGCCGAGTAGCTCAGGCCGGGTGACCCGTGGCATTCCCGAATTGTCCAACATGCTGAATTGCTCAGAGTACTACCAAGTCGTGCAGCGCGCCGAGTAGCTCGCAGCGTTCTCGAAGGTATCCAAAATACCGAGTTGCTCACAGTGCCACCAAGTCGTTCAGTACGCCGAGTAGCCCAAGCCGAGTTCTTGCCGAAGTTGCCCTGCGGGTGGCCCAAGGATATGTTGATTACCAAATTTGGTGCACAAGACTTGGAGGACAAGAAAAGAGAGAAAGGAAAGTCACATGTACGTATTCAGTTAGGATTAGGAGTCCTGCTCTCCTACGGAAAGACCCGCCACCTTATATAATATGTGAAGGGTGATGGCTGATTAACAACACACAATCGAACCAATCAATCTACTATCTTTTTCGTTTACTATTTCTCTCGCCCTTGTTTTCTGCTTCTCGTTCTTTGTTGTTCTTCGTGTTAGACGGCAACGAACCTCGAGGCTCTAGGGGCGGTCGGGCCGACCTAGGGAAATCCATAGCCGCCGCACTCCCTGACGAGGTCCCTCCCGGGCATGTGGGGTTTCGGTTCTTCAAAAGATCTCGCTGACGTGTCTTGCGTATCGCGCTCCCGGCGAGGCTCCTCCGGTGGCGTTGTCTTGCGTATCGCGCTCGACACCGGGGGTACACGTTGACGTGTTCGTGTGCGAACACTCCCTTGTGGGGCAAATCATCACAACTCCAGTCCCATTCATCGGTGAGAACGCAGGTTGCAGAGCAGCTCGAGCGCCTGTACAAGGAATGCAAGGGTCTTCCCCGAGCCAGTCTTGGCAACGGCCATCACATCCCTTCCTTCCATCAGGGGCGGTATGGACGAAGCTTGAACCTGCGAGCACAGAAAGAACAACAATTCCATGCGACTACGTACATTATTTGCACTTAAACTCGACTCGTGAAACAAATCGAACTATATCATCCAATTTAATACAGCTATGGGATTGCGATGAGAACAAACGTGATTCGCATAGAAGGTAAGGTTTAATATATGGTGAAGTTCAGATGGAGGCAGGAGGACGCACCTGGGTGACGTGGGTGTAATTTATCTCCTTGATGGCCCTGGCGGTGAGCTCGGAGATGGGGAGCTCCGAGAAGAGCTTGTTCGTCAGAATCCCCGACCCCTCTGTCACGACCCCGATTTTTGGAGCCGCGAGATAATGCCCGCAATTGCCCAGGAGTTTCTCAATTGGGGACGCAGAGTCATCACATTGCCAATACAGCGTTAAACAGTCAAACTTTATCACAGAACTTGAAAATATGCTTAGCAGCAATTGTTTTACAGCGGACTGGGGCATCCGAGCCCAAAGTTTATATTACAAACAAAATGAACCTACACCACAGGCGTCTCGAGCACGGATAAGATCTAGAATTCACACTAGTCTCCATCGAAGTACTCTTCATCGAATGAGCCTTCTTCGTTTTCCTGTACACCTGTACATCTATGATGATTGATGCAGTAATGAGTACATGACGTACTCAGCAAGCCACATTGGGAAAGTGTGCTACTTAGCTACATGTTCTGGATCTCAAAGGAGGGGTATACGGTTTAACGTTTGGTGGATGCATAATCTTAGTCTCCGCCTTAATAATTAAAATCACTTCATTAAAACATTTCAACTACAAATAATTATGTTTTAGCAACCCTGCCGGGTCAACGTCAAATTCAACTAAACATCCTCAAGATCTACTTGTGCCTTGTACTGAGAATCACCTCTAAACATAGCTTCATTAATCGGAAGCTCGAATACCATCTGGTTTAACTCTACAGAGCGGCTCAGCTTTACCCACATGATACCCATACATCTTGATGTCACTGCAGTCATATACACGCCCATCGGTGTGTCGACAGAGGTAGGTTAACAAGACTTTTTATCTGCTCTATCTTTTGAAGTTTCTACCCAGGAACACTACATCACTCGCTCTCCCGGGAGCCGACGGGCCAGTGTCAACTTCGCGATCCGGGAGTCGGGTGAGTTCCAGTTATGATTTCCCAATGAATGGTCTATCACCTCATTCGCTTCTGCGGGCCTTCCAAAGAAGTGGAACGGCAAGCTAGTTTGTAGTTGTTCATCAGATGGAGCAGATTTACTAGGCCAGGTTTGACAAGTCAAACATGTGGTTGAGCGATTCTATGTTCATCACTAAGCACAAGGGTCTTGTCCTTAACTGCTCTGAGTAAGGTAATCTACCAAATTACCCTTACTCCGTGGAAGGGTATGGTTGCACAATCAATACATGAAGGGCACCATGTTCTCTGTCCCCAACCGTCGGCAATTTCTCTTTAAGAAAACACATACTCTGAGTTTAAGCTATGGTTACCAATATCCCTGATTATTGACTAGTCTAACCTCTACCGCTGGTGAAAGGTACTATTATGACTTATTTTCATCCTAAGGTTCCCAAGGTGAATATGGCTTATAAAATAAACTGGGCTGTGGGGTGGTAGGTGTTAACTAAGCAATCACGTCATTCAAAAATAACATGTATGAAATTAACATGTGAAAAGTAATTAACTAAACTAGTAGTACAGTAAATAGAATGGCATGTGGGTTCAACATGAACAGAAGTGTGACTTGCCTACTGCACCGGGATCTGTTGAATCGAAGTCTTCAGGGAGTCCTTCATCGTCGGAATCCTTGGCCAGTGTCGGATGTCACTATCGTTTCCTATTTGCAAAAAGATCCGAGCACAAGCAAACACATATAAGTCCGGACTCGACGAATGCGAGCTGGAGCAAATGTAAAATAATTTGCAAATAGTACTAAAATAAGAAGTGAGGGTGTGAGGTCGGAATCAGAATGTTGAATGGATAAAAGAAGATATAGGATGCGGGTTAGGGTTTCGGAGGGAGATCGGGATATATGGAATGTGAGAGGGTTTTATGGGTGTCGGGTGTTAAAAAGTGAGAATTTGGATTAATAGGGTGAAAAATTAGAACCGTGTCGTCGAGACGATCGAAACGGTATATAATAGTGTTTTTAGGGTTTCGGGCCCAACGGGTGGGGCCTGGCCCGCAAAATAATATTGGGCCCATTAGGGCCCTCGGGTTGGGCTAGACTAGGTATGGGTTGGGCTGGATATGGGCTGGGTTGAACCTAGGCTAGGGCTTTTGGGCTCAACAGAAAAGAAATAAAAATAAATTAGAACCCTAAACTAATTGGGCTCAATCTGCTTTGGTTTTGGGCTGATATTGGGCTTCGGGAATGGGCCTCGGCCCAACAGCTGAATAAAAGAAAATAAAATAAAATAAAAGGAAAAAGAAACTGGGCTGGCCTGAACCAGCCCATTGAGCCTAGAACCAGCCCAAGAGAGGAGTCGGCCTGGCCTGCTAAGGAGGAGGGGTGGCGGCCTGGTGGGGAATCAGGAGTGGAGGCAGGGGAGAACAGGGGAGGAGCGGCCGTCGGTGACGGGGAAGAAACTAGTCGCCAGCGAAGCTCGCCAGTGGAAACTAGAGGGTCTAGAGGGATCTAGGGAGGGAGTGGATCCCATTTTTGGAACGAATGGGGCGGGTTCCATGGGAGAAGGGCTCGGCAACGGTGAGGGGCTTCGAGTCTACCTTGCCGGAGACAGATGTGACGACAGTGGAGTTGCCGGGGCTCGGGAGTGAGGAGGAGGAGGCTCGGGTCGCTCGGGAAGTGGATGGAGAAGCTCGGGGTGAAGAAAAGGGCTCAGGAATGCACGAATGGGGAGGAGGGAGCTCGGGAGTGAGAAGAGGGAGAGAAGCTCGGGCATCGCCGGCTTTATAGGGGCCGGAGCCGGGGTCCCGCCATCTCCCGAGGAGATAGCTCGCCGGGACCGGCTCCCGAGCCTGCTCAGACGAGAGGGGCTCGGGAAGGGAGCGCGGCAGAGGGTGAGCTCGGACAGCGACTCGGCCGAGGCGAGGTGGCGGGCGAAGCGATGAGCAACGAGGGCGGTGGCGCAGAGAAGGGAAGGGGAAGGCGAACGCGTGGTCCGGTTGCCACGGGCACGGGTAAAGCAGAGGGGTGGGTCCCGCATGATCCCAACGCTGAGCCGGAGCAGTGCGACGGGCCGGGTGGCGTCGGTGGGCACAGGCGGCGGCGACGGGACGAAGACGACGGGGAGGGGACGGAGAAAATGGTGGGCCAGATGGGCCGAGAAAGGAGATGGATTGCGGACCGAGGAAAGGAAATGCGGTCGATTCAGGATTTTGAAATTTTGAAAAAATTTCGATACTGTCGCACCCTCCATCTAAATCTCCTGGGTGAGGTCGGTGGCAGTACCGTATTGTTTGCGCTTGTTCGACGGCACGGCGGAGCTCACGCCTGCGGCGGCACGGGACACGGCGGTTAGGGCCTAAAACTTTAGTTAATGATCTGTGTGTACGGGAGGGTTATATATATATATATATATATATATATATATATATATATATATATTTTCGACAGAGCATATATATATATATATATATATATTTTCGACAGGCTCTGCCGTAGAAACTGGAAACAGTACTCTTCTGCTTTTAAAGTTTACATGCGTGCGTCGCACGGTCGCACCTCGGCTTCAAGCTATGGCCTACGTAGCCAGGCCCAGCCACCCATGCAGAACAATCTACTAAAACCATATTATGAAGAGTTCTTTGAATACTCCACTGCCACGTACGCTTGCAGCTTGGTTTTATGTTGTTACATTAGTCGACCAATGTAGCACAAGTGATGTACACATGCACTAGTGCAAATTCACACAGAATGAACCAAAGCATTTCTCAGGTAGTACTAATTGACTAGCCTCGAGCAGCAAACTACGTCAAGATTGTGGCATACCTGATGGCAACAGGCAGTGTAGGCGACATCATGCCACACAAACATTGTCACTCTTACTGCCGCGATAAAACGTCAATCTGACCGCCATACATCGTCAACTGACGCGAGCCAGGCAACTAGCGCAACACCTCACCATGGCCTCCAAGTATCAGACAGGTTTCATGGACCGTGTCCTCGTTGGTTCATCCACGTTGCCAAAGGTACCAGCAATCAGCTTGACAACACCAACGACGTCTCATCATCTCATGAATGCTCATCGATCTCTGCTATCATCAGTAATTCCACCCGGTCTTGGTACCCTGGTGAAAACAAAGCCTCCCAGCACTTGAATGTGCTGCAGAACATATTTCTTAACTGTTACTTGTGTGCTCGTCTTTCACCATTAATACTGGCGCATCACCGAAACCACCAACAGGCGCAAGCTCATTTAGATGGAGGAATCTTCTCCCTACACCTTGGCTCTCCCTGCCAGGGGCATGCATCTTCTCTATTCGCAGACACCGCCACTCTTTATTCACTTTACCATTTTCTTCCTCTTGGTATTGGCTTGTTGAGATCTCCATATCGTTTAGTGCATCAGAGCTAGCATCTGGATCTGATGCACTTGATTTACCTGGCTTTCCCAAATCTGTATCAGTACCAGAAAGATCATACTGCTGATAGTTGACATGTGGACGGGTGGAACGCTTCCTACGCCTGATGCCTATTTGGATTTCATCAACAGTTTTCAACTTGGTCCCTTGAGGACTGCGAGTTGGCAATCTTTTGTACCGTTCGGGCTCCTCTTCATCTTCGCTGCACAAAGAATACTCCTTTTGGTCTACACCATCACCAGCAACCTGTTCCAGTCGAAACTCTTCATCGTCCTCTGAAGTACTAGCTTTAGGTTGTTTTCGACTTCTAAGATATTCCTCATCATAGACAGCTTCGCCCATGATATTGTCATCACTGTCAAAATCGGGTCAATGTCCAAGACAACCTCAACAAAATCTTGTCTGTACCTTTGAGATCTTTTTCTCTGCGGCAGCTATAATGGAGCAATGCATGTTTATATGTCAATAAGTTTGGCAGATAATCAGCTGAACACCACGAGTTAAAGGAGTTACCTGCGATCAAGAGTCTCAGCTTTTTCCTCACCATAACTCACTTCATATCTATATGACGTTGGCGGATGTTCTCCATGGAATCCATGATCAGGTAGTCTTCTGTTGATAGTAGTAACAATATCAACAGATTTCTCACTTTTGTATCAATAAGATAGTACAGAAACGTGTGTCATGATTTTTGTTGTTTCTAACAGATCCCTTTATAAATGAAATTACCAAGCATAGATGATCACCTACTTTGTTCTTTTTATGGCTTCGTTTATGAACGTTCATAATCATCTGCATGATAAGTTGAAAAAAGTATTCCGTTAGTGTGATCTTGTTCCAATAGGAATTGTCAAATGCATCAAATAAACAGATGGATAGTATGACTTCAGAATAATGTTGGCACATTAACAAACATGACATGTACATATCATTTAGTCTAAAGATTTATTTGAACAATTACACTACTGTCATGACTTCAGTATAAAGGTTTAAACAGGTTACCAGAATAGCTTGCTGACATTTATTATTTAACAGGTGTTGAGATAACGAGATTACATATAGCTTCCTTAAAGCATACCAGTAAGAACAGCTAAGCAAAGTACACCCAACATTTAGTTATTTTCCTGCTCATGAGAGAAAAAACAAGCAATGACAGTGAGGACACATATTTACAACTGTTTAATTAACGCAGCAAGTTGTGACATCATCAACATGACAATACTAAAACAGGAAATGCTAATCAAACATCTAATGTGAATGAATTGACTAAATAAACAAGAAATTGCAATGATTGACCAACACGTAATGGGGAAACGCTACTATAGACAGCAGAACTAACTAACAGCAATGTTAACTTCAGCCTTGGGCTTACCAAAAGTATAAGTGATACGCTTTCTTTCACGACAGGAGCGGCCAGAGGTGAATCCATTCACTGTCAAGTAGCTGTTAAGGAGAACGGCTTCTCTTTGTTGCTTTTGAGCAGCTTTGCCTTCTTCTGCAAGAGTAACAAATGGTTGAGATTTTGTTGCAAGTTGAGAATAGCCAGCTATTCTACTCTATGGCAGACATTTTATCTCTGTGAGAGCTGCAATTGGGTACCTTGTGAATCTTTTCAATCTCTGGAAGATAATCGATCTTCAACTTCTTGCCAAGTGCGACCTCTGTCCTGTTCCTACTTGAAAAGAGTTTTTCCTACATAAGATAGACAGATAGGAAATAGTATAATTAAACTTTCATAGAATTGTATAGATAGAAGATCTATATTTCTTTTGATAAAATCGTATGTGATATTCTATGCCAAAAGTTTTCACTTTGCTCTGGATAAGCTCGTCCAGTGTGCCTCTGATTAAACTCCAGTGTAATCTTTGGCGGCTACACTCAGAAGTGGCAAATCTTTGAACATTTTTGGGTAATGGGTGAAAAGGACACATATTTTGTCTGATGTGACCACCACAATGTGGTCTTGATGTATGTGCTAATACTTAAAATTTTGGTGACCTTGGCTATCCTGTCGCACATTAGATGGTTGCAGATGACTGGATATTAGATGGTGCAATGTAAGGCGGCCACTGGAAAGTTCCAAAACATTCTTGTGCATGTGATATTGTCCAGTTGAAGTCTGGTAGGTGTATATAAGTCATTTTTATAATAAACAACATTCTCTCTATTGTGTTGCAGAACATGCACCAACAAATAGTTAAATACTTCATGTTAATGTTATAGCGCTATAAATTTCCTTCTAACATGAGCCTCGTTAGACATAACTATATGTCATGAATTTATTTTTTTAACCCATCATAATTGTCACAAAGGAATTAAAACTAGTGATGTCTAAGGAAGCAAGCCCAAGTGTGAACTGTTACCACCAAGTACTAACAAGTAATGATACACACGCAAGGAGGATGACCAATTCATGCAATGCTGAAGTGCTGAACATGCTTTACAGAGATGATAATGCCAGTATCATGTACCAACAGTAACTGAATATGTTAAATTATCGTCACAGAAAGCTCATTTATTATGACCTAATTATACTTGAGTGCTATTGTGTGTGTGCACATGGTCCATGAAGAACAAAAAGGAACTATTGAGGGACTTTCAGTAACAGAGGACCTAAAAAATGCATGTGATGAACTCAAAACTTACTGCTGTTGTTTCAAATTCATCAAAGTTGGTTGCAATAGTCTCCCACTGATAGGATACAACCGGAACACTTGAGACTCCCTTTCCTTTAGATTTTTTTGTTGGCTCCTTCACATACTCCACTTGTCTAATTTCGCGATACAGCCGATGCCCAAGGATTGGATCTTCATCATACCTACAGTACATCAGTTGATTAGAGATACCCTTGACCACAACAAGGCACTTAAATTTCATTTCAAATTTTGGTTGGAAGTTGTCTTTTGCCCACCAGTATGAGATCCCATAGGAATCTCCCCCCGATACGTACTTTGTGAAAGATGGGAAGTTGATAACCCTGCTTTAAATAACTATCTATGAAGTTCCGAACATCCTCTCGCTGCAAAATAAATGCTATCAGATCAGTTAATTTGACAAACTTAAAACACTATATAAAACATTCATGACCAGAACACTTAAAAATCACATTAGCAGCTATATGCAGTCTCTTAACAATTACCAAACTGATGATATTTAGACCATTTGCGTGCTCAGAGAAAAAATATCTATCCGCATCTTATTTCAAATGTTCCATTAAATCCGTTTACCGTGCGGAAATTGAATTTGACCAGAAAAAGATGCAGAACATATACATAGATATGAAGCAACCCAATTCCATTATTCTAAACGACTTTTAGTGAACATTCACTTAATACATTAATCACTTACGCGGATTAGCTGGCTTGATATGCATCATCAAATTTCTGGACCTTCGCAAGTACACTGAACAGCTTTCATTAACATACTCAAACATTCCTTGGAACTTGACAACATACATATTACTGCTTGTTTAGCAGGAGTTCGACTGCAGGTAAGTGAAGTAACCTTTCCCAAAT
Source organism: Stipa capillata (assembly GCA_019208055.1). NCBI lineage: Eukaryota > Viridiplantae > Streptophyta > Magnoliopsida > Poales > Poaceae > Stipa > Stipa capillata. The sequence goes on from JAGXJF010002262.1 coordinate 585,176, forward strand.
TTCAATTTAATGTAAATGACGCACGCCAATTGATTTGTTAATATTACATGCTAGATAAACACTCATTGGATTTCAACACCATGTTGTAGCTGTAATATATTAAGAGAGAAAATTTCTGGTTGCTCTGAGCAAGATAATGATGGAACAAACTGAATCGGTTGAGATGTTCTCGAAAGTTCCTTCTCTTGTTTGAATGGCACCATAGTCCTGTTCATATTTCCATCTACTTACATGCCAGGAAGCCCGTATGCTCCAGGGAGAGAAGCACAGTTATCACATACTACAGTTTGTGTGTGTGTGTGTGTGTGTGTGATGGTGGTGGTAGTGGGTGGTGGTGGGTGGTGGGGGCCTGGTGGGGGTGTTCTCAGCCCAAACAGAAGAACTAAGTTTCACCCTGCTCAAATAGGATTCTTTTACGGCGAAGTATCTAGTGCAAACTCTATTTCAGTGCAAATCTGGAAACTAACAACGTGAGCCATTGGATCAGTAGCGAACGGTAGAGATGAAAGGTGGGATGGTTGGATCTGTAGGCATGGTTTTCGTAGGAATTAATAAGGGGGTTATGTGTAAAACTAGGTTAAGTGGGTAGCTAACCATCCCACCTTTCATCTCTACCGTTCGCTACTGATTCAATGGCTCACGTTGTTAGTTTCTAGATTTGCACTGAAATAGAGTTTGCACTGGATACTTCGCCTTCTTTTACACACAGCTCTGCTATACAATTGCTGTCATAAGGGGATTGCTGATTTGGTCTTACCTGTTTTAGCACCGACGTTGTTTTCAAGTTCCAACTAACAAAGCATCATCACTAAATTTAAACTATGTTAGTATGATGTTTAATCTTAAAGCAAAAAGGTGGGCCTTATTCCCCATAAGAACATTACACTATGAGGTTCACTGCTGTCACTGAAAACATTTCACAGGAATATTAGGGGCACACACCTCACAACGTATGTCACATATAGCTTTCAGGATCACTAATCGAGTTGCTGGCTCAAGTGCCTTGTACATTTCAATTTCCTCTCTGAGCAAGGAAAAACAATAAGTAAAGTCATCCAAGATACATTGTAGCGAGAAATTTAGTCACGGAATTGCTTGGATACAGAACTCACCCATGGGAGGCAACAATCGGTAGATCGCCTTCTGCAACCTGCAGATCTGGCCTTCATTAGCTCGTTAACCAAATGCAGTACTATTCCTTATATAAAATTGTTCTTGACAAGGAACAAGTCATGTACCCAGTGCCACCAGTCCTTCAATTTTCTACATAACACCGTTACCCATGTTCCATGTCCCATGGCCATTCGAGTTACTGGGGGCATTGACTGCAAAATGCAATAAAGAAGCACTGAAATGGCATGTAATGCAAAGTTGTTTTCTACGATATGTAGTGAGTAGTAGCTACGAGCCTACGATGACAGCTCAGACTGTTAGGCAGATTTTGCAACAGAAGATGTACATTTTTTCTACAACATAGTGCACTTATTTACGTCTTAAGTTACTCCCTCCATTCCAAAATGTAAGGCGTATTTTGTTTGGTTAAGACAAGGCTTTGACCAAGAATTACTCTATTAATATGTGATTTATGTGACATAAAATTGATGTCATTAGATTCGTATTCAAAGTACTTAAGTATGATTGTGACTTTGTATCACATAAACTACATATTAATAGAATAATTATTGATCAAAGTCTTGTCTTAACCAAACAAAATATGCTTTACATCCTGAGACGGAGGGAGTATTAAGGTCCATTTTCTAACAAAGACATTTTTTTGGAAATCCCCTGTAGCATAATGATTAGTAGTGTGAAGTAGTAAATGTATAATATGTATCACAAAATACACATGGTTATAGCTACTACTATTATTTGGCTAGGAATTCGAATATGGAGCTCATGACACCGGAGCATTAGAGCGCATAGAAACCCAATAATCATTTGTACATTTTACTCCCGGAAAAACAACAAGGGCACGTCCATTTGCTACGAGATTCTAGTGACGAGCAAAAGCACCTTTATTTTCCAGAAACCGCTAAATTCCTAATTCCTCAGGCAACAAAAAATACAGCAGCACAAAATTTGACCGAACCAGCTAAAAAGCTCACCCGTAACAGAGGCATATGCACATCACCCAATGTGTTGTTAGGCATTATGATCGCATCCTCCAGCTCCTCCGCCGTGAAGTCCACCGTGATGTTCAGCAATGGCCGGAACACCTGCAACTCCGAAGTAGAACGACCACGTCAAAGTCAAACATACTAATCGCTAAACCCTAAACCCTGAGCTCTGGAAGGCCAGTAGCAGCGGAAGCTTTTGGGGTGGGGAGGAGCACGACCGAGAGCTCACGTGGAGGAAGTTGAGGACGGAAGCGAGCTCCCACATGCCCCGCAGCCTCCACCGCGGTAGCTCGGCGGGCGCCACGGGCTCCGCTACGAGCGGCGTCACCACGCGGCATTGCGGCGCCTCCTCCTCTTCCCACTCCTCCTCCACCGGCCTCGGCTGCTTCGGCCGCCGCGGCGGGGGCGGGGGCGCGGGCGGCGCCTTCGGGCGGCTGCTACACGCGCGCGGCAGCCGCGTCCTCCTCGGTGCCAGCATCGCAGCCCCTTCCTCACGCGCAACATCCGCCTCCGACGGTATCGGCTGTCGCAGCTGCTCCTGCGGCGGCGAGGCGGCGGCGGCCATCACCGGAGAGCTACGTGGCGAAGGGCCGGATTGGTTGTCAGGGACAGGGTGATTCGGGCTTGGGAGGGGAGGAGGTCACGAGCTCATGGGGACTAGAGGTGGCACCAAGGAAGTGGAAGGCCTGGGGAAAGGAAAGGAGTGCTGGGGGTAGAGAGGAGATTTCGCCTGGGGAATGGGAACGAAACCGCGACAGAAGCGGGGGGAAACAGAACGCTGCCGCATTTACCGGACAAGGGTAAAAGCGAGATTTCGAGTGGTGCGGGGTTTTGGGGAGGTTTTGCTGTTTCCGTTGTACTGGTGAGTACTGGTGGGTTTAAAGCAGTTTGGAGCACACGAGTTTTACTCGAACAATTTTCGTAGGAATTTCGCAGAAGGCAATTTAATACCCGCAGCGTTCGGAGAAAAAATTCCCGTGTTTCAAATGGGGCTTTAATACTGAGCACATGAGTTTACAGGGTAAGCAGACAAATCAGAGTACCACACAGGGTACTGGACTGGTAATCCCAGAGATCAACTACTACCCCGGGAACAGGCACAAATCGTCAGAATTCAGAAAGAGAAGCATGTAATGATAAGACAACAAAGGCTAAAGTTTAAGCTTTGGTAAGATCATAACAGACATGTCAAGAGTTACTTCCATTATCTTACGAACGGGCGTGAGCTACAGAAATCCCGTGGAATATGTGGAAGTGAGAAACATCGTCCTGGATCCAGATGTCAAAAAACAACCGCGGTCGTGATCTCCCTGAATAAACGTTGATGTCTCTACTGGCAATTATAGCTCCAAATATGAATAAACCCGCATTTGCAACCCGAGAGTTTTGCAAAAGATTAATCTAGAACAGTGGGGTTGATTGATCACGGATTCATGGTAGGCTTATCGGGCACCACCCTGAATCTGTTCTTTTCATGTCACTCTTTCATAGGCGCCCCCAATCTGCATGTGAAGCCATTCCGATGACGCCGAGCCTTGGGTGTATTCTCTCGGTCTTTGCGGATCAAAGGTCAACCCGGGAGCTGTGTGGTATGCCTGAGCACCAAACTGCAAGCGAAAAGAAAAGAAGTGAACCTGCTGGCGTAGACATAAAACTTCATGTTGTTGGAGTACTTAGGAAACACATTGAACAGGATTGGCAAAACCATGGTTATACAAAGTGAGCGCAAATAACCAAAACATTTCAATGGTCTATTATCCTCTGCATATTCAAACTATGCTATCCTGGCAATACATGATTTATGCTTAAGATATTCAGAAGTGTAACTTCGATATAAGTTTAGCAACGAAGGACACAAATTTTCAAAAGGTAGCAACGAAGAACATATTCAAGAATTAACACACATAGGTAGCAATGTAGCGTCACAGCAGGCTGGCTGCAGAATACGGGACAAGATGCAAATTAATATAGTGGCTTGTTGTACCAATCATACTACTGCTTAACTTATGATTTTACAACTTGACTTACATCTTTAGATGGAAATGTTTCAGCTCCATTGTTCACGCGGGCATTGACTGCCTCAAGCTTCATGGAAAGGAACTGCAGATGACAGCAATTACGGAGATCTTAACTGAAATATAGAGGGAAACACAATTCCATAGAAGTGGCAGTCGTGAAACAGCATACCTCAACTTGACGTTCCAAAGCCTGGACATAATTGATTATCTCATCAAGGACTGATGCTTTCCCAATAACCTGACCAAGGAAGGAAAAGCTTTCCAAAGAAAATCATTTACAGAAACAGAACTCAGGAAGTCTAAGAGCTTGATGATGATACCAAGATAAATATCTATGGGACATTTATGGGACAAAATGAAAAAAAATGTAAACAATGTACAATGCTTATTGAGATTGAAAGGCACCTTGTTGCATCCAGGGACGAGATCTTGGAGAATTTTCATTCGCTCGGTTATTTTCTCACGTCGCGCCTGTCAAAATAAGTAGAGCTTTCAGTGATCAAATCGTGTTAACAGCAACAATTTCTTTTGGCACTTCAATTTGTAACCGGCTCTGTTACTCCTGTAATGGGCAGTGTGAATACAAGCAGAATAGTCAAAACTGAAAACAATAAATTCAACTGACCCTTTCTGCAAGGCTATGGCTGTCAGTTGCTTGACCCCTTCTTGCCCTTACATGGATGTAATCTTGCTTTGGTGGCCCTGGTGGTGGAGGATTTTGGTCAACAACCTTGCTGGTGTTTCTTGAATCAGCTTCAGCATCTATTCTAGAACTGCCATTATCACCACCGGATTTAATTGCCTTAAAACGCTTTGCTTCTGAATCAGTCTGCTCAAAAGATTTCCAGTCAATTAAAAGATCAGGACAGACAAGAAAAAGAACAAATAATCTCTTGCTCTCCACATAAGCCGTGCCGTGCATATCAAAATATTGGGTATTTTTCTTTAAAATGTAAACAAATATTGTAAATCACCTTATGTCCTCAAAAGTCAAAATAATTATTTGAATTGACAAACAGCACGTGTCAGTGAATATAAGGGGGCAAAAATCAGATAAAAGACTAGTAAAATCGAAGATAACATATGACCAATAATGATGTTTTGCACCAATATGATAGAGTATCCTCCTATGAAGCAGACTAGGCTAGTAGGCTACTAAATGCAAACAGAAAATGCCGGTGCCAACCTGTATTTGAGCTCATTCTAATTTCTAAGGCACTGCTCAGAGTCTGATCCCCAGCCAAAACATTGCGTGGACCAATAGGTTGTTGGCTCAGTAGTTAGTGCTGGCGATAGTTGATAGGATTTAATTGTTTGTCTAGCAACCACCTTTAACCAGCAAGAACAGGCCAAAAACTATTGCATTGAAACCGGAGGTACCAAGCACATAGCATTCAGCGTGGATTGTTGAATCAGCTGTTGCCCAAAAGCTTGGTAAATATACTCGATATATGTACTGTTTACGTAAATATAAAATTGCAATGGAAGATTTATTCTAAGCTTCTAATACAGCAAGAGAATAGTTGGAAAACAGTATAATTATCTTACAGCGCCAGCAAGATTCAGCAGTAGCATAGTGCTGACTATAGCTCAGTAAAGAGCATGTAAAATTTCTATGACATATTTACATCTATGGGTGGCTCAAAAACTTGTTTCCCTTTGTAATATAGATTATAGTGAATGACAGTGTTTGTGGAAAGATAAATTAGCCTTGTTAACTTGAATGTTGAGCACAGCAATTACATGCTGCCAACATTCCAGTGAGCCAAGCCTGACAGCCATTAGCAGTTTAATACCAACAAAATCATAATATCGTAATATGAACCACTCTAGACACATCAACACAGCACGCACAGTGCTGATTCTGACACCCACTTCCTACATCCTTTCTGTTGACAGAAGTTGGGAGTAAATCACAGTTGTGCAAGCCCCCTACAAGATATCCTTGTCAAAAGCAGCATCCAGGGCAACAACATGGATGTAGCAAAACTGTGTAATGCTAAGAATAGGAAAACTGGCACTGTAATAAACAGTGTGTTACTACAACAATGACGGAACATAGCTACAGAATAATGGTGCCATTCATACATCTGAAACCAAGTCTTATTATCAATACTCGAATTCAAACACCACTTATGGTTGAATGAGAAACTCTAGCGTGAGCATGGCATGAATGCACGATTCCACACAGTTTATCTCACCCTGAACTTCTGCCGGTAGTTTGGGACCTCCTATAATAGATGTCTTAAGATCCTTTCGTCTGTGACTGTGTTTCTACTACATAATTTTGCTACCCCGGTAGTTCCAATATTAGCATACCAGCTGCAAAAATTTCGATCAAAGACTCAAAGCCTCCTCTGATGAAACAGTGCACGTGAACACGGACTATTCCATGTTCCCACCATGGCCATCTGCATCGAACAGTGTCGTCTCAGAGTCATTTGGTAAGTAGGGAAATCTATAACTTTTAACTTTCCTGTACTTGTTTGTAGGGAGTGTTCTGAGATTCTTTTTCTGGTCCTACCAAAACAAAATTATGCCTCTCAAAAAAAAATTTATGCCGAAGGATCCAAATTTGCGACACGGCAACACTACTAAGCTGCAGCCGGCAGGGCTCATTCCACTGCACACTATCGAACTAAACCAATCCAAGCTAATCAAAACGGTCATACCCACACAAATCTTACTGAACTTAGGACAAATCAAGAACCACGCCACGCCCAATCGTACACATGGACAGATCACATCATCAAATTGACTAGTGTCCGAAGCGGCCATTTCCCTTGATAAACCTCCGAATCCCCACCCATGAGGCCGAGACAACAAGATCACTCCTCATTGTCCCCAACTCCATCAATGCCATACGGATCACGACCAATGCCGAGGAAGACGTACCAAATCCTGCCCACTGCCGCCGCCGCCGGAAGTGGAGACGAGCCTGGACGAGTCGTCCTCGGACACCGGGGACTCCCGCTGCCTCCTCCGTCCGGCGCCGCCCCCGCGGCTGCCGCCGCTCTGGCCCGTGACGGCGGAGGACGCCTCCCCTGCGCGGCGGCGGCCGCCACCGCCGCCGCCGAGGTGCGGCGTGCGGCGGGACTCGGCGGCGTGAGCCGGGCCGGAGTCCATGGCACCGGCTGCGAAGCGCCTCTCGAGGCGGCGCGGTGGAGCTCTAGGGTTTTCACGGGCGCGGGTGGGTGGCGACCAGATCGGGTGGAGAGGCCGAGAGCTCGCAGTCGCGGTGGTGCTGTACACTTGCGCAGGAAAGAGGGGGGGGGAGAGAGAGAGACGAGAGCGGTCAGAGGAGACTGGAAGGGAGGCGTGGAGAAATAAATACTCGGGATTTGGCCACGCGGTGATTGGCGGGGTGGGACTGGATCTACTCTGCTCCACGTGGATCGAGGTCCTGTGGATCGAAGCCGGGTCTGGTCGAGTCCGTGCGGACCGGGACGTCCGTAGAGGCACCGGAGATGCGCTGTTTTTCTATAATAGGCGAAATTAGTGCAGGACATTGTTATTTTTTTGCCAATTGCTCCGCGCGCCGTAGAACATGAAATTAGCTTGGTTTTTTCTGATTACAAGATGCATACGTACACATATCATCAACACACACGCACCTTCTGCACGAGCATATCTCCTATCACATGTTTAAAACGATGGGACCGAAAATAAATCTGATAATCTTATTAAATTTTTATTAAACACATCCATCTATATATGTACACATATGAGCATCACGGTTTAAACCCTAATAGGTGGAGTCATATTTAGATTGACGTCATTTATTAATTTATTAAAAATTGACTTTTCTTTTCTAATCGAGCGAGGTCCCTTTTGGACTTAAAAGTCCTTTGAACCGTCGAATCCTTTTGTCTTCATTTAGGAGAATAGGCGCATTGATTAGGTTATGTAGAGTACCATTATAAAATTACATCTAGTTGTCACAACACATTTCGACCATTAGATACAACTTTTGTAAGGTAAGAAACGAGAATGTTTCAAAAGTTTCAACTTTGTCCATTTATCGTCTTTATTTCTTCCTTCCCTCCCCCTCCCCCTCCCCATTTCTCTTCTGTCCCAAGCCATGGACGTCATAAAAGATGCCTCCTTGTCTGGAGCGTTGGCTTGGATGAGCTCTTGGTCACGCCTTGGACGAGCTCTAACATGAAGAAGATGAAACTTACGTATGGCTCTCACATTGAAATGAGAGAAGGGATATAGTAGGAGTGCGGATTTTTGGCTCACGGAGGCAGGTGCACCCGTTAGGGTTTCCTCGATTTTTTTAAATCACGTATAGGTTTCAAAAAAACTGGAAAAATTCATACCGGTTTATGATGGAATGAAGTACATATAGGTAAATTTTCATAAAATAATATGCCCGTTTGTGACCTGTGTGAAAAAAACAAATATGCATACTGTTCACGGCTTCATACTGTTCACTACTGTGCACAATCCCCCAGGGTGCTCTGCACAGGTCACAAATGGATATATTATTTTACGAAAATTTAACCATGCATACCTCACTCTATAATATACATGTATGAATTTTTTTAGATTTTTTTGAAACTTAAATGTGTGAATTTTAAAATTTTGAAATAAAGGGTGCACATGTCCCCGTGTGCACCCTTGACTTTCCCGATATAGTAGAGACTACATGCCCAAAGACGCAAATGACATTTTACATGTATGTTTTTCTATGTAACTATACTTTAATTGGTCTGGTGTATTTTAGCAAATCGACACGATTTTGTAATGGCACAAGGCCAATTTCATGTTTTGTAACGTGTCTGTGCACTTTACACAAACAACGATGTCCTATAACCAGTTTTGCTGTATATATTTTCACCTGCATGGTTGTTTGAATTATTCTAATTACATGTTCGAGCAATATCTCACTTATTCTATTATGGTTCTGTATCAACACACAAACACCTTATCAGTGCTCTCAGAAATTACTAGAGTAGATATATCAAATTTGTATTTTACTATTCTTTGGAGCGGTTTGAACAGAAGATTATAAACTGGAAAGATTCACTTTATGCGTCTAGAGTTTCATTGGAATTGATTTCCTCTATACAACGTGCCTCTGAATTTTGCCACTCTAAAGGTATTGTTTTCTTATATGTGATCTTTTTTGTCTGGTACACTGAACGTTTACTCTCATGTTCATGGTATGGTACTCAATTTCTTCAACAATTGTGCCCGAGCGATTCAAGGTTTCGGACCATTCATTTTTATGTTTCAGCTTTGCACATTAGAGGAAGTAAATGAACTTCGCTTGATATTTGTTCGGCTCCTTCCGGGAGGTACTTCTTCGGTACAAAGAAGAGTACCGGTGTATTTGATGTGTCATGATTGTATTCACATGTACTCCTTTTTGCTACAAGTTTCCGTTGCAGTGCACATAGTATCCGCTAATACCTAGAATGGTAGAACCCTCAATACACTGACAGTACATACATCAACGTACAAAGAGGAATATCACAAGAGATTTCTTTATTCGAGAAGTAGCCGAGTGATCCAGCCTCTGCCACATCAAAGGCGTCTCGTCGTCGGCACACCCGACGCACTGCCTCGCGAGCGCGCCTACGCCGACGAGGGCGGTGCCAGGAACGACATATATATGCACGTTCACGCTTGGGATGGAAGATATCGGTGGCATCGTCGCCTTGGGCACGAGAGGAATGGCGGGGATCAGCGGCAGTGTCATCTTGGGCACAACAATAGCGGGCGTCGGCGGCATTGTCACCTTGGGCACAGCAATGGCGGGCGTCGGCGGCGTTGGTGGCAGCACCACCTTCGGCACAGTAACATCGGGCATGGGCGGCAGATTCACGATAACCGCGGGCCCAGGGCGCATGCGTGGCACGGTCCGGGCAGGCATGACCGACATTGGTGGCAACTTGGCAAGATCGACACGGCCGGGAGGCCAACGACAACAGCGGGAGGGGCAGCCGCCGCGGTTGCTTCGGCCAAGTGGCCAGCGGCGTGGCACATGTTGCTCGCGAGGAGCGTGCACGCCATGGCCATGCCCAAGAAGCTCGCGGTGGAAGCCATATCTAGGTACTTTAGGAAGATTTTATTGATATTGTGGCATTTGCATCAAGAAGATGCACACAATATCAATAAAATGGTGCCTGGATAGCCACTGCCGTACTGATTTTGCTCTGTTGCGATGCAATAACAGGGGTCAATGCCTGGCAATTCATAGCCCAGTTAGGGTGTGATTATATTTTGGTTGTTGGCCTGACTCATGGTGGGCACACAACTCTCTCTAACCATGGTTGGTAATCAGGATGTCTGCATGTTAAAAAGGAAAATGTTTTATGATCAAGGCTCTCAAGAGATTAGTTGTAGCGATCGATCGATGTGGTGGATGCGATGCACGCATGTGTGGCTCAAATTTTCTGTGTTTATGCGAGGAGCTGGCTAGTTGTGATCTCTAGCCAAGTGAGCTTGCACCACTGGGAGCTCAGATGTATATTACAGTCCGATACGGGATGAGCTTCGATTGCACCCATAATTCCGCAAACACTGCGTCAAAACTAGAGTCTATAAAATTTCCGCCCAGACCAGTAGAAACTTCCTACACCAATACATGTCAATAGAAATAGATGGGGTTGAATATTGAAAATTCATTGTTCATGCTAATTTTGTCTTTTTCACAACTAACCGAATGCGGTTGAGTTTGATCTAAAAAATCTATGGGTTTACATATTATCATCTTATATTTGGTTTCGTTTGTGATTATTTTCTGGAACCTTGACAGGTGGTTTCCTTGGAGTTTTCACAGAGACAGAGATCTAGGTTGAAATGTAGCTCTCAGTATCGTTGACAAAATTAGATGGCATTCTATAGTTTGTTATTTTTGCAGTGACACATAGCATACTGTCTTCTGATTAAAGTCGTCTATTTTTGCCACGTCCTAGGGCTCATTGAAATGTTAGGACTGACCACGGTGTGGACTAGACCTGAGAGTTGGTCGGGTTGCATCTACCTAGTGGAAAGGTGGGTAATCTCCATGTTTGCCAGTATGGATCTAGTCTGTGGAACATAGTCACAGAGGTGGAGAAAGAGGATAAAATGGAGATTCTTATCGGCGCAGTTACTGAGAAAGATAACACTTCATTGCTATCAATAAAAAGAAGTTTGACACGGTAGAGGAGGATGGCATGCCAAAGATTCCTAGCAGCGGAGGAGAAGGCTAGTAGGAAGCAAGCGGAACATGGAACATGAGATTGGTACGCGAGAAATATACGGTGTGGTTGTGTAGTGTCAAGTAGCATAATTTGACCAAATAGAATGGTTAGATGAGTTGATCTCTAAAAAAGAAAAAAATGTTTCAAAATAAAAAAGGGAGAAAAGAAAGGAAAGAGCTGGAGAAAGGCCCGAGACTGAGTCCAACAAAGGCAGTTAATCGCTGTTTTTCTTTTTTGAAACTACGCAACTATAATCGCTTAATCGTGAAGAAAACCCAGCTAAGTTGAACAAGCCATCATAAGGGTCTTTTACACGCAAACATGGAAATTTTCAAGGACCGTTCCGCAAAACTCCATCAACCAAAATTTGATTTATTTTCTTTTACCACCCCACCATTTCCCCTCCTTTTCACTCCACCAAGCGAAACCGACCTTTGCCCCTCCCCTCTCCTCGCGCCCCCCACCCCCTACCTCCCACCTCGCCGAGATCTAGCCCTAGGGTTCCGCCCCCGTCACCGGCGGCGAAGCCCACATCACCAGCGGCGAGCTCAAACTCCACAGGCGGCGAGCGAGACGGAGAGAGAAAGAGATAGAGGGACAAGGAGGCCATGGGGCAGCAGTCGCTGATCTACGCGTTCGTGGCCCGCGGCACGGTCATCCTGGCCGAGTACACGGAGTTCACCGGCAATTTCACCACCATCGCCTCCCAGTGCCTCGTGAAGCTCCCGGCCAGCAACAACAAGTTCACCTACAACTGCGACGGCCACACGTTCAACTACCTGGTAGAAGATGGCTTCAGTGAGTTATCCTCTCTGCCCGTTCAGTTCCTTCCGATCCTTGCTTTTCTCCGCTCGATTCGTTGTGGATTTGATCTGGTCTGTGTGGATCTGATACGCTGTATGCTCGAGTTGGGCTGGCTGGTGTAGATCTCGCGGATTTGCTGGACGCGCGGTTAGTTCTTTTTGGTTAGCGTCGGGGAGCGAGTTGTTCCTATACGAAGTTCGTGCGGGAAATTGTTCTCGCAGTTGTGTTAGACTTATAGTTGGTCAGATACTGGGTATTGATCAATTCAAGTTTGGTAATACTTCTGGAGGTGTCGATATTGTTGTATGTGCTGAATGGTTGCTCGTTTTATCCTACTGGGCAGTGGGTGTAACAGTTGCAATAGCCGACAGCAGCAGTAAAAGAATACCAGTACATAGTGCCGCACTGCCGCCTCTAGATATTTATGCTATTTTTTGTAGAAGGAATGCATGGTTAGTTGCTGCTAGGCATGTGTATCAAATGCCAGCACATATTTATGCATGGTGATAGGATGATGTTTCTGGGGAAGTAATACCCCTGGATCCATTTAAGATATATAACATAAAGATATCAACGTTTTTGTGCTTTCCGATGATTGTGGTTGTCGGTTAATTTGTTATTTGTATGCGTAATTTCATATTAAGTTTTTCATAGCTGAAATACTTTATTGTCACTTAATTGGTTAGGAAAAGATGTTGTCACCAGTGATAAATTAAATTAATTAATACCAAGTGATTGGTGTGACAGAAACTTCAGCTTTTTATGACAATGGATCACATTACAATGGTGCATATAAGGCGGTATAAGCTTTTTGCAAATAATATTTGTACAACTGCAAGAAATATTGAGCATTGATCTGCAAGCACCCTAAGAACTGATGATTATTTCGTGCACAATATCTATGCAATTCATATAGATGCTCCTCTTTGATTGAATTGTAGATTGAACATTGAATGAAGTGGTTAATCAGGCGTAGCCTTTGTAGCAACACTGGTCTTTTTTTGTTGCACATGCTCAATTGCAGCTTTAAAAATTGAATGAGATTTAGACTAACTTGAAACTGTAATAGAAAACAGACATGGTGATTTGGAGGAATTTTTTAACATTAGCTGTTAATGTTTTTATATTGCTCTGTATTTTTTCTTCAAGTGGCCTACTACTTCTTTTTTTTTCTTCAAATTCTTTGCTGCATTAGAACTCTGATCTTTTATCTCGTTTTAATGAACTCTGATCTTCTCTCTCATTTTAATGGCACATCACTTATAGCAGCGGTCATAGTGCTTGAAAACTCCCCAACAGGACTAATGTCCAAATTTATCAAGCAAGTGATTTCTTATACAGACATGGCATTTTCTAAAAATGGAGAGAAAACTGGAGATAGTGCTTGTCTCTCTCCTTGGTCAAAATATTACTCTGGAACATTACATTTCTTGCCATTTCCAAGTCAAATGGCTATGATTCTAACGTCATGCTTCCTTCCGCAGCATACTGTGTAGTTGCCGTTGAATCAGTGGGGCAACAAATGCCCATGGCTTTCTTGGTTAGGATAAAGGATGATTTCAGCAAAAGATATGGTGGTGGGAAAGCGGCTACTGCTGCAGCAAACAGCCTCAACAGAGAGTTTGGGTGTGTATTGTTGCAAGTATGGGGACTTGGCAAAAGATACGATTCTTTAATTTTCTAATTTTGTGTGAATATTTTCTGTTTGTAGATCAAAACTTAAAGAACACATGCAGTATTGTGTGGACCACCCTGAAGAGATAAACAAGCTCGCTAAAGTGCAAGCACAAGTTTCAGAAGTCAAAAACGTTATGATGGAAAATATTGAAAAGGTACATATTTGTTTTCGTGGATTTGCTCTACGAAGTATACAATTTGAAATCAAAGGTCATTTCTCCTTTCATTTTCCGAAATGCAGGTTCTTGATCGCGGAGAGAAGATTGAACTGCTTGTTGACAAGACAGAGAATCTACGTTCACAGGTGTTGACAGTTGACACATTTTAATCCCGCCCTGTACTGGGTAGTGTACTTTAATTAGGTTTTTTATGCTGTCATTATATATGTTGCCTGCCCAGATAATACAGTTGTTATGTTGGGATTAACCTACAGCCGGCGTCACCCAACCAGCTAGGATCCCTAGGTCCAGCATCTTGCCCAGTCTGTGTGTTCATATCAAGTCAGGAGTGGTACCTGATTGGTATTCGTGTTAATTTGATTTTAGGCAGGAGTCTTAGGTAAGATTGAGTTTGTATTAGGCAAGAGGCAGAGTTCTATTTGTATTCCAGTAGAGTCTTGTGTAAAGCCATCCTTTATATAAGGAAGCAATCACGTTGGTTTGAGTCAAGCTATCAATAAAGTTAATCTTCCCAACTCTCTGTTCTCTATCTTCTCCCTGTTATCTTCCTGGTTCTGTGCGCCGGCGACGGCGCCTACCCACCGACCTCCTGTTGGTCCTCAAGCTCCTCCTGGCCTAGGCTATGCCCTTAGATCAAGGAGCCATAACAACAGTAGATTTGCCTACCAAACCATAAAATAGCAACAACCTAGAACGGTCAGAGTTGATGCAGTTAAGCTGGAGTCAAGCATGTTCTAAAATATGGTTTCATTATAGGTCAATTACTGGCACACTGAATAATTACTGGGATAGGCACCGCACTTTCTTTGTTATGTGCTCAAACTACTCAGACATCGGCCATGATATTAGTGATGGCTGTGTTTGCTGAAATCAGTTCTATGTCATTATGGGTTGTGGCAAATGACAAAATACCAGTCTGACAGTTTCATACAACTGGCTAACACTTCTTATGGATGACTAGGCCCATCTAGGTTATGTCAGTTACCAGCAATAATTGTTTTCCCCACTTTTTGGTGATATGCAAGTGTAAATAGTGAAATGAATCTGTCATCTTCCATTAATGGTTATGATGTTTAATCCCGTTGGTGATGACATCCTACCTATTTGTTCAGGTTACCTGTAATTGATAGGATTTATATTAATGGAACATTATAATTTTCTACTGTAGTGATAAATTAACTGTCATTTTCCATCTAGAGGAGTTTCAAGTCTTTCCCTACTTACATCTCCAAGTTGATGTCTTTTTGTGATAAGACAGAAAGAAACTTGATGTTGATGCTTTTAAGTTTGGGCATCAGAATTCTGAAGTGCTGTTTCATGTTTGATATTGAAGTTGGCATCCTCCTGGCTAACGCACAGGGCCCATCTTGACACCCTAGGCTGATGCTGGCGAACCCAAAGCTTTGCTTAATATTGAATTTTGGGCATTGCTACTCAAGTTTGAGCAGAAAGTTCCATAAAGATACAAATATCTTCCTAATTATGCTGCAATTTAATGTCTGAAAAAACAATCTTGTCTAAGATTTTTAATGGTATGGACATGCAGGCTCAAGATTTCAGGCAGCAAGGAACACAGGTAAGGAGAAAGATGTGGCTGCAAAACATGAAGATCAAGCTCATCGTTCTTGGCATAATTATTGCGCTAATTCTTATCATAATCCTGTCCGTGTGCCATGGATTCAAATGCAACAAGTAAGGGCGGACTTGAGATCGATACATTCAACTGCCCCTATATTTCTGCTGCTTGGGGCAAAAACCATATGGTGCTTTGTTCTTTCTCTAGTGTGCTCTGGCCCGGTTATGGTGCTCGAGTGTTTACGTTGTCATGTTCGGCTGTTTGCTTAATGTTGGATGGTGGCTGGGTCATTGGGTCGAAGTGTCGTGTATTTTTGGACACTATGTATGTATAGCTTGGATTTTAACCCTTCTGTTCTATTATATGAGTAGATTTACTTTATTGCCCTCGGAATGTTGCTGTCATTGTCCCTCTTTGGCTTGCACAAGCCCCATAAGCTTGGCTGCCCCTATAAGATGCTCTCATCTGCTTTCCATAAATAATAATAAAGTGCTAAATGAGTAAACCGGTTTATAAGTCTTAGGCCGTTCCTGGGAGCTTGGGCTTACAAATCAAGGTCACCTCAGGTTAAGACTGACAAACTGGGCATTTTTCAGACTTCAGAAGTCGGTTAGTGACAGAATGTTCGGTACCGTTTACGGACGCAAATTTCAGCTGTAAAAAAAAGCATGGTTGTAGAAAGTGAGGAAGAGCTGATTTAGCACGTTCTCGTACAGCACATAAGTACAAGCAACATATGTCAAGAGGTTTTATCACCGAGCGATCTGACGGTGTTAACGCCGTTCCGAGAAACGATACCACATCACATGCGGCATTTTCCAATCCCTACTCGAGGCCTAGGGCAGCAAATGAGTCGAGCTTGAGCGAGCTCAGCTCAGCTCAAACAAAAAACCGAGCAGGCTCAATCTGGGTCGAGTTGAGGGTCTGGTAAAGATCTCGAGAACTTTCGAGCCAAATATAAACAATAAAAACTAAGGTTACCTACTCGTTACACCATAAAATATTTTTGAACTAATTAGGCCATAATAACCACACAAGAAAATATAACTGTAAAAGGCCATTCAAAAAGATAACACATGGAATATAATTTAAATCTCAAAAGTATCTTAGTTTATACATTGTGAGTACAACAAAAGACAAATAGATTCATAACAAGAGAGACATGATGAAAAGGAACAATGACCAGAATAGATCACGGAAGTACCCAAAACAGACAGATCGCATAACACCTGGAATCAGGACAATGAGGTTAGTTTGACAGCGTGAGAGCCTATTTGATTATTTTCCTTTTAGCATTCCATATATGTGTATGAAGATAAAATTTTACGGGCAATTATACGAGGCAAGTTCGAGCTATATCGAGTTAAAGTCGAGCGAGTTAAACTTGACTTAACTCATTTTTCAACCGAGCTACCAAAAGTGCTCGTACTCGGTCAGATATTTCGAGCCGTCTGAGCGACTCGCAGACCTCAGAGCTTTTTCTCAAGCCCTATACGCACCGCGCATCAGCAATTGCTCGGTGCTTCGCGGAGCAGCCAGAAGCAATCAAAGCCCTCATCAACGGCTCTGCGTCTGCCGAGCTGCACTACAGTCACGCACGCCTGCAGTTAATAAACAGCAGACTGACCACTGTCGCATATAGAAACTAGGACTAGGAGCGATCCTATCCCCAAGGCTGGCCCAGACGGGCACAGACGGAATGATGGCGCCCGGGCGACGGGGTACGACGCTGGCGGTGCCAATCCGCGCGCACCACCGAGCGCGCTGCTCCCCCGAGGCGAGGCCCCCGAAGCCGGTGAGACGCATTTGCTGCTGCCGCATTTACCCCGCTCTCTCGTCGCGCTGCGGCACTCGAATTCAAGACGGTCCCCGTCTCAGACCAGCAGCTCGTCACCATGGCACGTCGCCTTGTACAGGCACTCCTCTCCTATCCGGGCTTTGCTCTGCTTCCAGCTCATAAATGGTGCCTCTTGCCTTGTCAGGTACGGTACATGGAACTCAACCATAGAGTACCCCGTAGATATCTTTAAGCTGAACTAAGCTAGAGGGCTGTTTGGTCCCAGCTATATCATGCTACGCTACAGTTTTCTAAATATGTGTTTAGTTTATATTATAATTATAATTTACCATATCTCATTATGTATATGGTCTATATTCATGGACTTAATTTTTTACCAACTTTTGTCACACTTACAATTAAAATTTTATTAGCCATATTTTGATGGCAAGCTATACTTTACTTAAACTTAGTTGTGATAAAGATAACCTTGAACCAGATATGTCCTAGATTCATAAGTGCTACACCGTACGTGAACCAATGGCGTCGGTGGCCCACGCACCAGCCACTGTGGCACGAGAGAGGAAGGTCGTGGCTAGCTGTGGCCTGTGACGTGATAGCTTCAGAGTTCAAAGTTCGAAACAAACTGCTGAAAGCTCGTATCCTGGCCTTGACCGGGATCGATTGCCATGAATGAAATCGGCCAGAGGTTGAACTCATTTTCCGTTCCAAGTGCACGGTGCCCGGGGCACCCACGAGATGCTGATTTCGAGGTCAGATTCGCTCGGATCCCCTCCAAACACATCGTTTCAACGCCGTGCCCTGTCGTGTCTCCATGAATGCATGCATGGGGCCTCCCTGCCTTTTGCGTCGTGGATAGAAGATCTCGACCTCACGGAAGTACACGCCGTGGAGGACTAGCTAGCTAGGGGCTACGTAACCATATCGGTGGGGCGCGCTGGGCTCGGTTACCTGGGTATATGTGTGTCTCGGTGGACTCGTTTTTAAGAATGTGGGGGCGACGGAGTTGTTAGAACTTGAATATTCAGAGAATAGAAAGAACAAGTAATGGCCAAGAACATAATAGATCAAGTGTGCAATCTTTATTGACAAATGTGGTTTATATAGATATTACAAGCAACGGTTGTTGCAGTTGTGTTGATTTGGCAACTGCCCATAGCAGTTGTTGTGATTGCTCACAAACGAGCAACTGCCCATGGCAGTTTGTTCTCAACACTCCCCCTTGAGCAATCTCATCCTTGCAATAAAGATTATCTAGAAATATGACTCCTCCAAAACCCTATGGGAAAAATATGAGGAGTATAGAGTTTGATATGCTGTTTAAAACTCCTGTAAAACCCAGTGGGAAAATAAGGAGAAAATGCGACAGCATATTATGATTATTGTCTCGTTGAACTCAATACGAGAAGACTCATAGAGTTTAGAGAGCAATGAATATGTCGTATATACTTTCCTAAAAACCCCGGTGGGGAAAACGGAAAATATGACATATATTCTTATGTTGATATTACCTCATTAAAAACCTTGATGAGAACCTATGGAGTAAACTCATAAAGGGAAAAAGAGTGTAATATGATGCTTTGAATAGGAATAGTTCAGGAAGACGCTCCCCCTGATTCTCGCAAATCCCGAAGTCGTCACATACCAATTTCATGAACATATTTCTGAAATGTAGAAGTTGGTAGAGACTTCGTGAGTAAATCAGCGAGATTGCCGCATGATTTAGTTTTGCAAGATGAGCAATATGATGATATTGCTTATGACTTGACCTGTTTGCATTTGGGCAACATAAGCGACATTATCTTTGAGATAATGGTAGGTGATTCGATAGAACCATTTCCACATGACTGTTGTATGTGGTTTATCATTCTGTGAAGCCATACGCATTCGCGTGATGCCTCATATAATGAAATTATTTCAGAATGATTGGTAGAAGTTGCCACAAGAGTCTGTTTCGAAGACTTCCACGATATGGCAGTTCCACCATGTAGGAACACAAAGCCGGTTTGTGATCTGGCATTATGGGGGTCAGATAAGTAGCCAGCATCTGTGTATCCAATCATATTGGAGTCCTGATTTCTCTGGAATTGAAAGAATAGACCGAG
This sequence comes from Stipa capillata, assembly GCA_019208055.1. Taxonomy (NCBI): domain Eukaryota; kingdom Viridiplantae; phylum Streptophyta; class Magnoliopsida; order Poales; family Poaceae; genus Stipa; species Stipa capillata. The sequence goes on from JAGXJF010002262.1 coordinate 604,646, forward strand.
ATCCTTTGTGCCTTGGAGATATCGAAGGATATTTTTGACTCCAGACCAATGGCGTTTGGTGGGAGCTGCGCTATGTCTAGCAAGTAGATTCACTGCAAAAGCAAGATCGGGTCTTGTGCAATTTGCAAGATACATGAGCGCTCCAACGGCACTGAGATATGGAACGTCGGGTCCCCAATATCTCTTCCCCATCTTCCCTTGGTCTGAACGGATCTTTCTCTACGTCTAGAGAACGAACCACCATGGGAGTTTTAGATGGGTAGGATTTGTCCATATTGAACTTCTCCAATATTTTCTGGATATAGACAGCTTGGTGTACCACAACACATGAGTGAAGATGCTTGAGTTGTGATCCAAGGAAAATCTTGGCATTGCCCAAATTCTTCATCTCAAAATCCGTCTTTAGATGATCACGTGCATCGTCAATATCTTGTGCGTTGCCAATGATGTATAGATCATCAACATACACTAAGATAATGCAATATCCTGTAGAGGATTGCATGATGAACACGCGTGGACGATCATCATTGTAAGTGTAATCCTTTGTATAAGGAACTCACCAAGTCGGTTGTACCAAATGTATTCCGACTAAATTAAGCCATGTAATGACTTATTGATTTTACATAATATATGTTGCGTTTTGTGTTTGGATTCAACATTGTGATTCCATGGGGAACCTTTATGTCTGAATCAAGTGACACATACAGAGATACGGTCACTACATCTATCAACTGCAAAGATAGATGATTTGTACTGCCATTAAGATAAAGTATCGGAAAGAGATTCCACCTCTAGAGAATATGTTTCGGGTATCTGCGTGAACCCTTGTGCTACAATACTTGCTCTATGTCTCACCACCTTGTTGTTCTCATTCCGTTTCAGGAAGAAAACTGGTGTAGGTATTGCTTTTGTGAATACCTTCCTTTTATTGAGCAAGATTATTTCTGCTTGGATTGCACCCTTTGCTTGAGTTCAGTCCGAGTGTTGTTCACACTTTGCCATGGCCATGGTCTTTGGATCTGAATCATATGAAAGGTTGTTTGCAATCTAGTCGAGAAATGTATGTCGACAATTGTAGACTACCGGTTATATGTTTCTCCAGAATATATATAGTTGATGGAAATATCGTTACCCTTCGTGACTGCTCGCGATTTCCCAATGCGGTTGAGTCGGGGTATTCCGATGTACCAGTCATTGTGTGCACTATGAGCTGGATTGGTGGAGGTTGCCCATCCACCGGGTGTATGCTACCCATTAGGTGTCTTGTCAACGTGGAGTTGACTTGCATTTACTGATTCGGAGGCCTCGATATCCTTTGTTGCTTGTGGGAAGCAGAATCCTGATGTATGGCCGTACTTCTCCCCCTGTTACATTGAACGGGGAGTTGAGTGGTTTTGTTGGTACCTCCACTCTTTCCGGCGCATTATTGCAGGATTATAGGATTTGTGACACCTGTATAGTCAGTAAATGAATTTGGCAGGTTATTTGCGATGAGTTGTAAATATACTGAACGTGGGTTCAGCTCTTTGAGTACGTGAAGGTGAGGCGGAAATGTCGTGGACATTCCAACTAATTTCCTGGCATTCTTCATGGTACTTGAAATCTCCCCCTAATGCCTGGAAATATCCCTCGTTGAATCAACATACTTAGCCATGAAAATAACTCCCCCTGTGAGGGGCTTGAGGTATTGACGAAAATACAGTTATTCCTCACATGGATCCCAAATACATGGTGAGGGGCCAATGGTGTATGTCGAGGTGGTGATATCGGTGTGTAACCGAATTATCACAGATAGGAAATACTTAGTAGATTTCCACGTATCAAAAGGTAGAGGGGAATAATATTATGCAGTTTGGTCATGAGCGTGTAAATCTGCATGACTCCAACGTGAAGTTGGTAAGCTGCAATTCATCAACAAAGATCTTACAATAAGTTTGATCCTCTTAATCAATGATTTAGCCAAACCATTTTATATATGGACATATGGACCATAGTGCTGAACTTCAATCCCCAGGGCCATGCAATAATCATTGAAAGCGCGTGAGGAGAATTCTGCAGCGTTGTCCATGCGAATTGTCTTAATTCGACTTTCTGGATAATGGGCTTGTAACTTAAATGACTTGCTGCATTATCTTGGCAAATGCATGGTTTCGTGTGGACAAAAGGCACACGTGTGACCATCGTGTAGATGCGTCAGTAATGACCATGAAATACCGAAAAGGTCCAGAAAATGGTTGGATGGGACCACAAATGTCTCCTTGAATGCGTTCAAGGGACTGAAGTGGTTCAGCTTGTATTATGAGGTGCGAGGGCCTCAAAATTAGCTTCCCTGTGGCACAGAATGTGCACACGTAGTCTGAAGATTGAGGAAATTTGACTCAAGCAAATTGTGACCAATGGAATTGCAAGTAATTTTCCACTTCATCCCTATGTCGGGATGGCCCAGGCAAGTAAGCCAAGTTTGGAATGTGATGACATTTTAGAAAATTATTTTGTACGCAACATGTTCTACGGGCTTGATGTACGTGTAGTACAATCCAGACGATGGAGAAGGAATTTTTTTTTAAGTACTTGCTTGCCATATCCGTAAAGAGTAAATACTCCTCTTTGTTGTCGTCATGATTTTCAATGTGAAAACCATTTGTACGGATATCTCCATAACTGATTAGAGTACGTGACGAGTCGGGATACAGCAAAGCATCCGCAATTGTCACTTATGTACTCCCTGGGAGGGTAAATATGGCACGTCCAGTGCCAACAATTACCGTATCGCGTCCAGCGATGGTTAAAATATCTCAATTCATCTGTTTCAGATTTGAAAATATTTTAACTCCCTTAGTATGGAGTTTGTGGTAGCATTGTCCACAAGGCATAATACCTCTTCCATCGGATTGTCCTCGTAGAGAACTATGTATAAAAGGATTTTCAGTAAGAAAATCTCATGCAAATACATAGAATACAATCTGATTATATCATAAGTGCTGATATAATATAAAGACGACAACAATACTTGTGTTTCTTAGTACAACATTACAAATGGACATAAATAAATAGATCGTAAAGGAGATTGAGAGACTAATCGAAGTCTCCAAACATGTCGGTTGAGGCATACTCAACCATCATGTTCTCCGTGTCGGCAGGGTCCTCTGGCTGATGGAGAGGCATGGCGTTGCTCGGACCGGGAGGAACATCGAGCGAACTGCCATCTCCATTGGCGCTGTCTGGATGAAGGTTGAAGTTGGCTTCGAACCTTGTCCCTTGAGGTGCCATGCGTCCTTGGGATTGTGGATACAGAATAGCCAGATGTTTTGGGGTTTTGCACTTGTCAGTGGGGTGCGTGTAGCATCCACATCTGTCGCAAAGCTTAGTTTTGTCATACTTGGGCTTTGCAGTGCCTGACCCCTTGTCTGAGTTTCTAGGCTTCTTGTTTCTACTGCGCTTGCGCTTGCGCTGTCCATTCGCAATATTCATATGAACTTCAGGTAAAGGTTGTGCACCAACTGGGCGCTGAGAGCCATTCTTAGAGAGTAGCTCATCATGCTTTTCAGCCTGAAGTAAGATATGAATGAGGTCGGAATAGACGGTGTAGTTGCGAGCGCGATATTGCTGCTGGAGGATCCTATCTGCGGGGAGCATAGTGGATAGAGTCTTTTCTATCTTCTCCGCATCGGTAGGTTCCTTATCGCAAAAGCGTAGTTTGGAACAAATCTTATGAACCTCGTGATTGTACTCCCCGATGGATTTGAAATCCTGAAAACGGAGATGAGTCCAATCGTGGAGTGCTTCGGGCAGGACAACTGCCTTTTGCTGTTCATACCTCGTTTTGAGGGCCAGAAACAGAGTACGAGGAGGATTCCTCCTGTAAATACTCATACTTGAGATCTGGGTGAATATGGTGCCTTATGATGTATAAAGCAGCATATTTCTGTGCTTCTGTCAGTGGTGTTTCTCCATCCGGAACAGGAATGTTCGGGTCTTGGATTGCACGCACTATCCCACGGGACGCAAGGCTGATCTTGATGTCCATGGCCCATGTAGGGTAGTTGTGACCATTGAGGGCGAGCGCCTCAAATTCTTGCGCGGTCATTGTGAACCTACGAGGGCAAACCAGAGATAATTAATTTACGTTCGGTAAATTAAGAACCGTCATGGTTAATGTTGTAAAGAACTTTGCAAAATTAATGAGAATTCCAAGAAGTTGGCTTGGAAACATTAGTGTGAATCTCCAATTTGCTAAGTATGACATATTGTCGAGGGTGGATCTCGTGGCATTAGGGAGTATAATCTGATATAAATCAGTAGATACTCAAGTATAATCTGATGGAAAATCAGTAGATACTTGTATACCTAATGTCATATGGCGCTTAGGGAGTATAATCTGATTAAAATCAGTAGATACTCGAGTGTAATCTGATGAAAATCAGTAGACACTCATAGACCTAACGCCGTATGTCATTACTTGATTTGAGGGAAAACACTTTGAATTTTGCAATTGATTCCTGCTCGTATTAAGTCGGGAGGACTTAATTAAGGTGAATCAATGTTTATTTGCAAGAAATTAAGATTTCGATTGCAAATTATGACGCAATTAATCTCAACATGTGGAATAACATGGAAATATATTGCATCGTATGATAATCTGGAATACAGAGTATTCAACAGGAGTACAATACTGAAATTGAAAAATACAGTAATGTACGGGGTCTAAAACAGAAGAAAATCCTGCTAAAAGACCTATTAAGGACTTAATTGCAAAACCACCCAAAACCAGGGGCTTTATGGCAAAAGTCAGGGCAGCCGGTTTAAGCCGGCCAGGGGGGCCGGTCTGACCGGTGCCTGGTCCGGTTTAAACCGGTCAGAGGGCCGGTCTGACCGGCCGGCCGGCTTAAACCGGCCAGCATAGCCGGTCTGACCGGAGGTCACCGGGCGGCACGGGGGCGACCTGGGCCTGGGCCACCTTGGCCTTTCGGCCCGCTAAGAGGGCGCGCAAGGGAGGAGGCCAGTGGGCCGGTCTCAAGGCCCACTCGGCCAGGCCAAAGGGAGGGGGGCGGGGTGTGGGGCGGTTAGGGTTCCCACACCCCAACCCGGGAGCCGGCGGCGGGCAAGGCGGGCGCGGCGGCTCCGGCGGCGGCTCCAGCGGCGGCTGCGGTTGGGGGCGCAGCGGCGCTAGGGGAGCGGCGGCGCGCGGAACCGGGCGGTGGCGCGGGGGCCGGCGGCGCGGGGGCCGGTTGCGGCCGAGGCGGGCGGCGGAGGCCGCGCGGGCGCGGTGGCGGCCACGGAGGCGGCAGCCTTGGCGGGCGCGGGAGCCGGCGGGTGGGCGAGGCCACGGCGGCGGGCGGCCCTTGGAGGCGGCGGCCACGCGAGGCGGCAGCCAGCGGCGGCGGCCACGGCGTGGGGGCCGTGGGCGGCGGCCAACCGAGGCGGGCGCGGCGGCCATGGCTGTGGCGGCGCGCGGCCGGAGGGGTGACCGGGGGCCCGCGGGCGCGGGGAGGCCGGCGGGCGGCAGTGAAGGCGGCGGCCGCGCGGAGGCGGCGGTCACGGCGGCTCCTTGGCGCGCGGCATGGGGGCGGAGGCCCGGCCATGGCGGCGGCAGCGGAGCGTTACCCGGGCGGAGGGCTGGCCACAGAGGCGGCGCGCGCAGGCTCGGCCACGGCGGCGGCGCGCGGAGCGCTCGGCCACAGCGGCGGCA